>OZ030005.1:36440452-37040452 GCA_964023405.1 Apodemus agrarius | reverse complement strand
ACATTCACACATATGCAAACTCATACACACATGCATGTATCCACACACATAATCACAAATATCCACATATGCACACATATCTTTCACCTAAGACACACATATACATATATATCCTCCTACACAGAAATTAATATATATGCTCATATAAACATATATACAAACACAACATATAACACGCATAAGACACATATGCATGCATATAGGCATGTATACTCACACGCATACATTCATGAATATATACACATAGATACACTCATAAACACATATACACATACACACATATACAATAGACACACATACAATGCACACATATCAAATTGATATGTACAAACACATTCATAGACACATTCACATATACATACACATACAAACACAGACACATGAACATTTACACATGTATGAAAAAACATACAAACACAAACACACAGAAATACAGGCACACACAGTTACATATACAACACAAACATATACACACAAATACATAGATATGCACACACACACCCTCTGGCAGACACATACCTGCATAGAAATATACACAAACACATATATAGACAAGCATATTCCCCCCATATATATATATATATGTATATATATATACATATATATGTATATATACACACATACATACTATATGTATATATATACAAATACATATACAGACATATATGCCACATGCACACATACACACACACACACACACACACACACTCATATCTACTCATGTTAGAGAGGGAACAAAAGACAAAACAAAGTAGGAATTGCAGCTAAGAGCAGCATGGTTTTAACAGGAGTATGTACAAGAGATCACTTAAAGGATATGCATCCCTTGCTCTCTCAAATTCATGACCTTTGTTTCTTTCATTGTTGTTAAATGTGTGTGTGTGTGTGTGTGTGTGTGTGTGTGCGCGCGTGTGCGCATGCGTGCACACACATGCATGCCCATATACATAAGTACACACATAATTTGTATGAGTATTATTTCAGGGTGGACTTCCAGGGCTGTTTAGCTATTGGTCCATTGCTGTTAAAGACCAGGGCACAAGGTTCAGTAACAGATCTGGAAAGTGGTCCAGAGGGTTTGCTAGAATGCAGACCCTCTCCACAAGCAGGCCCTGTGTGGATTTGCTTATTTTATTTTATTTTTCCTTTAATGAGAATCATCTTGGCTTCTGAGTATGACACAGACTCTAGTGGTCATTATACTGAAATCTTTGCATTGTTTGCAGTAGTAGTAATCAACTGTTCTTCCTTTCAGAATCTCACCCTTGAAGCTGAACTTGATCTATGCCAATGACAGAGTTTAATCTCAACAGTCTATCTAAGACTGTAAGTAATGGGTCTGGGACCACCACGCCAGGTTACAGAATTTGACCTTAATTTTCTAGGCAATATTTTCTTTGGCTTTTCTCCATCAGTGCAATGAATAACTATTATCCTTATAGCTATCATTTTTAAAATAATGTAGAATGATAAATGGAATAACTATTTATTCTTTTCTCACTGTGGGTTGAATCCAGCCTTGTTATTCCTTCATATTCACACCCTCTAAGTACAGCTCATCCTTTCTGCTCATGTGTTACAAGTGTCCCCTGACCCAGTTGATACTTCATTCCAATCACTAACCTGTATCCTTCACCAAACTGTAACAAAATACTGAAATTTAAAAGTTAGATTTTCTCACAAATGTGAATACTCACTAGTTAAGAGTTTTAAAACATTTGGGAGTTTGGAAATATGAAACCTGGGTGGATATATATATATATATATATATATATATATCCTCTAAAAGTCAGGAAAAGAGTCCTGGGTGTTCTATACTTTGGATGTGACGACATTACCATTTAGGTGCTAGAAATAAACAAGGAACTGGGTGGGTGGTGTTCTCATGGGAATTCTAACAGGAACTCTGCTAAGGTGACTTATCAGAGTCAGACACTAAAGTGATAACTCCAGGGGTGGAGCAGCTAGACTTATTGTAAAGTTAGAAATGAGAAAAAGGGCAAAGTGGAGTCTTGTAAAAACCCTGCAGAGAGCAGGGACCCATTAGCAATGACTCTGAAAAAGACATACATCAAAGAACATACATCAAAATTTTCCTGAGCTGAGATTTTTGTTATTATGCTTGTGTAAAAGGAAAGGAAATGGAAAAGGAGGAGATAAATTCTCCTAAGGGTTTTCTTACCTCTAGCAATGGAAAAGTCTGGGTGACCAAGAAGACTACAGTTTTGGTTTTATAGTTTCGGCTCTTTCCAATGCCTCAAACCTTGTACATCTCTCTATGGCAGTTATTTGTGAATGGTTGCTTTTCAAGGCACTAGGATGCCCTAGGAAATAATGCTTAAGGAGAACTGAGATTTCCTGGGTAGAATAACCAAGGGATAATTTAGGAGCTCTGTCAGTGTACTGACCAGGACATTTAGCTTTTGTAACCTTAACTGAAGTGTTCCAGGTACACAGAGATACCTATAAAATGCGATACCTTCAGCTAAGGTACCCATTACTCAAGGATACTACCCTGTATAAAGCACTGAGATCGCTCAGGAAAAAAAATCTTCCTTTTTGTTGAAAGTCACTCTTATTTTTTGATGCAAATCTGCAACAGTCAGCCATTAGGACAGACACTTCCTGAAAGTGGAGAGTGTTGCTTCATGTGTTACAGATGGTCATTCTACAAAGCTGTACTTTAGGAAGCAAACTTTCAATCACTGTAAGTTCTGTTATCTGAACTTGAGTTATGTGACTAACCCGTGATGCAGCCTTTCTCATCTCAGTAAGATTTCTTCAGATCAATTTGATGGAAAATTAATTTGGCTTCCTTTTTGCCAGTTTATCCTTCCTTTTTTTGCTCTGCAATACCAGACCTAGAGTGATAAATGACTTTTCACACCTGGTTAACCAATTAAATAGCAAAAGAAAGTAGAGGTTACTGCATTGTATTTTTCCTACCTGATGTGACTTTATAAAACTAACATGTAAATAATCTTACAAAATCTACTGGATTTCAAAAATGGCGGATCAACATTAATAAGCTTGATGGGATTTAGAGTCACCATGGAAACAAACTACATGGTATCTCTGTGAGGTCATTGGAATGAGAAACTCATTCTGGATTAATATAGGTTAACTGAGACCAGAGAGAATTATTGTAAAGGTGGGGGTGATATCCATTCCAGGAGCTGAGGTCCCACAAATGAAAACGGAGAAGGCAAACCAAACAGGCACACTTCTCTATAGCTGCTTCCTGACCACGGGTACAGTGTGACTTGCTATGTCAGGATTCCATTACTGAGATGTACCCCTGAGATGTGAGCCAAAATAGACTCTGCTTTTCTTTCTTGCTTTTATAATGTGTTTGGTTCCAGGAACACCGAAAGAAACTCCATCTCCATGTCAATTCAGCAATCAGTCAATGAAGTCAATTCAGCCTAAGTTTAAATTTATCACTGTTTTATTTTCCTTCAATTACCTCAGAGACCCACAAGAAATAACCGGTCATAGTTCTTCCTTTAGTTCAAGTGGCTTGTAATCACCTTTATAAAGTATTTGCATAGCACAACCTAAGTCGAGTAAATAAATGTGTAGTGTAGCTTAGACAAATGGATACTTAGCATGCATTATGACTATACTAGCTTAGTCATAATATTCATGCTTGCTTTTAGTAAAATAAATATTAATGCCATAAACTGAACTGAAATGTTTCCAGAAACATTTACTAGTCCATGATAGTCAGGGTCTGACTGAAGAGGCATAATTTTACCTTTCCATTTGCCAGGGAGGAAGAGATTGAGCTCCTGAATGGTACGTGATTCTCAGATTATGGGTTTAATTTTTCAACATATTGATTTCTTTTCTTTTAGGTTAATTCTGACTGTGTCTACCATTTGCTGCTATATGGCAAATTATGGCAAAGCATTATCTCACAGATTCTATGAGTCAGTATGATTATATATATATATATATATATATATATATATATATATATCCTTTAAGGATTCTGCAGGATGAACTCAAGGTGGTAGCTGGGGCGACCATACCAGCAGGCTTTCAGAGCTCCTTTGTGAGTTTGCTTGTGGCAGGTAGGATGTAGTTCCTTAACAAAGGCCTGATATCTTTGGCATCTGGAGTTGCCTGGCATTTCACCACTGTGGCTTTGTTTACTCCATGCAGCAGCAGTCTAATCTTTTTTTAAGGTAAGCAGAAGAGTCATAGGTGGTTGTACTGGATGGTTTTATGTGTCAATTGGACACAGGCTGGAGTTATCACAGAGAAAGGAGCTTCAGTTGGGGAAGTGCCTCCATGAGATCCAGCTGTGGGGCATTTTCTCAATTAGTGATCAAGGGGGAAGGACCCCTTGTGGGTAGTGCCATCTCTGGGCTGGTAGTCTTGGGTTCTATAAGAGAGCAGGCTGAGCAAGCCAGGGGAAGCAAGCCAGTAAGGAACATCCCTCCATGGCCTCTGCATCAGCTCCTGCTTCCTGAACTGCTTGAGTTCTAGTCCTGACTTCCTTTGGTGATGAAGAGCAATTTGTAAGTGTAAGCTGAATAAACCCTTTCCTCCCCAACTAGCTTCTTGGTCATGATGTCAGTGCAGGAATAGAAACCCGGACAGTGGTTCTCTTTCTTCTCTGACTTCTAAACCACCTTTTCCCTTACTCACCTGATGCCATGTATATCTAAAGCAATCCCTCTTTGATTGCTTTAAAACTAGTGGAATTGAAGGATTAAAACACATGTCCACATTGTTTTACCTCTGCTACACAGCAAAGCTTCCTGGGAGACCAATACCATATGATATACAAGAAGGAGAAACTATAATTTTGCATGCAGAGCATGAGGATATTGACAGTTCTTTTGAGTTCTTTCTGTTACATAGACAGTTGAGTATATCTGTAACTCATTTTATTCTTTAATAAGGTTTAAGAAGAGGAGGATAATTGATCTATTTATATTATATTATATTATATTATATTATATTATATTATATTATATTATTATATTATATTAGACACTCACTCAAGTCAAACAGGCTTAAATTAAGTTTGTGAAGGCATAAATCATCAAAAATTATGTAATACATTTTCCTAACTAGAAAAAATAGTCAGCATGTAATAGAACCTAGACAGTATTAAGCCATAAAAAGTCCAGAGAACTTCATAGACTCAAGAGATGATGGTGAAACACAGGATATCCTATCCACCTTGGATTGACAGTTTTGCATCATTTCTAGGTGTGAATTCAGGTAGATGGATTTGATAAATCATGCGTTGAGGTCTCTTCTCACACAACTACTATTTAAACCCAGACATGTTCACCATTATGAAACATGTACAGTAAGGCAGAACAATGTTGACAAGCAATGTTCTATGCAAATGTGGGTGACCTAGGCCCAGGGATTAAAGGTCAGAGGTCTAGGGATACTTCGGGATACTTCATATCTACTGTGGCTTCTATTCTTTTCCCCGCAAATTACATTTTATCAATTTATTGAGTTAATGAGATGCTAATAAAGCTTAACAGCAAGCTAGCTTACAGAGGCTGAATGTATGGGCTCCTGTGTTGCTTCAGACATTTGCATCACATTACCATCACACAGGTCCCATGATATAACAAACTGTTCAGAACAAGACATTTTAAAACACTAAAGCTCTTTCCACAATGACATATCCACTGCTACACTGTCCTTCATATTCTTTAACACGGGTTGTAGTGAAGGTAAGAGGAAAGGACTTAACTCATTTCCCCTTTTCTTCATAGTAAAGGTAGACATTCACTTCCATAGGGCTCAGCTAACAAATTTATGCCATCCACAGTCAGTTTGGCCATGGTTGCTATAAACTTAACAAAAACCTGACATGTTCTCAAATTGACATCATTTTCCATCATTTATAGAACAGAAGGTAAAAAAAAGTCATGAATTTGAGAAAAGCAATCATGAATAATTGATTTTTTTGATCAAACATTTCTGAGAAACCCTTAAACAATTTTTATATTGCCTCTGTAGAAAACAAAAAAATATGACCAGTAGTAAAAAGTGCTTGCCCTGTAAGTCTGAAAACTTTAATTTGGTAGCTGGAATCCATAAAATTAGATAGAGAAAACGAACTCATCAAATTCATTCTCTCACACCCCACCCGCCCACACATACTCTGGCACATATCATACACACGCAACAATTATAAATTAAAAAAGTGAAAAAAATCATAAAATGCCCATTATATTGGACTCTCTCAGCGAGCATAAAGTCAAATAAAAAAGAGAAAAATACAGAGGTATTACATAGTTAAATAATTCAAGATACTATTTTTACATTTGTTTAAAATATCATTTTTCTTGCTTTGGTTTTACTTGTTGATTTTTAGTTTTTTAATGTTTTTAATTGGAATGGAATTATGCCACTTTCTCCCCTTTCTTTTCTACATTCATTCCCTTCCAACTATCAATTTATTGATTTAACAGGAGGCTAACAAAGTTTAATGACAAGCTAATTCCCACTCTTGAAGTAATATATTCTCTTTCTTTATTATTTTATATACACAAATGTAAAATATATGTATATGATAAATAGGTAAAACCCTGCAAATCCATTTTTGTCAGTGGTGTGTATATGGTTTCAAGGCTGATAACTTTGCACTGGAGTCTTATCCATGGAAGAGGCCAATCTGTCTTATAAAGAGAAAGGGTATATGATACATGTCCAAAGTAAGATACACAGGCTGGGGAGATGGTCGAGAGGGTGAAGTGTATATATGTTGTACAAATATAAGGACTGGAGTTTGTATTCTCATCATAAACATAAATGCTAATTGGGTATGGTAGCTTTCCTATAATTGCTATGGTGAAGTCAGAGACAGAGGAACTCTGAATAAAGGGACCTGCCTACCTAGAATAGGCGAATCAGAACTCTGGGTTGATCAGAGACACCCTGTGTCAATATATAAGGTGGAGTTTGATAGATGAAGAATCTGATGTCAAACGCTGACCTCTACCTGAATGAACATATATTCACTCACACCCGTTCACACGAATACCCCCCCAGAACACATATACACATGCAAAAAGAAACATGAAAAAGAGAGACTTCAAAGTTTCATCTGTGTTTCAGAGGGAGAAAACAAATGAAATTCAAAGTTGTGTATAAAAAGGAATAATTTAAAATATGTCTGTTGTTGAATACCTAACCATAACTAACACCTATGTAAGTTGGGCTTCTACAATTCCTTTACATACACTGTCCATGTAATTTCTCATAAAAAAATTCATGGGGTTGATCACAGTGTGCCTGAGATGCATGTGATATCTGTTCAAGCTCCCATAGTTAGCCTGATAGAAAGGGAACCTAACTACCAACACAGTTCTCATGATCTTATTCTCCAGGGAAAGTGTCACAAATTATCTCTTAGAAGAACTAGAAAAGAAAAAAAGGACAAATGATGTTCATAGCAGCTTCTAGTGAGAGCTGAACATGAACACCATATTGCAGAACACACTCCAAAGTGTGAGGTGCCCATTGCTACCTGGATGAAAGGCTATGTCTGGGAGTCAGGGTTATGAGGACTGTACCGATGAACTGAAACAATAGAAGTGTCTAGAGGTGACCCAGAACAATGTGGTTTAGACAAGAGCAGAGGAGGCTAGGAGAGGGGTCAAACCTGAGGCTGCTGCTAGGAATAGAGTAAAGAATATAATGTGCAGGGAATGATTTAAGAAAAAAAAAGTGGGAAAAAGCCTCAAGCACATGAGCACAGGGGAAAAATTCCTGAGCAGAACGCCAATAGCTTATGCTCTAAGATCAAGATTTCACAAAGGGGACCTCATAAAATTACAAAGTTTCTGTAAGGCAAAGGACACTGTCAATAGGACAAAACTGCAACCAACAGATTAGGGAAGAATCTTTACCAACCCTACATTTGACGGAGGGCTAATATCCAATATATACAAAGAACTCAAGAAGTTAGACTCCAGAGAACCAAATAACCCTATTAAAAATGGGGTACAGAGCTAAACAAAGAATCTTTACCTGAGGAATATTGAAAGGCTGAGAAGCACCTAAAGAAATGTTCAACAAACTTAGTCATCAGTGAAATGCAAATTAAAACAACCCTGAGATTTCACCACACACCAGTCAGAATGGCTAAGATCAAAAACTCAGGCAATAGCAGATTCTGGCTATGATATGGAGAAAGAGGAACAGTCCTCCACTGTTGGTGGGATTGCAAGCTGATACAACCACTCTGGAAATAAGTTTGGTAGTTCCTCAGAAAATTGGACATTGTACTACCTGAGGACCCAGCTGTACCACTCCTGGGCATATACCCAGAAGATTCTCCAACATGTAATAAAGACACATGCTCCACTATGTTCATAGCAGGTTTATTTACAATAGTTGGAAGATTGAAAGCCCCCAGATGTCCTTCAATAGAGGAATGGATACAGAGAATGTGGTGCATTTACACAAAATACTACTCAGCTATTAAAAACAGTGAATTCATGAAATTCTTAGGCAAATGGATAGAACTAGAAAATATCATCCTGAGTGAGGTAACCAATCACAAAAGAACACACATGGGATGCACTCAATGATAAGTGGATATTAGCCCAGAAGCTCAGAATACCCAAGATACAATTCACAGACCAAACAAAGCTCAAGCAGAGGATGGCCTTGTTGGTCATCAAAGCGGGGAGAGGCCCTTGGTCCTGAGCAGGCTGGATGCCCCAGTATAGGGGAATGCCAGGATAGAGTAGAAGGAGTGATTCTGTTGGTGAATCTGGGAGGTGGGGGAGGGATGGGATAAGATGTTTTTGGAGGAGAAACCAGGGAAGGGGATAACATTTGAAATGTAAATAAAGAAAATATCTAATAAAAAAAAAGACAAAATGGGACATCACATTAAGACATACAGCTACAGGGTAGGATCAGCCCTGGAGAAAAGATCAGGTGCAAGGCTCAGAAAACAGGTATAGAGGTGAGTCTGTGTATGTGCCAGCCTTATATACTCTGCCCAGAGAATGTGTGTGTAGCTGATGCTAAAGAGACTTAAACAGGTACTGGAGTTGAGGCAAAGACTAGACATTTCTTTAGACTGGTAGTCTTCTGACTTAGAGATGTAGTAACATAACCCCTTAGGAAAAATTTTCTTATGCAAAAGTCAGATATATAAACGGAAGAAGGAGAGATGATTACATTTACATGAGGGCAGAGTTGCTTTTGAGGCACAAACCATCCAGCAGGACCCTCAGCCCTTTGATATTCCCTCAGCAACATTCCTGTTTAGTAAGGTTTGCATGCTTTCAAAACTGCCTTTTGAGTGATTCTTCTTCAAAGAGTTATTCCTTGATGAGATCAGATACACAGAAAGCTGTATAATTGAACTTTATTACATTGGTCTCTATTGTGTCACTGAAGAATTACTTAATACGTTCTGATTTTTAATCAAAGATCAGTGTAAGAAACATATTGGAGTCATTCCTTTGTCTTCATAGAATTGTAATAGAAAATGTTATCTATTTCTTCTATAATTTTCATGAAAATAGTTTATGGAAAAAATAAGACTTGGATCTGGATCCAATTTTTCACTTTTTTTTAAATGAAAATCTGATCTGACACATTCTAGGTTGCGAATCATTTCGTTTTTGTTTTTTTTTTTTTCAAGACAGGGTTTCTCTGTGTAGCCCTGGCTGTCCTGGAACTGGTGGCCTCGAACTCAGAAATCCACCTGCCTCTGCCTCCCAAGTGCTGGGATTAAAGGCGTGCGCCACCACCACCGGGCCGATAATCATTTCTAAAACAATGTAAACTAGATAACTTCATGGTTTATCTATTATAAAGAACTTCAGTGATTAAAAAAGCACAGGAAGTTCGAGTGTAGAATTAAAAAGTGTGTAGTTCATAGTAGAGCCTTCTAGAAAGAATCAAAGTAAAGAATCAAAAGAGTAAACTTTAGGCAAAAAAGAACTCACTTGAGTGTCAAGTGATATTAAAGACTCTGTCTGAGAGAGAGAAAGAGAGAGAGAGAGAGAGAGAGAGAGAGAGAGAGAGAGAGAGAGAGAGAGAGAGAGATTCTTTGATATCCAGAGAGAGATTCTTTGATATCCAGAGATATTTTCTGTGGGGGGGGGCATGTGAGTATAGATAAACAGGAAGTTAGAAACATGATCCAAATAGTAATTCCACATGATATGGTAATAACAACTAAGATAGCAAGGAAATTATACTTATGATACAATTTGGCTTTTGTGATTCGTATTAGTCAGGGTTCTCTAGAGTCAAAGAACATATGGACAGTTTCTATATAGTTAGGAAATTTGTTGTTGATTTATAATCTGTAGTCCAACTCCCCAGCAATGGTCAGTAGCAACTGTGGAAGTCCAAGGGTCTAGCAGTTGCTTAGTCTTACAAGGCAAGCAGGCAAAGAGTGAATGAGTCTTCCTTCTTCCAATGTCCTTATGTAGGTCTCCAGCAGAGGGTGTGGCACAGATTAAAAGTGTGTGCCACCATACCTTTAATCCCAGATGACCTTGAACTCAGAGATCTCCCTGTCTTAATATTCTGGAATTAATAGCCACTATGCTTCAAGATCTTCATGTGAAGATTCAGGTCAGAAATTTGTATCTCCCAGCCTCCAGATTAGGATCACAGGTGAGCCTTCCAATTCTGGATTGTAGTTCATTCCAGATATAGTCAAGTTGACAACCAGAAATAGCCACTACAATCCACCCCTTGTCAACTTGACACAAATAATATCTTATGTCCACATGAAACAATAACAAGGACATGAATACACCTAACATGATGTAACTATTCCTTGTATAATCGCAAACGCATTTGTAAATTTACAAAGGGGCAATGTCCCTTGGGAACATTCTTTTAGTGTCTCAACTTAAATACCAATTTATGTTAAAGAAATTGGAAGAAAGACAAATGTATTCTTAACAAAATAAGACAGAAGCATTCATATTACTTTATAATCCTCATTTCTACAATGGTTACGTGGCCTTAGATGGTATTTATAACTACCTTCCTCTACTACCCATTCTGTATTTTCTTTTTCCTCTGCAAGCACCTCAGTAGATCTTGGCTCTTTTCCTGGAGGAGTGACCCATACCTTCATTCCTGGAGGGTCTGCATCCTTTGTCATCCTGCTTGGATTAGGCTGTTGTTTCCCATTGATTTTAATCACAGGACATGGTAGTACTAAGAAACCCCCTAAGGGAATCTCCTGCACTCCAGACATAATGCTGCTTACCTCCATTGTGGAGAGGCAGTCCAATTTTCCCATGATAATCTGGATCTATCACTCCTCCTAACACTGCTTTTCCTTTCTTAGTCTGTTGGTTTAAGGGTATTTGAAATTCAAAATGACCAGGGGAAAGTCTGAGCTTCCAGTTAAGTGGAATATTTGTTGTGGTTCCTGGTAAGAGCACTCCCCCTCTGGAACAAAAACTTCTAGGACAGCAGAACCTAAAGTTTTGGGGACAGGGAGCAAAACTTTTCCTAGAGGGTCACTAGGAGTAGTAGTGAGAGGAACTATTATTCCCTTTTCCACCTCTTGATTCCTGGACCCATGGATCCTGGCTATGGGAGAAACTGTACCAATATTGAATGCTGATTCAAAGCATATACGGCTTTCTGAAGAACACTGTCCCAGCTCTCCATGGTGTTGCTACCTAATTAGCGCTGTAACTGTGTCTTCAAAAGGCCACTCCATCTTTCTATCAGACCAGCTGCTTCAGGATGATGGGGAACATGGTAAGACCAGTGAATTCCATGATCGTGGGCCCATTGTCATACTTCTCTGGCTGTGAAATTAGTTCTTTGTTCAGAAGCAATACTGTGTGGAATACCATAACAGTAGATAAGGCATTCTGTGAGTCTACAGATGCTGCTTTTGGCAGAAGCATTACATGCAGGAAAGGCAAATCTATAACCAGAATAAGTATCTACTCCAGTCAGAACAAAACATTGTCCTTTCCATGGGAAAGTGGTCCAATGTTGCCAACCTGCCACCAGGTTGCTTGGTCACCTCGAGGAATGGTGCCATATCTGGAGCTCAGTGTTGGTTTCTGCTGTTGGCAGTTCTGGCATTCGGCAGCAGCTGTAGCCAGGTCAGCCTTGGTGAGTGGAAGTTCATGTTGTTGAGCCCAAGCATAACCTCCATCTTGCTACCATGGTTACTTTGTTCATGTGTCCATTGAGCAATGACAGGAATGGCTGGGGAAATGGGCCATCCTATCCACTTGATTATTGAACTCCTCCTCAGCTGGTCACCTTTTGGTGAACATTTAAATGGGACACAAATACATTCACATCCTTTGCCCATTTGGAGAGATCTATCCAAATACTTCTTCCCCAGATGGCTTTCTCACCAATTTTCCAATCGTGATCTTTCCACGTCCCTGATCATCCAGCCAATCCATTGGCTACCACCCATGAGTCAGTGAACAATTGAACATCTGGCCATTTCTTCCCCCAAACAAACTGTAATACCATGTGTACTGCCTGAAGTTCTGACCACTGTGAAGATTTTTCTTCACCTGTATCTTTCAGGGTTGTCCCAGAAAGGGGTTGTAATGATGCAGCTGTCCACTTCTAGGTGGTACCTGCATAACATGAAGAGCCATCAGTAAACCAGGTTCTAGTCTTTTCGTCAGTCAGCCAGTCATAGGAAACACTCCATGAGTCTATAGGCACATGCTTGGCAGTAGATGGCATTGTAACAGGAGTAGAAACCACAGGCATCTGAGCAACTTCTTCATGTAACTTGCTTATGTCTTCAGGAACTGCTCTGGCCCAATCATGTATATATCAATTCCATTTGATAATAGACTGGTGCTGTACATATCCTACGTTATGACTTGGGGAATCTGATAACACCCAGCTCAGGATGGGCAGTTCAGGTCACATAGTAACTTGGTGTCCTATTGTCAAACACTCAGTTTCCACTAAGGCCCAAGAGCAGGCCAAGAGCTGTTTTTCATAGGGAGAGTAGTTATCTGCAGATGATGGTAGAGCTTTGCTCCAAAATCCCAAAGTTCTCTTCTGTGGTTCACCTACAGGGACCTACCAGAGGCTCCAAGCAGCATCTCTTCTTTCACATACACCTCAAGAACCATTGGGTCTGCTGGATCATATGGTCCAATTGGTAGAATAGCCTGCACAGCAGCCTGGACCTGTTGAAGAGCCTTCTTCTGTTCCAGGCCCCACACAGTTAGTAGCTTTCTGAGTCACTTGGTAAATAGACCTGAGTAACACACCCAAATGAGGCATGCCCTGTCTCCAGAATCCAAATAGACCCACTAAACATTGTGCTACTTTCTTGGTGGTAGGATGGGCTAGGTGCAGTAACTTATCTTTCACCTTAGAAGGAATATCTCTGCATACTCCACACTAGTGTACTGTTAAGAATTTCACTGATGTAGATGGTCCTTGAATTTTGGTTGGATTTCCCATCTTCTGATATGCATATGTGTTACCAGTGAAACCAAAGTGGTTGCTACTTCCTGCTCACTTGGTCCAGTCAGCATAATGTTATCAATATAGTGCACCAATGTGATATTTTGTGGAAGGGACAAATGATCAAGATCCCTTCTAACTAAATTATGACACAGGACAGGGGAGCTAATATATCCTTGAGGCAAAACTGTAAAGGTATACTGCTGGCCTTGCCAACTGAAATCGAATTGCTTCAGGTAGTCCTTATGTACAGGTACTGAGACAAAGGCATTTGCCAAATCAATAGCTGTATAGCAGGTACAGGAAATGTGTTAATTTGCTCAAGTAACAAAACTACATCTGGTACAGGAGCTGCAATTGGAGTTACTACCTGATTTTGTTTTCAGTCGTTAACTGTCATTCGCTATGATCCATCTGTCTTCTGCACTGGCCAGATGGGAGAGTTAAAGGGAGATGTGGTGGGAACCACCACCCCTGCATCTTTCAAGTCCTTGATAGTGGCAGTAATTTCTGCAAATCCTCCAGGAGTACGATACTGTTTTTGATTCACTATTTTCTTTGGCAGAGGCAACTCTGAAGGCTTCCACTTAGCCTTTCCAACTATAATAGTTCTCACTCTACAGGTCAGGGAACCAATGTGAGAATTCTGCCAATTTCTGAGTACATCTATCCCAATTATACATTTAGGAACTGGGGAAATGACCACAGGATGTCTTCGGGGACCTACTGGACATCTGTGAGTCAGACATTAGTCAAGACTCCATTAATCACCTGTCCTCCATAAGCCCCTACTCTAATTGGAGGGCCGCAGTATTTCTTGGGATCTCCTGGGATCAGTGTCAATTCAGAACCAGTATCCAATAGACCCCCAGAAAGTCTGATTATTGCCTTTCCCCCAATATACAGTTACCCTTGTAAAAGAGCTGTAGGTCCCTCTGGGGAAGAATTGAAGAAAGACTAACAGCAAAATTTTAGGTGTCTTATCAAGTTCCTTCCTCTGGGCAACCTGGCCACCCCTTTATTCAAGGGGTTCTGGATCTGCAAACTGGCTCAAGTCTGGAAATTGATTTACTAGCCAAGATTGCCTTTTGCCTCGATCTGATATAGCCTTTCTTTCACTTGTGTGAGAATTTTTCTGCTAATACAGATCAAACAGATATACAGTAGACTTCCTATCTATTTCGTGCCTGGTAACACCATGATCGATTAGTCAGTACCAAAGGTCCAAATGAGTCGTGCCATTATACATTCTACCTCTCTTGTGCTGAGCATTATGGGTATGTCATTATAGACATTGTTTTCTCTGCCCTGTCCATTGTAATAACTACAATCATAATGTCTCTGGCGACTCAATGCTGCCACCTGGCCCTTTTTACCTTGGGGCTCAATTAAACCCATTGAGTTTAATTCATCTAATTGAGCAGCAGCATCTCCAACCCTAAGGTCTGGCACAAAGAAAAGGGCAAGAACAAAACTCTTTAAATGTGCCCATGCCCCTCTAACCAGTTTGCATCTTTTAGGACTGGTAAAGGGCATCTCTTCTGGACTTTCCCATTGTGGAGGATTAGGTTTTATACAACATATCCACTCTAGCATTGCTTTCCCTAAACCTTAAAATCCCTTCATCAACACTAAGCCAAGGGATATCAGGCATCTCCAACTCCTCTTCAATAGGCCATCATTTGATAAACACTTCAGCCAACCATTGAAACAAACTTCTTAACTAACCCTTTTTAACTTTGCAAGCTTCCACATTGAACCTAGAATCTCCACTCAGAGGGCCCATGTCAATAAACTCAGCCTGCTCTAGTTTTATGTTCCTTCCACCATTATCCCACACCCTTAACATCCATTCCCACACATATTCCTCAGACTTGTGCTTGAATGAATTTGCAAACTCATTCAGCTCCTTAGTAGTATAGTGTATTTCCTCATGGACTACACTTTCTACCTCCCCTCTAGGGGCCTGTTTTGCCTTGAGTCTGGTTATAGGTCTAGAAGAAACTATTGATGGACCTTGAAAGACATCAGTATTGTCCTGTCTGGCATTTTCTTCCACAAAAGTCACTGCTGGGAGCCAGCCCCAGTGGAGGAGTTTCTTCTTGGTCCTTCTTGAGGCAGCTGAGGGGGAAAAGTGTTGGCAGGGGCAAGACTTTGTCTTGTGGAAAATTTAGGGTTGCTGTATAATAAAAGGTTTACTTATCTAAATCTAAGTAACTACGCTAACATAGCTGACCTGCCTTCTGTGTTCCTCTGGAGCCAGAGACTGCACTCTCAGGCATTTAACAGCTCATCCTAGAACAGCAGGAGATTAAGTAAAGGGTTAATTGCTAGAGCCTTTTCCCTACTGTCCAGATGCCTCTTGCTTGTCAGTCTAGGGGGAAGTTAGGAGCAATAAACTTCTATTGAACCCAGAGAAGAGAATAACACTTGCAGAAAGAAAAACTTCTTACATAAGTAAATATGCATAATCTCACATAAATTCATACATACAGCTTCATACATATTTTTACACAGTCAGTTGGGCCCAGCTTGCATGCATTCTCACAGTTTCATACTTACACACACACACACATGCATACATTCTCACAATTACACACTTACACATACATCCATACTTACATATGCATATGGAGCAAAAGACCAAGCACCGGTGCAGAAAGAACTCACTCATTCTGGATGAATATTGCATCGAGAAAGAAAAGGCTTCCACCCTTTCAATGCTAAATGAATTAAATCCATGTTTGTAAGAAAAAGGCTTTGTTTCTCTTAATAAGACTAAGCCTGCTTTGTCCTTACCATGGGACCTGTCCTGTCCCATGGTAAGGAGAAGCCTGCCTGCTCCTTCTACTCTGCAACATCTTTTTTCCTCTTTCCCTCTGCCTCCTGCACATTGTTATTCTCTTAGTTATTTTATGTTACCTATAGTTTCTAAGTTATTCCACTCTGCATTCTCCTTCTAATCTTGTTCTCTTCTGACTAAAACCTTCTCCTCAGTTCAGTTCTTCTCTCAGCTCTGTTCCTCTCACTCAATTCTTCTCATCTGACTTCTCTTTGTCCTCAGGCCTTAAATGTCTTTCAGAATACATGATCACATGTTAAGAAGTTCATCATAAGTTCACACAAAATACCAAGTCATAAATTGAAATAGAAGTTTACAACAGAGAATGTTTACATGCATATCCATTAGGAGAAATTATCTAGATAGTAACATCTATCATTTGTCTTCTCTACAAGTTCGTAGAAAGTTTAAAACCATAACTAAGTTATAAGTAAAGTTTTGTATAGATAAACCCAATAAATACTTTATCTTCTGTCCTAACACCTATAATACATCTTAGTTCCCTTTTTATGACCTTAGGTTAATTGTTTTACAACCTTTTGGAATGTGCTCTGAGTAGGAGAAAGTCTGGTTGCCATCTAGGAACAATTAACTTGTGACTCTAGGAAGACTGACAGAGTTCTCATTGCAGTTTGACTATAGAAAAGGACCTAGTAGCAGTCCCGTTATGAAAGAGCTTAATAATCATAAATATAATTTTAGGAATTCTTATAGGAGCATCATTAAAACTTAAGTCATCTATTTGTCTACATAGCATCACTATAAGACAGTACATCTTCGTGGATCTGCAGAGATCTGCTCCAAAAGGGTGTGCTATTACTATTGATTATTATAAATGTATAATAACAACAGGAAAAGCATATAAATTACAGGAATCTTTCCTAAAATTAGTCCCCCACAGTAATAATCCAAGGCAGGCATTTCAGGATGATCATCTGCTAGTATATTAGCTTGTCCCATTATGGCTTCTGACAAGTCACAGCTGATTTATCAGGCTCTGAGGAATAATCACCTCATGTGGGAGAGGAATTATTTCAAGGGGTGGGGCTGAGGGCACTACTTCCTCAGGTGAGGCAAACCCTTGAGAATCTAAAGATTCAAATTTCTCAACTTCAACAGGGTCTTCCCACACATCCCCATCCTAAGTTACAGGATCCCATTCTTCATCAATTAATCCCCTTACTTTAACTGCTGACCCTATGAGGCTGAGACATGAATTTTCACTGTAATTTGACCATCCTTATGATGAGGGCTTCAGTCTGATTTTCTGCAACTTGAGCTCTGACTGCTAGAAAGAAGATTCTCTTCAAGGACACATTGAGCAACTTTTAGTTTGTTTAGTTGCATCTGGAGCCATTTGATTTTGTCACACAACTTCCTTTCCTTCATTGTTTTTTCCATGAGATGCTAAGAGCAACCAGTCAGCAAAATCATTTCCTGATTTTTTCCCCAACTTGTAGAAAGTTTTATACACCAAATCGCCTAATTCATCAAGATAATCAAAAGCATTAGCTTCTTTAAGCTTGAAATATAGTTTCAATTATGGGTCTTTAACATTCTCCAAGCTCCCAAGAGGGAGAGAATCAGGAGAGGTTTCGTTAGTTGAAGGTGCTAGTGAATGAACAAACCAAATCCAGGTTTTAAAAAGATTCTATCCTTATACTTCTGCTATTCTAGAACTACTCCCAGTACCAACTTCTGTATTAGTCAGTGTTCTCTAGAGCCACAGAACATATGGATAGTCTCTATATGGTTAGGAAATTTGTTGATGACTTACAGTCTGTAGTCCAACTCCTCAACAATGGTCAGCAGCAGCTATGAATGGAAGTCCAAGGATCTAGCAGTTGCTCAGTCTCAGGAAGCAAGTACGCAAAGAAGAGTGAGTCTCCCTTCTTCCAATGTCCTTATGTAGGTCTCCAGTAGAGGGTGTGGCTCAGATTAAAGGTGTGTGCCACCATGCCTTTAATTCCAGATGACCTTGAACTCAGAGATCTCCCTGGCTCTACCCCCACCTCCCCAACCCCCCAGGGTTTCTCTGTGTAGCCCTGGCTTTCCTGGAACTCACTCTGTAGACCAGCCTGGCCTCAAACTCAGAAATCCACCTGCCTCTGCCTCCCAAGAGCTGGGATTAAAGGCATGTGCCACCACTGCCCGGTGAGATCTCCCTGTCTTTTTTTTTTTTTATTGGATATATTCTATATTTACAATTCATTTCCCTTTTTCTGGTTCTCCACCCCCCAAAGGCCCCACATGCCCTTTTCCCTGCCCCTGCTCCCTCTTCCACCCCTTCCCACTCCCTTGTTCTTGTATTCCCCTACACTGATGCTTTGATCCTTTCCAGCCCCAGTGTCCACTCCTTTCTTCTTGTCAGACATCATTTGGTACGTGAATTGTGTCTTTAGTGTTCCAAGATTGTAGGCTAATATCCACTTATCAGTGACGTCATACCATGGGTAGTCTTTTGAGACTGGGTTACCTCACTTAGTATGACATTCTCCAGCTCCATCCATTTCCCTAAGAATTTCATGAATTCATTGTTTCTAATGGCTGAATAATACTCCATTCTATATATATACCACATTTTTTTTTATCCATTCCTCCGTTGAGGGACATCTGGATTCTTTCCAGCTTCTGGCTATTATAAATAGGGCTGCTATGAAAATAGTGGAGCATGTATCCTTATTGCATGCTGGGGAATCTTCTGGGTATACACCCAGGAGTGGTATGGCTGGGTCCTCCAGAAGTATCATGTCCAGTTTTCTGAGGAACTGCCAGACTGATTTCCAGAGTGGTTGTACCAGCTTGCAGTCCCACCAGCACTGGAGGAGTGTTCCTCTTTCTCCACATCCTCGCCAACACCTGATGTCTTCTGAGTTTTTGATCTTAGCCATTCTGACTGGTGTGAGGTGAAACCTCAGGGTTGTTTTGATTTGCATTTCTCTAATGACTAATGATGTTGAACATTTTTTAAGGTGTTTCTCAGCCATCCGAATTTCTTCAGGTGAAAAGTCTTTGTTTAGCTCTGTACCCCACTTTTGGATAGGGTTATTTGGTTTTCTGGGGTCTAACTTCTTGAGTTCTTTGTATATATTGGATATTAGCCCTCTGTCGGATGTGGGGTTGGTAAAGATCTTTTCCCAATTTGTTGGTTGCTGATTTATCCTTTTGACAGTGTCTTTTGCCTTACAGAAACTTTGTAATTTTATGAGGTCCCATTTGTCTATTCTTGCTCTTAGAGCATAAGCAATTGGTGTTCTGTTCAGGAATTTTCCCTCTGAGCTAAGCTTCAAGATCTTCATGCCAAGATCCAGGTCAGAATCTTGTATCTCTCAGTCTCCAGATTAGGATCACAGGTGAGCCTTCCAATTCTGGATTGTAGTTCATGTAGTTCATGTAGTTATGTTAGCAACCAGGAATAACTACTACATAACTCAAAGGAAAGCAAGAACGAGCCAAAGTTTTTCTGGTTGACTTGCCCTCTTGACCACACCCACTCTGCCATGTGTTTTCTTCTAGATATATTGATCTGTTGTGCAAGTTACTTTCTTGTTGTTACAATTAAATACCACAACCAAAAACAACTTAAGAAGAAACAGTTTATTTCAAGAGACACAGGAGTGCATGGCATGGCAGCAGGAGCAGAAAACTGACCATCCACATCTTCTCCTCACACCAGAGGTCTGAACAAAGTTGGAAATGGAACCAGACTATAATCCCTCAAAGCCCCCCTCTAGTGACACACTTCCTCCAGCAAGGCTCCACCTCTTAAACATTCCATAACCAAACATCACCAAAAAAGGAAGCCAGCATATGCAAATTCATGAGCCTGTGAGAGCTATTTGACCTCCAAACCTTGGTATCTGTTCACAGCTTATGCTTATGGTTTCTGGTGGAAATATAGGCAAGATCAAATATGTACTCACTAGCAAATTCTAAAACTCCCTCGGGCTTGCATGGCAATTATGCTACTGTATTTATAAGGGAGTGTTCTTTTTCTTGCCTGTCACTCCTGAAGAGAATCCCTGACCTTCTAATTGCCGTTGCTATTTACTGAATGGATAATCATCATTAGATTAACTTTATGTCATGTACTGTGTAATTAAACCTGCAAATTGATAACATGTAGTTGTAGCTATCTTAACCCCATTAAAACATGAATGGAGAATCACTTTTTAAAATTTAACGTGTGACAGTTTTCAGAAAAATTATGAATTGTACCTTGCATTGGACTGTCTGATTCAACCTCACACACTTTTTACGTGGATGAAATCACGTATAAAGTAGTTCAAAATATCTAAGTAACTTTCTGAGGCTTTCATGGTTGTTGGCTGCAGCTTACTGCTTAAAGATAGATTAGGACCTTTCCTGGAGCAACTTCCCAAGAGACCCTCGTTTTGTTGTTGTTATTGTTGTGTTTGTTTTCCTTTATAATCTTTCTCATAAATGTGAATTCCCTCATACTTCAGTCAAGACTTGAAGACAGTAGTGAAGCTCTGGCTTCCCCTGCATTTTATGTGCAAACAGGACTGGTGCCTTTACAAACAACTAGCTCGCACTATTGTCTGACGGGAACATTCCCCACTGCCTTCCCATTTTACATCAAGCAATATCAATAGCGTTAAAGCAAATAAGACCAGCATGCTGCATGTTTGTAAGTTACAACTAGAATGTGTTCCTCAACGGGATTTTTGGCATCTATGATATTAATCCTATACTTTTCAGCTTAGCTTTGTTTCTGCACTACATCTCGTTAGCAGATTTCCTAACAACAAACATATACCACATCCTTTCATCTTGCTTGATCATGGTGTGTTACTTTCTTCTTTGCATATTAGTTCCTGCTACAGAGTTTTATCTTGTATTGTTATAAAATTGATATCAGCCTAGACTTTCCTTTTGGTAATTTTTAGCAGGCTAGATTTTAATAGATGAAAGGGAGTTGTGGCACACTCCACTTTGTAGAGAGATTCATATGTATTAGCCAGGCATGGAGCTACACCTTTAATTCCAATACTACGGAAGTAAAATCAGGAGAATAATAAGTTTAAGGTCATCTACAGCTACTTGGCAAATCAGAGGCCAGCCTGGGATATGGGACCCCTACTCAAAGCCATCCCCAGAGATAGGGAGGGGGAAGGGAGAGAAGGAGGCAAAAGAAAATAGAGGGGAAGAGAAGAGAAAAGAGGAGAGGAGAGGAGAGGAGAGGAGAGGAGAGGGGAGGGGAGGGGAGGGGAGGGGAGGGGAGGAGAGGAGAGGAGAGGAGAGAGGGGAGGGGAGGGGAGGGGAGAGGAGAGAGGAGAGGAGAGAGGAGAGGGGAGGGGAGGGGAGAGGAGAGGAGAAGAAAGGGGAGGGGAGAGGAGAGGAGAAGAAAGGGGAGGGGAGGGGAGGGGAGAGGAGAGGAGAGGAGAGGAGAGAGGAGAGGGGAGGGGAGGGGAGAGGAGGGGAGAGGAGAGGAGAAGAAAGGGGAGGGGAGAGGAGAGGAGAAGAAAGGGGAGGGGATAGGAGAGGAGAGGAGAGGAGAGGAGGGGGAGGGGAGGGGAGGAGAGGGGAGGGGGGAGAGGAGAGGAGAGGAGAAGAAAGGGGAGGGGAGGGGAGGGGAGGGGAGAGGAGAGGAGAGGAGAGGAGAGGAGAGGAGAGAGGAGAGGGGAGGGGAGGGGAGAGGAGGGGAGAGGAGAGGAGAAGAAAGGGGAGGGGAGAGGAGAGGAGAAGAAAGGGGAGGGGATAGGAGAGGAGAGGAGAGGAGAGGAGGGGGAGGGGAGGGGAGGAGAGGGGAGGGGGGAGAGGAGAGGAGAGGAGAAGAAAGGGGAGGGGAGGGGAGGGGAGGGGAGAGGAGAGGAGAGGAGAGGAGAGGAGAGAGGAGAGGGGAGGGGAGGGGAGAGGAGGGGAGAGGAGAGGAGAAGAAAGGGGAGGGGAGAGGAGAGGAGAAGAAAGGGGAGGGGATAGGAGAGGAGAGGAGAGGAGAGGAGGGGGAGGGGAGGGGAGGAGAGGGGAGGGGGGAGAGGAGAGGAGAGGAGAAGAAAGGGGAGGGGAGGGGAGGGGAGGGGAGAGGAGAGGAGAGGAGAGGAGAGGAGAGGAGAGGAGAGGAGAGGAGAGGAGAGGAGAGGAGAGGAGAGGAGAGGAGAGAAAGAGAAGGGAAGGGATTTGACATTTCCCTCTACTTTTCTAGGCTCTGAAGTTATATTGGGGCTGGAAAGATGGGTGTTTTCACTGTTTCCTCTTTGAACATTGACGGTGAACACTCTCATTTCTACTCAGTGAAAAGTCAGTCACTTATTAACCTAGAAGTGTGACTCTTTCAAGGTTTATTTCCCTGTCCTTCCTCTTCCCCCGCCTCCCCCATATGTCTTTGCCTCATTTCTTCCTTGGGTCAATGACTAGTTCTCTACTTGGTTAATTTAAGTTCATTAAATTATATTTATTGTTTTTTCTCAGGTTTACAAGAATTTTTGCTTGTTACCTAATTTCCTTTCTGTGTTTTAAATCTAATCTGTTGTTAACATGCTATCAGGGTGCTTAGTTCACTGGTGTTACTTTTACATGAACTTGAATTTACTTTATGCCGATTTATGATTTTCTCTGATCAATATTGTGTCATCAGTTTTTATGCACCTTCTTTTCTTTTCTTTCCTTTTTTTTTTTTACTGAAAACTTTTACTGTAATCAAAAAGTGATATAACAGGGCTGTAATGAGCAAATCATTCTGCTGATATTTTTTAATTGATATCAGCATTTTCAGGCAATTAAAAAAATCCAAATGTGAAAATTGCACAGTACAATAAACTTCACCCCAACTAATTAATGATGGTTAAAAATAATAGGCACTAGGAAAACCTCTCATGTTCCATGAGAAGCTTGTGTACACAACTCACAATTCTGTACAAAAGTTTGTTATAAAGCTCTGATGTAAAAATGAAACAATCAAGCAGCAAATACTTTAAGTGAAGCACAGGGTCTGCACAGGGTCTTCAATGTATTACTCACAAGGCTGGAATCTCTTTACCCTGTAACAGAATCTAATACAGATTAGTAAATAAGTCAATTAAAACATTTGTCCTTCACACAGTGACAGATTTCACTTTTTGGTCATCTTTCTTTCTCCTTGTCTTTGTCTTTGTCATTGTGCTTCTCCTTCTCCTCCTCCTCCACCACCTCTTCCTCCTCCTCTTCCTCCTCCTCTTCCTCCTCCTCCTCCTCCTCCTCTTCCTCCTCCTCCTCCTCCTCCTCCTCCTCCTCCTCCTCCTCCTCCTCCTCCTCCTCCTCCTCTTGTGTTATGTTTCTGGCTCTTTTCCACATCACCATCAATTCCTGTGTGCTTCTTATGCTTCTTGTGCTTTTTCTTGTCTTTCTTCTTTTTCTTCTATTTGTCCGTCTTGGCTTCCTGCTGAGCTGGCACTGCTGCTGTGGCTCTGGGTCTGGCTACTGGAAGGGCAATGACTTCTACTTGGACTAACACTGGGACTACTTTAGCTCTGTCTCCTGTCTGCACCTGGCTGGCTGGCTGTTGCTACAGTCAAGCTCTCTTTTGCTTTCTCTGTTGTTTTCTCTCTCTTTTTTATATAGATACATAAACTTTTAATTATATGTTTGGAGAACATATAATAACATTTGACACAGGTACTTAATAAGCACATCTTTTTCTAACCAGATAATGTACACTTTTACATATTTGTTATCCTCTTTTTTATTAGAATTTTCTTTATTTACATTTCTTTTTTTAAATTTTATTTTCTATTCTATGTTTACATTCCAAAGGCTTTCCCCTTTCCCAGTTCCCCCCCCCACACCATACGTCCCATAATTCCTCTCCCCCCCAACTATTCCCCAATCATCCCCCCCACCCACAATTTCTCTGTTCTGGGTCTGTAAAACTGGATTCAATCTTTACAGGCCCAGGGTCCTCTGTTTTCTTCTTCTTGGGAGTCATTGCTAATTAACTTGCTAATTGTGCCTTGAGTATTTAGGGCTTCTGGGCTCATTAATATCCACTTATCAGTGATTGCATTTCATGTGTATTCTTTTGTGATTGGGTTAACTCAGGATGATATTTTCCAGATCTAACCATTTGCCTACAAATTGCATGAATTCATTATTTTTAATTGCTGAGTAGTACTCCATTGTATAAATATACCACATTTTCTGTATCCATTCCTCCTTTGAGGGATATCTGGGCTCCTTCCAATTTCTGGCTATTATAAATAAGGCTGCTATAAACATAGTGGAGCATGTGTTTTTATTGTATGCAGGGGAATCCTCTGGGTATATGCCCAGGAGTGGTATGCCAGGGTCCTCTGGAAGTGACATGCCCAATTTTCTGAGGAACTGCCACACTGATTTCCAGAGCGGTTTTACCATTTTGCAATCCCACCAAAAGTGGAGGAGTGTTCCTCTTTCTCCACATCCTCGCCAGCACTTGTTGTCTCTTGAGTTTTTAATCTTAGCCATTCTGACTGGTGTGAGGTGGAATCTCAGGGTTGTTTTGATTTGCATTTCCCTGATGACTAATGATTTTGAACATCTCTTAAGGTGTTTCTCAGCCATCCGAATTTCTTCTGGTGAAAATTCTTTGTTTTGCTCTGTACCCCATTTTTTGATAGGGTTATTTGGTTCTTTGGGGTCTAACTTCTTGAGTTCTTTGTATATATTGGATATTAGCCCTCTGTTGGATGTGGAGTTGGTGAAGATCATTTCCCACTTTGTTGGTTGCCGTTTTGTCCTTCTGACAGTGTCCTTTGCCTTACAGAAACTTTGTAATTTTATGAGGTCCCATTTGTCAATTCTTGATCTTAGAGCATAAGCTATTGGTGTTCTGTTCAGGAACGTTCCCCCTGTGCCCATGTCCTCCAGGGTCTTCGCAAGTTTCTTTTCTAATAGTTTCAGTATGTCTGGCTTTATGTGGAGGTCCTTGATCCACTTGGAGTTGATCTTAATACAAGGAGATCAGAGTGGGTCAATTCGCATTCTTCTGCATGTTGACCTCTAGTTGAACCAGCACCATTTGTTGAAAAGGCTATCTTTTTTCCACTGGATGGTTGTGGCTCCTTTATCAAAGATCAAGTGACCATAAGTCTGTGGGTTCATTTCTGGGTCTTCAATCCTATTCCATTGATCTACCTGCCTGTTGCTGTACCAATACCATGCAGTTTTTAACACAATTGCTCTGTAGTACTGCTTGAGGTCAACCCATACTTTTTTTGGTTGGGAGGCTTTCTATGACCCCTTCTATTTCTTTGGGGGCTATGGGACTGTTTAGCTGATCTACTTGATGCCGATTTAATTTTGGTATTTGGTATCTGTCTAGGAAATTGTCTATTTCCTCCAGATTTTCCAGTTGTTTTGACTCAGGATCCTTCTGCAGCAATGCTTTAATGCTCTTGAGAGGGAGAGCATAAGCCTACAGAGCGGAGAACCCAAACACCCAGAATCCCATCCCTTATATAGGCTGCAACCCCCGCCTTGGACGTGTCATCTCCTGACTGGCCGCAGCTCATCAGGCCATATGAAGCAAGGAGAGAGGCAGAGACCAAGGGATGGAAAACTACCCAGCACCTGCGCACTGACTTGTTTACTTCATGGCGCCTGCAGGATGTTGGCGCCGGCCGGATGTTGGCGCCATCGGCTCCCCACATCTCCCCCTTTTTTATTATTTAACATAAAGACCTCAGACTGTCGATCAACCTTCAGGCTCTTGTCTGGACCCTCAGGGTTCAAGACAATCTAATAATGAGGCCCTTTTGCTCTTATAGCAAATAGGTCACCCAATCTTTAAGGGGTGGAGACAGAGGTCGAACTCCCAAGCAACAAAATTAAGACTTCGTATGAGAGTCGCCACTAGGCTGGTGGTTTGACCCGAAGCGCCCTTGACCTGTCACTCTGCCGTTTTTCTGGGAAAGGGAGACTAGGGCAGGCAACCCTTATGCAGGACAACATGCCTCCCAGAGAGACCCTTATGTCAGGTGTCTCTCTGTGCGATGCTTTGCTCGGCATCCCCCATGGGCTGCTCAAGCTGGACACTCTACCCTGTGCAATGAGTCTAAGCTCCGGGTGTGCAAGAGCTGTCCAGCCGGTGGCCTACTGCTTAAGCATTGTTAGCCAAATGTCAGTGGAAGCTCCTTGTTCCAGAGCCACAAGCGCTTGAGCAATAACCACCTTGTCTCTCTTGGTTTGAGCCCTGAGCCTACAGACCAGCCAGAGCAGAAACACCAGTCCACCGCAAAGGGCTGCGCCAAACAATCCCACCCCCACCCATTCCTTAAAATAGGAGACAGCTGAAGAGATCCATGATGATAGTCCCTCCGTCAAGGACAGGTCAAGGCGCGTAGAGTTGACCTGGATAATGGCTGCTCTCAATTCTCGGAGTGTCTGCTCAAACTTGGAGGTCCAATTCGGCATCGGGAGTGGAAATGTTGACATGATTCCCCAGCGTTGCTCCCCCTGGACAGCTGGTGTGCTGATCATCATTATTAGCATTGGGAGGAGTATCTGGGTGATCTGTGGTGTCCTTCTGCTCCAAAATTGTTCTAGTAAGCCTCTCAGGGACCCAGAAGGGGTATTCTTCATTCTGTGGGAAGACACAAACGGCTCCCCTTGATCTTATTAGAATAGGATTCGGGCCTTTCCACTCATTAGTCAACACATCCTTCCATTTTACCAATTCTTTAGGTCGATGCGGGTCTGAGCAATGTTGCTCTGCTGCAGTCTGATCATGCTTATCTGAATTTAAAAAATTTATAGTAAAGAGTGCCACTGCTATGGCAACCCATGGCACAGGGAGCAGATCTTTTATTATTCCCCCTTTTTGTTTAATTAAATATGATTTGAGCGCACGGTGTACACGCTCAATGATACCTTGACCTTGATAGTTATATGGCAAGCCCATAATATGTGTGACTTGCATTTGTGCACAAAATTGTTTAAATTTTTGAGAAGTGTAAGCAGGTCCATTGTCGGTTTTTAAGCACTTAGGCTTTCCCCAGGCACTCCATGCCTCAAGGCAATGTTGGATGACGTGAGAGGCCTTTTCCCCAGTGAGTGGCGTAGCATGGATTACGCCAGAGCATGTATCTATTGATACATGTACATATTGGAGCTTCCCAAAGGAAGAAACATGAGTGACATCCATTTGCCACACTTGCAATAGTAGAATTCCTCTGGGATTTATCCCGGTATGGCGGGTAGGGAGAAATTGGCAACAGTTGTGACATTGGGTGACAATATCACGGGCTTCTTTTCTGGTAAGAGAGAAACGCTTGCATAGGGTTTCAGAAGTGACATGAAAATTATCATGAAAGGCCTTGGCGGCTTGCAACGCGGGGTGGGGTGGGGTGGGGTGGGGGACAAGGACCACTGCAGCAAGTCTTGTGGCTTTATCCACCAGGTCATTTCCTAGGCTCATCGGGCCAGGAAGCCCTGAATGAGCCCGGATATGGGTAATATACATGGGAGCCCTCCTATTTAGCAAGCACTCTTGCAGGTTTTGAAATATAGACGCCACTTTGCTGGAAGACCTAATGATTCCAGCTGTCTCTAATAAATTGACAGCATTCACCACATAGGAGGAGTCAGAGACAATGTTAAGGGGACCTGAAAACTTTTGAAGAACATCTAGCACCACCAAACATTCTACTATCTGCAGGGAGGTTTCATCATACTGCTGTGAGAACACTCTGAAACCCACAACATAGGCCCCCAGGCCAGTCTTAGAACCATCTGTGTATACCACTAGTCCATCTTTTAATGGATCAGGGGAGGTAACTCGAGAGAATATCAGAGGGTGAGTAGCAGCAAATTGTAACAAAGGGTGTTTGGGATAATGATTGTCAGTCTTTCCCAAAAAGGTGGAAACCAGTATGGCCCAATCATCAGAGGTGGCGGCCAATGTCTGTACTTGAAAGGAGTTGTAGGGAACAATTAAAACTGCAGGATGTTTACCAAAATGACTAGTGGATGTTTTTAGGCCCTTAAGGGCAAGTTGAGCTATGGCTGCAGGATACCAATCTATGATCTTTTGGGGGGAAGCATGTGGATGGATCCATAACAAGGGTCCATCCTGCCATAACACAGTGGTGGGCAATCTTTTTGTTTTAAACACACAGAGAGAGAATGGCTGCAACAAGTCAACGTGGCACAACTGGGCCTCCTTAATGGCTTTCTCCACCAGATGAAGGGCTGTCCCTGCTGCGGGTGTCAAAGACCTGGGAGAAGTAATATGGGTGTCTCCTTCCAAGATATCAAATAAAGGTTTTAAATCAGCAAATGGGATCTTTAAGAATGGCCGTAGCCAATTTATGTCCCCCAAGAGTTTTTGGAAATCGTTTAAAGTAAGTAAGTCATTTCTATAAATTTCTAATTTTTGTGGGAGGATCTTATCTGGAAGAATCATGGAACCCAAAAAGTGTCCAGTATCGGCAATTTGGACCTTCTCTGTGGCAATTTGGAGGCCCCAAAGTTGCAAGGTTTTAAGCAACAAAGGGTAAGCTTCTTGAAGAATCCTTAAATCCCTTTGACACATGAGCACATCATCCATGTAATGGATCACAATTAAACTTGGATATTGTTCTCTTATTGGCCTAAGAGCCTCTTGCACATATAACTGACATATGGTAGGGCTATTGGCCATGCCTTGAGGCAGCACTTTCCATTGAAACCGCTTATCAGGCTCCATGTGATTAATGGAAGGGACAGTAAATGCAAAACGGGGCCTATCTGGGGGGCACCGTGGAATTGAAAAGAAGCAGTCCTTAATATCCAATATTATTAGATTCCAATCCCTGGGCAAAGCAGAAAGCACAGGGAGACCCCGCTGTACAGCACCAAGGGGATGCATTTGCTCATTAATATCTCTTAAATCATGGAGTAAATGCCATTTACCTGATTTTTTTTTTATAACAAATATTGGGGTATTCCAGGGGGAGGTTGATGGTTCTATGTGTCCCAAAGCCAATTGTTCTGCAACAAGATTAGTCACAGCTTCTAGTTTTTCAGAGGTTAACAGCCACTGGGGAACCCACACCGGGTCCTCTATCTTCCATGGTATGGGTCGTGCTGCCCCAGTGGCACCTAGGAAAAACCCAGGCCCTGTCTTCCTTGATTTTGGACGGGGGATATAGGTTCTACCCGCCCTTGCTCAAGGTGCCCCAAACCTTTGCCTGATTCATATCCCATCTTCTTCATGATTTTAACAGCCTTTGATGGGCATTCATTAGATAGGGTGAGCCCCATGCCTTGCATGATGTCTCGCCCCCACAAATTAATGGGGAGAGGGAGCACATACGGGATAAATCGTCCTTGATGACCTTCCATTGATTTCCAAGTGAGGGTAAAAGAACTAATGGTGGGATGAGAGCGGTAGCCCAGTCCCTGCAAAGAGTGTGATGATTCTGTAACCGGCCATGATTTAGGCCACCAAAGGGAAGAAATTATACTCTTATCCACCCCGGTGTCCAAGATCCCCTCAAATTTTTTACCATTAACCCATAGGGGCAGTTTTGGTCGCTCATGGAGTTGGACAACTAGGTAAGCTGAGTCTTGGCCAGAGGAGCCCATTTGCCTGTTTTCTGGATCCTGGTAGGGGCTGCCTGGGAGAATAAGAAGTTGTACTATACTATCTCCCTGACTGATAGAAAAGACCCCATTTGGACAGGAGCAAAGAGCCTGGATTTCAGGAGTGTGTTGATTATCAATGATGCCTGGGTGGAAAATTAGTCCCCGCAGTGTGAGTGACCCTCTACCAAGGAGAAGGTTCCTTAGGATCTGACACATTCACTCCCTTGTCTCTAGACTCCCTGGGAGGGCCTTTTTCCTTTTTTGGGACGGGTTTTTTCTTGCGCACGCCCAACCTCTCACTATGCTCGGTTTCTGATATGCTATCCTGGACCTCTTCAAGGGTGTTCCGACCTTCCACCACGGCAGCCCTACAAGCTTTATCTTCTAGACAGTTTTTAACAAGTTTCCAAATTGCTTTTGTCCCCTGCCTCAAGTCTCCTTCTACCATTTTGTGGTCAAGATCTCTACCTAATTTGTTCCGCGAGGCAAGAGTCAAAGACCTGGAGCATACATACATGACAAAGAGAAAGATTAAAAGGGCTCCAAGAATGGTCACAAAAGCTTCAATACTACCTTCCCAGGGTGGCGACAATCCCAAGTCGAAGCCAAAGAAGAACATACCTCTCCGAACCTATCTGCCTGCAGTTCTGAATCCTCCTCGTAGCCGAGGGGTCTCCGATGGTGCTGACAATGATGAAGTCTCGTATCCCGGGTTTCGGTACAAGATGTCCCGCGCTACTGTCTCGCCAGCAAGAACGACGCGGCACACTCAGGATCCTTCTGCAGCAAAGCTTTAATGCTCTTGAGAGGGAGAGCATAAGCCTACAGAGTGGAGAACCCAAACACCCAGAAGCCCATCCCTTATATAGGCTGCAACCCCCGCCTCGGATGTGTCATCCCCTGACTGGCTGCAGCTCATCAGGCCATATGACGCAACAGGAGAGGCGGAGAGCAAGGGATGGAAAACTACCCAGCACCTGCGCACTGACTTGTTTACTTCATGGCGCCGGCCAGATGTTGGTGCCATTGGCTCCCCACAGTTTTGAGTATAGACTTTTGTAGTAGGATCTGATGATCTTTTGAATTTCCTCAATTTCTGTTGTTATATCCCCCTTTTCATTTCTAATTTTGTTAATTTGGATACTGTCTCTGTGCCCTTTGATTAGTCTAGCTAAGGGTTTATCTATCTTGTTGATTTTCTCGAAGAACCAGCTCTTGGTTTTGTTGATTCTTTATATGGTTCTCTTTGTTTCTACTTGATTGATTTCAGCCCTTAGTTTGATAATTTCCTCTCTTCTACTCCTCCTGGGTGAATTAGCTTCTTTTTGTTCCAGGGCCTTCAGGTGTGCTGTTAAGTTGCTAGTGTATGCTCTCTCTAGTTTCTTTTTGGAGGTACTCAGGGCTATGAGTTTTCCTCTTAGCACTGCTTTCATTGTGTCCCAAAGTTTTGGGTAGGTCGTACCTTCATTTTCATTGAAGTCTAAAAGTCTTTGATTTCTTTCTTTATTTCTTCCTTGACCAAGGTGTCATTGAGTAGAGTATTGTTCAGTTTCCATGTGCATGTGGGCTTTCTGTTGTTCTTCTTGCTATTGAAGACCACTTTTACTCCATAGTGATCCAATAGGAGACATGGGATTAGTTCGGTACTCTTGTATTTGTTGAGGTCTGTCTTTTGACCAATTATATGATCAATTTTTGAGAAGGTACTGTGCGGTGCTGAGAAAAAGGTATACTCTTTATTTACATTTCAAATGTTATCCCATGTCCTCATTTCCCCTCTGAAACTCCGTATCCCATCTCTACTCCCCCTGCTCACCAACCTACCCAATCCTACTTCCCTGTCTTGGCATTCCCCTACAATGGGGAATCAAGTCTTTACAGGACCAAGGGCCTCTCCTCTCATTGATGTTCAACAAGGCCATCCTGTGCTACATATGCAGCTGGAGACATGGGTCCTTCCATGTATACTCTTTGGTTTGTAGTATAGTTCCTGGGAGCCCTGGAGGGTCTGGTTGGTTCATATTGTTGTTCCTCCTATGGGGTTGCTAGCTCCTTCAGCTCCTTCAGTCATTTCTCTAGCTTCTCCATCAGGGACCCTGAGTGTCTCAGTGGTTGTTTTCTCTTTCAAGTCTTTGGAGATAATGGCAACAGCTTCTTCCTTCACAGACTCATTACTCTTACTGTGGCTCTCGTTATAGTCTGGTTCAAAAGTAGCCTCATTTGTCTCTCTAGTTAGATCAGAGTAAAGCCTAGAGGAATGACTTAACTGGGGTTTTGGGTCTTTTCAATCTGCTCAGCAGCTGGCTCCTTTTTGATGGGAGGGTCTGGTGGGTTAGGCATATATGGCAATCTGCTGCCACTGGACTCTCTCCTGTTTTGAGCTTCAGGAAGATGATTCTCCCATTCCTTCCTAGAATTTTTATCTATAGAGTTGTCTCTTCACATGGGTGTTTAGTTTCATAGGCTTTATGATTATGAGGCTTTTTTGTCTCTCGGAGGACTAGAATTACTTTTTTTTTTTTTAAACTTGGTTCCCTTTTTAGGTAAATCTCTCTCCTCCCTAAGCTTACTTTTCTGTCCAGATAAAGACTCTACTCCAAGGAGGAGTCTCTCTGAAGAAAAGAACTCTCTGTGTGCAGAGGGTCTATGCTGCACACCCTTTGGTACTTCTCATACCACTAGTGGTATTTCCTCTCCCTTTCCTGGTACTGTTCTTTCTCAAATGGGTCTCTAAAGTCTACACTCTGCCCATAATAGTCTTTGATGTCATAAGTGGGTAGAACTTCTCTGTACCTATTAGAATACTCACATTCTGCTTCACCTTGAGGTACGTTGCATTTAGTGGAAGACTTTGCCCTAAATACTTGAGGAGATCTGAACCGAGAGTGGTATCCTCGGTAGGGAGGTGACCTTGAGGCTAGATCTGTGGTATCCATGAGTTCTGGACCATGAGCAGTAATTGCTGCTCTTCTCTCTGCCTCTCTTGGGGTATGGAGCTGATCTTGAATAGGAGCAAGGATGTGAGTGGCTGAAGGATCTAAAGCAAGAGCATGATAATGTTGAGCCAGACCTTGACTTTGAGTAAGTGTATGAACTTCTTGAATACGATGACCCACTATAGGGAGATTTGGGCTCTGTCCTTGCTCTCTATAAAATACTTCTCTGTACAAAGGAGTTGCTTGTTTTGTAGGGATGGTATTTGAATGGGCAGTCTGAACATCTATTAGTAAGAGCTGGTAGAAACCCTGGAGGAAGGACACTATCCTACTTGTGCAAGCTGGCCAGGAGGAAACTGAGGAGAAAATTGTGGGTGAGGTACACCTGGAGGAAGAGGAATGTTAACGGGAGGAAGCAGATGCAAAAGAGCTGGTAGAACAGGCACAGAGACGGGAGTTGCTAGTAGCAATGGACCTTGAGTCCTCTGTGATCCTTCACTGTGGCGCTGGCCCAGGTTTATACTTCTATAACAGCTTCTTTCTCCTCTTCTAATTTGCTGTGGTTGAGAAACTAGGTACCCGAACTTGTTGGAATGTTCTCAACCTGGTCGACCACTACTTGGACCATCAGCATTTATTATCACTGGACCAGTTGGAAGGACTGGCACCTGGGAACCCTTTTCTTCATAAGAGCATTATTAACAATTGAAGAGGCTTGCTTTGACTGTTCTGATGTAAGTGCAGCAGCTGGTAATGATTTATGATCAGAATCCAGAAAGGATCTATCTGATTTTTTGTAATAGACAGATGTAGATACTGATGCAGTTATATCAGGTACTGGAGCTGGGGCAGAAGATGCATTTCCAGACCCAGAAGGAGCCAAGGATGATGGATTTGAAGTTAATGAAGCTATGGAGGGGGTTGGGTGAGTTGAGGAAGATGTCACTGGAATGAGAGGATCCTGCTGTCTTGATATGGGAGACCTCATCCTAGGCTGCAGGTTCTGTTGAATGAGTGGTCTTGGTGGTGGTATTGGGGGTGTGGGTGGAGTTAAGTGTTTTCTTAGTCTTTTTGGATAGTTAGTTCCATTTTGAAAGTTCTTCACAGTCTGTCTTAAAAACTTGTTGGCAACTAAAGCATCAGGAGAAACATGCTTTTGCTGACATGTTGGACATGTATGTTCATCTGAGTCCAGGAGTGCTGTTCTTACACATTCATCACAGTAACTGTTTCCACAGCAAGGGACGAGCACTGCATCAGTCATAATGTCTTTGCAGATGAGGCACAAGAGGTCCTCTGGGATAGGATCCCCTTTTTCCGAAGGTGGTGAGGGTTCCTCTGGTAAGAAGGGTGGTTTCTCTTTCTTGCCAATTGCATAGGCCTCTGCATTTAGAGTCGGGATTACATATTTTCCAGTGTTTGTAAGCATTGGACCTTTCATGGTAGGATCTGTCACTTCCATCAAAAACTTCTAGGAATTCCACTGCACTTTTTGATCCTGCGACCAGATCCCGAGTCCTTATCCCTATTTGTTGGGCAATCCTTAATATAATGACCAGGTTGACCACAACGAAGGCAGATGTAAGATGGAGGTGGCACACCTACCCGAGTTTTCTTCCTGTAATAGACTGGCTCATATTCATGCACATATTGCCACATCATTGCTTCAATTTTGTCTTCCTCAGAAGCATTGGCTTCATCCAGATTGGCAGTCTCTATAAGCTGGGCCAGAGAATCAGATTCAGAAGAGGAAGCATCAATTACTTTTCTAGTTACCATCACTGGTTCAGTTCTCCTTTGAACATGGGTCTTGCTTGTAGACTTCAGACCTCTGCTAGGAATTCTTCTGACAATCACAGAGGAATATGTAGGAATGAGTGCATTATCATCAGTATATTCTTCTTTGTTCTCTGCATTGATGATCTGCAGATCACTATTGGCAGCTTTCAGCTTTTCTCTTCCCATAATCTGCTTCTTTACGTAGCAGAGGGAGATATGGAACCCATCAAACTTGATGGTTTTGTAAGTGAGTTTAGAGGAAAATTTATAGTTCAAGCAGGACATTGTGGCAAAGGATTCCTTGTGCTAGTTACCAAGCTGACCACTGAATTTCTATGTTGGAAGTAACTCAGGTCTACCAAAGAGGCTGGAAGAGAAGAAAGGATTTGCTGGGTCACTATAGATTAAACCCATGAATATATTTCCATATTTAAGACCCCACCTGGAGTATTTGTGCCTCAATGCAGGGTCTGAATAAATCTCAGCAGATTCACTCAGCTAGATGACTGATTCAATCCTCTCTACACACCATAGCTAATTCCTTTAGGAAATCCAACCCATAGGCCACATCCTGCCCTTGACAGGATCTAATCCGAGGAGGAATTTGTGTCTCTGGGAAGCAGGCATTCAATAGGATATGCCAAATCTCTTCTTTCTCCCTCAGAGAATTTGTTTCCTGGATTTACAGACACACTGAGAAGTAAGCATTAAGTTATCACAGAAATGTCCTTTTTTCATAGATATTTGTTTTTGTGATTTTGCTTTAGGGGCCTAGAACTCACATAGATCTGCCTACCTCTGCCTTCCCCTGTGCTGGGATTAAAGGCATGTGCCACCAGTGATATGGAGGTCAGACAACAATGTGTATGACCACGTTCCCAGTTTCTACCATGTAGGCCCTAGGTATCAATCCTAGGTTGTCAGAGTGAGCAGCAAGGGATGGTACATGCAGATCCATCTCTATGGCCCGAGATTTGAATTTTCTTATAGTATCTATATTTTTTTCTCTAACCATCACTTTATTAATCCAGCATAATACTTAACTACATTCTAAATATTTATTCTTTTTTTAAATTTTTTTATTTGATATATTAATTTACATTTCATATGATTTCCCCCTTTCCAGGATCCCCCCTCCCTGCAAGTCACATAAACCCTCTTCCCCGCCCCTGTTCCCTCATTCACCCCTTCCCTCTTCTCTGTTCTGTTATTTCTCTACACTGCTGCGTTATGCCTTTCCAGAGTCAGGGGCCCTTCCTTCCTTCTTCTTGGACATCATTTGATATGTGGAGATTCTACCTCACACCAGTCAGAATGGCTAAGATAAAAAACTCAGGTGATAGTAGGTGTTGGTGAGGATGTGGAGAGAGGGGAACACTCCTCCACTGCTGGTGGGATTGCAAGCTGGTACAACTGCTCTGGAAATCAGTTTGGCATTTCCTCTGAAATTTAGGCATAGTACTATCTGAGAACCCAGCTATACCACTCCTGGGCATATACCCAGAAGATGCTCCAATATGTAATAAGGATACATGCTCCACTATGTTCATAGGAGTCATATTTGTAAAACAAGAAGATGGAAAGCCTCCAGATGTCCTTCAACAGAGGACTAGATACAGAAAATATGGTACATTTAGACAATGGAGTACTACTCAGCTATTAAAAATGACGTCATGAAATTCTTACACAAATGGAACTAGAAAATATTATCCTGAGTGAGGTAACACAATTGCAAAAGAACACACATGGTATGTGCACACACTGATAAGTTAAATTAGCCACAAAGCTCAGAATAAACAAGATATAATTCACAGACCATATGAAGCTCAAGAAGAAGGAATACGAAGGTGTGGGTGCTTTAGTTTTTCTGATAAAGGGAACAAAATACTCACAGGAACAATTATGGAGATAAAGTGTAGAGCAGAGACTGAAGGAAAGGACATCCAGAGACTGTCCTACCCAGGAATTCATCCTATAAACAGTCACCAAACCCTGATACTATTGTGGATGCCAAGAAATGCTTGCTGAAAGGAGTCTGATGTTGCTGTCTCCTGATAGGCCCTGCCAGAGTCTTACAAATACGGAGGCAGATGCTAGCAGCCAACCATTGGACTGAGTGCAGGGTCCCCAATGGAAGAATTAGAGAAAGGACTAAAGGAGCTGAAAGGGTTTGCAACCCCATAGGAAGAATAGCAATATCAACCAACCAAATCCCCCACAGCTCCCAGGGACTAACTCATCAACCAAGGGGTACATGTGGCTCCAGTTGCATTTGTAACAGAGTTATGCCTTTTCAGGCATCAATGGGAGGAGAGGTCCTTGGCCCTATGAAGGCTAGATAGATAGACGTCAAAGCAAGGGAAATTCAGGGAGAGTAGATGGGCATGTGTTGGGTATAGCAACATCCTCATAGAAGCAGGGGGAGGGAGGATAGGTTAGGGGTTTTCTGGGAGGTGGAGAAACTATGAAAAGGAATAACATTTTAACTGTAAATAAAGATATACTCAATAAAAAAAGAGAAATGTATGGAAATGGCTCACTTGATAAGATTATTATACCTAAATAATATATGTATTACTCAACTTGTTTATTACTAAATTATATTTTTAAATTATATATCTAACCTTAAAATATATTATGAAGATTTTAAATATATTACACATATATACATACATATATACATTACACTTACAAATATATTACCCATATATATACATATGTTACACATATATATGTGTATATACATACAAATATGTGCATAATATTAAAATTTATTGTAATACTATAACTTTTAGTATTTTAATCAGCATATAAATACAATTCATGACTTCTTGTATTATTATTACAAGACACAAGGTAATAAATATGTATCTATATATCATATATATATATATATATATATATATATATATATATATATATAACTTGCTGAGCCCATTTAGTGTTGCTTATATGCATAATGTGTCTAGGGCTTGTAGTCAGATAACCTATTGGAGGTCTTGATCCTGAAGAAGACAGATTTTGCTTCTCTCAGCAATTATTAATGGCCTGAAGCTCTTCATGTAGGGATGGGTTCTCATGAGATTTCTCCCAACCATGCTGGCATGACAACTCATGTCCTCTTAGTTTGCGTCTTGTTTAGGAAGTCACATTGTTGAGAGTCCACAGAGAGGATTCTGCCAGCTTGGTTCCTCCACAGCCTGTGTCTGGAGTGTGTGATGGCTTCAGTGAGAAGGCCTAATCTTCACCTTCTGAAGGCATCCAAGGCCAAAAGCAATAGCTTATAAGGTCCTGAGAAGCTCTTGTACTTGTACGGGAGTCTTCCTTATGACTGACAGAGGATTTTTTCTTAGATAGTCCTTGCTTCTGGTGGGGAGACATTATCATTCCAAGAGGCATAACTTCACTTTAAATACGTATTTAATTTTACACACACACACACACACACACACACGCACACACACACACACACACACACACTATACTTTCTGATAATTTAAAAATTGTGTTCTTTTATAATTTTGATTTTATTTTCTCATGTTAACCCCTTCATTTCTATTTCATTGCTTTCTCTCATCGTAACTGATTTCTTTGTGTCTCCACAATCTTTTTTTCCTGATGATTCTTTTCATTTCTTTCTTTTCACTTTTCATTATTTTTGGCATGTCTAAGGTATGTCCTCTATAATACATCTTGTCTTCCTTGAGTTTGTTGAGATGCCATTGCAACTGTAATGGGAATATTCCTTCTATACTGCTCTATCTTTCCCTGCTTTGGGGCCACTATTGTTATACTCAATATATGTAATACACTATGATTTTTTCATTGCAACAATTTTGGGGAGGGTTTTGAGACAGGGTTTCTCTGTGTATCCTGGGCTGTGCTGGAGCTCACTCTGTAGACCAGGCTGTCCTTGAACTCAGTAATCTGCCTGCCTCTGCCTCCCAAGTGCTGGTATCTGTCACAATTGCCCAGCCAACAATTTTTAATTTAATACTATCTTCAGAAAAGATTGAATATAAGCATGTTCAGAGAACTTGTGACTTTTTTAAAACTTCATTTCTTTTATTCAATGGTCTCTGGTAGTACCCATCTTTGTGCATTTCTGTGCACCAAGTGTTGTGCATTATTTCTTGAAGTCTGTATTTCATTTTCTTAGCCCCCGTTTTGCCCTCCGTGTTCTGTGGATAACATAGCCTCTACTGAACTTTCTTCAAATTTACTGACATTTTTTTCTTCCAGTATGTGAAATCTAACATTGAGTTTCACAGGTGAACTTTCCATTTTAGTGATTTTCCTTTTAAAATGTGGAATCATAAACAATAAAAAGGAGCTCAGATTTATTTATGCACACAAACATAACAATAATGATAAGACAATGAGCCCATCCCTTTGAGAGGGATATGAGAGTATAGGAGAGATTTCTAGGGGAAAAGTAAAGTGCAGAATAATTTAATTATATTTGAATTAAGATAAAATGAGATATGGAATCTCCATTTAGTCAGTTATCTATCTCATTATAGTTGAACATATTTATGCTTTTAATATGTGAATTTCCTAGAAAAGCACATCAAAATTCTATCAATTTTTAATTTGTTTACATTTTGAATATACAATTGACTGAAAGTATTTTCTTTAAGTTGAAATCTGGACTTCTGACAGCTAGTTTATATTGCTTGTTTATGTCTTATATATTTGTTGTTGTTTAATAGGGAAAGTTTAGATAATGAATTTAAAAACTCAAACTTTCTGCAAGTCTAACTTGCTACTTTACGTGTATGTGTGTGTGTGTGTGTGTGTGTGTGTGTAGGAGTCAGTGGAGGATACCACTATCTTGTTCGAATTACCACTTTGCATTATTTCTTTCACACGGAGAATCGTGGAGAGGGAGCTTGATATGTAGGTAGCAAGCCATCAATCTCCATCTCTCACAAATGATAGGGTCACAAGAACGTGTGGCCATATCTAGCTTTTTACTTGGGTATTGGGAGTTGTACCTCAGTTTCAGATCTCTACACTTGCTTCTTCAGGCAATTTTATTCACCAAACCACTCCCCTGTTCCTTTATATTTATAATCACACTCTGGGTACAAATTCCTCTAAGTTGATGTATGCTGTAGAAGATGAGAGTGCTCCTCATAGTCACTTCAGATGTCTAACACTCACAATGGTTTCTTTCATTGACATATGGCAATTTATTCCACCAATTCCTTTTATGACAATTAAATGAATTTTTATTCTTACTTATTCTTCATACTGTCATGAACAAGCATTCTTTTAACTACTTCCTGAGATGTTCTTCAAATTCAAAGCGCTAACAGGAAGCATCTGAAATTGAAGTTTTGGGCATGTTCTGATCAATTATCTTCTGGAATAGTTGTTTGAAATCTGATTAACTTTGTAAAATTATCTCTAAGATTTTTAGGCACAAGCCATTGAAAAGTGGCCATCCCAGGTATGCTCATTTGTAATTGCCCGAAGTTACATGGAAAGGGTTACCTGGAAGGGAAGTAGGGGAAGTATGGGATGTATGGGGTCCTCTGCAAGGTTAGCAAGGACTCTTAACCATCCCCCTAGCCTGGTAAAGGCTCTCTTAATGTTGATAGCAGGTCAAATTGATACCAGTGCTCACCCACTGTGCAGCATGCAGCGTCAACCCTGGCCTCATCAGTTTTATTGTCTGTCCTGACATGCTCCTTGAATCAATCTCTTTTCACTGTACTAGAGAATGCAAGTTTGGTAGACAGCTTGAAGCTTTCATCTGCTGCTTGGATACAAGCACTTGTAAGCCACCTCAGACTTCTACTGTAATGGAGTATTGTCAGATAAATGGAAAAGCCAGACTGTGACTTAGTCACCTGCCTGCATGATATATTGATAGCAACTGTTGACTCGTGCAGACCCCCAAAACAGGCTTTGGTCCAAGGTACAAAAGCTTCCTTTTAGGTAACATTTACTATGGAAAGAATACTATGGGATTAGATTATGGTTAATTATTATTAATATTTTGAAAGTGGTAATGTATGTTTTCTTTATAGATGGATCTGAACATGTGATAGCTTGAGGACTTATTTGTTAAATGTGTGGGACCAAAGGTGTTACAGATTTCGGGGTTTAAGTGTCTGTATGTAACTCATATGCCACGGGAGTACTCAAAAGTGGACATCAAATTCCCTCACATGTTTTTATACCCTGCAGACTTGTATGAAAGAAATTTTACAGAGTGCTTTAGTGTGTGTGTGTGTGTGTGTGTGTGTGTGTGTGTTTACATGGTTTTACATGTCTGTCAGAGGTGACAGGCATGAGATTTTCCACTTGCTGCATTATCTAATAACTTCTGCAATATCAGACTTTACAGTACTTTGGATGTTGGGATTTCAGATCAGAGATGTTCAGGTCCTTTTGATAATGTTTTAAGTTGCAATTCCTCACTTTGAGTACTTTTGATGGATCCCCAGGTATCTGATGAAGCATCTCTTTTTTTTTAACCATTCACTACTGCTTTAGCCTTTTCCTGTTGTTATATGTGAAAAATACCCCCAAAATAAAACAAAAAACAAACAATAACAACAACAACAAAATCAGCCATAAGTACACACTCACCTACATGGCAGGAGTAGCTAAATGACTTTTAAAGTTCTGTAAAAACACCCATATTTTACAGCACAACAGTGTGGTAGGTGGGTGAGAGTTCAAGAAATACATCTCTATCAGATAGGATCTGTGTTTCCATTTCTTCAAAGACAAAAACTGGTAGAAATTTAACACTGATTTCCAACATAATTTTAGAAATTTTGATGATTTGTATATGCTTGGCCCAGGGAATGGCACTATTAAGTGTGGCCCTGTTTGAGTCAATGTATCACTGTGGAAGTGGGCTTTTCCCCCCTATTTTTTATATTAGATATATTCTTTATTTACATTTCAAATGTTGTCCCCTTTCCTGGTTCCCCCCTCCCTGAAAATCCCATAAGCCATCTCCCCTTCCTCAATCAACCCTTCCCTGCTTCCCTATCCTGGTATGCCTCTACACTATGATATCAAGTCTTTCCAGGACCAGGGTCTCTCCTCTCTTTGTATCTAACAAGAACATCCTCTGCTGTCTATGTGTCTGGACTCATGGGCAACTCTTTGGTTGATGGTTTTGTCCCTCAGAGCTCTGGGAGTACTGGGTAACTCATATTGTTGTTCCTCCTGTGTTGCTGCAAACCCCCTCAGCTCCTTGGGTCCTTTCTCTAGCTCCTTCATTGGGGATGCTATGTTCAGTTCAATGGCTAACTGAGAGTGGCCCCCTCTGTATTTCTCATGCACTAGCAGAGCCTCCCAGGTGACATCTATATCCAGCTCCAGTCAGCAAGCACTTGTGGGCATTGATAATAGTGTCTGGGTTTTGTAACTATATATGGGATGAATCCCTGGGTGGGGCAGTCTCTGGATGGTCTTTCCCTCAGACTCTGCCCCACCCTTTGTCTCTGTATCTCCTTCTGTTCCCCTTTCTACAACCTACCCAAGTGTCCATACTTTGTTCTTCCTCCTTCTTGTGCATCATTTTATATGCAAAATGTGTCTTGGGTATTCCAAGCTTCTGGGATAATATCCACTTATCAGTGAGTGCATACTCACTCTTTTGTGATTGGGTTACTTCACTCAGTATGATATTCTTCAGTTCCATCCGTTTGTCTAAGAATTTTGTGGATTAATTGTTTTTTATGGCTGAATAGTATTCTATTTTGTATACATACCATATTTTCTGTATCCATTCCTCTGTTGAGGGACATCTGTGTTCTTTCTAGATTCTGGCTATTATAAATAGGGCTGCTATGAACATAGTGGATCATGTGTCCTTATTACATGCTGGGGAATCCTCTGGGTATATTCCCAGGAATGGTATAACAGGGTCCTCAAGTAGTATTATGCCCAGTTTTGTGATGAACTGTCAAACTGATTTCCAGAATGGTTGTATAAGCTTGCAATGCAGTACTACACAACAATAGTGTTAAAGACTACATGCTATTGGTAGAATGACAGGCAAGTAGATCAATGGAATAGAATTGAAGACCCAGAAATGAACCCACACACCTATGGTTACTTGATCTTTGACAAAGGAGCTAAAACCATCCAATGGAAAAAAGACAGTATTTTCAACAAATGGTGCTGGCTCAACTGGCGGTTAGTACATTGAAGAATGCAAATAGATCCATTCTTATCCCTTGTGAAAAGCTCAAGTCCAAGTGGATCAAGGCCCTCCACATAATACCAGACACACTGAAATTAACAGAAAGTGGGGAAGACCATCAAGTACATGGGCACAGGGAAAATTTCCCTGAACAGAATACCAATAGCTTATGCTCTAAGATCAAGAATTGTCAAATGGGACCTCATAAAATTGCAAAGCTTCTGTAAGGCAAAGGACACTGTTAATAGTACAAAATGGCAACCAAAAGATTGGGAAAAGATCTTTTCCAATCCTACATCTGACAGAGGGCTAATATCTAATGTATACAAGGAACTAAAGAATTTAGATTCCAGAGAACCAATTACCTCTATTAAAAATGGGGTACAGAACTAAAAACAGAATTCTCATCTGAGGAATACCTAAACAGCTAAGAAGCACCTTAAAAAATTGTTCAACATTCTTAGTCATCAGGGAAATGCAAATCAAAACAACCTTGATCTGCCTCACACCAGTCAGAATGGCTAAGATCAAAATCTTAGGTGACAGCAGATGCTGGCAAGGATGTGCAGAAAGAAGAACACTCCTCCATTGTTAGTGAGGTTGCAATCTTGTAAAACCACTCTGGAAAGCCATTTGTCAGTTCCTCAGAAAACTAAACATATCATGACCTGAGAACCTAGATATAACACCACTTCACCATATCCTGAAGATACCCCAACATATACCAAGGACACATGCTCCACTATGTTTATAGTAGCCTTATTTGTGATAGCCAGAAACTGGAAACAACCTAGATGTCCCAGGAAAGTGGAATGGATAAAGAATATGTGGTAAATTTACCCACTGGAGTACTACTCAGCTATTCAATCAATGAATTTATAAAAATCTCAGGCAAATGGATGGAACTAGAGAATATCATCCTGAGTGAGGCAACACAATCATAAAAGAACATACATGGTATATGCTCATTGATAAGTGTATATTATTAGCCCAGAAGCTTAGGAGTTTTCAAAGTTCTTAACTGTGTTTCCCAATAAGAAGTCTGAGAACAGATTTGCAGATGAATTAAAGTCATCAACAGGAAGCATTAGAGGGTGAAAAACACAAACACTAAGCCAGTGCTCTCTCTCCTCTCCTCCCCTCCCCTCCCCTCCCCTCTCCTCTCTTCTCCTCCCCTCTTCTCTCTCTCTCTCTCTCTCTCTCTCTCTCTCTCTCTCTCTCTCTCCCCCCCTCTCCCTCTCCCCCCTCTCTCCCTCTCTCTCTCAAGTACAATGTCTCACTTTATTTAACCCATACACTGTGTTGCAATTAACTGAGGGAAAACAGCATCTATCACCTCAATATTAGTTGTGTAAAGTTAGTATATTCCAATTCTTATTTCTAATATATATTTATATTACATATTTACGTAGATAATCTATATAATATAGAATCCATTTACTAATTATATTTGTAGTATGTCTTTATGTTTGTGTATATGTGCAGATGTATATACATAAATAATCCTTGTTAATTATATTCATATCACATATTTATATGTATATCCATACATTACATTCACTATATTTACTCTTTTAGAAGAACCTTATTAAATACTCTTATTAAATACTAGTATGCCCAATGATCTACCTGTGTGCCTTTCTTCCCTTCTTCTTATCCTTGATGTCTAATAGTTAATAATCTACTCTTAATATTTGTTGAAATGTTTACACTGTGGATCCCACTCAAGACTTCTCTCAGATGTGATCCACCTCATTAGGTGTCCTTTATTTATTTAACACAGCATCCGCTGGGTCACTGTTGTCACTGTTGTTATCCTGTTGTCATTGACAGGATTCTTGAATTTTGGGGGCCTGGATAACTGTATATTATATATACAGAATATGCTGTACAATGGCTTTGCTTTCTCTACATCCTCAACAACTCTTGTCATTTTTGTATGTTTTGATAATAATCATTCTTGTTAAGCTAAAACACCATCTCACTGTGCTTGGATTTATATTTCCCTAAAGGTAAATGGCAATGAATATGTTTTTAATGTACTGATTATCAATTACATCTTATTTATTTTTACTTTAATTACAAGTATATGTATGTCTCTGTATGGGTATGTCCTGGTGAATATAGATGCAGGTATCTACAGAGATCTGAGAAGGTTGTCAGATTCACAGAGTCTGGAGTTACAGGCGTTTGTGAGCCCCTGCCTTAGATGTTGGAACTCAATCAGGTCCTCTGAAAGAGCAGCTAGTCCTAAACCACTCTGCTGTCTCTGCAGGCCCTCCGGATGCTTGTCTGTGCTGCAGTGATGGTTCTTTCCTTTGATTTGCAGATGGATTAATTTTACATTGTCCCAGTTGTCAAATTTTTCTTCTTCTTGATGTACATTTGGGGTCAGACCCAGAAACAAATCACCCAAGCTAACATTCTGAAGTACTTTGCTCCCACTGCCTTCTATAATTACATACTTTCACGTCTTACATTTAAATCCTCATCTTTTAAAAGTTGATTTTGTATGTAGTAAGTTATAAAAGTCCATTTTCATTCTTCTGTACATGGATCTATAATTCCTCTTTTCTCTTTTGCATATTTTTATGAAATTAAAAAACCAAAGGGACGTTTGCCTTTAATTATTTCAAACTTTGTGATCAGCCTTCCCTTCTAATTTATCACTTAATTTTTATAACATACAGTGAAGAAGTGTCGTGTGAATTAAATGGAGGGACAGTGAGGTGCGTAGTTTGCCCACAATCATAAGCACACTCAGAGTCTTATTCAAGATTAGAATTTAGATTACTCTAAAAGCAGAATTAATTGGAAGTCTAAAATTATTTGACTATACAATTTTTTTTAACAATGGTTTATCTTGAGGGCTTTACGCTGTGAGTTTTAGCAGTGACTTTGACAAACACTAACATCAGCCTTTGGACTGGCCTTTCCCAGGATCTAAAATGAGTAAGTATGCTTATTCCCACCTGATACTCATATGAGTGGTAAAACAAATTTACTCACAGGCTCATTCTGATGCTATCAATTTTTATGAATAATTTACGTCTAAATTTCTTTCTGCTAATCCTCAAAGCATAGTTTAAATAATTTTAGAAGCTTGAAGAAAGAAACCCTCAGTTAACATTTTGTATAGTCTATGATCACTTGAAAATGAAATCAAGATTTCTTAGCAAAATAAAACCAAACAGAAAACAAGCTAAGTATAGACATGAATACAGCACACACATTCCCTGAGGGAACAGTGTTTAAATTCTCAGGGATTTCTATAGCTAAAAGACAAACTTCCTGTTTTTGTGTTCTCTACCTTTTAGGGAAACTTTCTTAGCTAATTGTCTCTGAGTGGAACTCGCCACATACATACCAAGATGTAAAATATTACTAGAAAACAAATTGTTATGCAAATTTTTTTAAAAAATAAATCTTTGTTATCCTTAAGTACTATGCAGTAAAAATGTAAAAACATAATATCCATATAAGAGGAGATGTCTTATAAGAATAGAGAATTGTGTGAATGACAAAAGGTAAAGGAACCATTGCTAATGAGGGGATAGTTTCCTTGTCCAGTGATTAGAGTTTTAGTTCTGTGTTCCATGCTGTTGCCCAGAGTCCCTATCAATAAGAGCCAGTTGTTCACATTGGTTGGTGTGGTGGATTGAATTAATAATGTTCTCCAAAGGCTTGACATTTGAACTATTGAGTGCTTTCTGAGGAGGTTTAGGAGGGACACCACTGCTGGAGGATGGGTGCCGCTAGGTAGGCATTGGAGATGAAAAGGCTCACCCTAAGTCCACTTCACTCTTTTCACATCATGCTTGTGTTTGAAGGTGCGAGCTTTCAGCTTCCTGATCCTGCCACCTGCCTTTTGCAGTCACACTGCCCCACTGGGATGGCCACATCCCTCTGGAATTGCAAACCCAAATGACCTCTGCTTTCTGAATATCGCATTGACCATGTTTTTTTTTTTTTAATCACAGCAGCGGAGAAGGAACACAGCAGGTTAACATAATTGTGTACTTATTGTTTTCTTCCTCTCCCCTCCCTTGCCCCTCTACTTTCTAGTGACATTTCCTATACATCTTACTCAGAGCTGAATCTTTTTTTTTTTTTTTTATGATCTACTTCTGAAGAACCCAGATATAATGAGGATGAAAACAAGTAATCACCACAGTCCACTATGAGAATGTAACCTGGGCTGAAATCATCTGGAGATACAGTTTGAGAAAAGATCTCTCAGTTATGATCTAGCTGTGTGGCTCCTATGTATAGACCCAGAGGAATACATGTCAGCATAACAGAGAGATCCCTTCTGTTTGATCATTCACTCTTCACAACAACCAAAATGTAGAATTAGCTCACACATCCATGAACAGAAGAATGGATAGACATTGAAAAATATTATGAGGTCCATACAATGAATAAAATTGTATTTATTGTATGATGTAGAATAAGGATGACATAGAACAGAAAGAGTATTAGTACATATCATCTAGATCCCAAATCAATATAGCACATAAAAGTAGATGGAGAGTGGAGGGGGAAAGCAGAAGGAATGGGGATGAATATGAAAAATGATGTGGAAAACATCAAAAAGGAAACTACTGTTTTAAACACTCATTTCAAAAGTTTTTATGAGACCAGAAATATGGCTCTGTGACTGGGAACAGGCTGCTTACAGAGGAGTAAAGCTCAGTTCTGAGTCCCCACCCTCCACCACATTGGGTGGTTCATAACTACTCATAACTCTGACTCCATAGGGATTTAGTGCATCTGGCCTCTGAGGGTACCTGTGCTCACACACGCACATAGCAGCATACACACAACTGAAGATGACACAGACTCCTCAAAAACAAATGCTTTCTTAGGTTTGGATTCTACATCTGCTTTTCGATATTCAGGTACACAAGCAAAAATATACTCTCTAATTTTAAATAATTTTTCAGAGAATCTTATATTGTTTAAGTCAGTTTACTTGCTAGTTTGTTTCTTTATTTGCTTAACTGTTTTATGCTGGGGATCAAACCCACAGCTTCCAACACACACTGGTAAGCATTTTACTTTCCAGTGAGGTATACCCTTTACAATCCTATTTCTTGATTATGACAGAACTTGATATTTTAGAATTGAGATGAGTGTAGAATAAAGAAATAACCCCATAATTTCCTCAAGTAAAAAGAGCAACTTCATACAAACTTTTTTAAGTAAATAGTTCTTTGTAAGAGTCTGGGTGCTCATAAGTCTGTGGGTTAATTTCTGGGTCTTCAATCCTGTTCCATTGATCTGCTTGCCTGTTGCTATACCAATACCATGCAGTGTTTAACACAATTGCTCTGTAGTACTGCTTGAGGTCAGGGATATTGATTCCCCCAGAAGTCCTTCTATTGTTGAGAATAGTTTTAGCTATCCTGGGTTTTTTGTTGCTCCAGATGAATTTGAGAATTGATCTTTCTAGATCTATGAAGAAATGAGTTGGGATTTTGATGGGGATCACATTGAATCTGTATATTGCTTTTGGCAAGATGGCCATTTTTACTTTATTGATCCTGCCAATCCAGGAGCAAGAAATATTTTTCCATCTTCTGAGGTCTTCTTTGATTTCTTTCTTCAAGGACTTGAAGTTCCTGTCATACAGATCTTTCACTTGTTTGGTTAGATTTAAGCCAAGATACTTTATGTTGTTTGTGGCTATTGTGAAGGGTGTTATTTCCCTAATTTCTTTCTCAGCCTGCTTGTCCTTTGAGTACAAGAAGGCCACTGACTTGCTTGAGTTAATTTTATAACCTGCCACTTTGCTGAAGTTGTTTATCAGCTGTAGAAGTTCTCTGGTGGAGTTTTTTGGGTCGCTTAGGTAAACTATCATATCGTCTGCAAATAATGATAGTTTGACTTCTTCCTTTCCAATTTGTATCCCTTTGACTTCCTTATGTTGTTTAATTGCTCTCGCTAGAACTTCAAGTACTATATTGAAAAGATATGGAGAGAGAGGGCAGCCTTGTCTAGTCCCTGATTTTAGTGGGATTGCTTCAAGTTTCTCTCCATTTATTTTGATGTTGGCTACTGGTTTGCTGTAGATTGCTTTTACTATGTTTAGGTATGGGCCTTGAATTCCTGCTCTTTCCAAGACTTTTAGCATGAAAGGATGCTGAATTTTGTCGAATGCTTTTTCAGCATCTAATGGGATGACCATGTGGTTTTTTTCTTTCAGTTTGTTTATGTAGTGGTCACTTGATCTTTGATAAAGGAGCCACAACCATCTGGTGGAATAAAGATAGCCTTTTCAACAAATGGTGCTGGTTCAACTGGATGTCAACATGCAGAAGAATGCGAATTGACCCACTCTTATCTCAATGCACTAAGATCAACTCCAAGTGGATCAAGGACCTCCACATAAAACCAGACACACTGAAACTATTAGAAAAGAAACTTGGGAAGACCCTGGAGGACTTGGGCACAGGGGAAAAGTTCCTGAACAGAACACCAATAGCTTATGCACTAAGATCAAGAATTGACAAATGGGACCTCATAAAATTACAAAGTTTCTGCAAAGCAAAGGACACTGTCAGAAGGACAAAACAGCAACCAACAAAGTGGGAAAAGATCTTCACCAACCCCACATCCGACAGAGGGCTAATACCCAATATATACAAACAACTCAAGAAGTTAGACCCCAAAGAACCAAATAACCCTATCAAAAAATGGGGCACAGAGCTAAACAAAGAATTTTCACCAGAAGAAATTCAGATGGCCAAGAAACACCTTAAAAGATGTTCAAAATCATTAGTCATCAGGGAAATGCAAATCAAAACAACCCTGAGATTCCACCTCACACCAGTCAGAATGGCTAAGATTAAAAACTCAAGAGACAACAAGTGCTGGCGAGGATGTGGAGAAAGAGGAACACTCCTCCACTGTTGGTGGGATTGCAAAATGGTAAGACCACTCTGGAAATCAGTTTGGCGGTTCCTCAGAAAATTGGGCATGCCACTTCCAGAGGACCCTGGCATACCACTCCTGGGCATATACCCAGAGGATTCCTCTGCATACAATAAAGACACATGCTCCACTATGTTTATAGCAGCCTTGTTTATAATAGCCAGAAATTGGAAGGAGCCCAAATATCCCTCCAAGGAAGAATGGATACAGAAAATGTGGTATATTTATACAATGGAATACTACTCAGCAATTAAAAATAATGAATACATGCAATTTGTAGGTAATTGGTTAGACCTGGAAAATATCATCCTGAGTGAGTTAACCCAATCACAAAAGAATACACATGAAATGAAATCACTGATAAGTGGATATTAATGAGCCCAGAAGCCCTAAATACTCAAGACACAAATAGCAAGTCAAATGATTCCCAAGAAGAAGAAAGGAGAGGACCCTGGGCCTGTAAAGATTGCATCCAGTTTAGTAAAGAAACCGAGGGGGGAGGGAGAATGATTGGGGAATAATTGGGGGGAGAGGAACTATGGGAAGTATGGTGGGTGGGAACTGGGAAAGGGGAAAGCCTTTGGAATGTAAACATAGAATATAGAAAATAAAAATTAAAAAAAAAGAGTCTGGGTGCTCTCTCAAAAGGAAAATCAATCAAGTGTATGTGTAAATCTAGGAATCCTATGTTCAGTAGGTTAAGCCATGGTTTTCAAGGTAGGTGATGATTTGCAGTGGTAGAAATAATGTGACTGTGGTTACTTTGGCTTGAAGTCAGCACAGCAAGGATCTTGGCAGAAGCCTTGGAAGCAAACTGTTTTCCAAGCAATCTGTTTGCTCACATAAGCAATCCATTATCTTAGGAGAAATATTTGCACAGAGAAGTAAACTGTGTGTTCAGATGGATTGACATGCAGGCATATTTTGCTGCAATCAAGGACATTATTTATTGGTTTAAAAATCATCTTGGTACTAGTGTCTGGGACTTGATAACGTATGTGTTCTGCTTTCATCTCTGGTGGTGGAGAATGTGTTCTAGGGAGAGAGAGAAGTGATAGTGACTTGGAATACCTTCCAAGCAATGGATAAATTACTAAAACCAAGAAGCAGTCAGATTCTGTTTGTTAGAATGAGTAGATAATTAGGGGTAATTGAACTAATTCATACTTCAATTAACTTTACCTGTGATTTTTGAGTTCTTATCCAAATACCTTTCCCCATATCAATGTCTCGAAATATTTTACCCATTTTTAGAACTATTTTTGAAGGTTTTAGATGTTTTAACTTAGGTTTTAAGTCCATATCACATAGATTTTCATGCACAGAAATAAGTTGGGCTTAGTTTCTTGTCTGTGTATACAACTGTTCCATTTTCCCCATGATGCTTTCAAAAGAAATGGTTACTTTTCCAACATGGGCTTCTTTGAAAATAGCTGGTCTATGGATGTATGGGTTTACTTCCAAGTTCCCTGGTCTGATACATTTATTTGTCTGTCAGATTTTAGGCAAATGTTGAAGTTTGGGGGTTAGTATCACTTGGTAATATATGTTTATTTGATCAAAATGCTGGAGATTAAGCCCTCAGGCTTGTACACACTAGGCATTGTGTTACTGAGCCACATCAGATACCATTATACCTCCAGTCTGACCTCTGCCCCTCCACTTTGGCTCATGATGGATTTGGCTCTATGTCCTTTTGTGCTTTCAGAGGAATTATAGGATTATGTTTTTTTTTATTTCAGTGAAGAATATAAGTTGTTTTTTCAAGGCCTTTTATTAGATCTCTACATTGATTGAGATATTATATATTTTAACAATTCTGATTCTTCGAGTCCGACCATGAGATGTCTTTCTACCTTTTCTTTGTACTTTAATTTCTGACCTTGTTGAATTTTATGATATGTATGATAGAGCTATTAATTAATTCAAATTCATACACACACATGCACAGTCACAGATGTGTGTCAGTATGTACATATCCACATACCTGAATCTAAAGCAATGTTTTACACTATAAGTACTAGGCTGTTAATGGTTTCTAAAATTGTCACCTGACTATAAAGAGGCATTCTACAGAGTGTCTCCTGGTCCCCATTCCTAATCAATCCCACATCTATCAAGACAAATCAGGTTTACAGACAATATTTTTGTGGCCACACAAGTCTCTGAGTAACATACATTCTGTAGAACTCAGTAGCCTGGATTCTGCAATTATCCTACTGTGTGTTATGAAAAAAATACCTTTTCCTGTTTCCTACTCTGGCCCTGGTCACAGAGCATTTGATTGGATACCTGTCCAGCACTGGTGATGTGATTGTTGCCTCTATCATAATGACTGCTCTCCTGCCTCTGAGTACTCTGGATGATGGCTTCTGTTTATGTTAAACCACACTGGTCTCTAGTCTCTGTTAGGCGTTTCATACCAAATCACACCACTCTCTGCAAACCCTGTAAGAACCAGAAAGAGAAGGCTTGACTCTCCTCACTACAATGTTTCAAACTAAATGTTCTTCAAATTCTTCTAAAACTAGTGCAAGCATAACTTGTAGGACAGGGCTGTTAGAGCAGTTGCATTTCTTTTAAAGAGAGAAGTTGCTACATTTATGGATTTTATCTGTCAAATCATTTTTCACAGGAAGCCCTTTAAGCATACGTGTCTCCCTGAAGAGAAAAAACATTGGCAAAAGCCTTAAACCCTACTTTTTACCTCTTGGTCTGTTTCTTTCCATCTCCCTGTCTTTTTCTTTACCTAGCTCTCCCCAAAAATGTCTTGAAGCAGGAATATATGATATTTAGAAATAATTTCTTTGTGTTTTGATGTTGTATTATTCACATACATATTTACTCTTTGAAAAGTGAACTTTGAAATAATTTGCTAAATGATATTTATCATTCTTTTTTTTTTAATGGCTTGGAAGACCCCAGTGTTTTTAAAATCCACATCTTTCTTTTTGAACCAACTGGGAAGTGACTCCATGTTCTTTCATGCTTAGTCCAAAATGTGTAACTGGACTGTATTCCTGCCCATGACCCTGGGATCTCTTTATTGATATCAAGAAGCAAAAAATAAAACATGTTTTGTAAATTTGTAAGTGATTTTTTTTTTATTTCTGACTTTCCAGAAACTACAAGATCTTCTATTTTCTCAGGCTTGCCGGACCTCTTTGGTCTAATAAGATGAAGCACAATTCATTTGTTTCTAATTAGCTTTGTCAAGGACCTTTGACACTCTGCGTTATATAGACAAAGTCACTATGCTGTGCTTTGAGAATGTAAGACAATCTCACAATCTCCTTCTGCCAGGATGTGCTCATCCCCAGATCTGAGACAGTGGGAATGGGTGGGGTAGATTGGTTATGGTCAAACCAAATGTTCACTTTATTTCCCTTGTATCATAACTGACCTGTTTAACCCTTTTCCATCTTCTCATTACATCAGTTACTTCCTTTATGATGATTCTGCCAATGTTTTAAAATCAAGAGATATTCAGATCTTAGGGAAACCATTAAAATAACCAACTTCATTACTACTGCCAGGAAAATGGCTCCATGTACAAATGTATTTGGAATAAAAAAGTACTTTTTTTTTAATATTCTTTGTTTACATTTCAAATGATTTTCCCTTTCCCAGTACCCCCCTCCCCATTAGACCCATAAAACCTCTTCAATATGCCCTTTGCCCAATCAACCCCTTCCCAATTCTCTATCCTGGTAATCCCCTACAATGCTGCATCAAGCCTTTTCAGGACCAGCGCCCTCTCCTTCCATCTTCTTGGGAATGATTTGATATGTGAGTTGTGTCATGGGTATTCAGAGTTCTGAGCTAATATCCACTTATCACTGACTGCATTCTATGTGGGTTCTTTTGTGAATGATTTACCTCACTTAGGATGATATTTTCCAGTGCCAACCATTTGCCTAAGAATTTCATGAATTCATTGTTTTTAATTGCTGCGTAGTATTCTATTGTGTAAATATATCACATTTTCTGTATCCATTCCTCCATTGAGAGACATCTGGATTCTTTCCAGCCTGTGGCTATTATAAACAAGGCTGCTATGGACATAGTGGAGTATGTGTCCTTGTTGCATTTGGGGGAATCCTCAGGGTGTATGCTAAGGAGTAGTATAGCAGGGTCCTCCGGAAGTATCATGCCCAGTTTTTTGAGGAACCAGCAGACTGATTTTGAGGAAAATAGGGAGGGGAAAAAGGCACATGTGATATACACCAGAGTGGAGACTGGGGAGTGTGGTTATCACGGGGAGGTCTGAGAGGTCAGGGGGATGAGGAAGGTGTATGAGCAGAAGAATGTATTAAAACCAACTGTTGTAAAATTAAAAAAAAAAAAGGACAGCAACACACAACACATTTACAAGCAATTATGGGTTAACTACATTAACTATTGGTGATAAAAGAATATACTATAAGGATAATTATCTTCAGTTTGTAAAAGGTCTAGTACAGGGAAAAAGGGAAGAATTGTTTACCTGAGAAAATGGCTTGGGATGGTGTCATTAGGCCATTAAAACTCTCATCTATATGTATCTCTGTATGTGAATTTATATATAAATAATTATATATATATATTGCTATGGTTTCATTAGTTAAAATAAAGGTCAAGACAATTTTATAAGTGTCATTGAGATGAAATATTTCTCTTCTTTTCTTTTCACCAAATGTGGCTTTGAATATAATTGTATATACATATAATATATGCATATATATGAAAAATGAAATTACTTTCTAAAACCAATTTCTAGAGGACTATTGGGAACATAAGAGTCTGAGATTTTATGTTTGAGTAGATATTTGGAAATGAATCTATACTTTTAAGTAAAGAAGTGCAGGATCCTGGTATGGGGGAACAAATAATCGAGCATAGACGATCTGTTTTTATCATACTTGGACTTGAACTCACAATTAACATCTCAGAAACATAATCGATATTGAATGAGAGCCCTAAAGATATATTTTTTGGATATTTTCTTTATTTAACTCTCAAATGTCTTCCCTGTTCCAGGTCTCCCCAATCCCATCCCCCTTTCCCTTGCCTCTAGGAGTTGCTCCCCCACCTGCCCATTCCCATTCCCCTACCCTGGCATTCCCTTACACTGACTGGGGAATAGAACACTCTCATACCAGGGCCGCCTTCCTTCCTTCTCCTTGGGAATCATTTGATATGCTAATTGTGTCTTGAGTATTCAGAGCATGTCCTTTCACTGGTGTCCAGCATTGTTTCCATTGCTGTTCCCATGAACATTCTTACAGTATCTTTTAGATTGTGATTGTCTCTTCTTGAAAGCTTTTCTGGATAGTTGCCACCTGGATGTCGATTGCTCTCACTTCCTCCGGGAGCATAGTCTTTTCTGTGAGGTCTTGTGAAGGGTGAATTTCTGATATTAAGAGGGAGGGGAAGAGGACTTATGGGACATATGGTGAGGGGGAACTGAGAAAGGGGAAAGCCTTTGGAATGTAAACAAAGAATATAGAAAAAATAATTTAAAAAAAAGAAAAAGAAAAGAAGGGGTAGGTAAAAGTCTCTCTGCAGAAAAGATCTCTCTGTCTCCATGGGTATTGTTTTGTGATTTGGTTACCTCACTTAGGATGATATTTTCCAGTTGCAACCATTTGCCTAAAGATTTCATGAATTCATTGTGTTTAATTGCTGAGTAGTATTCCATTGTGTAAATATACCCCAAGTTCTGTATCCATTCCTCCATTGAGGGACATCTGGGTTCTTTCCAGCTTCTGGCTTTTATAAATAAGGCTGCTATGAGCAGAGTGAAGCATGTATCCTTGTTGCATGACTGGGAATCCTCTGGGTATGTGCCCAGGAGTGGTATAGCAGGGTACTCCGGATGTGTCATGTCCAGTTTTCTGAGGAACTACCAGACCGATTTCCAGAGTGGTTATAGCAGCTTGCAATCCCACCAGCAGTGGAGGAGTGTTCCTCTTTCTATACATCCTCTGAACATCAAACCACAAGAATTAATATCCAGTTCTCGGGGATTGCATTCCATGGGTCTTCTTTTGTGATTCAGTTACCACACTTAGGATGATATTTTCCAGTTGCAACCATTTGCCTAAAGATTTCATGAATTCATTGTGTTTAATTGCTGAGTAGTATTCCATTGTGTAAATATACCCCAAGTTCTGTATCCATTCCTCCATTGAGGGACATCTGGGTTCTTTCCAGCTTCTGGCTTTTATAAATAAGGCTGCTATGAACAGAGTGAAGCATGTGTCCTTGTTGCATGACTGGGAATCCTCTGTGTGTATGCCCAGGACTGGTATAGCAGGGTCCTCCGGAAGTGTATGTCCAGTTTTCTGAGGAACTACCAGACCGATTTCCAGAGTGGTTATAGCAGCTTGCAATCCCACCAGCAGTGTAGGAGTGTTCCTCTTTCTATACATCCTCTGAACACCTGCTGTCTCCTGAGTTTTTAACCTCAGCCATTCTGCTGCTGTGAGGTGAAATCTCAGGCTTGTTTGGATTTGCATTTCCCTAATGACTAATGATGTTGACCATTTCTTAAGGTGCTTCTCAGCCATTCGGATATCTTCGGGTGACAATTTTTTTTTGTTTACCTCTGTACCCCATTTTTTAAATAGGGTTATTTGTTTCTCTGGCGTCTAACTTCTTGAGTTCTTTGTATATATTGGACATTAGCCCTCTGTCAGATATAGGGTTAATGCAGATCTTTTCCCAATTTCTTGCTTGCTGTTTTTTTCCTTTTGATGGTGTCCTTTGCCTTACAGAATCTTTGTAATTTTATGAGGTGTCATTTGTCAGTTCTTGATCTCAGAGCATAAGCTATTGGTGTTCTCTTGAGGAACTTTTCCCCTGTGCCCATGTCCTCAAGGGTCTTCCCCAGTTTCTTTTCTATTTGTTTCAGTGTGTCTGGTTTCATGTCCAGGTCCTTGATCCACTTGCAGTTGAGCTTTGTATAAGACAAGGAGCTAAGGATGGGTCAATTCACATTCTTCTACATGCTGACCTCCAATTGAACCAGCACCATTTGTTGCAAAGGCTATCTTTTTTTCCACTGGAGGTTTTCTGCTCCTTTGTCAAAGATCAAGTGACCATTGGTGTGTGGGTTCATTTCTGGGTCTTCAATCCTATCCCATTGATCCACTTGCCTGTCACTGTACCAATACCATGCAGTTGTTAACACTATTGCTCTGTAGTATTGCTTGAGGTCTGGGATACTGATTCCCCCAGAAGATCTTTTACTGTTGAGAATAGCTTTAGCTATCCTGGGCTTTTTGTTATTCCAAATGAATTTGAGAATTAGTCTTTCTAACTCTATGAAGAACTGAGTTGGGATTTTGATGGGGGTTGTGTTGAATCTGTGTATTGCTTTTGGTAAGATGGCTATTTTAACTATGTTACTCCTGCTAATCCATGAGCATGCAAGATTTTTCCATTTTCTGAGATCTTCTTCGATTTCCTTCTTTTTTTTCTTTTTTTTCTTGGATATATTCTATATTTACATTTCCTTTCCATTTTTCTGGTTCCCTGCCCCCCATAGGTCCCCCATGCCTTTTTCCCTCCCTGTGTTCTCCCATCCACCCTTTTCCACTTCCCTGTTCTGGTATTCCCTTACACTGATGTTTTGAGCCATTCCAGAACCAGGCTCCACTCCTTCCTTCTTGTTGGACATCATTTGGTATGTGGGTTGTGCCTTTGGTGTCCCAGGATTCTAGACTAATATCCACTTATTAGTGAGTGCTTACCATGAGTATTCTTTTGAGACTGTGTAACCTCACTTAGTATGATGTTCTCCAGCTCCCTCCATTTCTCTAAGAATTTCATGAATTCAATGTTTTTAATGGATGAGTAGTACTCCATTATGTATATATACCACATTTTTTTGTATCCATTCTTCCGTTGAGGGACATCTGGGTTCTTTCCAGCTTCTGGCTATTATAAATAGGGCTGCTATGAACATAGTAGAGCATGTAGCCTTTGATTTCCTTCTCAAGAGACCTGAAGATGTTGTCATACAGATCTTTTATTTGGTTGGAGTCCCACCAAGATACTTTATTTTGTTTGTGGCTATTGTGAAGGGTGTCATTTCCCTAACGTCTTTCTCAGCCTGTTTATCCTTTGATTATAGGAAGGCTACTGACTTGCTTGAGTTGATTTTATAACCAGCCAATTTGCTGAAGTTGTTTATCAGCTGTAGGAGTTACTGGTGAAGTTTTTTAAGTATACTATCATATCGTCAGCAAAGAGTGATAGTTTGACTTCTTCCTTTCCAATTTGTACCCCCTTTGACCTCCTTATGTTGTCTATTTGTTCTAGCTAGAACTTCAAGTACTATATTGAAAAGATATGGAGAGAGAGGGCAGCCTTGTATAGTTCCTGATTTTAGTGGGATTGCTTCAAGTTTCTCTCCATTTAGTTTGATGTTGGCTCCTGGTTTGCTGTAAATTGCTTTTACTATGTTTAGGTATGGGCCTTGAATTCCTGTGCTTTCCAAGACTTTTAGCATGAAAGGATACCGGATTTTTTCAGCATCTGATGAAATGACCATGTGGTATTTATCTTTGAGTTTGTTTATGTAGTGGATTGCATTGATGGATTTCCTTATATTGAACCATCCCTGCATCCCTGGGATGAAGCCTACTTGATCATGGTGGGTGATTGTTTTGATGTGTTCTTTGATTCTGTTGGCAAGAAGTTTATTTACTATTTTTGCATTGATATTCATAAGGGAAAGTGGCCTGAAGTTCTCTTTCTTTGTTGGATCTTTGTGTGGTTTTGGTATCAGCATAATTGTGGTTTTGTAGAATGAGTTTGGTAGTGTTCTTTCTGTTTCAATTTTGTGGAATAGTATAAAGAGTATTGTTGTTCAGGCTTTTTGAAGGTCTCATAGAATTCTGCACTAAAACCATCTGGTGCTGTGCTTTTTTTGGTTGGAAGACTTTCTATGACCACTTTATTTCTTGAGGGGTATGGGACTGTTTAGATGATCTATTTGATACTGATTTAATTTTGCTATGTGGTATCTGCCTAGGATATTGTGTACTTCCTCCAGATTCTTCAGTTGTGTTGAGTATAAGCTTTTATAGTAGGAACTGATGATTTTTTAAAATTTCCTCGGTTTCTATTGTTATATCTTTCTTTTTAATTCTAATTTTGTTAATTTGGATACTGTCTCTTTGCCCTTTGTTAAGGCTGGCTAAGGGTTTATCTATCTTGTTGATTTTCACAAAGAACAAGCTCCTGTTTTAGTTGATGGTTTGTATGGCTCTCATTGTTTTTACTTGACTGATTTAAGCCTTGAGTTTGATGACTTCCTGTCTTCTACTCCTCCCGGGTGAATTAGCGTTTTTGTGTTCCACGGCTTTCAGGTGTGCAGTTAAGCTACTAGAGTATGCTCTCTCCAGTATCATTGTGGAGGCACTCAGGGATCTGAGTTATCGTCTTAGCACTGTTCTCATTGTGTCACATAGATTTGTGTATGTGGTGTCTTCATTTTCATGAAAATCTAAAAAGTCTTTGATTTCTTTCTTGATTTCTTCCTGGGCCAACATATCATAGTGTAGAGTATTGTTCAGTTTACATGTGTATGTGTTCTTTCTGTTGTTTTCCTTGCTATTGAAGACCACTTCTCCCTGTGAGCCCATAAAGCTATTTCCACACCATTGGATGACTGGGTTTCCCTTGGCACAGATTGCTGGTGTCCTATCCTCCTCTTGGGGCCTTTAGAGCCCTGTTGTGTCTTGACCCTAACAATGTTATACTCAGGCTGTCACTCTTAACCTGGTACTGCTAGTCTGCTCCCTCAAGGAGTGAAGATGGCAGTGGGGAGTCCCTGCAAGTGCTGGCTACCCCTCAGGGCACAGGACCCTCCACAGGCTGGCACACAGGAACTGCCAAGGTCCTGGGCTCAGGCAGCAGCCCAGTGGTGTACATCCACATAGATCTTAAATTTGGGATGCCTCAGTCCCCAGAGCTGCCTGTGCTGTCTGAAATGGAGAAAAGATGATGGCAGGGACCCTCCTCTGTGGCCACGATCAACTCTGCATGTAGACTGTAATGGCTGTCTCCTCCTCACTGCCTACTGGGTGTATAGCTAGCTTCCTCAACTACTTGAAGATGGCAAGCTGTGGTCAAGGGTGTTCCTGATCCAGAGGCAAAAACCAGAAGGCTCTTGCTAGAGGCCTCCAGACTGGATCTTCCACATTGCAGAGCTGGACACACCAGTGCAGGCTGCCTCTTCCTAGCTGTCTGCTTGGTGTATAAGCTGGCTTCCAGCACTACTTGAAGATGGTGCACTGTGGGTGAGTATGTTCCCAATCCAGAGGTAGAGACTGCCAATTCTCCCCTTTTAGATGTACCAGACCCTTGCCAAACTGAAGATTATGGCCCTCTTAGTGTATTCTTTTATCACCAATACAGAGTTAATGTATTTAACCCATAATGGCTTGAGAATGTGTTTGCTGTTCTTATTGTTTTGTTTGTTTGTTCCTTTGTTCTGGTTTTTTTTTCTTTCTAGACAGGGTTTCTGTGTAGCCCTTGCTTTCCTGGAACACACTCTGTAGACCAGGCTAGCCTCGAACTCAGAAATCCGCCTGCCTCTGCCTCCCAAGTGCTGGGATTAAAGGTGTGTGCCACCACCAACTTGCTGCTGTCCTCATTTTATACCAAATACATTGGTACATGGAACTATCTCCCTGTCAGTAGTCATGAAGTTGATTGTTTTAATGGTTTCCTAAGATCTGAAAATCGGGAAAAGGTCTTTACCAGTTCTACATCTGACAGAGGGCTAATATCCAATATATACAAAGAACTCAAAGAGTTAGACTCCAGAGAACCAAATAACCCTATTAAAAATGGGCTACAGAGCTAAAGCAAAGAATTTTCACCTGCGGAATATCAAATACCTGAGAACCACCTAAAGGAATGTTCAACCACTTTAGTCATCAGAGAAATGAAAATCAAAACAACCCTGAGATTTCACCTCATACTATTCAGAATGGCTAAGATGACCAAATCAGGAGTTGTCAGGGGCTGCACAGGTTGTGGAGAAAGAGGAACACTCCTCCACTGCTGATGAGATTGCAAGAGCAAAAACTAAAACACTCTGTCAATCAGTCTGGTGGTTCCTCAGAAAACTAGTCATAATACTACTGGAGGACCCAGCTATACCACTCCTGGGCATATACCCAGAGGATTATCCTGTGTGTTCTAAGTACACACGCTCCACTATATTCATAGCAGGCTTATTTATAGTGGCCAGAGGCTGGAAAGAACCCAGATGTCCCTCAATGGAGGAGTGAATATAGAAAATGTGGTATATTTACACAGGGGAATACTACATAGTAATTAAAACCAATTAATTCATGAAATTCTTGGGCAAATGGTTGGCACTGGAAAATATTATTGTAAGTGAGATAACCCAATCACAAAAGAACACACATGGAATGCAGTCACTGATAAGTGGATATTAGCCCAGAAGCTATGAATACTCAAGACACCATTAGCATATCAAATGATTCCCAAGGAGAAGGAAGGAATTGGGCCCTTGTCTTGGAAAGGCTTGATCCAGCATTGTAGGGGAGTACCAGGACAGAGAAATAGGAGGGTTTGGTTGGGGAATGGGGAGAGGGAAGAGGGCTTATGGGACATATGGGGAGGGGAGAACCATGAAAGTGGAAATCATTTGGAATGTAAACCAAGAACACATGCTGTCTCCTGAGTTTTTAACCTCAGCCATTCTGCTGCTGTGAGGTGAAATCTCAGGGTTGTTTGGATTTGCATTTCCCTAATGACTAATGATGTTGAACATTTCTTGAGGTGCTTCTCAGCCATTCGGATATCTTTGGGTGACAATTTTTTTGTTTACTTCTGTACCCCACTGTGTACACTCTGTACACAGAGCCAGATCAGCTTGGCAAGGTGTCTCTGTGCCAACCCAAGGGGGCAGCAACCTGCTTGTATGTCGGTGTCTGAAGTACAGCCAGAGGCTGACATCGTGCCTCAGGATACTACAGACAGCTAACATGACAGAGCCATGTGGACTGAGAGTACTACCATCTAGGTTCTAGCAGCCCAAACAGGGAACCTCCAGTCCTGTAGGGAACCCAGTGGTTAGACAGATCCCTGAGACGCACCACCACTTTGGAGCTGGTGGCCTGAACAGGTCACCATAGAGAACCAATAGAGGAACCCAGGACAGCATAAAGATCTAACAGACTAGCCCAGATCAGTGGCAAGGAAAAAAAAATCTGATTCTTAAGAGCCAGCAACTAGACAGGCCAGCAGGAGTCTGTGGGAGGCCAATTGCAGCGAGCCTTGGGAAGACTTAGATCCAGCACAACAGACCTGAGGAGGTAACTAAGAGCCCAGTAACTGAAATGTCCTGTTCTCTACCTCAGGAGCTCGGACGTCCTCTACTACAGCAGTGCCAAACACCAGGCTCACAGGAGCCTCAAACACCAACCACTAAGAACAAGACCAACTAACTCCAGAGATAAACAGATGGCAAAAGGCAAACGTAGGAACGTTGCAAACAAAAATCAAGGCAATATGGCAGTATCTGATCCCAATTGGCCAACCGCAGCAAGTCCTGGATACCTCAGCACACCAGAAAAACAAGAGTTGGATATAAAAGCACTGGTCATGTTGCTGCTAGAGGAACACAAAAAGGACATAAACAAATCTCTTCAAGAAATGCAGGGGAAGATCAATAGGGTAGAAGCTCTTACAATGCAAACACAAAAATCACTTAAAGAACTCCAGGTGAATATGGGCCAACAGAGAGAAACCAATAAAGAGGAAAAAAGAAAATCAGTTAAAGAAATGCAGGAGAACTTGAAAAAACAGGCAGAAGTCACGAAGGAGGAAACACAAAAATCTCTTAAAGAATTACAAGAAAACACAAACAAACAAATGAAGGAACTGAGCAAAACCATCCAAGATCTGAACACAGAGGTAGAAACAACTAAGAAATCACAAAAGGAGGCAACTTTGGAGATAGAAAACCTTTCTGGGGGGCTGGAGAGATGGCTCAGGGGTTAAGAGCACTGACTGTTCTTCCAAAGGTCCTGAGTTCAAATCCCAGCAACCACATGGTGGCTTCCAACCATCTGTAACGAGATCTGATGCCCTCTTCTGGTGTCTGAAGACAGCTACAGTGTACTTACATATAATAAATAAATAAATCTTTAAAAAGTAAAAAAAAAAAAAAGAGAGAGAGAGAAAACCTTTGGAAGAAATCAGTGGTCTTAGATGCAAACATCAACAACAGAATACAAGAGATAGAGATAAGAATCTCAGATGCTGAAGATAACATAGTAACCATTGACTCCACAGTCAAAGAAAACACAAAATCCAAAAGGCATGTAACCCAAAGCATCCATGAAATCCAGGACACAATGAGAAGACCAAACCTAAGGATTATAGGGATAGATGAGAGTGAAGATCTACAACTTAAAGGGTCAGCAAATATCTTTAACAAAATTATGGAAGAAAACTTCCCTAACTTAAAGAGAGAGATGCCCATGAATATACAAGAAGCCTATAGAACTCCAAACAGACTGGACCAGAACAGAAATACCTCCTGTCACATAATAATCAGAACACCAAATGTAATAAACAAAGAAAATATTAAAGGCAGTAAGAGAAAAAGGCCAAGTAACATATAAAGTAAGACCTATCAGAATCACACCAGACTTCTCTCCAGAAACCATGAAAGCTAGAAGATCCTGGGCAGATCTCATGCAGACCCTAAGAGAACACAAATGCCAGCCAAGATTACTATACCCAGCAAAACTCTCAATCCACATAGATGGAGAAATCAAAATATTCCATGACAGGACCAAATTTACAAAATATCTTTCCACTAACCCAGCTCTACAAAGGATAATAGGAGGAAATCTCCAAGACAAGGAAGGAAACTGCACCCAAGGAAAAGCAAGATAGTAACCTACTTCCATCAAACTCAAAGGAAGATAACTACTCAAAAACAAAAATAACATCAAAAATGTCAGGAACAAATAATCACTATTCCTTAATATCTCTTAACATCAATGGACTCAATTCCCCAATAAAAAGACATAGACTAACAGATTGGATACGGAAACAGAACCCTACATTTTGCTGCATACAGGAAACACACCTCAGAGTTAAAGACAAACACTACCTTAGAGTAAAAGGCTGGAGGACAATCTTGTAAGCAAATGGTCGCAGGAAGCGAGCTGGAATAGCCATTCTAATATCAGATAAAATTGATTTTCAACCCAAAGTCATCAAAAGAGACACAGAAGGTCACTTCTTGCTAGTCAAAGGAAGAATACACCAGGAAGAACTCACAATTCTAAACATCTACACTCCAAATACAAGGGCACCCTCATTTGTAAAAGAAACTTTACTAAAGCTCAAAGCACACATTGCACCTAACACAATAATTGTGGGGGACCTCAACACTCCACTATCCTCAATGGACCAATCAGGAAACAGAAACTAAACAGGGACACAGAGAAACTCATTGAAACATTGGACCAATTGGATTTAACAGATATACATAGAACAATTCATCCTAAAGGAAGACTATACCTTTTTCTCAGCGCCTCATGGTACCTACTCCAAAATCGACCATATAATTGGTAACAAGACAGACCTCAACAAATATAAAAAGATCGAACTAGTCCCATGCCTCCTATTGAATCACCATGGAGTAAGACTGTTCTTCAATAGCAACAAAAACACCAGAAAATCCTCATACACGTGGAGGCTGAACAATATTCTACTCAATGATACCTTAGTCAAGGAAGAAATAAAGAAAGAAATCGAAGACTTTTTAGAATTTAATGAAAATGAAAGTGTTGAACATTTCTGAAGGTGCTTCTCAGTCATTTGGATATCTTCGGGTGACAATTTTTTTGTTTACCTCTGTACCCCATTTTTTAAAATTTTTTAAAAAAAATTTTTTAATTTTAATTTCTATATTCTTTGTTCAAATTCCAAAGGCTTTCCACTTTCCCAGTTCCCTCCTACCATATGTCGCATAAGTCCTCTCCCCCCCAACTATTCCCCAATCACCCCACCACCACCACCACCACCATTTCTCTGTTCTGGATCTACAAAACTGGATCCAATCTTTTCTGGCTCAGGGTCCTCTCCTTTCTTCTTCTTTGTCAATTCTTGATCTTAGAGCATAAGCAATTGGTGTTCTGTTCAGGGTACCCAATTTTAATAGGGTGGAGGCACTCAGGGCTCTGAATATTCCTCTTAGCACTGCTCTCATTGTGTCCCATAGATTTGTGTATGTGGTGCCTTGGTTTTCATGAAAATCTAAAAAGTCTTTGATTTCTTTCTTGATTTCTTCCTGGGCCAAGGTATCATAGTGTAGAGAATTGTGCAGTTTACATGTGTATGCGTTCTTTCTGTTGTCTACCTTGCTATTGAAGACCACTTCCACCTGAGAGCCCATAAAGCTATTTCCACACCACTGGATGACTGGGTTTCCCTTGGCACAGATTGCTGGTGTCCTGTCCTCCTCTTGGGTTCCTTTGTAGCCCTGGTGTGTCTTGACCCTAGCAATGTTATACTCAGCCTGTCTCTCTGAACCTGGTACTGCTAGTCTGCTCCATCAAGGAGTGAAGATGGCAGAGGTGTGTCCCTGCAAGTGCTGACTAACCCTCAGGTCACAGGACCCTCCACAGGACGGCACACAGAGGAACTGCCAAGGTCCTGGGCTCAGGTAGCAGCCCAGCGGTGTGCATCCTCAGAGATCTCAAAGTTGGGATGCCTCAGTCTGAGAGCTGCCTGTGCTGTCTAAAATGGAGCAAAGATGGTGGCAGGGACCCTCCTCTGTGGCCATGATCAACTCTGGATTTGGCTGTGATGGCTGTCTCCTCCTCACTGGCTACTGGGTTTATAGCTAACTTCCTCCACTACTTGGAGATGGCAAGCTGTGGTCGAGGGTGTTCCTTATCCAGAGGCAGAAACCAGTAGGCTCTTGCCAGAGACCTCCAGACTGGATCCTCCACATTGCAGAGCTGGACGCACCAGTGCAGGCTGCCTCTTCCTAGCTGTCTGCTTGGTGTATAAGCTGGCTTCCTGCACTGCTTGGAGATGGTGCACTGTGGGTGAGTGTGTTCCCAATCCAGAGGCAGAGACTGCCAATTCTCCCCTTTTAGCTGTACTAGACCCTTGCCAACCAGAACATTATGGCCCTCTTAGTGTATTATTTAATCACCAAGAAAGAGTATTTAACCCATAATGGCTTGAGAATGTGTTTGCTGTTCTTAATTTTGGTTTGTTTGTTCCTTTGTTTTGGTTTTTTTCTTTCTAGACAGGGTTTCTCTGTGTAGCCCTGGCTTTCCTGGAACTCACTCTGTAGACCAGGCTGGGCTCAAACTCAGAAATCTGCCTGCCTCTGCCTCCCAAGTGCTGGGATTAAAGGCTTGTGCCACCACCAACCTGCTGCTGTCCTTATTTTTATACCAAATACATTGGTACATAGAGCCATCTCCCTGTCAGTAGTCATGAAGTTGATTGTTGTAATGGTTTCCTAAGATCTGAAAATCGGGAAAAGGTCTTTACCAGCTCTCCATCTGACAGAGGGCTAATATCCAATATATACAAAGAACTCAAAGAGTTAGACTCCACAGAACCAAATAACCCTATTAAAAATGGGCTACAGAGCTAAGTAAAGAATTTTCACCTGTGGATTATCAAATACCTGAGAACCACCTAAAAGAATGTTCAACCACCTTAGTCATCAGGGAAATGAAAATCAAAACAACCCTGAGATTTCACCTCATACCATTCAGAATGGCTAAGATGACCAAATCAGGAGTTGTCAGGGGCTGCACAGGTTGTGGAGAAAGAGGAGCACTCCTTCACTGCTGATGACATTGCAAGGACAAAAAACTAAAACACTCTGTCAATCAGTCTGGTGGTTCCTCAGAAACTAGTCATAATACTACTGGAGGACCCAGCTATACCACTCCTGGGCATAAACCCAGAGGATTATCCTGCGTGGTCTAAGTACACACGCTCCACTATATTCATAGCAGGCTTATTTATAGTTGCCAGAACCTGGAAAGAACCCAGATGTCCCTCAATGGAGGAGCGAATGTAGAAAATGTAGTATATTTACACAGGGGAATACTACATAGTAATTAAAACCAATTAATTCATGAAATTCTTGGGCAGGAGGTTGGCACTGGAAAATATCATCCTAAGTGAGGTAACCCAATCACAAAAGAACACACATGGAATGCAGTCACTGATAAGTGGATATTAGCCCAGAAGCTCTGAATACTCAAGACACAATTAGCATATCAAATGATTCCCAAGGAGAAGGAAGGAGTGGGTCCTGGTCCTGGAAAGGCTTGATCCAGCATTGTAGGGGAGTACCAGGACAGAGAAATAGGAGGGTTTGATTGGGGAATGGGGAGAGGGAAGAGGGCTTATGGGACATATGGGGAGTGGAGAACCATGAAAGGGAAAATCATTTGGAATGTCCACCAAGAATATAGAAAATTAAAAGAAGACGGGGTGGAGAATTGTTGAACTAAGAAACCGGCATGGAATCGTGTCATTAGGCCATTAAAACTCTCATATATAAGTACCTCTGTATGTGAATTTATATATAAATAATATTTTATTTATATATACATAATTGCTATGGTTTCATTGGTTGAAATAAAGGTGAAGACAATTTTATAAGTGTCATTGAGATGAAATATTTCTCTTCATTTTTCTTTTCACCAAATGTGGCTTTAAATATCATTGAATAGACATATAATATATGCATATATAAATAAAATTACCTTTTAAAGCCAATTTCTACAGGAATATTGGAAACATATGATTCTGAGATTTTGTGTTTGAGTAGATATTTGCAAATGAATCTATACATTTAAGTAAAGAAGTGCAGGATCCTGGTATGGAGGCACAAATGAACTAGCATAGATGATCTGTTTTTATCATACTTGGACTTGAACTCAAATGTGATATCTCAGAAACAAAATCGATATTGAATGCCAGCTCTAAAGATATGTTTTTTGGATCTTTTCTTTATTTATGTTTCAAATGTTTTCCCTGTTACAGGTCTCCCCAATGCCATCCCCCCTCCCCTTGCCTCTAGGAGGTGCGCCCCCACCCTGGCATTCCCTTCCATTGACTGGGGAATGGAACACACTCATGCCTGAGGGCCTCTCCTCCCACTGATGTCCAGCATAGGATTGTTTCCTTTGCTGTTCCCTTGAACACTCTTACAGTCCTCCTCTGTAGATTTTGGATTATCTTTTGGATTGTGATTGTCTCTTCTTGAAAGCTTTTCTGGATAGTGGCCACCTAGATGTTGATTTCTCTCATTTTGTCCAGTAGCATAGTCTTTTCTGTGCCCCCTTGGAAGGGTGAATTTCTGATATTAAGAGGTAGGTAAAAGTCTCTCTGGAGAAAGGACCTCTCTGTTTGCAGAGGGTCTATGCTGCACACCCACTGCATATCTTTTGGTAATTCTCATACCACTTGTGGTATTGCCTCTCCCATTCTTGGTAGTGTTCTTTCTCGAAGGGGTCTCTAAAGCTGACCCTCTGCCCACAATCCTCTTTGATGTCATAAGGGGGTGTAATGTCCCCGTATCTAGGAAAACGATGACTGTGTTTTTCTCCTTGAGATACTTTGCTTTCAGTGGGAGACTGTCCCTTCAATGCTTGAGGAGATCTAGACTCTGAGTGGCATCAACTTTATAGAGATGACCTTGACCTAGATCTTCTGTAATACCTGTGAGTTCTGGACCGGGAATAGTCATTGATGCTCGCTTCTCTCCCTCTCTTGGGGTATGGGGCTGATCTTGAATAGGAGCGAGAATGTGAGCACCTGAATGACCTAGAGCAAGAAGTTGAACCTGTTGAGCCAGACCTTGACTTTGAGCAAATGTGTGAACGTCTGTACTATGATGACCCACTATGGGGAGATTTAGATTCTTCCTTGAGGAGCCCTTGCTCTCTATAGAATTCTTCTCTTGACAAAGGAGGTGCCTGTTTTGTAGGGACCATATTTGAAAGGGGAATCTGCACCCCTGTTGTCTTGGCAGGAGCTGGGGGAAACCCTGGAGGGGGCACACTGTATCCTGCTTGTGGAGGCTGAGCAGGAGGAAAGTGAAGAGGAAACTCTGGGTGAGGTACACCTGGAGGCATAGGTCGTGTCTGTGGAGGAGGCAGATACAAAGGAGCTGGTGGAGCAGGCAAAAAGCCTGGAGTGGCTGGTAGTGATGTGGCCTGAGTCCTCTGTGATCTTTCTCTTTCTCTGTGGTGTTTCCTTCGGTTTATACTTGTGTAAAAGCTTCTTTCTCCTCTTGGAATTTGCTGTGGTGGAGAAGCTGGGTAGCCAAGCTTGTTGGAATGTTCCCAACCTGGTCGACCAAGACCTGAACCAGCCTTTCTTCTTCCTGGACCAGATGAAAGGACTGGCACCTGGTAAACCTTTGCTTCCACAATAGCAGTTGAAGAGGCACCCTTTACAGGTTGTGATGTAAGTGCAGCAGCTGGTAATGATTGACTCTCAGAATTCAGAAAGGGTCCATCTACTTTTTCTGAATGGACTGATGCTGATTCTGTTGCAGTTGTTATATCAGGTACTGGAGCTGGGGCAGAAGATGCATTTCCAGACCCAGAAGGAGCCAAGGATGATGGATTTGAAGTTAATGAAGCTATGGAGGGGGTTGGGTGAGCTGAGGAAGATGTCACTGGAATGAGAGGATCCTGCTGTCTTGATAGGAGAGACCTCATGCTAGGCTGCAGGTTCCGTTGAATGAGTGGTCTTGGTGGTGTGGGTGGAGGTGAGTGTTTTCTTCGGAGTGTTTTTGGAAAGCCAGTTCCATTTTGAAAGTTCTTCACAGTCTGTCTTAAAAACTTGTTGGCAACTAAAGCATCAGGAGAAACATGCTTTTGCTGACATGTTGGACATGTATGTTCATCTGAGTCCAGGAGTGCTGTTCTTACACATTCATCACAGTAACTGTTTCCACAGCAAGGGACAAGCACTGCATCAGTCATAATGTCTTTGCAGATGAGGCACAAGAGGTCCTCTGGGATAGGATCCCCTTTTTCTGAAGGTGGTGAGGGTTCCTCTGGTAAGAAGGGAGGTTTCTCTTTCTTGCCAATTGCATAGGCCTCTGCATCTAGAGTCGGGATTACATATTTTCCAGTGTTTGTAAGCATTGCACCTTTCATGGTAGGATCTGTCACTTCCATCAAAAAACTTGTAGGAATTCCACTGCACTTTTTGATCCTGCGATCAGATCCCGAGTCCTTATCCCTATTTGTTGGGCAATCCTTAATATAATGACCAGGTTGACCACAACGAAGGCAGATGTAAGATGGAGGTGGCACACCTACCCGAGTTTTCTTCCTGTAATAGACTGGCTCATATTCACGCACAGATTGCCACATCATTGCTTCAATTTTGTCTTCCTCAGAAGCATTGGCTTCATCCAGATTGGCAGTCTCTATAAGCTGGGCCAGAGAATCAGATTCAGAAGAGGAGGCATCAGTTCCTTTTCTAGTTGCCATCACTGGTTCAGTTCTCCTTTGAACATGGGTCTTGCCTGTAGACTTCAGACCTCTGCTAGGAATTCTTCTGACAATCACAGAGGAATATGTAGGAATGAGTGCATTATCATCAGTATATTCTTCTTTGTTCTCTGCATTGATGATCTGCAGATCACTATTGGCAGCTTTCAGCTTTTCTCTCCCCATAATCTGCTTCTTTAAGTTGCAGACGGAGATATGGAGCCCATCAAACTTGATGATGCCGTAGGTGAGTTTAGAGGCAAATTTATAGTACACACAGGGCATTGTGGCAAAGGATTCCTTGTGCTAGTTACCAAGCTGACCTCTGAATTTGGCAAGTTCTGGAGCTAGGTCTTCTGGGTTGGAAGTAACTCAGGTCTACCAAAGAGGCTGGAAGAGAAGAAAGGATTTGCTGGGTCACTATACAAGAAATCCATGAATACATTTCCATATTTCAGACTACAACTGGCATATTTGTGCCTCAAAGCAGGGGAATGATTAAACATCAGCAGATTCACTCAGTTAGATAGCTGAGTGAATCCTCTCTCTACACACCATAGGTAATTCCTTTAGGAAATCCAACCTCTGAACCATAGGGCACGCCCTGCCCTTGACAGAATCTAATCAGAGGAGGAATGTGTGTCTCTGGCAAGCAAGGCATTCTTTCTCCCTCAGAGACGTTGTTTCCTGGATTTACACTGAGGAAGGACTAAGCATTAAGTTATCACAGAAATGTCCTCTTTTCATAGACGTGTGGTTTTTACCCTGTTGCTCTAGTGGCCTCAAACTCACAGAGATCTGCCTGCCTCTGCTCCCTGGTGCTGGGATTAAAGGTTTGTGCCACCAGTGAGGTGGAGGTCAGACTACAACGTATAAGACCTGGTGTATCAAACCCAGATGGTCCGGGTGAAAGCAGGAGCCAAAACCTGCAGAGCCATCTCAATGGACCTTGACATGAATTTCCTTACTATCTGTATGTTATGCTTTATATCAGAGAAGGTTGACCTTAAGTTTTAGATTTTTAGAAAAACTACTCAATTGAGGGTTTTCTTTGTAATTCCTTCCATTGGTCCATTCCTTGTTTACTATGCAAGAAACCCTGTATGATCTCACTCAGTACCTAATAAATTGGACATGATAACAATTATAAGAACCTCAAAGTAGAAATTCAAGGCTAGGTAAAGGGCATTGTATGATTTAGAGTTCTCTAGAATAAGAGAATTTAGAATGTGAATCTCTCTCTCCATTTCTCTCTCAATCTCTCTCTCTCTCATTCTCTCTGTCTCACTCTCTCTGTCTCTCTCACTCTCTCTCCCTCTCTCTCTCTCTCTTGCCAGGTCTCTCTCAAATTTTCTCTCTCTCTAATATATATACAGAGACGGACATATTTTTGAATCTATATATAGGACTTACATATATGGGCTTAATTAGAATGACTTACCGAAATGTGTTTCAGCTCATCAAGTGATGTCTGAATATAAATGAAAATTCCAAGTATCAAAACTTCTCAGTCCACAGGAGGTTCAATAGCTCAGCTGGTCTTCAGTACAAGCTGGAATCCCAACAAAGCAGGTTGTAATGTCAGAGAAGGAATCCACTTGCTTGCCAGCCAAGAGCAAGAAAGCAAGTGTTTCCTCCTTCCATGGCCTATTTATTTAGATGCACAGAAGAGGTGTGGCCAAACCTAAGGGTATGACTTCCTACCTTAAGATCCATTTTAAGGCCAGGCAGTGGTGGCACACACCTTTAATCCCAGCCCTTGGGAGGCAGAGGCAGGTGGATTTCTGAGTTTGAGGCCAGTCTGGTCCACAGAGTGAGTTCCAGGACAGCCAGGGCTACATAGAGAAACCCTGTCTCAGCCCCCCTCCCCCGCAAAAAAAAAAAAAAAAAAAGATCCAGATTAAAAGGGCAGGAGAAATGATTCTATAGTTAAGATCACTTGACTGCTCTTCCAGAGGACCTGGCTTCAGTTCCCAACAACAACATGGCAGCTCACCATCAGAGTAATGGGACACTTTCACTTCAGACAATGATAGTAGCAAAAAACCGATGCATATGAAATAAATAAATTGAAGATTTAAAAAAATCCAGAATAGAAGTCAATAAGAGGGACAGGAATTCCCTGGATTGGTTTCTGTGGCTCAGCAGCTGATATTCAGGCTTTTCAGGGTAGTCCTCTAGGCCTGGATAAGGGCCTCAGACATTCCTATGGCCCTTAGGCAAACTCCTTCCCATAAGCCTTCTCACTCAGTGCATCTTGTTTTTCTGCTCATTGAATAAACTCACTAAGTCGGCTATTCAGTTACTCACAGAATACTCTTCTTTGCTTGTACTCATAGTGGCTCCTCATTGCCCTGGGGCTGGGAGTCAGCTCAGCACTAAGCACACTTGCCACTCTTGCTAAGGACATTTGGTTCCAAGAACCAACATTGCAACTCATAAGTATAGACTGTATTTCAACTCCCAACTATGGTCAGCACACTCCAAGAATGGAAGACAAAGGAATTAGCTTAGCTCAGTCCCACCAGGGAAGCAGGCAAACAGGAGAGCCTCACCTTATTTTCTTTTTTCTAAAATTTCAAACTTCTAAGATCTTAAGGTTTAATTTATCTTTCACCTGTACTTTTTGGTTATTATTGTTTTAACTTTCAGTTTGAAATACTGTCTTCATTTGACATTGTCCTTAGTATTTAGTTGTATTTCATTGTGATCAACATTCATTTCTACTTTTATCAGAACTGCTCATAACCTCATTGAGACCTGCTCAGAAATCTGCCTGCCTCGGACTCCCAAGTGCTGGGATTAAAGGTGTGTGCCACCACTGCCCTGCAATCTTTGCTATTCTTGTTTGGGTCTCAGGTGGAATCTCAAGGTCGTTTTGATTTGCATTTCTCTGATCAGCAAGGCCTTTGCACCTTTCTTTAGATGCTTAGTCAGCCATTCAAGGTTCCTCAGTTGTGTCATTTTATTTCTATCTCCCATTTTTAAAAGAGCTGTTTGTTGTTTTGGAGATTGGTTTCTTGAGTTCTTTATATATTTTGGATATTAGCCCTCTATTATATGTGGCTTTAGTGAAGATATTTTCCCAAACTGTAGTTTGAAGGTTTTAACTGCTGCCACCACCTCCAAAAGAAAAAAGAAAGAAAAAAGAAAAAAAAGAAAGAAAAACAAGTGTACCCCATTTACTGTCAACAGAAATCAAAATGGTAAACAAGCTGAAGTGCCCAAGTGAGGACTCCTCTGTCCCACTTTGGAGGAAGAAGACAGCAATTTCATTTGCTGTTGGAATAAAGAACCTGGGAAGTAAATTGTCCAAAATGGGGGCACGGTGGGGGTGGGGGAGGGCAGAGAGCAGGGAGTCAGAGAGGGTGCATGATCTGGTAATGAGTGAAGGAAATAGACTGAAACTTTGAGAGCCAACAGAAAGCAATGAACATCAAACCACAGGAATTAATATCCAGTTGTCAGGGATTGCATTCCATGGGTATTCTTTTGTGATTCGGTTACCACACTTAAGGTGTTTCTCAGTCATCCAAAATTCTTCTGATGAAAATTCTTTGTTTATTTCTTACAGCATTTTTTGATAGGGTTATTTGGTTCTTTGGGGTCTAACTTGTTGAGTTCTTTGTATATATTGGATATTAGCACTCAGTCAGATGTGGGTTTGGTGAAGATCTTTTCCCACTTTGTTGGTTGCCGTTTTGTCCTTCTGACAGTGTCCTTTGCCCTACAGAAACTTTGTAATTTTTTTTGGTGTTTTATAATGTTTTATTACTTTGATGATGATGATGATGATGATGATGATGATGATGATGATGATTTAATATTTTTTAACAATACAGTCGTAATTCCCTTCCCTTCCTGCCCTCTGACTGTTGATCATCTCATTCCTCCTCCCCCACCCTATCCTATCTCCAAAAGGATGTCCCCACCCCCACCCCCACCCCTACCTCACCAGACCTCCCCACTCCCTAAGGCCTCAAGTCTTTTGAGGGCTTGGTACAACTTTTCCCACTGAGGCCCAACCAGGCATTCCTCTCCTGTATATGTGTTGGGGGCCTCACACAAGCTGGTGCATGCTGCCTGGTTTGTGTGGACCAGTGTCTGATAGATTTCACGGATCCAGATTAGTTGAAACTGCTGGTCTTCTTATAAGGTTGCCCTCCTCCTCAGCTTTCTCCAGCCCCTCCCCAATTCAAGCACAGGGATCTCCTTGCCCTCCATCCATTAGTTGGGTGCAAGTATCTGCATTTGACTTTTTCAGCTGCCTGTTGGGACTCTTAAAGGGCAGCCTCAGCAGGCTCCTGTCTGCAAACACACCACAGTATCAGTAGCAGTGTTAGGACGTGGGGCCTCCCCTTAAGCTGGATCTTGAAACAACATCACTAAAATCAGGTACAAGACAAGGATTCCCACTCTCCCCATATCTATTCAATATAGTCGATATAGTACTCAAAGTTCTAGCTAGAGCAATAAGACAACATAAAAACTGGCAAAGGAATCAAGGTATCACTATTTGCAGATGATATGATAGTATACATAATCAACTCCAAAAATTGGATGAGAACTTCTACAGCTGATAAACAACTTCAGTAAAGTGGCAACAAATAAAATTAACTCAAATAAATCAGTAGCCTTTCTTCACACAAATGAAAAATGTGCTGAGGTAGAAATTAGCGAAACAACACCTTTCACAATAGTAACAAATGATTTAAAATATCTTCGAGTAACTATAAGCAAACAAGTGAAAGATCTGTATAAGAAGAACCTCAAGTATTTCAAGAAAAAAATTGAAAAGGACCTCAGAAAATGGAGAAATCTCCCATGTTCATGGATTGGTAGAATTAACATAATAAAAATGGCCAGTAATCTACAGATTCAACACAATCTCCATCAGAATCCCAACATAATTCTTCAAAGACATGGAAAGAAGAATTCTCAATTTCATATGAAAAAAAAAACAGAACAAAACAAAAAAACTAGAATACAGAAAACAATTTTTAACAATAAAAGAAATTCACAGAAAATCACCATCTCTGACCTCAAATTGTACTACAGAGCAATAGTGACTAAAAACTGCATGGTGTTGGTACAGAGACAGACAGGTTGATCAATGGAATAAAACTGATGACCCAGAAATAAAACCACACACTTATGGATACTTGATTTTTGACAAAGAAACAAAAAATATACAATGGAATAACATAAAATAAAAATGGATCTTCAAAAAATGGTGCTAGTCTAACTCGTAGTCAGTAAGATACATCCATATTTGTCACCTTACAAAATGTTCAACTCCAAGTGAATCAAGGACCTCAACCAGATACACTGAATCTAATAGAAGAGAAAGTGGGAACGAGTCTCAAATTCATCCATCGGCATGCGAGGTGAGAGTGGGGATTTCCTAAACAGAACTCCAATGGCTCAGGATCTAAGATAAAGAATTGAGAAATGGGATCTCATGAGACTGAAAAGTTGGTGTACGGCAAATTTCAAATATCCAAATAATATAAAATGTTGTAAGGGTAAGGAATATTTTAATCTAATTTTAAAAAGATTATTTCTCAGAAAGTAATCAGGCAGAACTTTCAATCTGTAGTTATTTTGATTGCCTATGGTCTTTTAAAAAAAATCAGGTCTTCCTGGTTATTGTTCAAAAATTGGTAGAACTATCTTCGGTCTATAGAATAAAGCACCTACTCAGTGGCATGGTCTGAAATAAAAGACTATTTGACTTTTATAAAATTTATAATAATCGTTTCTATTTTTTGTTCAAGGATCTCTTTTTACAAAACTGTATAACCTCCTTTATTAACACGATGTTAGCAACTTGTATCTATCTATATGTGCTTTTCCTCTACAGTGAATTTGAGGATACTTTTCTGAAAGTCTATCTTCCTTTTCAAATATTTCAATAGAAGATTTTTTAGCTTCTACTCACCCTGGGTTCCATATTTCATCCCTTATCATGTACCACCCACAGAGTTTTCTCATAAAATAAATTTTTAAGTGAATTCCTACACATTTTATTTACAGTTCGTTCAGAAATTAAATACATATATTTTATTATGCTATATTCCTGCCACTGTCTCAATCCAAATCCTCCTAAATTTCGACCTCCAGAAGTAGCTGAACCTGCTTGTCTGTTCCTCATATCTATCAAGAGAGCCTCCAGTATAAAATTCAAAACCAAGTCCACTAAAGCTTAATATCCATTAGTAGCATCCACATAGAATTTAGAAACAAATTTAAGTATCTATGCTAGGCTGAATTCCATTGTTGCGACATGCTGGGCAATTTCTTATAATGAGTCTTCACAATCCTTTCTCTGTTTCTCTAATTTGAATTACAGTCTAAAACCCTACACACTCTGTTCTTAATCCCGCCAGATTTACCAGAACTTTCACACTCTCCAGAGTTTCAAATTATTTCCTGAACTCCAGTGACCTATTGACTCATTTATCAAGGAACTTATCTGTTCACACTGTAGAACCAGGAGCTCTTCTTTTTTTTTTCTTTCTTTCTTTTTTTTTAATTTTTATTTTCTATATTCTATGTTTACATTCCAAAGGCTTTCCCCTTTCCCAGTTCCCCCCCTCCCTATGTCCCATAGTTCCTCTCCCCCCCAACTATGCCCCAATCATTCCCCCTCCCCCCAAGGTTTCTCTACAAAACTGGATCCAATCTTTCCATGCCCAGGGTCCTCTCCTTTCTTCTTGGGAATCATTTGACTTGCTAATTGTGCCTTGAGTATTTAGGGCTTCTGGGCTCATTAATATCCACTTATCAGTGATTGCATTTCATGTGTATTCTTTTGTGATTGGGTTAGCTCACTCAGGATGATATTTTCCAGGTCTAACCATTTACCTACAAATTGCATGAATTCATTATTTTTAATTGCTGAGTAGTATTCCATTGTATAAATATACCACATTTTCTGTATCCATTCCTCCTTTGAGGGATATTTCGGCTCCATCCAATTTCTGGCTATTATAAACAAGGCTGCTGTAAACATAGTGGAGCATGTGTCTTTATTGTATGCAGGGGAATCCTCTGGGTATATGCCCAGGAGTGGTATGCCAGGGTCCTCTGGAAGGGACATGCCCAATTTTCTGAGGAAACGCCACATTGATTTCCAGAGCGGTTTTACCATTTTACAATCCCACCAACAGTGGAGGAGTGTTCCTCTTTCTCCACATCCTCGCCAGCATTTGTTGTCTCTTGAGTTTTTAATCTTAGCCATTCTGACTGGTGTGAGGTGGAATCTCAGGGTTGTTTTGATTTGCATTTCTCTGATGACTAATGATGTTGAACATCTCTTAAGGTGTTTCTCAGTCATCCAAAATTCTTCTGATGAAAATTCTTTGTTTAGTTCTTTACTGCATTTTTTGATAGGGTTATTTGGTTCTTTGGGGTCTAACTTCCTGAGGTCTTTGTATATATTGGATATTAGCCCTCAGTCAGATGTGAGTTTGGTGAAGACCTCTTCCCACTTTGTTGGTTGCCGTTTTGTCCTTCTGACAGTGTCCTTTGCCTTACATAAACTTTGTAATTTTATGAGGTCCCATTTGTCAATTCTTGATCTTAGAGAATAAGCAATTGGTGGTCTGGTCAGGGTACCCAATTTTAATAGGGTGGAGGCACACAGGGCTCTGAGTTTTCCTCTTAGCACTGTTCTCATTGTGTCCCATAGATTTGTGTATGTGGTGCCTTGGTTTTCATGAAAATCTAAAAAGTCTTTGATTTCTTTCTTGATTTCTTCCTGGGCCAAGGTATCATAGTGTAGAGAATTGTGCAGTTTACATGTGTATGCGTTCTTTCTGTTGTCTACCTTGCTATTGAAGACCACTTCCACCTGAGAGCCCATAAAGCTATTTCCACACCACTGGATGACTGGGTTTCCCTTGGCACAGATTGCTGGTGTCCTGTCCTCCTCTTGGGTTCCTTTGTAGCCCTGGTGTGTCTTGACCCTAGCAATGTTATACTCAGCCTGTCTCTTTGAACCTGGTACTGCTAGTCTGCTCCATCAAGGAGTGAAGATGGCAGAGGTGTGTCCCTGCAAGTGCTGACTAACCCTCAGGTCACAGGACCCTCCACAGGACGGCACACAGAGGAACTGCCAAGGTCCTGGGCTCAGGTAGCAGCCCAGCGGTGTGCATCCTCAGAGATCTCAAAGTTGGGATGCCTCAGTCTGAGAGCTGCCTGTGCTGTCTAAAATGGAGCAAAGATGGTGGCAGGGACCCTCCTCTGTGGCCACGATCAACTCTGGATTTGGCTGTGATGGCTGTCTCCTCCTCACTGGCTACTGGGTTTGTAGCTAACTTCCTCCACTACTTGGAGATGGCAAGCTGTGGTCGAGGGTGTTCCTTATCCAGAGGCAGAAACCAGTAGGCTCTTGCCAGAGACCTCCAGACTGTATCCTCCACATTGCAGAGCTGGACGCACCAGTGCAGGCTGCCTCTTCCTAGCTGTCTGCTTGGTGTATAAGCTGGCTTCCTGCACTGCTTGGAGATGGTGCACTGTGGGTGAGTGTGTTCCCAATCCAGAGGCAGAGACTGCCAATTCTCCCCTTTTAGCTGTACTAGACCCTTGCCAACCAGAAGATTATGGCCCTCTTAGTGTATTATTTAATCACCAAGAAAGAGTATTTAACCCATAATGGCTTGAGAATGTGTTTGCTGTTCTTAATTTTGGTTTGTTTGTTCCTTTGTTTTGGTTTTTTTCTTTCTAGACAGGGTTTCTCTGTGTAGCCCTGGCTTTCCTGGAACTCACTCTGTAGACCAGGCTGGGCTCAAACTCAGAAATCTGCCTGCCTCTGCCTCCCAAGTGCTGGGATTAAAGGCTTGTGCCACCACCAACCTGCTGCTGTCCTTATTTTTATACCAAATACATTGGTACATAGAGCCATCTCCCTGTCAGTAGTCATGAAGTTGATTGTTGTAATGGTTTCCTAAGATCTGAAAATCGGGAAAAGGTCTTTACCAGCTCTCCATCTGACAGAGGGCTAATATCCAATATATACAAAGAACTCAAAGAGTTAGACTCCACAGAACCAAATAACCCTATTAAAAATGGGCTACAGAGCTAAGTAAAGAATTTTCACCTGTGGATTATCAAATACCTGAGAACCACCTAAAAGAATGTTCAACCACCTTAGTCATCAGGGAAATGAAAATCAAAACAACCCTGAGATTTCACCTCATACCATTCAGAATGGCTAAGATGACCAAATCAGGAGTTGTCAGGGGCTGCACAGGTTGTGGAGAAAGAGGAGCACTCCTCCACTGCTGATGACATTGCAAGGACAAAAAACTAAAACACTCTGTCAATCAGTCTGGTGGTTCCTCAGAAACTAGTCATAATACTACTGGAGGACCCAGCTATACCACTCCTGGGCATAAACCCAGAGGATTATCCTGCGTGGTCTAAGTACACACGCTCCACTATATTCATAGCAGGCTTATTTATAGTTGCCAGAACCTGGAAAGAACCCAGATGTCCCTCAATGGAGGAGCGAATGTAGAAAATGTAGTATATTTACACAGGGGAATACTACATAGTAATTAAAACCAATTAATTCATGAAATTCTTGGGCAGGAGGTTGGCACTGGAAAATATCATCCTAAGTGAGGTAACCCAATCACAAAAGAACACACATGGAATGCAGTCACTGATAAGTGGATATTAGCCCAGAAGCTCTGAATACTCAAGACACAATTAGCATATCAAATGATTCCCAAGGAGAAGGAAGGAGTGGGTCCTGGTCCTGGAAAGGCTTGATCCAGCATTGTAGGGGAGTACCAGGACAGAGAAATAGGAGGGTTTGATTGGGGAATGGGGAGAGGGAAGAGGGCTTATGGGACATATGGGGAGTGGAGAACCATGAAAGGGAAAATCATTTGGAATGTCCACCAAGAATATAGAAAATTAAAAGAAGACGGGGTGGAGAATTGTTGAACTAAGAAACCGGCATGGAATCGTGTCATTAGGCCATTAAAACTCTCATATATAAGTACCTCTGTATGTGAATTTATATATAAATAATATTTTATTTATATATACATAATTGCTATGGTTTCATTGGTTGAAATAAAGGTGAAGACAATTTTATAAGTGTCATTGAGATGAAATATTTCTCTTCATTTTTCTTTTCACCAAATGTGGCTTTAAATATCATTGAATAGACATATAATATATGCATATATAAATAAAATTACCTTTTAAAGCCAATTTCTACAGGAATATTGGAAACATATGATTCTGAGATTTTGTGTTTGAGTAGATATTTGCAAATGAATCTATACATTTAAGTAAAGAAGTGCAGGATCCTGGTATGGAGGCACAAATGAACTAGCATAGATGATCTGTTTTTATCATACTTGGACTTGAACTCAAATGTGATATCTCAGAAACAAAATCGATATTGAATGCCAGCTCTAAAGATATGTTTTTTGGATCTTTTCTTTATTTATGTTTCAAATGTTTTCCCTGTTACAGGTCTCCCCAATGCCATCCCCCCTCCCCTTGCCTCTAGGAGGTGCGCCCCCACCCTGGCATTCCCTTCCATTGACTGGGGAATGGAACACACTCATGCCCGAGGGCCTCTCCTCCCACTGATGTCCAGCATAGGATTGTTTCCTTTGCTGTTCCCTTGAACACTCTTACAGTCCTCCTCTGTAGATTTTGGATTATCTTTTGGATTGTGATTGTCTCTTCTTGAAAGCTTTTCTGGATAGTGGCCACCTAGTTGTTGATTTCTCTCATTTTGTCCAGTAGCATAGTCTTTTCTGTGCCCCCTTGGAAGGGTGAATTTCTGATATTAAGAGGTAGGTAAAAGTCTCTCTGGAGAAAGGACCTCTCTGTTTGCAGAGGGTCTATGCTGCACACCCACTGCATATCTTTTGGTAATTCTCATACCACTTGTGGTATTGCCTCTCCCATTCTTGGTAGTGTTCTTTCTCGAAGGGGTCTCTAAAGCTGACCCTCTGCCCACAATCCTCTTTGATGTCATAAGGGGGTGTAATGTCCCCGTATCTAGGAAAACGATGACTGTGTTTTTCTCCTTGAGATACTTTGCTTTCAGTGGGAGACTGTCCCTTCAATGCTTGAGGAGATCTAGACTCTGAGTGGCATCGACTATATAGAGATGACCTTGACCTAGATCTTCTGTAATACCTGTGAGTTCTAGACCGGGAACAGTCATTGATGCTCACTTCTCTCCCTCTCATGGGGTATGGGGCTGATCTTGAATAGGAGCGAGAATGTGAGCACCTGAAGGACCTAGAGCAAGAAGTTGAACCTGTTGAGCCAGACCTTGACTTTGAGCAAATGTGTGAACGTCTGAAATATGATGACCCACTATAGGGAGATTTAGACTCTTCCTTGAGGAGCCCTTGCTCTCTATAGAATTCTTCTTTTGACAAAGGAGGTGCCTGTTTTGTAGGGACCATATTTGAAAGGGGAATCTGCACCCCTGTTGTCTTGGCAGGAGCTGGGGGAAACCCTGGAGGGGGCACACTGTATCCTGATTGTGGAGGCTGAGCAGGAGGAAAGTGAAGAGGAAACTCTGGGTGAGGTACACCTGGAGGCATAGGTCGTGTCTGTGGAGGAGGCAGATACAAAGGAGCTGGTGGAGCAGGCAAAAAGCCTGGAGTGGCTGGTAGTGATGTGGCCTGAGTCCTCTGTGATCTTTCTCTTTCTCTGTGGTGTTTCCTTCGGTTTATACTTGTGTAAAAGCTTCTTTCTCCTCTTGGAATTTGCTGTGGTGGAGAAGCTGGGTAGCCAAGCTTGTTGGAATGTTCCCAACCTGGTCGACCAAGACCTGAACCAGCCTTTCTTCTTCCTGGACCAGATGAAAGGACTGGCACCTGGTAAACCTTTGCTTCCACAATAGCAGTTGAAGAGGCACCCTTTACAGGTTGTGATGTAAGTGCAGCAGCTGGTAATGATTGACTCTCAGAATTCAGAAAGGGTCCATCTACTTTTTCTGAATGGACTGATGCTGATTCTGTTGCAGTTTTTATATCAGGTACTGGAGCTGGGGCAGAAGATGCATTTCCAGACCCAGAAGGAGCCAAGGATGATGGATTTGAAGTTAATGAAGCTATGGAGGGGGTTGGGTGAGCTGAGGAAGATGTCACTGGAATGAGAGGATCCTGCTGTCTTGATAGGAGAGACCTCATGCTAGGCTGCAGGTTCCGTTGAATGAGTGGTCTTGGTGGTGTGGGAGGAGGTGAGTGTTTTCTTCGGAGTGTTTTTGGAAAGCCAGTTCCATTTTGAAAGTTCTTCACAGTCTGTCTTAAAAACTTGTTGGCAACTAAAGCATCAGGAGAAACATGCTTTTGCTGACATGTTGGACATGTATGTTCATCTGAGTCCAGGAGTGCTGTTCTTACACATTCATCACAGTAACTGTTTCCACAGCAAGGGACGAGCACTGCATCAGTCATAATGTCTTTGCAGATGAGGCACAAGAGGTCCTCTGGGATAGGATCCCCTTTTTCCGAAGGTGGTGAGGGTTCCTCTGGTAAGAAGGGTGGTTTCTCTTTCTTGCCAATTGCATAGGCCTCTGCATCTAGAGTCGGGATTACATATTTTCCAGTGTTTGTAAGCATTGCACCTTTCATGGTAGGATCTGTCACTTCCATCAAAAAACTTGTAGGAATTCCACTGCACTTTTTGATCCTGCGACCAGATCCCGAGTCCTTATCCCTATTTGTTGGGCAATCCTTAATATAATGACCAGGTTGACCACAACGAAGGCAGATGTAAGATGGAGGTGGCACACCTACCCGAGTTTTCTTCCTGTAATAGACTGGCTCATATTCACGCACAGATTGCCACATCATTGCTTCAATTTTGTCTTCCTCAGAAGCATTGGCTTCATCCAGATTGGCAGTCTCTATAAGCTGGGCCAGAGAATCAGATTCAGAAGAGGAGGCATCAGTTCCTTTTCTAGTTGCCATCACTGGTTCAGTTCTCCTTTGAACATGGGTCTTGCCTGTAGACTTCAGACCTCTGCTAGGAATTCTTCTGACAATCACAGAGGAATATGTAGGAATGAGTGCATTATCATCAGTATATTCTTCTTTGTTCTCTGCATTGATGATCTGCAGATCACTATTGGCAGCTTTCAGCTTTTCTCTCCCCATAATCTGCTTCTTTAAGTTGCAGACGGAGATATGGAGCCCATCAAACTTGATGATGCCGTAGGTGAGTTTAGAGGCAAATTTATAGTACACACAGGGCATTGTGGCAAAGGATTCCTTGTGCTAGTTACCAAGCTGACCGCTGAATTTGGCAAATTCTGGAGCTAGGTCTTCTGGGTTGGAAGTAACTCAGGTCTACCAAAGAGGCTGGAAGAGAAGAAAGGATTTTCTGGGTCACTATAAAAGAAATCCATGAATACATTTCCATATTTCAGACTACAACTGGCATATTTGTGCCTCAAAGCAGGGGACTGATTAAACATCAGCAGATTCACTCAGTTAGATAGCTGAGTGAATCCTCTCTCTACACACCATAGGTAATTCCTTTAGGAAATCCAACCTCTGAACCATAGGGCACGCCCTGCCCTTGACAGAATCTAATCAGAGGAGGAATGTGTGTCTCTGGCAAGCAAGGCATTCTTTCTCCCTCAGAGACGTTGTTTCCTGGATTTACACTGAGGAAGGACTAAGCATTAAGTTATCACAGAAAAGTCCTCTTTTCATAGACATGTGGTTTTTACCCTGTTGCTCTAGTGGCCTCAAACTCACAGAGATCTGCGTGCCTTTGCTCCCTGTTGCTGGGATTAAAGGTTTCTGCCACCAGTGAGGTGGAGGTCAGACTACAACGTATAAGACCTGGAGTATCAAACCCAGATGGTCCTTGTGAAAGGAGGAGCCAAAACATGCAGAGTCATCTCAATGGACCTTGACATGAATTTCCTTACTATCTGTATGTTATGCTTTATATCAGAGAAGGTTGACCTTAAGTTTTAGATTGTTAGAAAAACTACTCAATTGAGGGTTTTCTTTGTAATTCCTTCCATTGGTCCATTACTTGTTTACTATGCAAGAAAACCTGTATGATCCCACTCAGCACCTAATAAATTGGACATGATAACAATTATAAGAACCTCAAAGTAGAAATTCAAGGCTAGGTAAAGGGAATTGTATGATTTAGAGTTCTCTAGAATAAGAGAATTTAGAATGTGAATCTCTCTCTGCATTTCTCTCTCAATCTCTCTCTTTCTCTCATTCTCTCTCTCTCTCTCACTCTCTCTCTCTCTCTCTCTCTCTCTTGCTAGGTCTCTCTCAAATTTTCTCTCTCTCTCATATATACAGAGACGGACATATTTTTGAATCTATATATAGGACTTACATATATGGGCTTAATTAGAATGACTTACCGAATGTGTTTCAGCTCATCAAGTGATGTCTGAATATAAATGAAAATTCCAAGTATCAAAACTTCTCAGTCCACAGGAGGTTCAATAGCTCAGCTGGTCTTCAGTACAAGCTGGAATCCCAACAAAGCAGGTTCTATTGTCAGAGAAGGAATACACTTGCTTGCAAGCCAAGAGCAAGAAAGCAAGTGTTTCCTCCTTCCATGGCCTATTTATTTAGATGCACACCCAAACCTAAGGGTGTGACTTCCTACCTTAAGATCCATTTTAAGGCTGGGCAGTGGTGGCACACACCTTTAATCCCAGCCCTTGGGAGGCAGAGGCAGGTGGATTTCTGAGTTTGAGGCCAGTCTGGTCCACAGAGTGAGTTCCACGACAGCCAGGGCTACATAGAGAAACCCTGTCTCAGCCCCCCTCCCCCGCAAAAAAAAAAAAAAAAGATCCAGATTAAAAGGCAGGAGAAATGATTCTATAGTTAAGATCACTTGACTGCTCTTCCAGAGGACCTGGCTTCAGTTCCCAACAACAACATGGCAGCTCACCACCAACTATAAGTCCAATTCCAGAGTAATGGGACACTTTCACAACAGACAATGATAGTAGCAAAAAACCGATGCATATGAAATAAATAAATTGAAGATTTAAAAAAATCCAGAATAGAAGTCAATAAGAGGGACAGGAATTCCCTGGATTGGTTTCTGTGGCTCAGCAGCTGATATTCAGGCTTTTCAGGGTAGTCCTCTAGGCCTGGATAAGGGCCTCAGACATTCCTGTGGCCCTTAGGCAAACTCCTTCCCATAAGCCTTCTCACTCAGTGCATCTTGTTTTTCTGCTCATTGAATAAACTCACTAAGTTGGCTATTCAGTTACTCACAGAATACTCTTCTTTGCTTGTACTCATAGTGGCTCCTCATTGCCCTGGGGCTGGGAGTCAGCTCAGCACTAAGCATACTTGCCACTCTTGCTAAGGAGCATTTGGTTCCAAGAACCAACATTGCAACTCATAAGTATAGACTGTATTTCAACTCCCAACTATGGTCAGCACACTCCAAGAATGGAAGACAAAGGAATTAGCTTAGCTCAGTCCCACAAGGCAAGCAGGCAAACAGGAGAACCTCACCTTATTTTCTTTTTTCTAAAATTTCAAACTTCTAAGATCTTAAGGTTTAATTTATCTTTCACCTGTACTTTTTGGTTATTATTGTTTTAACTTTCAGTTTGAAATACTGTCTTCATTTGACATTGTCCTTAGTATTTAGTTGTATTTCATTGTGATCAACATTCATTTCTACTTTTATCAGAACTGCTCATAACCTCATTAAGACCTGCTCAGAAATCTACCTGCCTCGGGCTCCCAAGTGCTGGGATTAAAGGTGTGTGCCACCACTGCCCTGCAATCTTTGCTATTCTTGTTTGGGTCTCAGGTGGAATCTCAAGGTCGTTTTGATTTGCATTTCTCTGATCAGCAAGGCCTTTGCACCTTTCTTTAGATGCTTAGTCAGCCATTCAAGGTTCCTCAGTTGTGTCATTTTATTTCTATCTCCCATTTTTAAAAGAGCTGTTTGTTGTTTTGGAGATTGGTTTCTTGAGTTCTTTACTTTATATATTTTGGATATTGGCCCTCTGTTGGATTTGGCTTTAGTGAAGATATTTTCCCAAACTGAAGTTTGAAGATATTAACTGCTGCCACCACCTCCAAAAGAAAAAAGAAAAATAAAGAAGGAAAAACAAGTGTACCCCATGTACTGTCAACAGAAATCAAAATGTTAAACAAGCTGAAGTGCCCAAGTGAGGACTCCTCTGTCCCACTTTGGAGGAAGAAGACAGCAATTTCATTTGCTGTTGGAATAAAGAACCTGGGCAGTAAATTGTCCAAAAGGGGGGCACGGTGGGGGTGGGGGAGGGCAGAGAGCAGGGAGTCAGAGAGGGTGCATGATCTGGTAATGAGTGAAGGAAATAGACTGAAACTTTGAGAGCCAACAGAAAGCAATGAACATCAAACCACAGGAATTAATATCCAGTTCTCAGGGATTGCATTCCATGGGTATTCTTTTGTGATTCGGTTACCACACTTAAGGTGTTTCTCAGTCATCCAAAATTCTTCTGATGAAAATTCTTTGTTTATTTCTTACAGCATTTTTTGATAGGGTTATTTGGTTCTTTGGGGTCTAACTTGTTGAGTTCTTTGTATATATTGGATATTAGCACTCAGTCAGATGTGGGTTTGGTGAAGATCTTTTCCCACTTTGTTGGTTGCCGTTTTGTCCTTCTGACAGTGTCCTTTGCCCTACAGAAACTTTGTAATTTTTTTTGGTGTTTTATAATGTTTTATTACTTTGATGATGATGATGATGATGATGATGATTTAATATTTTTTAACAATACAGTCGTAATTCCCTTCCCTTCCTGCCCTCTGACTGTTGATCATCTCATTCCTCCTCCCCCACCCTATCCTATCTCCAAAAGGATGTCCCCACCCCCACCCCCACCCCTACCTCACCAGACCTCCCCACTCCCTAAGGCCTCAAGTCTTTTGAGGGCTTGGTACAACTTTTCCCACTGAGGCCCAACCAGGCATTCCTCTCCTGTATATGTGTTGGGGGCCTCACACAAGCTGGTGCATGCTGCCTGGTTTGTGTGGACCAGTGTCTGATAGATTTCACGGATCCAGATTAGTTGAAACTGCTGGTCTTCTTATAAGGTTGCCCTCCTCCTCAGCTTTCTCCAGCCCCTCCCCAATTCAAGCACAGGGATCTCCTTGCCCTCCATCCATTAGTTGGGTGCAAGTATCTGCATTTGACTTTTTCAGCTGCCTGTTGGGACTCTTAAAGGGCAGCCACAGCAGGCTCCCGTCTGCAAACACACCACAGTATCAGTAGCAGTGTTAGGACGTGGGGCCTCCCCTTAAGCTGGATCTTGAAACAACATCACTAAAATCAGGTACAAGACAAGGATTCCCACTCTCCCCATATCTATTCAATATAGTCGATATAGTACTCAAAGTTCTAGCTAGAGCAATAAGGCAACATAAAAACTGGCAAAGGAATCAAGGTATCACTATTTGCAGATGATATGATAGTATACATAATCAACTCCAAAAATTGGATGAGAACTTCTACAGCTGATAAACAACTTCAGTAAAGTGGCAACAAATAAAATTAACTCAAATAAATCAGTAGCCTTTCTTCACACAAATGAAAAATGTGCTGAGGTAGAAATTAGGGAAACAACACCTTTCACAATAGTAACAAATGATTTAAAATATCTTCGAGTAACTATAAGCAAACAAGTGAAAGATCTGTATAAGAAGAACCTCAAGTATTTCAAGAAAAAAATTGAAGAAGACCTCAGAAAATGGAGAAATCTCCCATGTTCATGGATTGGTAGAATTAACATAATAAAAATGGCCACCCTACCATAAGTAATCTACAGATTCAACACAATCTCCATCAGAATCCCAACATAATTCTTCAAAGACATGGAAAGAAGAATTCTCAATTTCATATGAAAAAAAAAAACAGAACAAAACAAAAAAACTAGAATACAGAAAACAATTTTTAACAATAAAAGAAATTCACAGAAAATCACCATCTCTGACCTCAAATTGTACTACAGAGCAATAGTGACTAAAAACTGCATGGTGTTGGTACAGAGACAGACAGGTTGATCAATGGAATAAAACTGATGACCCAGAAATAAAACCACACACTTATGGATACTTGATTTTTGACAAAGAAACAAAAAATATACAATGGAATAACATAAAATAAAAATGGATCTTCAAAAAATGGTGCTAGTCTAACTCATAGTCAGTAAGATACATCCATATTTGTCACCTTACAAAATGCTCAACTCCAAGTGAATCAAGGACCTCAACCAGATACACTGAATCTAATAGAAGAGAAAGTGGGAACGAGTCTCAAATTCATCGGCATGGGAGGTGAGAGTGGGGATTTCCTAAACAGAACTCCAATGGCTCAGGATCTAAGATAAAGAATTGAGAAATGGGATCTCATGAGACTGAAAAGTTGGTGTACGGCAAATTTCAAGTATCCAAATAATATAAAATGTTGTAAGGGTAAGGAATATTTTAATCTAATTTTAAAAAGATTATTTCTCAGAAAGTAATCAGGCAGAACTTTCAATCTGTAGTTATTTTGATTGCCTATGGTCTTTTAAAAAAAATCAGGTCTTCCTGGTTATTGTTCAAAAATTGGTAGAACTATCTTCGGTCTATAGAATAAAGCACCTACTCAGTGGCATGGTCTGAAATAAAAGACTATTTGACTTTTATAAAATTTATAATAATCGTTTCTATTTTTTGTTCAAGGATCTCTTTTTACAAAACTGTATAACCTCCTTTATTAACACGATGTTAGCAACTTGTATCTATCTATATGTGCTTTTCCTCTACAGTGAATTTGAGGATACTTTTCTGAAAGTCTATCTTCCTTTTCAAATATTTCAATAGAAGATTTTTTAGCTTCTACTCACCCTGGGTTCCATATTTCATCCCTTATCATGTACCACCCACAGAGTTTTCTCATAAAATAAATTTTTAAGTGAATTCCTACACATTTTATTTACAGTTCGTTCAGAAATTAAATACATATATTTTATTATGCTATATTCCTGCCACTGTCTCAATCCAAATCCTCCTAAATTTCGACCTCCAGAAGTAGCTGAACCTGCTTGTCTGTTCCTCATATCTATCAAGAGAGCCTCCAGTATAAAATTCAAAACCAAGTCCACTAAAGCTTAATATCCATTAGTAGCATCCACATAGAATTTAGAAACAAATTTAAGTATCTATGCTAGGCTGAATTCCATTGTTGCGACATGCTGGGCAATTTCTTATAATGAGTCTTCACAATCCTTTCTCTGATTCTCTAATTTGAATTACAGTCTAAAACCCTACACACTCTGTTCTTAATCCCACCAGATTTACCAGAACTTTCACACTCTCCAGAGTTTCAAATTATTTCCTGAACTCCAGTGACCTATTGACTCATTTATCAAGGAACTTATCTGTTCACACTGTAGAACCAGGAGCTCTTCTTTTTTTTTTTCTTTCTTTCTTTTTTTTTAATTTTTATTTTCTATATTCTATGTTTACATTCCAAAGGCTTTCCCCTTTCCCAGTTCCCCCCTCCCTATGTCCCATAGTTCCTCTCCCCCCCAACTATGCCCCAATCATTCCCCCTCCCCCCAAGGTTTCTCTACAAAACTGGATCCAATCTTTCCATGCCCAGGGTCCTCTCCTTTCTTCTTGGGAATCATTTGACTTGCTAATTGTGCCTTGAGTATTTAGGGCTTCTGGGCTCATTAATATCCACTTATCAGTGATTGCATTTCATGTGTATTCTTTTGTGATTGGGTTAGCTCACTCAGGATGATATTTTCCAGGTCTAACCATTTACCTACAAATTGCATGAATTCATTATTTTTAATTGCTGAGTAGTATTCCATTGTATAAATATACCACATTTTCTGTATCCATTCCTCCTTTGAGGGATATTTCGGCTCCATCCAATTTCTGGCTATTATAAACAAGGCTGCTGTAAACATAGTGGAGCATGTGTCTTTATTGTATGCAGGGGAATCCTCTGGGTATATGCCCAGGAGTGGTATGCCAGGGTCCTCTGGAAGGGACATGCCCAATTTTCTGAGGAAACACCACATTGATTTCCAGAGCGGTTTTACCATTTTGCAATCCCACCAACAGTGGAGGAGTGTTCCTCTTTCCCCACATCCTCGCCAGCATTTGTTGTCTCTTGAGTTTTTAATCTTAGCCATTCTGACTGGTGTGAGGTGGAATCTCAGGGTTGTTTTGATTTGCATTTCTCTGATGACTAATGATGTTGAACATCTCTTAAGGTATTTCTCAGCCATCCGAATTTCTTCTGGTGAAAATTCTTTGTTTAGCTCTGTACCCCATTTTTTGATAGGGTTATTTGGTTCTTTGGGGTCTAACTTCTTGAGTTCTTTGTATATATTGGATATTAGCCCTCTGTCGGATGTGGGGTTGGTGAAGATCTTTTCCCACTTTGTTGGTTGTCGTTTTTTCCTTCTGACAGTGTCCTTTGCCTTGCAGAAACTTTGTAATTTTATGAGGTCCCATTTGTCAATTCTTGATCTTAGAGCATAAGCTATTGGTGTTCTGTTCAGGAACTTTCCCCCTGTGCCTATGTCCTCCAGGGTCTTCCCAAGTTTCTTTTCTAATAGTTTCAGTGTGTCTGGTTTTATGTGGAGGTCCTTGATCCACTTGGAGTTGATCTTAGTGCAAGGAGATAAGAGTGGGTCAATTCGCATTCTTCTGCATGTTGACCTCCAGTTGAACCAGCACCATTTGTTGAAAAGACTATCTTTTTTCCACTGGATGGTTGTGGCTCCTTTATCAAAGATCAAGTGACCATAAGTCTGTGGGTTCATTTCTGGGTCTTCAATCCTATTCCATTGATCCACTTGCCTGTTGCTGTACCAATACCATGCAGTTTTTAACACAATTGCTCTGTAGTACTGTTTAAGGTCAGGGTATTGATTCCCCCAGAAGTCCTTTTATTGTTGAGAATAGTTTTAGCTATCCTGGGTTTTTTGTTGCTCCAGACGAATTTGAGAATTGCTCTTTCTAGATCTCTAAAGAATTTAGTTGGGATTTTGATGGGGATTGCATTGAATCTGTATATTGCTTTTGGTAAGATGGCCATTTTTACGATATTGGTCCTGCCAATCCAGGAGCAAGAAATATTTTTCCATCTTCTGAGGTCTTCTTCAATTTCTTTCTTCAAGGACTTGAAGTTCCTGTCATACAGATATTTCGCTTGTTTGGTTAGAGTTACGCCAAGGTACTTTATGTTGTTTGTGGCTATTGTGAAGGGTGTTATTTCCCTAACTTCTTTCTCAGCCTGCTTGTCCTTTGAGTACAAGAAGGCTACTGATTTGCTTGAGTTAATTTTATAACCAGCCACTTTGCTGAAGTTGTTTATCAGCTGTAGAAGTTCTCTGGTGGAGTTTTTTGGGTCACTTAAGTAAACTATCATATCATCTGCAAATAATGATAGTTTGACTTCTTCCTTTCCAATTTGTATCCCTTTGACTTCCTTATGTTGTCTAATTGCTCTCGCTAGAACTTCAAGTACTATATTGAAAAGATATGGAGAGAGAGGGCAGCCTTGTCTAGTCCCTGATTTTAGTGGGATTGCTTCAAGTTTCTCTCCATTTATTTTGATGTTGGCTACTGGTTTGCTGTAGATTGCTTTTACTATGTTTAGGTATGGGCCTTGAATTCCTGCTCTTTCCAAGACTTTTAGCATGAAAGGATGCTGAATTTTGTCGAATGCTTTTTAGCATCTAATGAGATGACCATGTGGTTTTTTTCTTTTAGTTTGTTTATGTAGTGGATTACATTGATTGATTTCTGTATGTTGAACCATCCCTGCATCCCTGGGATGAAGCCTACTTGATCATGGTGAATGATCATTTTGATGTGCTCTTGGATTCGGTTGGCAAGAATTTTATTTAGTATTTTTGCATCGATATTCATAAGAGAAATTGGCCTGTAGTTCTCTTTCTTTGTTGGATCTTTTTGTGGTTTAGGTATTAGCGTAATTGTGGCTTCAAAGAATGAGTTGGGCAGTATCCCTTCTGTCTCTATTTTGTGGAATAATTTGAAAAGTATTGGTGTTAAGTCTTCTTTGAAGGTCTGGTAGAATTCTGCACTATAACCATCTGGTCCTGTACTTTTCTTGGTTGGGAGGCTTTCTATAACCCCTTCTATTTCTTTAGGGGTTATGGGACTATTTAGCTGATCTATTTGATGCTGATTTAATTTTGGTATTTGGTATCTGTCTAGGAAATTGTCCATTTCCTCTAGATTCTCCAGTTGTTTTGAGTATAGACCTTTGTAGTAGGATCTGATGATCTTTTGAATTTCCTCAGTTTCTGTTGTTATGTCTCCCTTTTCATTTCTAATTTTGTTAATTTGGATACTGTCTCTGTATCCTTTGGTTAGTCTGGCTAGGGTTTTATCTATCTTGTTGATTTTCTCAAAGAACCAGCTCCTGGTCTTGTTGATTCTTTGTGTGGTTTCTTTGTTTCTATTTGATTGATTTCAGCCCTGAGTTTGATGATTTCTTGTCTTCTACTCCTCCTGGGTGAATTAACTTGTTTTTCTTCCAGGGCTTTAAGGTGTGCTGTTAAGCTGCTAGTGTATGCTCTCTCCAGTTTCTTTTTGGATGCACCTAGAGCTATGAATTTTCCTCTTAGCACTGCTTTCATTGTGTCCCATAGACTTGGGTAGGTTGTATCTTCATTTTCATTGAATTCTAAAAAGTCTTTGATTTCTTTTTTTATTTCTTCCTTGACCAAGTTGTCATTGAGTAGAGTATTGTTCATTTTCCATGTGTATGTGGGCTTTCTGTTGTTTTTGTTGCTATTGAAGACCACTCTTACTCCATGGTGATCTGATAGGAGGCATGGGATTAGCTTGATCTTCTTGTATTTGTTGACATCTGTCTTGTGACCAATTATATGGTCTATTTTGGAGAAGGTACTATGCGGTGCTGAGAAAAAGGTATATTCTTTAGCTTTAGGATGAAATGTTCTATATATATCTGTTAAATCCAATTGGTCCAGAGTTTCAATTAGTTTCACTGTGTCCCTGTTTAGTTTCTGCTTTCCTGATCGGTTCATTGAGGAGAGTGGAGTGTTGAAGTCACCCACAATTATTGTGTTAGGTGTAATGTGTGCTTTAAGCTTTAGTAAGGTTTCTTTTACGAATGAGGGTGCCCTTGCATTTGGAGCATAGATGTTCAGTATTGAGAGCTCTTCTTGGTGGATTTTCCCTTTGGCCAGCAAGAAGTGACCTTCTGAGTCTCTTTTGATGATTTTAGGTTGGAAGTCAATTTTATCTGATATTAGAATGGCTACTCCAGCTTGTTTCCTGAGACCATTTGCTTGTAAAATTGTCTTCCAGCCTTTTACTCTAAGGCAGTGTTTGTCTTTAACACTGAGATGTGTTTCCTGTATGCAGCAAAATGTAGGGTCCTGTTTCCGTATCCAGTCTGTTAATCTATGTCTTTTTATTGGGGAATTGAGTCCATTGATGTTAAGAGATATTAAGGAATAGTAATTATTACCTCCAGCAATTTTTGAAATTATATTTATTTATTATATTTATTTTTTATATTCGAGAGGTTACCTTCTTTTGGGTTTGATGAGAGGAGATTTCTATCTTGCTTCTTCCCGGGTGTAGTTTCCATCCTTGTCTTGGTGTTTTCCCCCTATTATCCTTTGTAGGGCTGGATTTGTGGAAAGATATCGTGCAAATTTGGTTTTGTCATGGAATACCTTGATGTCTCCATCTATGGCAATTGAGAGCTTTGCTGGCTAAAGTAGTTTTGGCTGAAGTTTGTGTTCTCTTAGAGTTTGCATTATATCTGCCCAGGATCTTCTAGCTTTCATGGTCTCAGGTGAGAAGTCTGGTGTTATTCTGGTAGGTCTTCCTTTATAAGTTACTTGGCCTTTTTCTCTTGCTGCCTTTAATATTCTATCTTTGTTTAGTACATTTGGAGTTTTGATTATTATGTGACGGGATGTATTTCTGTTCTGATCCAGTCTGTTTGGGGTTCTATATGCTTCTTGTATATTCATGGCCATCTCTTTCTTTAGGTTGGGGAAGTTTTCGTCCATAATTTTGAAGAAGATATTTGCTGGCCCTTTAACTTGTAAATCTTCACTCTTGTCTATACCTATAATCCTTAGGTTTGGTCTTCTCATTGTGTCCTGGATTTCCTGGATGTTTTGGTTACAGCCTTTTTGCATTTAGTATTTTCTTTGTTGAATCAATGGTTCCTATGGTATCTTCTGCTTCTGATATTCTGTCTTCTATCTCTTGTATTCTATTGTTGATATTTGCGTCTATGGCCCCTGATTTCTTCCCAAGGTTTTCTATCTCCAATGTTGTCTCCCTCTGCGATTTCTTAGTTGTTTCTACTTCTGTTTTTAGTACCTGGATGGATATGCTCAGATCTTTCGCTTGCTTGATTGTGTTTTCGTGTATTTCTTTAGTAGATTTTTGTGTTTCCTCTTTCATAGCTTCTACTTGTTGGCCCACGTTCTTCTGTATTTCTTTAAGTGATTTTTGTCTTTCTTCCTTATTGTCTTCTTCTTTTTGATCCATCTTCTCCTGCATTTCTTGAAGTGATTTTTGTATTTGCCTTGTAAAGGCTTCTAACTTTTGATCCATTTTCTCCTCTATTTCTTTACGAGATTTTTCTATGTGTTCAGCTACCAGCATCCTAACCAGTGATTTTATATCCAAGTCTTGTTTTTCTGGTGTTTTGGGGTATCCAGGGCTTCCTGTTGTTGGTGAACTGGGTACAGATGCTGTCATGTTGCCTTGATTTCTGTTAGTGACGTTCCTTCATTTACCTTTTGCCATCTGGTTATTTCTGGTGTTAGATGACCTTGTTGTCACTGGCTGGTGCTTGAATCTCCTGTGAGGATGGGCTCACCTGTTGTTTCTCTACTGGTGGTTATGCTTGATTGCTGCTCAACGGGATCACTAGCTGGCTGCCACCCGCTGCCTTGGTGCATGGCCTGCAGTCTCAGGGATGTGCAGAGGAGTGCAGCAGAGCCTCGGTGGGCACTGCTGCGCCTGCCTAATAGAGAGAGCCTACAGATCCCCCCACGCAGTAGCCCCTGACAGAATCTGTCTACCTGCGCCTTTCCAGCTGTGTCCTGGTTGCAATATGGAGGCCTGCCGCTATCACTGGTCCAAGGTCCTGGGGAGCTGGGTGCCTCCGGCTGCCTCAGTGCACAGCCTAAGCTCACAAGGAAGTGCAGCAGAGCCTAGGCGCCCACCACTGGGCCCCCCTGGGGGCTAGAGCTTATCAGATCTCCCTGAGCTGTGGCCCCAGATGAGGTCTATGTACCTGCACCTTTCCAGCTGTGTCCTGGTTGCAATATCGAAATTTTGTAATTTTATGAGGTCACATTTGTCAATTCTTGATCTTAGAGCATAAGCAATTGGTGGTCTGTTCAGGGTAACCAATTTTAATAGGGTGGAGGCACACAGTGCTCTGAGTTTTCCTCTTAGCACTGCTCTCATTGTGTCCCATAGATTTGTGTATGTGGTGCCTTGGTTTTCATGAAAATCTAAAAAGTCTTTGATTTCTTTCTTGATTTCTTCCTGGGCCAAAGTATCATAGTGTAGAGTACTGTTCAGTTTACATGTGTATGTGTTCTTTCTGTTGTCTTCCTTGCTATTGAAGACCACTTCCACCTGAGAGCCCATAAAGCTATTTCCACACCACTGGATGACTGGGTTTCCCTTGGCACAGATTGCTGGTGTCCTGTCCTCCTGTTGGGTTCCTTTGTAGCCCTGGTGTGTCTTGAACCTAGCAATGTTATACTCAACCTGTCTCTCTGAACCTGGTACTGCTAGTCCACTCCCTCAAGGAGTGAAGATGGCAGAGGGGTGTCCCTGCAAGTGCTGACTAACCCTCAGGGCACAGGACCCTCCAAAGGCTGGCACACAGAGGAACTGCCAAGGTCCTGGGCTCAGGGAGCAGCCCAGCGGTGTGCATCCACAGAGATCTTAAAGTTGGGATGCCTCAGTCCTAGAACTGCCTGTGCTGTCTAAAATGGAGCAAAGATGGTGGCAGGGACCCTCCTCTGTGGCCACGATCAACTCTGGATTTGGCTGTGATGGCTATCTCCTCCTCACTGGCTACTGGGTTTATAGCTAGCTTCCTCCACTACTTGGAGATGGCAAGCTGTGGTCGAGGGTGTTCCTTATCCAGAGGCAGAAACCAGTAGGCTCTTGCCAGAGACCTCCAGATTGGATCCTCCACATTGCAGAGCTGGACACACCAGTACAGACTGCCTCTTCCTAGCTGTCTGCTTGGTGTATAAGCTGGCTTCCTGCACTGCTTGGAGATGGTACACTGTGGGTGAGTGTGTTCCCAATCCAGAGGTAGAGACTGCCAATTCTCCCCTTTTAGCTGTACTACACCGTTGCCAACCAGAAGATTATGGCCCTCTTAGTGTACTCTTTTATCACCAACAAAGAGTTAATGTATTTAACCCATAATGGCTTGAGAATGTGTTTGCTGTTCTTAATTTTGGTTTGTTTGTTCCTTTGTTGTGGTTTTTTCTTACTAGACAGGGTTTCTCTGTGTAGCCCTGGCTTTCCTGGAACTCACTCTGTAGACCAGGCTGGGCTCAAACTCAGAAATCTGCCTGCCTCTGCCTCCCAAGTGCTTGGATTAAAGGCCTGTGCCACCACCAACCTGCTGCTGTCCTTATTTTTATACCAAATACATTGGTACATGGAGCCATCTCCCTGTCAGTAGTCATGAAGTTCATTGTTGTAATGGTTTCCAAAGATCTGAAAATCGTGAGAAGGTCTTTACCAGCTCTCCATCTGACAGAGGGCTAATATCCAATATATACAAAGAACTCAAAGAGTTAGACTCCAGAGAACCAAATAACCCTATTAAAAATGGGCTACAGAGCTAAGCAAAGAATTTTCACCTGCGGATTATCAAATACCTGAGAACCATCTAAAGGAATGTTCAACCACCTTAGTCATCAGGGAAATGAAAATCAAAACAACCCTGAGATTTCACCTCATACCATTCAGAATGGCTAAGATGACCAAATCAGGAGTTGTCAGGGGCTGCACAGGTTGTGGAGAAAGAGGAACACTCCTCCACTGCTGATGAGATTGCAAGAGCAAAAATTAAAACACTCTGTCAATCAGTCTGGTGGTTCCTCAGAAAACTAGTCATAATACTACTGGAGGACCCAGCTATACCACTCCTCGGCATAAACCCAGAGTATTATCCTGCGTGTTCTAAGTACACATGCTGCACTATATTCATATCAGGCTTATTTATAGTCGCCAGAACCTGGAAAGAACCCAGATGTCCCTCAATGGAGGAGTGAATATAGAAAATGTGGTATATTTGCACAGGGGAATACTACATAGTAATTAAAACCAATTAATTCATGAAATTTTGGGCAAGATTTTGGCACTGGAAAATATCATCCTAAGTAAGTGAGGTAACCCAATCACAAAAGAACAAACATTGAATGCAGTCACTGATAAGTGGATATTAGCCCAGAAGCTCTGAATACTCAAGACACAATTAGCATATCAAATGATTCCCAAGGAGAAGGAAGGAGTGGGTCCTGGTCCTGGAAAGGCTTGATCCAGCATTGTAGGGGAGTACCAGGACAGAGAAATAGGAGGGTTTGATTGGGGAATTGGGAGAGGGAAGAGGGCTTATGGGACATATGGGGAGTGGAGAACCATGAAAGGGAAAATCATTTGGAATGTCCACCAAGAATATAGAAAATTAAAAGAAGAGGGGGTGGAGAATTGTTGAACTAAGAAACCAGAATGGAATCCTGTCATTATCCATTAAAACTCTCATATATAAGTACCTCTGTATATGAATTTATACATAAATAATATTTTATTTATATATACATAATTGCTATGGTTTCATTGGTTGAAATAAAGGTGAATACAATTTTATAAGTGTCATTGAGATGAAATATTTCTCTTCATTTTTCTTTTCACCAAATGTGGCTTTAAATATCATTGAATAGACATATAATATATACATATATAAATAAAATTACCTTTTAAAACCAATTTCTACAGGCATATTGGAAACATAAGATTCTGAGATTTTGTGTTTGAGTAGATATTTGCAAATGAATCTATACATTTAAGTAAAGAAGTGTAGGATCCTGGTATGGAGGCACAAACGAACTAGCATAGACGATGTTTTTATCATACTTGGACTTGAACTCACAACTGATATCTCAGAAACAAAATCGATATTGAATGCCAGCTCTAAAGATATGTTTTTTGGATCTTTTCTTTATTTATTTTTCAAATGGTTTCCCTGTTCCAGTTCTCCCGAATGCCATCCCCCCTACCCTTGCCTCTAGGAGGTGTGCCCGAACCCTGGCATTCCCTTCCATTGACTGGGGAATGGAACACACTCATGCCCAAGGGCCTCTCACCCACTGATGTCCAGCATAGGATTGTTTCCTTTGCTGTTCCCTTGAACACTCTTACAGTCCTCCTCTGTAGATTTTGGATTATCTTTTGGATTGTGATTGTCTCTTCTTGAAAGCTTTTCTGGATAGTGGCCACCTGGATGTTGATTTCTCTCATTTTGTCCAGTAGCGTAGTCTTTTCTGTGCCCCCTTGGAAGGGTGAATTTCTGATATTAAGAGGTAGGGAAAAGTCTCTCTGGAGAAAGGACCTCTCTGTTTGCAGAGGGTCTATGCTGCACACCCACTGCATATCTTTTGGTAATTCTCATACCACTTGTGGTATTGCCTCTCCCATTCTTGGTAGTGTTCTTTCTCGAAGGGGTCTCTAAAGCTGACCCTCTGCCCACAATCCTCTTTGATGTCATAAGGGGGTGTAATGTCCCCGTATCTAAAAAAATGATGACTGTGTTTTTCTCCTTGAGATACTTTGCTTTCAGTGGGAGACTGTCCCTTCAATGCTTGAGGAGACCTAGACTCTGAGTGGCATCGACTATATAGAGATGACCTTGACCTAGATCTTCTGTAATACCTGTGATTTCTGGACCTGGAACAGTCATTGATGCTCACTTCTCTCCCTCTCATGGGGTATGGGGCTGATCTTGAATAGGAGCGAGAATGTGAGCACCTGAAGGACCTAGAGCAAGAAGTTGAACCTGTTGAGCCAGACCTTGATTTTGAGCAAATGTGTGAACGTCTGAAATATGATGACCCACTATAGGGTGATTTAGACTCTTCCTTGAGGAGCCCTTGCTCTCTATAGAATTCTTCTCTTGACAAAGGAGGTGCCTGTTTTGTAGGGACCATATTTGAAAGGGGAATCTGCACCCCTGTTGTCTTGGCAGGAGCTGGGGGAAACCCTGGAGGGGGCACAAAGTATCCTGCTTGTGGAGGCTGACCAGGAGGAAAGTGAAGAGAAAACTCTGGGTGAGGTACACCTGGAGGCATAGGTCGTGTCTGTGGAGGAGGCAGATACAAAGGAGCTGGTGGAGCAGGCAAAAAGCCTGGAGTGGCTGGTAGTGATGTGGCCTGAGTCCTCTGTGATCTTTCTCTTTCTCTGTGGTGTTTCCTTCGGTTTATACTTGTGTAAAAGCTTCTTTCTCCTCTTGGAATTTGCTGTGGTGGAGAAGCTGGGTAGCCAAGCTTGTTGGAATGTTCCCAACCTGGTCGACCAAGACCTGAACCAGCCTTTCTTCTTCCTGGACCAGATGAAAGGACTGGCACCTGGTAAACCTTTGCTTCCACAATAGCAGTTGAAGAGGCACCCTTTGCAGGTTGTGATGTAAGTGCAGCAGCTGGTAATGATTGACTCTCAGAATTCAGAAAGGGTCCATCTACTTTTTCTGAATGGACTGATGCTGATTCTGTTGCAGTTGTTATATCAGGTACTGGAGCTGGGGCAGAAGATGCATTTCCAGACCCAGAAGGAGCCAAGGATGATGGATTTGAAGTTAATGAAGCTATGGAGGGGGTTGGGTGAGCTGAGGAAGATGTCACTGGAATGAGAGGATCCTGCTGTCTTGATAGGAGAGACCTCATGCTAGGCTGCAGGTTCCGTTGAATGAGTGGTCTTGGTGGTGTGGGTGGAGGTGAGTGTTTTCTTCGGAGTGTTTTTGGAAAGCCAGTTCCATTTTGAAAGTTCTTCACAGTCTGTCTTAAAAACTTGTTGGCAACTAAAGCATCAGGAGAAACATGCTTTTGCTGACATGTTGGACATGTATGTTCATCTGAGTCCAGGAGTGCTGTTCTTACACATTCATCACAGTAACTGTTTCCACAGCAAGGGACGAGCACTGCATCAGTCATAATGTCTTTGCAGATGAGGCACAAGAGGTCCTCTGGGATAGGATCCCCTTTTTCCGAAGGTGGTGAGGGTTCCTCTGGTAAGAAGGGTGGTTTCTCTTTCTTGCCAATTGCATAGGCCTCTGCATCTAGAGTCGGGATTACATATTTTCCAGTGTTTGTAAGCATTGCACCTTTCATGGTAGGATCTGTCACTTCCATCAAAAAACTTGTAGGAATTCCACTGCACTTTTTGATCCTGCGACCAGATCCCGAGTCCTTATCCCTATTTGTTGGGCAATCCTTAATATAATGACCAGGTTGACCACAACGAAGGCAGATGTAAGATGGAGGTGGCACACCTACCCGAGTTTTCTTCCTGTAATAGACTGGCTCATATTCACGCACAGATTGCCACATCATTGCTTCAATTTTGTCTTCCTCAGAAGCATTGGCTTCATCCAGATTGGCAGTCTCTATAAGCTGGGCCAGAGAATCAGATTCAGAAGAGGAGGCATCAGTTCCTTTTCTAGTTGCCATCACTGGTTCAGTTCTCCTTTGAACATGGGTCTTGCTTGTAGACTTCAGACCTCTGCTAGGAATTCTTCTGACAATCACAGAGGAATATGTAGGAATGAGTGCATTATCATCAGTATATTCTTCTTTGTTCTCTGCATTGGTGATCTGCAGATCACTATTGGCAGCTTTCAGCTTTTCTCTCCCCATAATCTGCTTCTTTAAGTTGCAGACGGAGATATGGAGCCCATCAAACTTGATGATGTCGTAGGTGAGTTTAGAGGCAAATTTATAGTACACACAGGGCATTGTGGCAAAGGATTCCTTGTGCTAGTTACCAAGCTGACCGCTGAATTTGGCAAGTTCTGGAGCTAGGTCTTCTGGGTTGGAAGTAACTCAGGTCTACCAAAGAGGCTGGAAGTGAAGAAAGGATTTGCTGGGTCACTATAAAAGAAATCCATGAATACATTTCCATATTTCAGACTACAACTGGCATATTTGTGCCTCAAAGCAGGGGACTGATTAAACATCAGCAGATTCACTCAGTTAGATAGCTGAGTGAATCCTCTCTCTACACACCATAGGTAATTCCTTTAGGAAATCCAACCTCTGAACCATAGGGCACGCCTGCCCTTGACAGAATCTAATCAGAGGAGGAATGTGTGTCTCTGGCAAGCAAGGCATTCTTTCTCCCTCAGAGACGTTGTTTCCTGGATTTACACTGAGGAAGGACTAAGCATTAAGTTATCACAGAAAAGTCCTCTTTTCATAGACATGTGGTTTTTACCCTGTTGCTCTAGTGGCCTCAAACTCACAGAGATCTGCCTGCCTTTGCTCCCTGTTGCTGGGATTAAAGGTTTCTGCCACCAGTGAGGTGGAGGTCAGACTACAACGTATAAGATCTGGAGTATCAAACCCAGATGGTCCTTGTGAAAGGAGGAGCCAAAACATGCAGAGTCATCTCAATGGACCTTGACATGAATTTCCTTACTATCTGTATGTTATGCTTTATATCAGAGAAGGTTGACCTTAAGTTTTAGATTGTTAGAAAAACTACTCAATTGAGGGTTTTCTTTGTAATTCCTTCCATTGGTCCATTACTTGTTTACTATGCAAGAAAACCTGTATGATCCCACTCAGCACCTAATAAATTGGACATGATAACAATTATAAGAACCTCAAAGTAGAAATTCAAGGCTAGGTATAGGGAATTGTATGATTTAGAGTTCTCTAGAATAAGAGAATTTAGAATGTGAATCTCTCTCTGCATTTCTCTCTCAATCTCTCTCTTTCTCTCATTCTCTCTCTCTCTCTCACTCTCTCTCTCTCACTCTCTCTCTTGCTAGGTCTCTCTCAAATTTTCTCTCTCTCTCATATATACAGAGACGGACATATTTTTGAATCTATATATAGGACTTACATATATGGGCTTAATTAGAATGACTTACCGAATGTGTTTCAGCTCATCAAGTGATGTCTGAATATAAATGAAAATTCCAAGTATCAAAACTTCTCAGTCCACAGAAGGTTCAATAGCTCAGCTGGTCTTCAGTACAAGCTGGAATCCCAACAAAGCAGGTTCTATTGTCAGAGAAGGAATCCACTTGCTTGCAAGCCAAGAGCAAGAAAGCAAGTGTTTCCTCCTTCCATGGCCTATTTATGTAGATGCACAGAAGAGGTGTGGCCAAACCTAAGGGTGTGACTTCCTACCTTAAGATCCATTTTAAGGCTGGGCAGTGGTGGCACACACCTTTAATTCCAGCCCTTGGGAGGCAGAGGCAGGTGGATTTCTGAGTTTGAGGCCAGTCTGGTCCACAGAGTGAGTTCCAGGACAGCCAGGGCTACATAGAGAAACCCTGTCTCTGCCCCCCTCCCCCGCAAAAAAAAAAAAAAAGATCCAGATTAAAAGGCAGGAGAAATGATTCTATAGTTAAGATCACTTGACTGCTCTTCCAGAGGACCTGGCTTCAGTTCCCAACAACAACATGGCAGCTCACCACCAACTATAAGTCCAATTCCAGAGTAATGGGACACTTTCACAACAGACAATGATAGTAGCAAAAAACCAATGCATATGAAATAAATAAATTGAAGATTTAAAAAAATCCAGAATAGAAGTCAATAAGAGGGACAGGAATTCCCTGGATTGGTTTCTGTGGCTCAGCAGCTGATATTCAGGCTTTTCAGGGTAGTCCTCTAGGCCTGGATAAGGGCCTCAGACATTCCTGTGGCCCTTAGGCAAACTCCTTCCCATAAGCCTTCTCACTCAGTGCATCTTGTTTTTCTGCTCATTGAATAAACTCACTAAGTCGGCTATTCAGTTACTCACAGAATACTCTTCTTTGCTTGTACTCATAGTGGCTCCTCATTGCCCTGGGGCTGGGAGTCAGCTCAGCACTAAGCACACTTGCCACTCTTGCTAAGGAGCATTTGGTTCCAAGAACCAACATTGCAACTCATAAGTATAGACTGTATTTCAACTCCCAACTATGGTCAGCACACTCCAAGAATGGAAGACAAAGGAATTAGCTTAGCTCAGTCCCACAAGGCAAGCAGGCAAACAGGAGAACCTCACCTTATTTTCTTTTTTCTAAAATTTCAAACTTCTAAGATCTTAAGGTTTAATTTATCTTTCACCTGTACTTTTTGGTTATTATTGTTTTAACTTTCAGTTTGAAATACTGTCTTCATTTGACATTGTCCTTAGTATTTAGTTGTATTTCATTGTGATCAACATTCATTTCTACTTTTATCAGAACTGCTCATAACCTCATTAAGACCTGCTCAGAAATCTGCCTGCCTCGGGCTCCCAAGTGCTGGGATTAAAGGTGTGTGCCACCACTGCCCTGCAATCTTTGCTATTCTTGTTTGGGTCTCAGGTGGAATCTCAAGGTCGTTTTGATTTGCATTTCTCTGATCAGCAAGGCCTTTGCACCTTTCTTTAGATGCTTAGTCAGCCATTCAAGGTTCCTCAGTTGTGTCATTTTATTTCTATCTCCCATTTTTAAAAGAGCTGTTTGTTGTTTTGGAGATTGGTTTCTTGAGTTCTTTATATATTTTGGATATTGGCCCTCTGTTGGATTTGGCTTTAGTGAAGATATTTTCCCAAACTGTAGTTTGAAGATATTAACTGCTGCCACCACCTCCAAAAGAAAAAAGAAAAAGAAAGAAAGAAAAACAAGTGTACCCCATGTACTGTCAACAGAAATCAAAATGGAAAACAAGCTGAAGTGCCCAAGTGAGGACTCCTCTGTCCCACTTTGGAGGAAGAAGACAGCAATTTCATTTGCTGTTGGAATAAAGAACCTGGGCAGTAAATTGTCCAAAAGGGGGGCACGGTGGGGGTGGGGGAGGGCAGAGAGCAGGGAGTCAGAGAGGGTGCATGATCTGGTAATGAGTGAAGGAAATAGACTGAAACTTTGAGAGCCAACAGAAAGCAATGAACATCAAACCACAGGAATTAATATCCAGTTCTCGGGGATTGCATTCCATGGGTCTTCTTTTGTGATTCAGTTACCACACTTAGGATGATATTTTCCAGTTGCAACCATTTGCCTAAAGATTTCATGAATTCATTGTGTTTAATTGCTGAGTAGTATTCCATTGTGTAAATATACCCCAAGTTCTGTATCCATTCCTCCATTGAGGGACATCTGGGTTCTTTCCAGCTTCTGGCTTTTATAAATAAGGCTGCTATGAACAGAGTGAAGCATGTGTCCTTGTTGCATGACTGGGAATCCTCTGTGTGTATGCCCAGGACTGGTATAGCAGGGTCCTCCGGAAGTGTCATGTCCAGTTTTCTGAGGAACTACCAGACCGATTTCCAGAGTGGTTATAGCAGCTTGCAATCCCACCAGCAGTGGAGGAGTGTTCCTCTTTCTATACATCCTCTGAACACCTGCTGTCTCCTGAGTTTTTAACCTCAGCCATTCTTCTGTTGTGAGGTGAAATCTCAGGGTTGATTGGATTTGCATTTCCCTAATGACTAATGATGTTGACCATTTCTTAAGGTGCTTCTCAGCCATTTGGATATCTTTGGGTGACAATTTTTTGTTTACTTCTGTACCCCATTTTTTTTTAATTTTTTAAAAAATGTTTTAATTTTATTTTCTATATTCTTTGTTTTCATTCCAAAGGCTTTCCCCTTTTCCAGTTCCCTCCCAACATATGTCCCATAAGTCCTCTCCCACCCCAACTATTACCCAATCAACCCCCAACACCACCACCATTTCTCTGTTCTGGATCTACAAAACGGGATCCAATCTTTTCTGGCCCAGGGTCCTCTCCTTTCTTCTTCTTGGGAATCATTTGACTTGCTCATTTTGCCTTGAGTATTTAGGGCTTCTGGGCTCATTAATATCCACTTATCAGTGATTGCATTTCATGTGTATTCTTTTGTGATTGGGTTACCTTGCTTAGGATGATATTTTCCAGATCTAACCATTTGCCTACAAATTGCATGAATTCATTATTTTTAATTGCTGGGTAGTAGTCCATTATATAAATATACCACCTTTTCTGTATCCATTCCTCATTCCTCCTTTGAGGGATACCTGGGCTCCTTCCAACTTCTGGCTATTATAAACAAGGCTGCTATGAACATAGTGGAGCATGTGTCTTTATTGCATGCAGGGGAATCCTCTGGGTATATGCCCAGGAGTGATATGCCAGGGACCTCTGGAAGTGACATGCCCAATTTTCTGAGGAACCGCCAAATGATTTCCAGAGTGGTTTTAACATTTTGCAATCCCACCAATAGTGGAGGAGTTTTCTTCTTTGCATCCTAGCCAGCACCTATTGTCGCTTGATTTTTTAATCTTACCCATTATGACTGGTAGGTGGAATCACAGGATTGTTTTGATTTGCATTTCTCTGATGACTAATGATGTTGAACATCTCTTAAGGTGTTTCTCAGTCATCCAAAATTCTTCTGATGAAAATTCTTTGTTTAGTTCTTTACCGCATTTTTTGATAGGGTTATTTGGTTCTTTGGGGTCTAACTTCCTGAGGTCTTTGTATATATTGGATATTAGCCCTCAGTCAGATGTGAGTTTGGTGAAGACCTCTTCCCACTTTGTTGGTTGCCGTTTTGTCCTTCTGACAGTGTCCTTTGCCTTACAGAAACTTTGTAATTTTATGAGGTCCCATTTGTCAATTCTTGATCTTAGAGAATAAGCAATTGGTGGTCTGGTCAGGGTACCCAATTTTAATAGGGTGGAGGCACACAGGGCTCTGAGTTTTCCTCTTAGCACTGTTCTCATTGTGTCCCATAGATTTGTGTATGTGGTGCCTTGGTTTTCATGAAAATCTAAAAAGTCTTTGATTTCTTTCTTGATTTCTTCCTGGGCCAAGGTATCATAGTGTAGAGAATTGTGCAGTTTACATGTGTATGCGTTCTTTCTGTTGTCTACCTTGCTATTGAAGACCACTTCCACCTGAGAGCCCATAAAGCTATTTCCACACCACTGGATGACTGGGTTTCCCTTGGCACAGATTGCTGGTGTCCTGTCCTCCTCTTGGGTTCCTTTGTAGCCCTGGTGTGTCTTGACCCTAGCAATGTTATACTCAGCCTGTCTCTCTGAACCTGGTACTGCTAGTCTGCTCCATCAAGGAGTGAAGATGGCAGAGGTGTGTCCCTGCAAGTGCTGACTAACCCTCAGGTCACAGGACCCTCCACAGGACGGCACACAGAGGAACTGCCAAGGTCCTGGGCTCAGGTAGCAGCCCAGCGGTGTGCATCCTCAGAGATCTCAAAGTTGGGATGCCTCAGTCTGAGAGCTGCCTGTGCTGTCTAAAATGGAGCAAAGATGGTGGCAGGGACCCTCCTCTGTGGCCACGATCAAATCTGGATTTGGCTGTGATGGCTGTCTCCTCCTCACTGGCTACTGGGTTTATAGCTAACTTCCTCCACTACTTGGAGATGGCAAGCTGTGGTCGAGGGTGTTCCTTATCCAGAGGCAGAAACCAGTAGGCTCTTGCCAGAGACCTCCAGACTGGATCCTCCACATTGCAGAGCTGGACGCACCAGTGCAGGCTGCCTCTTCCTAGCTGTCTGCTTGGTGTATAAGCTGGCTTCCTGCACTGCTTGGAGATGGTGCACTGTGGGTGAGTGTGTTCCCAATCCAGAGGCAGAGACTGCCAATTCTCCCCTTTTAGCTGTACTAGACCCTTGCCAACCAGAAGATTATGGCCCTCTTAGTGTATTATTTAATCACCAAGAAAGAGTATTTAACCCATAATGGCTTGAGAATGTGTTTGCTGTTCTTAATTTTGGTTTGTTTGTTCCTTTGTTTTGGTTTTTTTCTTTCTAGACAGGGTTTCTCTGTGTAGCCCTGGCTTTCCTGGAACTCACTCTGTAGACCAGGCTGGGCTCAAACTCAGAAATCTGCCTGCCTCTGCCTCCCAAGTGCTGGGATTAAAGGCTTGTGCCACCACCAACCTGCTGCTGTCCTTATTTTTATACCAAATACATTGGTACATAGAGCCATCTCCCTGTCAGTAGTCATGAAGTTGATTGTTGTAATGGTTTCCTAAGATCTGAAAATCGGGAAAAGGTCTTTACCAGCTCTCCATCTGACAGAGGGCTAATATCCAATATATACAAAGAACTCAAAGAGTTAGACTCCACAGAACCAAATAACCCTATTAAAAATGGGCTACAGAGCTAAGTAAAGAATTTTCACCTGTGGATTATCAAATACCTGAGAACCACCTAAAAGAATGTTCAACCACCTTAGTCATCAGGGAAATGAAAATCAAAACAACCCTGAGATTTCACCTCATACCATTCAGAATGGCTAAGATGACCAAATCAGGAGTTGTCAGGGGCTGCACAGGTTGTGGAGAAAGAGGAGCACTCCTCCACTGCTGATGACATTGCAAGGACAAAAAACTAAAACACTCTGTCAATCAGTCTGGTGGTTCCTCAGAAACTAGTCATAATACTACTGGAGGACCCAGCTATACCACTCCTGGGCATAAACCCAGAGGATTATCCTGCGTGGTCTAAGTACACACGCTCCACTACATTCATAGCAGGCTTATTTATAGTTGCCAGAACCTGGAAAGAACCCAGATGTCCCTCAATGGAGGAGCGAATGTAGAAAATGTGGTATATTTACACAGGGGAATACTACATAGTAATTAAAACCAATTAATTCATGAAATTCTTGGGCACGAGGTTGGCACTGGAAAATATCATCCTAAGTGAGGTAACCCAATCACAAAAGAACACACATGGAATGCAGTCACTGATAAGTGGATATTAGCCCAGAAGCTCTGAATACTCAAGACACAATTAGCATATCAAATGATTCCCAAGGAGAAGGAAGGAGTGGGTCCTGGTCCTGGAAAGGCTTGATCCAGCATTGTAGGGGAGTACCAGGACAGAGAAATAGGAGGGTTTGATTGGGGAATGGGGCGAGGGAAGAGGGCTTATGGGACATATGGGGAGTGGAGAACCATGAAAGGGAAAATCATTTGGAATGTCCACCAAGAATATAGAAAATTAAAAGAAGACGGGGTGGAGAATTGTTGAACTAAGAAACCGGCATGGAATCGTGTCATTAGGCCATTAAAACTCTCATATATAAGTACCTCTGTATGTGAATTTATATATAAATAATATTTTATTTATATATACATAATTGCTATGGTTTCATTGGTTGAAATAAAGGTGAAGACAATTTTATAAGTGTCATTGAGATGAAATATTTCTCTTCATTTTTCTTTTCACCAAATGTGGCTTTAAATATCATTGAATAGACATATAATATATGCATATATAAATAAAATTACCTTTTAAAACCAATTTCTACAGGAATATTGGAAACATAAGATTCTGAGATTTTGTGTTTGAGTAGATATTTGCAAATGAATCTATACATTTAAGTAAAGAAGTGCAGTTTCCTGGTATGGAGGCACAAATGAACTAGCATAGATGATCTGTTTTTATCATACTTGGACTTGAACTCAAATGTGATATCTCAGAAACAAAATCGATATTGAATGCCAGCTCTAAAGATATGTTTTTTGGATCTTTTCTTTATTTATGTTTCAAATGTTTTCCCTGTTACAGGTCTCCCCAATGCCATCCCCCCTCCCCTTGCCTCTAGGAGGTGCGCCCCCACCCTGGCATTCCCTTCCATTGACTGGGGAATGGAACACACTCATGCCCGAGGGCCTCTCCTCCCACTGATGTCCAGCATAGGATTGTTTCCTTTGCTGTTCCCTTGAACACTCTTACAGTCCTCCTCTGTAGATTTTGGATTATCTTTTGGATTGTGATTGTCTCTTCTTGAAAGCTTTTCTGGATAGTGGCCACCTAGTTGTTGATTTCTCTCATTTTGTCCAGTAGCATAGTCTTTTCTGTGCCCCCTTGGAAGGGTGAATTTCTGATATTAAGAGGTAGGTAAAAGTCTCTCTGGAGAAAGGACCTCTCTGTTTGCAGAGGGTCTATGCTGCACACCCACTGCATATCTTTTGGTAATTCTCATACCACTTGTGGTATTGCCTCTCCCATTCTTGGTAGTGTTCTTTCTCGAAGGGGTCTCTAAAGCTGACCCTCTGCCCACAATCCTCTTTGATGTCATAAGGGGGTGTAATGTCCCCGTATCTAGGAAAACGATGACTGTGTTTTTCTCCTTGAGATACTTTGCTTTCAGTGGGAGACTGTCCCTTCAATGCTTGAGGAGATCTAGACTCTGAGTGGCATCGACTATATAGAGATGACCTTGACCTAGATCTTCTGTAATACCTGTGAGTTCTAGACCGGGAACAGTCATTGATGCTCACTTCTCTCCCTCTCATGGGGTATGGGGCTGATCTTGAATAGGAGCGAGAATGTGAGCACCTGAAGGACCTAGAGCAAGAAGTTGAACCTGTTGAGCCAGACCTTGACTTTGAGCAAATGTGTGAACGTCTGAAATATGATGACCCACTATAGGGAGATTTAGACTCTTCCTTGAGGAGCCCTTGCTCTCTATAGAATTCTTCTTTTGACAAAGGAGGTGCCTGTTTTGTAGGGACCATATTTGAAAGGGGAATCTGCACCCCTGTTGTCTTGGCAGGAGCTGGGGGAAACCCTGGAGGGGGCACAAAGTATCCTGCTTGTGGAGGCTGACCAGGAGGAAAGTGAAGAGAAAACTCTGGGTGAGGTACACCTGGAGGCATAGGTCGTGTCTGTGGAGGAGGCAGATACAAAGGAGCTGGTGGAGCAGGCAAAAAGCCTGGAGTGGCTGGTAGTGATGTGGCCTGAGTCCTCTGTGATCTTTCTCTTTCTCTGTGGTGTTTCCTTCGGTTTATACTTGTGTAAAAGCTTCTTTCTCCTCTTGGAATTTGCTGTGGTGGAGAAGCTGGGTAGCCAAGCTTGTTGGAATGTTCCCAACCTGGTCGACCAAGACCTGAACCAGCCTTTCTTCTTCCTGGACCAGATGAAAGGACTGGCACCTGGTAAACCTTTGCTTCCACAATAGCAGTTGAAGAGGCACCCTTTGCAGGTTGTGATGTAAGTGCAGCAGCTGGTAATGATTGACTCTCAGAATTCAGAAAGGGTCCATCTACTTTTTCTGAATGGACTGATGCTGATTCTGTTGCAGTTGTTATATCAGGTACTGGAGCTGGGGCAGAAGATGCATTTCCAGACCCAGAAGGAGCCAAGGATGATGGATTTGAAGTTAATGAAGCTATGGAGGGGGTTGGGTGAGCTGAGGAAGATGTCACTGGAATGAGAGGATCCTGCTGTCTTGATAGGAGAGACCTCATGCTAGGCTGCAGGTTCCGTTGAATGAGTGGTCTTGGTGGTGTGGGTGGAGGTGAGTGTTTTCTTCGGAGTGTTTTTGGAAAGCCAGTTCCATTTTGAAAGTTCTTCACAGTCTGTCTTAAAAACTTGTTGGCAACTAAAGCATCAGGAGAAACATGCTTTTGCTGACATGTTGGACATGTATGTTCATCTGAGTCCAGGAGTGCTGTTCTTACACATTCATCACAGTAACTGTTTCCACAGCAAGGGACGAGCACTGCATCAGTCATAATGTCTTTGCAGATGAGGCACAAGAGGTCCTCTGGGATAGGATCCCCTTTTTCCGAAGGTGGTGAGGGTTCCTCTGGTAAGAAGGGTGGTTTCTCTTTCTTGCCAATTGCATAGGCCTCTGCATCTAGAGTCGGGATTACATATTTTCCAGTGTTTGTAAGCATTGCACCTTTCATGGTAGGATCTGTCACTTCCATCAAAAAACTTGTAGGAATTCCACTGCACTTTTTGATCCTGCGACCAGATCCCGAGTCCTTATCCCTATTTGTTGGGCAATCCTTAATATAATGACCAGGTTGACCACAACGAAGGCAGATGTAAGATGGAGGTGGCACACCTACCCGAGTTTTCTTCCTGTAATAGACTGGCTCATATTCACGCACAGATTGCCACATCATTGCTTCAATTTTGTCTTCCTCAGAAGCATTGGCTTCATCCAGATTGGCAGTCTCTATAAGCTGGGCCAGAGAATCAGATTCAGAAGAGGAGGCATCAGTTCCTTTTCTAGTTGCCATCACTGGTTCAGTTCTCCTTTGAACATGGGTCTTGCTTGTAGACTTCAGACCTCTGCTAGGAATTCTTCTGACAATCACAGAGGAATATGTAGGAATGAGTGCATTATCATCAGTATATTCTTCTTTGTTCTCTGCATTGATGATCTGCAGATCACTATTGGCAGCTTTCAGCTTTTCTCTCCCCATAATCTGCTTCTTTAAGTTGCAGACGGAGATATGGAGCCCATCAAACTTGATGATGCCGTAGGTGAGTTTAGAGGCAAATTTATAGTACACACAGGGCATTGTGGCAAAGGATTCCTTGTGCTAGTTACCAAGCTGACCTCTGAATTTGGCAAGTTCTGGAGCTAGGTCTTCTGGGTTGGAAGTAACTCAGGTCTACCAAAGAGGCTGGAAGAGAAGAAAGGATTTGCTGGGTCACTATACAAGAAATCCATGAATACATTTCCATATTTCAGACTACAACTGGCATATTTGTGCCTCAAAGCAGGGGAATGATTAAACATCAGCAGATTCACTCAGTTAGATAGCTGAGTGAATCCTCTCTCTACACACCATAGGTAATTCCTTTAGGAAATCCAACCTCTGAACCATAGGGCACGCCCTGCCCTTGACAGAATCTAATCAGAGGAGGAATGTGTGTCTCTGGCAAGCAAGGCATTCTTTCTCCCTCAGAGACGTTGTTTCCTGGATTTACACTGAGGAAGGACTAAGCATTAAGTTATCACAGAAATGTCCTCTTTTCATAGACGTGTGGTTTTTACCCTGTTGCTCTAGTGGCCTCAAACTCACAGAGATCTGCCTGCCTCTGCTCCCTGGTGCTGGGATTAAAGGTTTGTGCCACCAGTGAGGTGGAGGTCAGACTATAACGTATAAGACCTGGTGTATCAAACCCAGATGGTCCGGGTGAAAGCAGGAGCCAAAACCTGCAGAGCCATCTCAATGGACCTTGACATGAATTTCCTTACTATCTGTATGTTATGCTTTATATCAGAGAAGGTTGACCTTAAGTTTTAGATTTTTAGAAAAACTACTCAATTGAGGGTTTTCTTTGTAAATCCTTCCAGTGGTCCATTACTTGTTTACTATGCAAGAAACCCTGTGTGATCCCACTCAGCACCTAATAAATTGGACATGATAACAATTATAAGAACCTCAAAGTAGAAATTCAAGGCTAGGTAAAGGGCATTGTATGATTTAGAGTTCTCTAGAATAAGAGAATTTAGAATGTGAATCTCTCTCTGCATTTCTCTCTCAATCTCTCTCTCTCTCATTCTCTCTCTCTCTCACTCTCTCTGTCTCTCTCACTCTCTCTTTCTCTCTCTTGCCAGGTCTCTCTCAAATTTTCTCTCTCTCTCATATATACAGAGACCAGAGACGGACATATTTTTGAATCTATATATAGGACTTACATATATGGGCTTAATTAGAATGACTTACCGAATGTGTTTCAGCTCATCAAGTGATGTCCGAATATAAATGAAAATTCCAAGTATCAAAACTTCTCAGTCCACAGGAGGTTCAATAGCTCAGCTGGTCTTCAGTACAAGCTGGAATCCCAACAAAGCAGGTTCTAATGTCAGAGAAGGAATCCACTTGCTTGCAAGCCAAGAGCAAGAAAGCAAGTGTTTCCTCCTTCCATGGCCTATTTATGTAGATGCACAGAAGAGGTGTGGCCAAACCTAAGGGTGTGACTTCCTACCTTAAGATCCATTTTAAGGCCAGGCAGTGGTGGCACACACCTTTAATCCCAGCCCTTGGGAGGCAGAGGCAGGTGGATTTCTGAGTTTGAGGCCAGTCTGGTCCACAGAGTGAGTTCCAGGACAGCCAGGGCTACATAGAGAAACCCTGTCTCATCCCCCCTCCCCCCAAAAAAAAAAAAAAAAAAAAAAAAAAAGATCCAGATGAAAAGGGCAGGAGAAATGATTCTATAGTTAAGATCACTTGACTGCTCTTCCAGAGGACCTGGCTTCAGTTCCCAACAACAACATGGCAGCTCACCACCAACTATAAGTCCAATTCCAGAGTAATGGGACACTTTCACAACAGACAATGATAGTAGCAAAATACCGATGCATATGAAATAAATAAATTGAAGATTTAAAAAAATCCAGAATAGAAGTCAATAAGAGGGACAGGAATTCCCTGGATTGGTTTCTGTGGCTCAGCAGCTGATATTCAGGCTTTTCAGGGTAGTCCTCTAGGCCTGGATAAGGGCCTCAGACATTCCTGTGGCCCTTAGGCAAACTCCTTCCCATAAGCCTTCTCACTCAGTGCATCTTGTTTTTCTGCTCATTGAATAAACTCACTAAGTCGGCTATTCAGTTACTCACAGAATACTCTTCTTTGCTTGTACTCATAGTGGCTCCTCATTGCCCTGGGGCTGGGAGTCAGCTCAGCACTAAGCACACTTGCCACTCTTGCTAAGGACATTTGGTTCCAAGAACCAACATTGCAACTCATAAGTATAGACTGTATTTCATCTCCCCAACTATGGTCAGCACACTCCAAGAATGGAAGACAAAGGAATTAGCTTAGCTCAGTCCCACAAGGCAAGCAGGCAAACAGGAGAGCCTCACCTTATTTTCTTTTTTCTAAAATTTCAAACTTCTAAGATCTTAATGTTTAATTTATCTTTCACCTGTACTTTTTGGTTATTATTGTTTTAACTTTCAGTTTGAAATACTGTCTTCATTTGACATTGTCCTTCGTATTTAGTTGTATTTCATTGTGATCAACATTCATTTCTACTTTTATCAGAACTGCTCATAACCTCATTAAGACCTGCTCAGAAATCTGCCTGCCTTGGACTCCCAAGTGCTGGGATTAAAGGTGTGTGCCACCACTGCCCTGCAATCTTTGCTATTCTTGTTTGGGTCTCAGGTGGAATCTCAAGGTCGTTTTGATTTGCATTTCTCTGATCAGCAAGGCCTTTGCACCTTTCTTTAGATGCTTAGTCAGCCATTCAAGGTTCCTCAGTTGTGTCATTTTATTTCTATCTCCCATTTTTAAAAGAGCTGTTTGTTGTTTTGGAGATTGGTTTCTTGAGTTCTTTATATATTTTAGATATTGGCCCTCTGTTGGATTTGGCTTTAGTGAAGATATTTTCCCAAACTGTAGTTTGAAGATATTAACTGCTGCCACCACCTCCAAAAGAAAAAAGAAAAAGAAAGAAAGAAAAACAAGTGTACCCCATGTACTGTCAACAGAAATCAAAATGGAAAACAAGCTGAAGTGCCCAAGTGAGGACTCCTCTGTCCCACTTTGGAGGAAGAAGACAGCAATTTCATTTGCTGTTGGAATAAAGAATCTGGGCAGTAAATTGTCCAAAAGGGGGGCACGGTGGGGGTGGGGGAGGGCAGAGAGCAGGGAGTCAGAGAGGGTGCATGATCTGGTAATGAGTGAAGGAAATAGACTGAAACTTTGAGAGCCAACAGAAAGCAATGAACATCAAACCACAGGAATTAATATCCAGTTCTCGGGGATTGCATTCCATGGGTCTTCTTTTGTGATTCAGTTACCACACTTAGGATGATATTTTCCAGTTGCAACCATTTGCCTAAAGATTTCATGAATTCATTGTGTTTAATTGCTGAGTAGTATTCCATTGTGTAAATATACCCCAAGTTCTGTATCCATTCCTCCATTGAGGGACATCTGGGTTCTTTCCAGCTTCTGGCTTTTATAAATAAGGCTGCTATGAACAGAGTGAAGCATGTGTCCTTGTTGCATGACTGGGAATCCTCTGTGTGTATGCCCAGGACTGGTATAGCAGGGTCCTCCGGAAGTGTCATGTCCAGTTTTCTGAGGAACTACCAGACCGATTTCCAGAGTGGTTATAGCAGCTTGCAATCCCACCAGCAGTGGAGGAGTGTTCCTCTTTCTATACATCCTCTGAACACCTGCTGTCTCCTGAGTTTTTAACCTCAGCCATTCTTCTGTTGTGAGGTGAAATCTCAGGGTTGATTGGATTTGCATTTCCCTAATGACTAATGATGTTGACCATTTCTTAAGGTGCTTCTCAGCCATTTGGATATCTTTGGGTGACAATTTTTTGTTTACTTCTGTACCCCATTTTTTTTTAATTTTTTAAAAAATGTTTTAATTTTATTTTCTATATTCTTTGTTTTCATTCCAAAGGCTTTCCCCTTTTCCAGTTCCCTCCCAACATATGTCCCATAAGTCCTCTCCCACCCCAACTATTACCCAATCAACCCCCAACACCACCACCATTTCTCTGTTCTGGATCTACAAAACGGGATCCAATCTTTTCTGGCCCAGGGTCCTCTCCTTTCTTCTTCTTGGGAATCATTTGACTTGCTCATTTTGCCTTGAGTATTTAGGGCTTCTGGGCTCATTAATATCCACTTATCAGTGATTGCATTTCATGTGTATTCTTTTGTGATTGGGTTACCTTGCTTAGGATGATATTTTCCAGATCTAACCATTTGCCTACAAATTGCATGAATTCATTATTTTTAATTGCTGGGTAGTAGTCCATTATATAAATATACCACCTTTTCTGTATCCATTCCTCATTCCTCCTTTGAGGGATACCTGGGCTCCTTCCAACTTCTGGCTATTATAAACAAGGCTGCTATGAACATAGTGGAGCATGTGTCTTTATTGCATGCAGGGGAATCCTCTGGGTATATGCCCAGGAGTGATATGCCAGGGACCTCTGGAAGTGACATGCCCAATTTTCTGAGGAACCGCCAAATGATTTCCAGAGTGGTTTTAACATTTTGCAATCCCACCAATAGTGGAGGAGTTTTCTTCTTTGCATCCTAGCCAGCACCTATTGTCGCTTGATTTTTTAATCTTACCCATTATGACTGGTAGGTGGAATCACAGGATTGTTTTGATTTGCATTTCTCTGATGACTAATGATGTTGAACATCTCTTAAGGTGTTTCTCAGTCATCCAAAATTCTTCTGATGAAAATTCTTTGTTTAGTTCTTTACCGCATTTTTTGATAGGGTTATTTGGTTCTTTGGGGTCTAACTTCCTGAGGTCTTTGTATATATTGGATATTAGCCCTCAGTCAGATGTGAGTTTGGTGAAGACCTCTTCCCACTTTGTTGGTTGCCGTTTTGTCCTTCTGACAGTGTCCTTTGCCTTACATAAACTTTGTAATTTTATGAGGTCCCATTTGTCAATTCTTGATCTTAGAGAATAAGCAATTGGTGGTCTGGTCAGGGTACCCAATTTTAATAGGGTGGAGGCACACAGGGCTCTGAGTTTTCCTCTTAGCACTGTTCTCATTGTGTCCCATAGATTTGTGTATGTGGTGCCTTGGTTTTCATGAAAATCTAAAAAGTCTTTGATTTCTTTCTTGATTTCTTCCTGGGCCAAGGTATCATAGTGTAGAGAATTGTGCAGCTTACATGTGTATGCGTTCTTTCTGTTGTCTACCTTGCTATTGAAGACCACTTCCACCTGAGAGCCCATAAAGCTATTTCCACACCACTGGATGACTGGGTTTCCCTTGGCACAGATTGCTGGTGTCCTGTCCTCCTCTTGGGTTCCTTTGTAGCCCTGGTGTGTCTTGACCCTAGAAATGTTATACTCAGCCTGTCTCTCTGAACCTGGTACTGCTAGTCTGCTCCATCAAGGAGTGAAGATGGCAGAGGTGTGTCCCTGCAAGTGCTGACTAACCCTCAGGTCACAGGACCCTCCACAGGACGGCACACAGAGGAACTGCCAAGGTCCTGGGCTCAGGTAGCAGCCCAGCGGTGTGCATCCTCAGAGATCTCAAAGTTGGGATGTCTCAGTCTGAGAGCTGCCTGTGCTGTCTAAAATGGAGCAAAGATGGTGGCAGGGACCCTCCTCTGTGGCCACGATCAACTCTGGATTTGGCTGTGATGGCTGTCTCCTCCTCACTGGCTACTGGGTTTATAGCTAACTTCCTCCACTACTTGGAGATGGCAAGCTGTGGTCGAGGGTGTTCCTTATCCAGAGGCAGAAACCAGTAGGCTCTTGCCAGAGACCTCCAGACTGGATCCTCCACATTGCAGAGCTGGACGCACCAGTGCAGGCTGCCTCTTCCTAGCTGTCTGCTTGGTGTATAAGCTGGCTTCCTGCACTGCTTGGAGATGGTGCACTGTGGGTGAGTGTGTTCCCAATCCAGAGGCAGAGACTGCCAATTCTCCCCTTTTAGCTGTACTAGACCCTTGCCAACCAGAAGATTATGGCCCTCTTAGTGTATTATTTAATCACCAAGAAAGAGTATTTAACCCATAATGGCTTGAGAATGTGTTTGCTGTTCTTAATTTTGGTTTGTTTGTTCCTTTGTTTTGGTTTTTTTCTTTCTAGACAGGGTTTCTCTGTGTAGCCCTGGCTTTCCTGGAACTCACTCTGTAGACCAGGCTGGGCTCAAACTCAGAAATCTGCCTGCCTCTGCCTCCCAAGTGCTGGGATTAAAGGCTTGTGCCACCACCAACCTGCTGCTGTCCTTATTTTTATACCAAATACATTGGTACATAGAGCCATCTCCCTGTCAGTAGTCATGAAGTTGATTGTTGTAATGGTTTCCTAAGATCTGAAAATCGGGAAAAGGTCTTTACCAGCTCTCCATCTGACAGAGGGCTAATATCCAATATATACAAAGAACTCAAAGAGTTAGACTCCACAGAACCAAATAACCCTATTAAAAATGGGCTACAGAGCTAAGTAAAGAATTTTCACCTGTGGATTATCAAATACCTGAGAACCACCTAAAAGAATGTTCAACCACCTTAGTCATCAGGGAAATGAAAATCAAAACAACCCTGAGATTTCACCTCATACCATTCAGAATGGCTAAGATGACCAAATCAGGAGTTGTCAGGGGCTGCACAGGTTGTGGAGAAAGAGGAGCACTCCTCCACTGCTGATGACATTGCAAGGACAAAAAACTAAAACACTCTGTCAATCAGTCTGGTGGTTCCTCAGAAACTAGTCATAATACTACTGGAGGACCCAGCTATACCACTCCTGGGCATAAACCCAGAGGATTATCCTGCGTGGTCTAAGTACACACGCTCCACTACATTCATAGCAGGCTTATTTATAGTTGCCAGAACCTGGAAAGAACCCAGATGTCCCTCAATGGAGGAGCGAATGTAGAAAATGTGGTATATTTACACAGGGGAATACTACATAGTAATTAAAACCAATTAATTCATGAAATTCTTGGGCACGAGGTTGGCACTGGAAAATATCATCCTAAGTGAGGTAACCCAATCACAAAAGAACACACATGGAATGCAGTCACTGATAAGTGGATATTAGCCCAGAAGCTCTGAATACTCAAGACACAATTAGCATATCAAATGATTCCCAAGGAGAAGGAAGGAGTGGGTCCTGGTCCTGGAAAGGCTTGATCCAGCATTGTAGGGGAGTACCAGGACAGAGAAATAGGAGGGTTTGATTGGGGAATGGGGAGAGGGAAGAGGGCTTATGGGACATATGGGGAGTGGAGAACCATGAAAGGGAAAATCATTTGGAATGTCCACCAAGAATATAGAAAATTAAAAGAAGACGGGGTGGAGAATTGTTGAACTAAGAAACCGGCATGGAATCATGTCATTAGGCCATTAAAACTCTCATATATAAGTACCTCTGTATGTGAATTTATATATAAATAATATTTTATTTATATATACATAATTGCTATGGTTTCATTGGTTGAAATAAAGGTGAAGACAATTTTATAAGTGTCATTGAGATGAAATATTTCTCTTCATTTTTCTTTTCACCAAATGTGGCTTTAAATATCATTGAATAGACATATAATATATGCATATATAAATAAAATTACCTTTTAAAACCAATTTCTACAGGAATATTGGAAACATATGATTCTGAGATTTTGTGTTTGAGTAGATATTTGCAAATGAATCTATACATTTAAGTAAAGAAGTGCAGGATCCTGGTATGGAGGCACAAATGAACTAGCATAGATGATCTGTTTTTATCATACTTGGACTTGAACTCAAATGTGATATCTCAGAAACAAAATCGATATTGAATGCCAGCTCTAAAGATATGTTTTTTGGATCTTTTCTTTATTTATGTTTCAAATGTTTTCCCTGTTACAGGTCTCCCCAATGCCATCCCCCCTCCCCTTGCCTCTAGGAGGTGCGCCCCCACCCTGGCATTCCCTTCCATTGACTGGGGAATGGAACACACTCATGCCCGAGGGCCTCTCCTCCCACTGATGTCCAGCATAGGATTGTTTCCTTTGCTGTTCCCTTGAACACTCTTACAGTCCTCCTCTGTAGATTTTGGATTATCTTTTGGATTGTGATTGTCTCTTCTTGAAAGCTTTTCTGGATAGTGGCCACCTAGTTGTTGATTTCTCTCATTTTGTCCAGTAGCATAGTCTTTTCTGTGCCCCCTTGGAAGGGTGAATTTCTGATATTAAGAGGTAGGTAAAAGTCTCTCTGGAGAAAGGACCTCTCTGTTTGCAGAGGGTCTATGCTGCACACCCACTGCATATCTTTTGGTAATTCTCATACCACTTGTGGTATTGCCTCTCCCATTCTTGGTAGTGTTCTTTCTCGAAGGGGTCTCTAAAGCTGACCCTCTGCCCACAATCCTCTTTGATGTCATAAGGGGGTGTAATGTCCCCGTATCTAGGAAAACGATGACTGTGTTTTTCTCCTTGAGATACTTTGCTTTCAGTGGGAGACTGTCCCTTCAATGCTTGAGGAGACCTAGACTCTGAGTGGCATCGACTATATAGAGATGACCTTGACCTAGATCTTCTGTAATACCTGTGAGTTCTAGACCGGGAACAGTCATTGATGCTCACTTCTCTCCCTCTCATGGGGTATGGGGCTGATCTTGAATAGGAGCGAGAATGTGAGCACCTGAAGGACCTAGAGCAAGAAGTTGAACCTGTTGAGCCAGACCTTGACTTTGAGCAAATGTGTGAACGTCTGAAATATGATGACCCACTATAGGGAGATTTAGACTCTTCCTTGAGGAGCCCTTGCTCTCTATAGAATTCTTCTTTTGACAAAGGAGGTGCCTGTTTTGTAGGGACCATATTTGAAAGGGGAATCTGCACCCCTGTTGTCTTGGCAGGAGCTGGGGGAAACCCTGGAGGGGGCACACTGTATCCTGATTGTGGAGGCTGAGCAGGAGGAAAGTGAAGAGGAAACTCTGGGTGAGGTACACCTGGAGGCATAGGTCGTGTCTGTGGAGGAGGCAGATACAAAGGAGCTGGTGGAGCAGGCAAAAAGCCTGGAGTGGCTGGTAGTGATGTGGCCTGAGTCCTCTGTGATCTTTCTCTTTCTCTGTGGTGTTTCCTTCGGTTTATACTTGTGTAAAAGCTTCTTTCTCCTCTTGGAATTTGCTGTGGTGGAGAAGCTGGGTAGCCAAGCTTGTTGGAATGTTCCCAACCTGGTCGACCAAGACCTGAACCAGCCTTTCTTCTTCCTGGACCAGATGAAAGGACTGGCACCTGGTAAACCTTTGCTTCCACAATAGCAGTTGAAGAGGCACCCTTTACAGGTTGTGATGTAAGTGCAGCAGCTGGTAATGATTGACTCTCAGAATTCAGAAAGGGTCCATCTACTTTTTCTGAATGGACTGATGCTGATTCTGTTGCAGTTGTTATATCAGGTACTGGAGCTGGGGCAGAAGATGCATTTCCAGACCCAGAAGGAGCCAAGGATGATGGATTTGAAGTTAATGAAGCTATGGAGGGGGTTGGGTGAGCTGAGGAAGATGTCACTGGAATGAGAGGATCCTGCTGTCTTGATAGGAGAGACCTCATGCTAGGCTGCAGGTTCCATTGAATGAGTGGTCTTGGTGGTGTGGGAGGAGGTGAGTGTTTTCTTCGGAGTGTTTTTGGAAAGCCAGTTCCATTTTGAAAGTTCTTCACAGTCTGTCTTAAAAACTTGTTGGCAACTAAAGCATCAGGAGAAACATGCTTTTGCTGACATGTTGGACATGTATGTTCATCTGAGTCCAGGAGTGCTGTTCTTACACATTCATCACAGTAACTGTTTCCACAGCAAGGGACGAGCACTGCATCAGTCATAATGTCTTTGCAGATGTGGCACAAGAGGTCCTCTGGGATAGGATCCCCTTTTTCCGAAGGTGGTGAGGGTTCCTCTGGTAAGAAGGGTGGTTTCTCTTTCTTGCCAATTGCATAGGCCTCTGCATCTAGAGTCGGGATTACATATTTTCCAGTGTTTGTAAGCATTGCACCTTTCATGGTAGGATCTGTCACTTCCATCAAAAAACTTGTAGGAATTCCACTGCACTTTTTGATCCTGCGACCAGATCCCGAGTCCTTATCCCTATTTGTTGGGCAATCCTTAATATAATGACCAGGTTGACCACAACGAAGGCAGATGTAAGATGGAGGTGGCACACCTACCCGAGTTTTCTTCCTGTAATAGACTGGCTCATATTCACGCACAGATTGCCACATCATTGCTTCAATTTTGTCTTCCTCAGAAGCATTGGCTTCATCCAGATTGGCAGTCTCTATAAGCTGGGCCAGAGAATCAGATTCAGAAGAGGAGGCATCAGTTCCTTTTCTAGTTGCCATCACTGGTTCAGTTCTCCTTTGAACATGGGTCTTGCTTGTAGACTTCAGACCTCTGCTAGGAATTCTTCTGACAATCACAGAGGAATATGTAGGAATGAGTGCATTATCATCAGTATATTCTTCTTTGTTCTCTGCATTGATGATCTGCAGATCACTATTGGCAGCTTTCAGCTTTTCTCTCCCCATAATCTGCTTCTTTAAGTTGCAGACGGAGATATGGAGCCCATCAAACTTGATGATGCCGTAGGTGAGTTTAGAGGCAAATTTATAGTACACACAGGGCATTGTGGCAAAGGATTCCTTGTGCTAGTTACCAAGCTGACCTCTGAATTTGGCAAGTTCTGGAGCTAGGTCTTCTGGGTTGGAAGTAACTCAGGTCTACCAAAGAGGCTGGAAGAGAAGAAAGGATTTGCTGGGTCACTATACAAGAAATCCATGAATACATTTCCATATTTCAGACTACAACTGGCATATTTGTGCCTCAAAGCAGGGGAATGATTAAACATCAGCAGATTCACTCAGTTAGATAGCTGAGTGAATCCTCTCTCTACACACCATAGGTAATTCCTTTAGGAAATCCAACCTCTGAACCATAGGGCACGCCCTGCCCTTGACAGAATCTAATCAGAGGAGGAATGTGTGTCTCTGGCAAGCAAGGCATTCTTTCTCCCTCAGAGACATTGTTTCCTGGATTTACACTGAGGAAGGACTAAGCATTAAGTTATCACAGAAATGTCCTCTTTTCATAGACGTGTGGTTTTTACCCTGTTGCTCTAGTGGCCTCAAACTCACAGAGATCTGCCTGCCTCTGCTCCCTGGTGCTGGGATTAAAGGTTTGTGCCACCAGTGAGGTGGAGGTCAGACTACAACGTATAAGACCTGGTGTATCAAACCCAGATGGTCCGGGTGAAAGCAGGAGCCAAAACCTGCAGAGCCATCTCAATGGACCTTGACATGAATTTCCTTACTATCTGTATGTTATGCTTTATATCAGAGAAGGTTGACCTTAAGTTTTAGATTTTTAGAAAAACTACTCAATTGAGGGTTTTCTTTGTAAATCCTTCCAGTGGTCCATTACTTGTTTACTATGCAAGAAACCCTGTGTGATCCCACTCAGCACCTAATAAATTGGACATGATAACAATTATAAGAACCTCAAAGTAGAAATTCAAGGCTAGGTAAAGGGCATTGTATGATTTAGAGTTCTCTAGAATAAGAGAATTTAGAATGTGAATCTCTCTCTGCATTTCTCTCTCAATCTCTCTCTCTCTCATTCTCTCTCTCTCTCTCACTCTCTCTGTCTCTCTCACTCTCTCTTTCTCTCTCTTGCCAGGTCTCTCTCAAATTTTCTCTCTCTCTCATATATACAGAGACCAGAGACGGACATATTTTTGAATCTATATATAGGACTTACATATATGGGCTTAATTAGAATGACTTACCGAATGTGTTTCAGCTCATCAAGTGATGTCCGAATATAAATGAAAATTCCAAGTATCAAAACTTCTCAGTCCACAGGAGGTTCAATAGCTCAGCTGGTCTTCAGTACAAGCTGGAATCCCAACAAAGCAGGTTCTAATGTCAGAGAAGGAATCCACTTGCTTGCAAGCCAAGAGCAAGAAAGCAAGTGTTTCCTCCTTCCATGGCCTATTTATGTAGATGCACAGAAGAGGTGTGGCCAAACCTAAGGGTGTGACTTCCTACCTTAAGATCCATTTTAAGGCCAGGCAGTGGTGGCACACACCTTTAATCCCAGCCCTTGGGAGGCAGAGGCAGGTGGATTTCTGAGTTTGAGGCCAGTCTGGTCCACAGAGTGAGTTCCAGGACAGCCAGGGCTACATAGAGAAACCCTGTCTCATCCCCCCTCCCCCGCAAAAAAAAAAAAAAAAAAAAAAAAAGATCCAGATGAAAAGGGCAGGAGAAATGATTCTATAGTTAAGATCACTTGACTGCTCTTCCAGAGGACCTGGCTTCAGTTCCCAACAACAACATGGCAGCTCACCACCAACTATAAGTCCAATTCCAGAGTAATGGGACACTTTCACAACAGACAATGATAGTAGCAAAAAACCGATGCATATGAAATAAATAAATTGAAGATTTAAAAAAATCCAGAATAGAAGTCAATAAGAGGGACAGGAATTCCCTGGATTGGTTTCTGTGGCTCAGCAGCTGATATTCAGGCTTTTCAGGGTAGTCCTCTAGGCCTGGATAAGGGCCTCAGACATTCCTGTGGCCCTTAGGCAAACTCCTTCCCATAAGCCTTCTCACTCAGTGCATCTTGTTTTTCTGCTCATTGAATAAACTCACTAAGTCGGCTATTCAGTTACTCACAGAATACTCTTCTTTGCTTGTACTCATAGTGGCTCCTCATTGCCCTGGGGCTGGGAGTCAGCTCAGCACTAAGCACACTTGCCACTCTTGCTAAGGACATTTGGTTCCAAGAACCAACATTGCAACTCATAAGTATAGACTGTATTTCAACTCCCAACTATGGTCAGCACACTCCAAGAATGGAAGACAAAGGAATTAGCTTAGCTCAGTCCCACAAGGCAAGCAGGCAAACAGGAGAGCCTCACCTTATTTTCTTTTTTCTAAAATTTCAAACTTCTAAGATCTTAAGGTTTAATTTATCTTTCACCTGTACTTTTTGGTTATTATTGTTTTAACTTTCAGTTTGAAATACTGTCTTCATTTGACATTGTCCTTAGTATTTAGTTGTATTTCATTGTGATCAACATTCATTTCTACTTTTATCAGAACTGCTCATAACCTCATTAAGACCTGCTCAGAAATCTGCCTGCCTCGGGCTCCCAAGTGCTGGGATTAAAGGTGTGTGCCACCACTGCCCTGCAATCTTTGCTATTCTTGTTTGGGTCTCAGGTGGAATCTCAAGGTCGTTTTGATTTGCATTTCTCTGATCAGCAAGGCTTTTGCACCTTTCTTTAGATGCTTAGTCAGCCATTCAAGGTTCCTCAGTTGTGTCATTTTATTTCTATCTCCCATTTTTAAAAGAGCTGTTTGTTGTTTTGGAGATTGGTTTCTTGAGTTCTTTATATATTTTGGATATTGGCCCTCTGTTGGATTTGGCTTTAGTGAAGATATTTTCCCAAACTGTAGTTTGAAGATATTAACTGCTGCCACCACCTCCAAAAGAAAAAAGAAAAAGAAAGAAAGAAAAACAAGTGTACCCCATGTACTGTCAACAGAAATCAAAATGGAAAACAAGCTGAAGTGCCCAAGTGAGGACTCCTCTGTCCCACTTTGGAGGAAGAAGACAGCAATTTCATTTGCTGTTGGAATAAAGAACCTGGGCAGTAAATTGTCCAAAAGGGGGGCACGGTGGGGGTGGGGGAGGGCAGAGAGCAGGGAGTCAGAGAGGGTGCATGATCTGGTAATGAGTGAAGGAAATAGACTGAAACTTTGAGAGCCAACAGAAAGCAATGAACATCAAACCACAGGAATTAATATCCAGTTCTCGGGGATTCCATTCCATGGGTCTTCTTTTGTGATTCAGTTACCACACTTAGGATGATATTTTCCAGTTGCAACCATTTGCCTAAAGATTTCATGAATTCATTGTGTTTAATTGCTGAGTAGTATTCCATTGTGTAAATATACCCCAAGTTCTGTATCCATTCCTCCATTGAGGGACATCTGGGTTCTTTCCAGCTTCTGGCTTTTATAAATAAGGCTGCTATGAACAGAGTGAAGCATGTGTCCTTGTTGCATGACTGGGAATCCTCTGTGTGTATGCCCAGGACTGGTATAGCAGGGTCCTCCGGAAGTGTCATGTCCAGTTTTCTGAGGAACTACCAGACCGATTTCCAGAGTGGTTATAGCAGCTTGCAATCCCACCAGCAGTGGAGGAGTGTTCCTCTTTCTATACATCCTCTGAACACCTGCTGTCTCCTGAGTTTTTAACCTCAGCCATTCTGCTGTTGTGAGGTGAAATCTCAGGGTTGATTGGATTTGCATTTCCCTAATGACTAATGATGTTGACCATTTCTTAAGGTGCTTCTCAGCCATTTGGATATCTTTGGGTGACAATTTTTTGTTTACTTCTGTACCCCATTTTTTTTAAATTTTTTTAAAAATGTTTTAATTTTATTTTCTATATTCTTTGTTTTCATTCCAAAGGCTTTCCCCTTTTCCAGTTCCCTCCCAACATATGTCCCATAAGTCCTCTCCCACCCCAACTATTGCCCAATCAACCCCCAACACCACCACCATTTCTCTGTTCTGGATCTACAAAACGGGATCCAATCTTTTCTGGCCCAGGGTCCTCTCCTTTCTTCTTCTTGGGAATCATTTGACTTGCTCATTTTGCCTTGAGTATTTAGGGCTTCTGGGCTCATTAATATCCACTTATCAGTGATTGCATTTCATGTGTATTCTTTTGTGATTGGGTTACCTTGCTTAGGATGATATTTTCCAGATCTAACCATTTGCCTACAAATTGCATGAATTCATTATTTTTAATTGCTGGGTAGTAGTCCATTATATAAATATACCACCTTTTCTGTATCCATTCCTCATTCCTCCTTTGAGGGATACCTGGGCTCCTTTCAACTTCTGGCTATTATAAACAAGGCTGCTATGAACATAGTGGAGCATGTGTCTTTATTGCATGCAGGGGAATCCTCTGGGTATATGCCCAGGAGTGATATGCCAGGGACCTCTGGAAGTGACATGCCCAATTTTCTGAGGAACCGCCAAATGATTTCCAGAGTGGTTTTAACATTTTGCAATCCCACCAATAGTGGAGGAGTTTTCTTCTTTGCATCCTAGCCAGCACCTATTGTCACTTGATTTTTTAATCTTACCCATTATGACTGGTAGGTGGAATCACAGGATTGTTTTGATTTGCATTTCTCTGATGACTAATGATGTTGAACATCTCTTAAGGTGTTTCTCAGTCATCCAAAATTCTTCTGATGAAAATTCTTTGTTTAGTTCTTTACCGCATTTTTTGATAGGGTTATTTGGTTCTTTGGGGTCTAACTTCCTGAGGTCTTTGTATATATTGGATATTAGCCCTCAGTCAGATGTGAGTTTGGTGAAGACCTCTTCCCACTTTGTTGGTTGCCGTTTTGTCCTTCTGACAGTGTCCTTTGCCTTACATAAACTTTGTAATTTTATGAGGTCCCATTTGTCAATTCTTGATCTTAGAGAATAAGCAATTGGTGGTCTGGTCAGGGTACCCAATTTTAATAGGGTGGAGGCACACAGGGCTCTGAGTTTTCCTCTTAGCACTGCTCTCATTGTGTCCCATAGATTTGTGTATGTGGTGCCTTGGTTTTCATGAAAATCTAAAAAGTCTTTGATTTCTTTCTTGATTTCTTCCTGGGCCAAGGTATCATAGTGTAGAGAATTGTGCAGTTTCCATGTGTATGTGTTCTTTCTGTTGTCTTCCTTGCTATTGAAGACCACTTCCACCTGAGAGCCCATGAAGCTATTTCCACACCACTGGATGACTGGGTTTCCCTTGGCACAGATTGCTGGTGTCCTGTCCTCCTCTTGGGTTCCTTTGTAGCCCTGGTGTGTCTTGACCCTAGCAATGTCATACTCAGCCTGTCTCTCTGAACCTGGTACTGCTATTCTGCTCCATCAAGGAGTGAAGATGGCAGAGGTGTGTCCCTGCAAGTGCTGACTAACGCTCAGGTCACAGGACCCTCCACAGGCTGGCACACAGAGGAACTGCCAAGGCCCTGGGCTCAGGTAGCAGCCCAGTGGTGTGCATCCACAGAGATCTCAAAGTTGGGATGCCTCAGTCTGAGAGCTGCCTGTGCTGTCTAAAATGGAGCAAAGATGGTGGCAGGGACCCTCCTCTGTGGCCACGATCAACTCTGGATTTGGCTGTGATGGCTGTCTCCTCCTCACTGGCTACTGGGTTTATAGCTAACTTCCTCCACTACTTGGAGATGGCAAGCTGTGGTCGAGGGTGTTCCTTATCCAGAGGCAGAAACCAGTAGGCTCTTGCCAGAGACCTCCAGACTGGATCCTCCACATTGCAGAGCTGGACGCACCAGTGCAGGCTGCCTCTTCCTAGCTGTCTGCTTGGTGTATAAGCTGGCTTCCTGTACTGCTTGGAGATGGTGCACTGTGGGTGAGTGTGTTCCCAATCCAGAGGCAGAGACTGCCAATTCTCCCCTTTTAGCTGTACTAGACCCTTGCCAACCAGAAGATTATGGCCCTCTTAGTGTATTATTTAATCACCAAGAAAGAGTATTTAACCCATAATGGCTTGAGAATGTGTTTGCTGTTCTTAATTTTGGTTTGTTTGTTCCTTTGTTTTGGTTTTTTTCTTTCTAGACAGGGTTTCTCTGTGTAGCCCTGGCTTTCCTGGAACTCACTCTGTAGACCAGGCTGGGCTCAAACTCAGAAATCTGCCTGCCTCTGCCTCCCAAGTGCTGGGATTAAAGGCTTGTGCCACCACCAACCTGCTGCTGTCCTTATTTTTATACCAAATACATTGGTACATGGGGCCATCTCCCTGTCAGTAGTCATGAAGTTGATTGTTGTAATGGTTTCCTAAGATCTGAAAATCGGGAAAAGGTCTTTACCAGCTCTCCATCTGACAGAGGGCTAATATCCAATATATACAAAGAACTCAAAGAGTTAGACTCCACAGAACCAAATAACCCTATTAAAAATGGCCTACAGAGCTAAGTAAAGAATTTTCACCTGCGGATTATCAAATACCTGAGAACCACCTAAAAGAATGTTCAACCACCTTAGTCATCAGGGAAATGAAAATCAAAACAACCCTGAGATTTCACCTCATACCATTCAGAATGGCTAAGATGACCAAATCAGGAGCTGTCAGGGGCTGCACAGGTTGTGGAGAAATAGGAGCACTCCTCCACTGCTGATGACATTGCAAGGGCAAAAAACTAAAACACTCTGTCAATCAGTCTGGTGGTTCCTCAGAAACTAGTCATAATACTACTGGAGGACCCAGCTGTACCACTCCTGGGCATAAACCCAGAGGATTATCCTGTGTGTTCTAAGTACACACGCTCCACTATATTCATAGCAGGCTTATTTATAGTTGCCAGAACCTGGAAAGAACCCAGATGTCCCTCAATGGAGGAGTGAATATAGAAAATGTGGTATATTTACACAGGGGAATACTACATAGTAATTAAAACCAATTAATTCAACACCGGGCATGGTTGCTCACGCCTGTAATCCCAGCACTTGGGAGGCAGAGGCAGGCAGATTTCTGAGTTCGAGGCCAGCCTGGTCTACTTAGTGAGTTCCAGGACAGCCGGGGCTACACAGAGAAACCTTGTCTCGAAAAATCAAAAAAAAAAATTATAGAAAAAAACCAATTAATTCATGAAATTCTTGGGCAGGAGGTTGGCACTGGAAAATATCATCCTAAGTGAGGTAACCCAATCACAAAAGAACACACATGGAATGCAGTCACTGATAAGTGGATATTAGCCCAGAAGCTCTGAATACTCAAGACACAATTAGCATATCAAATGATTCCCAAGGAGAAGGAAGGAGTGGGTCCTGGTCCTGGAAAGGCTTGATCCAGCATTGTAGGGGAGTACCAGGACAGAGAAATAGGAGGGTTTGATTGGGGAATTGGGAGAGGGAAGAGGGCTTATGGGACATATGGGGAGTGGAGAACCATGAAAGGGAAAATCATTTGGAATGTCCACCAAGAATATAGAAAATTAAAAGAAGAGGGGGTGGAGAATTGTTGAACTAAGAAACCGGCATGGAATCGTGTCATTAGGCCATTCAAACTCTCATATATAAGTACCTCTGTATGTGAATTTATATATAAATAATATTTTATTTATATATACATAATTGCTATGGTTTCATTGGTTGAAATAAAGGTGAAGACAATTTTATAAGTGTCATTGAGATGAAATATTTCTCTTCATTTTTCTTTTCACCAAATGTGGCTTTAAATATCATTGAATAGACATATAATATATGCATATATAAATAAAATTACCTTTTAAAACCAATTTCTACAGGAATATTGGAAACATAAGATTCTGAGATTTTGTGTTTGAGTAGATATTTGCAAATGAATCTATACATTTAAGTAAAGAAGTGCAGGATCCTGGTATGGAGGCACAAATTAACTAGCATAGATGATCTGTTTTTATCATACTTGGACTTGAACTCAAATCTGATATCTCAGAAACAAAATCGATATTGAATGCCAGCTCTAAAGATAAGTTTTTTGGATCTTTTCTTTATTTATGTTTCAAATGTTTTCCCTGTTACAGGTCTCCCCAATGCCATCCCCCCTCCCCTTGCCTCTAGGAGGTGCGCCCCCACCCTGGCATTCCCTTCCATTGACTGGGGAATGGAACACACTCATGCCTGAGGGCCTCTCCTCCCACTGATGTCCAGCATAGGATTGTTTCCTTTGCTGTTCCCTTGAACACTCTTACAGTCCTCCTCTGTAGATTTTGGATTATCTTTTGGATTGTGATTGTCTTTTCTTGAAAGCTTTTCTGGATAGTGGCCACCTAGATGTTGATTTCTCTCATTTTGTCCAGTAGCATAGCCTTTTCTGTGCCCCCTTGGAAGGGTGAATTTCTGATATTAAGAGGTAGGTAAAAGTCTCTCTGGAGAAAGGACCTCTCTGTTTGCAGAGGGTCTATGCTGCACACCCACTGCATATCTTTTGGTAATTCTCATACCACTTGTGGTATTGCCTCTCCCATTCTTGGTAGTGTTCTTTCTCGAAGGGGTCTCTAAAGCTGACCCTCTGCCCACAATCCTCTTTGATGTCATAAGGGGGTGTAATGTCCCCATATCTAGGAAAACGATGACTGTGTTTTTCTCCTTGAGATACTTTGCTTTCAGTGGGAGACTGTCCCTTCAATGCTTGAGGAGACCTAGACTCTGAGTGGCATCGACTATATAGAGATGACCTTGACCTAGATCTTCTGTAATACCTGTGAGTTCTGGACCTGGAACAGTCATTGATGCTCACTTCTCTCCCTCTCATGGGGTATGGGGCTGATCTTGAATAGGAGCGAGAATGTGAGCACCTGAAGGACCTAGAGCAAGAAGTTGAACCTGTTGAGCCAGACCTTGACTTTGAGCAAATGTGTGAACGTCTGAAATATGATGACCCACTATAGGGAGATTTAGACTCTTCCTTGAGGAGCCCTTGCTCTCTATAGAATTCTTCTCTTGACAAAGGAGGTGCCTGTTTTGTAGGGACCATATTTGAAAGGGGAATCTGCACCCCTGTTGTCTTGGCAGGAGCTGGGGGAAACCCTGGACGGGGCACACTGTATCCTGCTTGTGGAGGCTGAGCAGGAGGAAAGTGAAGAGGAAACTCTGGGTGAGGTACACCTGGAGGCATAGGTCGTGTCTGTGGAGGAGGCAGATACAAAGGAGCTGGTGGAGCAGGCAAAAAGCCTGGAGTGGCTGGTAGTGATGTGGCCTGAGTCTTCTGTGATCTTTCTCTTTCTCTGTGGTGTTTCCTTCGGTTTATACTTGTGTAAAAGCTTCTTTCTCCTCTTGGAATTTGCTGTGGTGGAGAAGCTAGGTAGCCAAGCTTGGAATGTTCCCAACCTGGTCGACCAAGACCTGAACCAGCCTTTCTTCTTCCTGGACCAGATGAAAGGACTGGCACCTGGTAAACCTTTGCTTCCACAATAGCAGTTGAAGAGGCACCCTTTGCAGGTTGTGATGTAAGTGCAGCAGCTGGTAATGATTGACTCTCAGAATTCAGAAAGGGTCCATCTACTTTTTCTGAATGGACTGATGCTGATTCTGTTGCAGTTGTTATATCAGGTACTGGAGCTGGGGCAGAAGATGCATTTCCAGACCCAGAAGGAGCCAAGGATGATGGATTTGAAGTTAATGAAGCTATGGAGGGGGTTGGGTGAGCTGAGGAAGATGTCACTGGAATGAGAGGATCCTGCTGTCTTGATAGGAGAGACCTCATGCTAGGCTGCAGGTTCCGTTGAATGAGTGGTCTTGGTGGTGTGGGTGGAGGTGAGTGTTTTCTTCAGAGTGTTTTTGGAAAGCCAGTTCCATTTTGAAAGTTCTTCACAGTCTGTCTTAAAAACTTGTTGGCAACTAAAGCATCAGGAGAAACATGCTTTTGCTGACATGTTGGACATGTATGTTCATCTGAGTCCAGGAGTGCTGTTCTTACACATTCATCACAGTAACTGTTTCCACAGCAAGGGACGAGCACTGCATCAGTCATAATGTCTTTGCAGATGAGGCACAAGAGGTCCTCTGGGATAGGATCCCCTTTTTCCGAAGGTGGTGAGGGTTCCTCTGGTAAGAAGGGTGGTTTCTCTTTCTTGCCAATTGCATAGGCCTCTGCATCTAGAGTCGGGATTACATATTTTCCAGTGTTTTTAAGCATTGCACCTTTCATGGTAGGATCTGTCACTTCCATCAAAAAACTTGTAGGAATTCCACTGCACTTTTTGATCCTGCGACCAGATCCCGAGTCCTTATCCCTATTTGTTGGGCAATCCTTAATATAATGACCAGGTTGACCACAACGAAGGCAGATGTAAGATGGAGGTGGCACACCTACCCGAGTTTTCTTCCTGTAATAGACTGGCTCATATTCACGCACAGATTGCCACATCATTGCTTCAATTTTGTCTTCCTCAGAAGCATTGGCTTCATCCAGATTGGCAGTCTCTATAAGCTGGGCCAGAGAATCAGATTCAGAAGAGGAGGCATCAGTTCCTTTTCTAATTGCCATCACTGGTTCAGTTCTCCTTTGAACATGGGTCTTGCTTGTAGGCTTCAGACCTCTGCTAGGAATTCTTCTGACAGTCACAGAGGAATATGTAGGAATGAGTGCATTATCATCAGTATATTCTTCTTTGTTCTCTGCATTGATGATCTGCAGATCACTATTGGCAGCTTTCAGCTTTTCTCTCCCCATAATCTGCTTCTTTAAGTTGCAGACGGAGATATGGAGCCCATCAAACTTGAGGATGTCGTAGGTGAGTTTAGAGGCAAATTTATAGTACACACAGGGCATTGTGGCAAAGGATTCCTTGTGCTAGTTACCAAGCTGACCGCTGAATTTGGCAAGTTCTGGAGCTAGGTCTTCTGGGTTGGAAGTAACTCAGGTCTACCAAAGAGGCTGGAAGAGAAGAAAGGATTTGCTGGGTCACTATACAAGAAATCCATGAATACATTTCCATATTTCAGACTACAACTGGCATATTTGTGCCTCAAAGCAGGGGACTGATTAAACATCAGCAGATTCACTCAGTTAGATAGCTGAGTGAATCCTCTCTCTACACACCATAGGTAATTCCTTTAGGAAATCCAACCTCTGAACCATAGGGCACGCCCTGCCCTTGACAGAATCTAATCAGAGGAGGAATGTGTGTCTCTGGCAAGCAAGGCATTCTTTCTCCCTCAGAGACGTTGTTTCCTGGATTTACACTGAGGAAGGACTAAGCATTAAGTTATCACAGAAATGTCCTCTTTTCATAGACGTGTGGTTTTTACCCTGTTGCTCTAGTGGCCTCAAACTCACAGAGATCTGCCTGCCTCTGCTCCCTGGTGCTGGGATTAAAGGTTTGTGCCACCAGTGAGGTGGAGGTCAGACTACAACGTATAAGACCTGGTGTATCAAACCCAGATGGTCCGGGTGAAAGCAGGAGCCAAAACATGCAGAGCCATCTCATTGGACTTTGACATGAATTTCCTTACTATCTGTATGTTATGCTTTATATCAGAGAAGGTTGACCTTAAGTTTTGGATTTTTAGAAAAACTACTCAATTGAGGGTTTTCTTTGTAATTCCTTCCTTTGGTCCATTACTTGTTTACTATGCAAGAAAACCTGTATGATCCCACTCAGCACCTAATAAATTGGACATGATAACAATTATAAGAACCTCAAAGTAGAAATTCAAGGCTAGGTAAAGGGCATTGTATGATTTAGAGTTCTCTAGAATAAGAGAATTTAGAATGTGAATCTCTCTCTGCATTTCTCTCTCAATCTCTCTCTCTCTTATTCTCTCTCTCTCTCTCACTCTCTCTGTCTCTCTCAGTCTCTCTCTCTCTCTTTCTCTCTCTCTCTCACTCTCTCTCTCTCTCTCTCTCTGTCTCTCTCTTGCCAGGTCTATCTCAAATTTTCTCTCTCTCTCATATATACAGAGACGGACATATTTTTGAATCTATATATAGGACTTACATATATGGGCTTAATTAGAATGACTTACCGAATGTGTTTCAGCTCATCAAGTGATGTCTGAATATAAATGAAAATTCCAAGTATCAAAACTTCTCAGTCCACAGGAGGTTCAATAGCTCAGCTGGTCTTCAGTACAAGCTGGAATCCCAACAAAGCAGGTTCTAATGTCAGAGAAGGAATCCACTTGCTTGCAAGCCAAGAGCAAGAAAGCAAGTGTTTCCTCCTTCCATGGCCTATTTATTTAGATGCACAGAAGAGGTGTGGCCAAACCTAAGGGTGTGACTTCCTACCTTAAGATCCATTTTAAGGCCAGACAGTGGTGGCACACACCTTTAATCCCAGCCCTTGGGAGGCAGAGGCAGGTGGATTTCTGAGTTTGAGGCCAGTCTGGTCCACAGAGTGAGTTCCAGGACAGCCAGGGCTACATAGAGAAACCCTGTCTCATCCCCCCTCCCCCGCAAAAAAAAAAAAAAGATCCAGATTAAAAAGGCAGGAGAAATGATTCTATAGTTAAGATCACTTGACTGCTCTTCCAGAGGACCTGGCTTCAGTTCCCAACAACAACATGGCAGCTCACCACCAAGTATAAGTCCAATTCCAGAGTAATGGGACACTTTCACAACAGACAATGATAGTAGCAAAAAACCGATGCATATGAAATAAATAAATTGAAGATTTAAAAAAATCCAGAATAGAAGTCAATAAGAGGGACAGGAATTCCCTGGATTGGTTTCTGTGGCTCAGCAGCTGATATTCAGGCTTTTCAGGGTAGTCCTCTAGGCCTGGATAAGGGCCTCAGACATTCCTGTGGCCCTTAGGCAAAGTCCTTCCCATAAGCCTTCTCACTCAGTGCATCTTGTTTTTCTGCTCATTGAATAAACTCACTAAGTCGGCTATTCAGTTACTCACAGAATACTCTTCTTTGCTTGTACTCATAGTGGCTCCTCATTGCCCTGGGGCTGGGAGTCAGCTCAGCACTAAGCACACTTGCCACTCTTGCTGAGGACATTTGGTTCCAAGAACCAACATTGCAACTCATAAGTATAGACTGTATTTCAACTCCCAACTATGGTCAGCACACTCCAAGAATGGAAGACAAAGGAATTAGCTTAGCTCAGTCCCACAAGGCAAGCAGGCAAACAGGAGAGCCTCACCTTATTTTCTTTTTTCTAAAATTTCAAACTTCTAAGATCTTAAGGTTTAATTTATCTTTCACCTGTACTTTTTGGTTATTATTGTTTTAACTTTCAGTTTGAAATACTGTCTTCATTTGACATTGTCCTTAGTATTTAGTTGTATTTCATTGTGATCAACATTCATTTCTACTTTTATCAGAACTGCTCATAACCTCATTAAGACCTGCTCAGAAATCTGCCTGCCTCGGGCTCCCAAGTGCTGGGATTAAAGGTGTGTGCCACCACTGCCCTGCAATCTTTGCTATTCTTGTTTGGGTCTCAGGTGGAATCTCAAGGTCGTTTTGATTTGCATTTCTCTGATCAGCAAGGCCTTTGCACCTTTCTTTAGATGCTTAGTCAGCCATTCAAGGTTCCTCAGTTGTGTCATTTTATTTCTATCTCCCATTTTTAAAAGAGCTGTTTGTTGTTTTGGAGATTGGTTTCTTGAGTTCTTTATATATTTTGGATATTGGCCCTCTGTTGGATTTGGCTTTAGTGAAGATATTTTCCCAAACTGTAGTTTGAAGATATTAACTGCTGCCACCACCTCCAAAAGAAAAAGGAAAAAGAAAGAAAGAAAAACAAGTGTACCCCATGTACTGTCAACAGAAATCAAAATGGAAAACAAGCTGAAGTGCCCAAGTGAGGACTCCTCTGTCCCACTTTGGAGGAAGAAGACAGCAATTTCATTTGCTGTTGGAATAAAGAACCTGGGCAGTAAATTGTCCAAAAGGGGGGCACTGTGGGGGGTGGGGGAGGGCAGAGAGCAGGGAGTCAGAGAGGGTGCATGATCTGGTAATGAGTGAAGGAAATAGACTGAAACTTTGAGAGCCAACAGAAAGCAATGAACATCAAACCACAGGAATTAATATCCAGTTCTCGGGGATTGCATTCCATGGGTCTTCTTTTGTGATTCAGTTACCACACTTAGGATGATATTTTCCAGTTGCAACCATTTGCCTAAAGATTTCATGAATTCATTGTGTTTAATTGCTGAGTAGTATTCCATTGTGTAAATATACCCCAAGTTCTGTATCCATTCCTCCATTGAGGGACATCTGGGTTCTTTCCAGCTTCTGGCTTTTATAAATAAGGCTGCTATGAACAGAGTGAAGCATGTGTCCTTGTTGCATGACTGGGAATCCTCTGTGTGTATGCCCAGGACTGGTATAGCAGGGTCCTCCGGAAGTGTCATGTCCAGTTTTCTGAGGAACTACCAGACCGATTTCCAGAGTGGTTATAGCAGCTTGCAATCCCACCAGCAGTGGAGGAGTGTTCCTCTTTCTATACATCCTCTGAACACCTGCTGTCTCCTGAGTTTTTAACCTCAGCCATTCTGCTGTTGTGAGGTGAAATCTCAGGGTTGATTGGATTTGCATTTCCCTAATGTCTAATGATGTTGACCATTTCTTAAGGTGCTTCTCAGCCATTTGGATATCTTTGGGTGACAATTTTTTGTTTACTTCTGTACCCCATTTTTTTTAAATTTTTTTAAAAATGTTTTAATTTTATTTTCTATATTCTTTATTTTCATTCCAAAGGCTTTCCCCTTTTCCAGTTCCCTCCCAACATATGTCCCATAAGTCCTCTCCCAGCCCAACTATTGCCCAATCAACCCCCAACACCACCACCATTTCTCTGTTCTGGATCTACAAAACGGGATCCAATCTTTTCTGGCCCAGGGTCCTCTCCTTTCTTCTTCTTGGGAATCATTTGACTTGCTCATTGTGCCTTGAGTATTTAGGGCTTCTGGGCTCATTCATATCCACTTATCAGTGATTGCATTTCATGTGTATTCTTTTGTGATTTGGTTACCTTGCTTAGGATGATATATTCCAGATCTAACCATTTGCCTACAAATTGCATGAATTCATTATTTTTAATTGCTGGGTAGTAGTCCATTATATAAATATACCACCTTTTCTGTATCCATTCCTCCTTTGAGGGATACCTGGGCTCCTTCCAACTTCTGGCTATTATAAACAAGGCTGCTATGAACATAGTGGAGCATGTGTCTTTATTGCATGCAGGGGAATCCTCTGGGTATATGCCCAGGAGTGATATGCCAGGGACCTCTGGAAGTGACATGCCCAATTTTCTGAGGAACCGCCAAACGATTTCCAGAGTGGTTTTAACATTTTGCAATCCCACCAATAGTGGAGGAGTTTTCTTCTTTGCATCCTAGCCAGCACCTATTGTCGCTTGAGTTTTTAATCTTAGCCATTATGACTGGTAGGTGGAATCACAGGGTTGTTTTGATTTGCATTTCTCTGATGACTAATGATGTTGAACATCTCTTAAGGTGTTTCTCAGTCATCCAAAATTCTTCTGATGAAAATTCTTTGTTTAGTTCTTTACCGCATTTTTTGATAGGGTTATTTGGTTCTTTGGGGTCTAACTTCCTGAGGAGTTTGTATATATTGGATATTAGCCCTCAGTCAGATGTGAGTTTGGTGAAGACCTTTTCACACTTTGTTGGTTGCTGTTTTGTCCTTCTGACAGTGTCCTTTGCCTTACAGAAACTTTGTAATTTTATGAGGTCCCATTTGTCAATTCTTGATCTTAGAGAATAAGCAATTGGTGGTCTGGTCAGGGTACCCAATTTTAATAGGGTGGAGGCACACAGGGCTCTGAGTTTTCCTCTTAGCACTGCTCTCATTGTGTCCCATAGATTTGTGTATGTGGTGCCTTGGTTTTCATGAAAATCTAAAAAGTCTTTGATTTCTTTCTTGATTTCTTCCTGGGCCAAGGTATCATAGTGTAGAGAATTGTGCAGTTTCCATGTGTATGTGTTCTTTCTGTTGTCTTCCTTGCTATTGAAGACCACTTCCACCTGAGAGCCCATGAAGCTATTTCCACACCACTGGATGACTGGGTTTCCCTTGGCACAGATTGCTGGTGTCCCGTCCTCCTCTTGGGTTCCTTTGTAGCCCTGGTGTGTCTTGACCCTAGCAATGTTATACTCAGCCTGTCTCTCTGAACCTGGTACTGCTAGTCTGCTCCATCAAGGAGTGAAGATGGCAGAGGTGTGTCCCTGCAAGTGCTGACTAACGCTCAGGTCACAGGACCCTCCACAGGCTGGCACACAGAGGAACTGCCAAGGCCCTGGGCTCAGGTAGCAGCCCAGCGGTGTGCATCCACAGAGATCTCAAAGTTGGGATGCCTCAGTCTGAGAGCTGCCTGTGCTGTCTAAAATGGAGCAAAGATGGTGGCAGGGACCCTCCTCTGTGGCCACGATCAACTCTGGATTTGGCTGTGATGGCTGTCTCCTCCTCACTGGCTACTGGGTTTATAGCTAACTTCCTCCACTACTTGGAGATGGCAAGCTGTGGTCGAGGGTGTTCCTTATGCAGAGGCAGAAACCAGTAGGCTCTTGCCAGAGACCTCCAGACTGGATCCTCCACATTGCAGAGCTGGACGCACCAGTGCAGGCTGCCTCTTCCTAGCTGTCTGCTTGGTGTATAAGCTGGCTTCCTGCACTGCTTGGAGATGGTGCACTGTGGGTGAGTGTGTTCCCAATCCAGAGGCAGAGACTGCCAATTCTCCCCTTTTAGCTGTACTAGACCCTTGCCATCCAGAAGATTATGGCCCTCTTAGTGTATTCTTTAATCACCAAGAAAGAGTATTTAACCCATAATGGCTTGAGAATGTGTTTGCTGTTCTTAATTTTGGTTTGTTTGTTCCTTTGTTTTGGTTTTTTTCTTTCTAGACAGGGTTTCTCTGTGTAGCCCTGGCTTTCCTGGAACTCACTCTGTAGACCAGGCTGGGCTCAAACTCAGAAATCTGCCTGCCTCTGCCTCCCAAGTGCTGGGATTAAAGGCTTGTGCCACCACCAACCTGCTGCTGTCCTTATTTTTATACCAAATACATTGGTTCATGGGGCCATCTCCCTGTCAGTAGTCATGAAGTTGATTGTTGTAATGGTTTCCTAAGATCTGAAAATCGGGAAAAGGTCTTTACCAGCTCTCCATCTGACAGAGGACTAATATCCAATATATACAAAGAACTCAAAGAGTTAGACTCCAGAGAACCAAATAACCCTATTAAAAATGGCCTACAGAGCTAAGTAAAGAATTTTCACCTGCGGATTATCAAATACCTGAGAACCACCTAAAAGAATGTTCAACCACCTTAGTCATCAGGGAAATGAAAATCAAAACAACCCTGAGATTTCACCTCATACCATTCAGAATGGCTAAGATGACCAAATCAGGAGCTGTCAGGGCCTGCACAGGTTGTGGAGAAATAGGAGCACTCCTCCACTGCTGATGACATTGCAAGGGCAAAAAACTAAAACACTCTGTCAATCAGTCTGGTGGTTCCTCAGAAACTAGTCATAATACTACTGGAGGACCCAGCTGTACCACTCCTGGGCATAAACCCAGAGGATTATCCTGTGTGTTCTAAGTACACACGCTCCACTATATTCATAGCAGGCTTATTTATAGTTGCCAGAACCTGGAAAGAACCCAGATGTCCCTCAATGGAGGAGTGAATATAGAAAATGTGGTATATTTACACAGGGGAATACTACATAGTAATTAAAACCAATTAATTCAACACCGGGCATGGTTGCTCACGCCTGTAATCCCAGCACTTGGGAGGCAGAGGCAGGCGGATTTCTGAGTTCGAGGCCAGCCTGGTCTACTTAGTGAGTTCCAGGACAGCCGGGGCTACACAGAGAAACCTTGTCTCGAAAAATCAAAAAAAAAAATTATAGAAAAAAACCAATTAATTCATGAAATTCTTGGGCAGGAGGTTGGCACTGGAAAATATCATCCTAAGTGAGGTAACCCAATCACAAAAGAACACACATGGAATGCAGTCACTGATAAGTGGATATTAGCCCAGAAGCTCTGAATACTCAAGACACAATTAGCATATCAAATGATTCCCAAGGAGAAGGAAGGAGTGGGTCCTGGTCCTGGAAAGGCTTGATCCAGCATTGTAGGGGAGTACCAGGACAGAGAAATAGGAGGGTTTGATTGGGGAATGGGGAGAGGGAAGAGGGCTTATGGGACATATGGGGAGTGGAGAACCATGAAAGGGAAAATCATTTGGAATGTCCACCAAGAATATAGAAAATTAAAAGAAGAGGGGGTGGAGAATTGTTGAACTAAGAAACCGGCATGGAATCGTGTCATTAGGCCATTCAAACTCTCATATATAAGTACCTCTGTATGTGAATTTATATATAAATAATATTTTATTTATATATACATAATTGCTATGGTTTCATTGGTTGAAATAAAGGTGAAGACAATTTTATAAGTGTCATTGAGATGAAATATTTCTCTTCATTTTTCTTTTCACCAAATGTGGCTTTAAATATCATTGAATAGACATATAATATATGCATATATAAATAAAATTACCTTTTAAAACCAATTTCTACAGGAATATTGGAAACATAAGATTCTGAGATTTTGTGTTTGAGTAGATATTTGCAAATGAATCTATACATTTAAGTAAAGAAGTGCAGGATCCTGGTATGGAGGCACAAATTAACTAGCATAGATGATCTGTTTTTATCATACTTGGACTTGAACTCAAATCTGATATCTCAGAAACAAAATCGATATTGAATGCCAGCTCTAAAGATATGTTTTTTGGATCTTTTCTTTATTTATGTTTCAAATGTTTTCCCTGTTACAGGTCTCCCCAATGCCATCCCCCCTCCCCTTGCCTCTAGGAGGTGCGCCCCCACCCTGGCATTCCCTTCCATTGACTGGGGAATGGAACACACTCATGCCTGAGGGCCTCTCCTCCCACTGATTCCAGCATAGGATTGTTTCCTTTGCTGTTCCCTTGAACACTCTTACAGTCCTCCTCTGTAGATTTTGGATTATCTTTTGGATTGTGATTGTCTCTTCTTGAAAGCTTTTCTGGATAGTGGCCACCTAGATGTTGATTTCTCTCATTTTGTCCAGTAGCATAGCCTTTTCTGTGCCCCCTTGGAAGGGTGAATTTCTGATATTAAGAGGTAGGTAAAAGTCTCTCTGGAGAAAGGACCTCTCTGTTTGCAGAGGGTCTATGCTGCACACCCACTGCATATCTTTTGGTAATTCTCATACCACTTGTGGTATTGCCTCTCCCATTCTTGGTAGTGTTCTTTCTCGAAGGGGTCTCTAAAGCTGACCCTCTGCCCACAATCCTCTTTGATGTCATAAGGGGGTGTAATGTCCCCGTATCTAGGAAAACGATGACTGTGTTTTTCTCCTTGAGATACTTTGCTTTCAGTGGGAGACTGTCCCTTCAATGCTTGAGGAGACCTAGACTCTGAGTGGCATCGACTATATAGAGATGACCTTGACCTAGATCTTCTGTAATACCTGTGAGTTCTGGACCGGGAACAGTCATTGATGCTCACTTCTCTCCCTCTCATGGGGTATGGGGCTGATCTTGAATAGGAGCGAGAATGTGAGCACCTGAAGGACCTAGAGCAAGAAGTTGAACCTGTTGAGCCAGACCTTGACTTTGAGCAAATGTGTGAACGTCTGAAATATGATGACCCACTATAGGGAGATTTTGACTCTTCCTTGAGGAGCCCTTGCTCTCTATAGAATTCTTCTCTTGACAAAGGAGGTGCCTGTTTTGTAGGGACCATATTTGAAAGGGGAATCTGCACCCCTGTTGTCGTGGCAGGAGCTGGGGGAAACCCTGGACGGGGCACACTGTATCCTGCTTGTGGAGGCTGAGCAGGAGGAAAGTGAAGAGGAAACTCTGGGTGAGGTACACCTGGAGGCATAGGTCGTGTCTGTGGAGGAGGCAGATACAAAGGAGCTGGTGGAGCAGGCAAAAAGCCTGGAGTGGCTGGTAGTGATGTGGCCTGAGTCCTCTGTGATCTTTCTCTTTCTCTGTGGTGTTTCCTTCGGTTTATACTTGTGTAAAAGCTTCTTTCTCCTCTTGGAATTTGCTGTGGTGGAGAAGCTAGGTAGCCAAGCTTGTTGGAATGTTCCCAACCTGGTCGACCAAGACCTGAACCAGCCTTTCTTCTTCCTGGACCAGATGAAAGGACTGGCACCTGGTAAACCTTTGCTTCCACAATAGCAGTTGAAGAGGCACCCTTTGCAGGTTGTGATGTAAGTGCAGCAGCTGGTAATGATTGACTCTCAGAATTCAGAAAGGGTCCATCTACTTTTTCTGAATGGACTGATGCTGATTCTGTTGCAGTTGTTATATCAGGTACTGGAGCTGGGGCAGAAGATGCATTTCCAGACCCAGAAGGAGCCAAGGATGATGGATTTGAAGTTAATGAAGCTATGGAGGGGGTTGGGTGAGCTGAGGAAGATGTCACTGGAATGAGAGGATCCTGCTGTCTTGATAGGAGAGACCTCATGCTAGGCTGCAGGTTCCGTTGAATGAGTGGTCTTGGTGGTGTGGGTGGAGGTGAGTGTTTTCTTCGGAGTGTTTTTGGAAAGCCAGTTCCATTTTGAAAGTTCTTCACAGTCTGTCTTAAAAACTTGTTGGCAACTAAAGCATCAGGAGAAACATGCTTTTGCTGACATGTTGGACATGTATGTTCATCTGAGTCCAGGAGTGCTGTTCTTACACATTCATCACAGTAACTGTTTCCACAGCAAGGGACGAGCACTGCATCAGTCATAATGTCTTTGCAGATGAGGCACAAGAGGTCCTCTGGGATAGGATCCCCTTTTTCCGAAGGTGGTGAGGGTTCCTCTGGTAAGAAGGGTGGTTTCTCTTTCTTGCCAATTGCATAGGCCTCTGCATCTAGAGTCGGGATTACATATTTTCCAGTGTTTGTAAGCATTGCACCTTTCATGGTAGGATCTGTCACTTCCATCAAAAAACTTGTAGGAATTCCACTGCACTTTTTGATCCTGCGACCAGATCCCGAGTCCTTATCCCTATTTGTTGGGCAATCCTTAATATAATGACCAGGTTGACCACAACGAAGGCAGATGTAAGATGGAGGTGGCACACCTACCCGAGTTTTCTTCCTGTAATAGACTGGCTCATATTCACGCACAGATTGCCACATCATTGCTTCAATTTTGTCTTCCTCAGAAGCATTGGCTTCATCCAGATTGGCAGTCTCTATAAGCTGGGCCAGAGAATCAGATTCAGAAGAGGAGGCATCAGTTCCTTTTCTAGTTGCCATCACTGGTTCAGTTCTCCTTTGAACATGGGTCTTGCTTGTAGACTTCAGACCTCTGCTAGGAATTCTTCTGACAATCACAGAGGAATATGTAGGAATGAGTGCATTATCATCAGTATATTCTTCTTTGTTCTCTGCATTGGTGATCTGCAGATCACTATTGGCAGCTTTCAGCTTTTCTCTCCCCATAATCTGCTTCTTTAAGTTGCAGACGGAGATATGGAGCCCATCAAACTTGATGATGCCGTAGGTGAGTTTAGAGGCAAATTTATAGTACACACAGGGCATTGTGGCAAAGGATTCCTTGTGCTAGTTACCAAGCTGACCGCTGAATTTGGCAAATTCTGGAGCTAGGTCTTCTGGGTTGGAAGTAACTCAGGTCTACCAAAGAGGCTGGAAGAGAAGAAAGGATTTGCTGGGTCACTATACAAGAAATCCATGAATACATTTCCATATTTCAGACTACAACTGGCATATTTGTGCCTCAAAGCAGGGGACTGATTAAACATCAGCAGATTCACTCAGTTAGATAGCTGAGTGAATCCTCTCTCTACACACCATAGGTAATTCCTTTAGGAAATCCAACCTCTGAACCATAGGGCACGCCCTGCCCTTGACAGAATCTAATCAGAGGAGGAATGTGTGTCTCTGGCAAGCAAGGCATTCTTTCTCCCTCAGAGACCTTGTTTCCTGGATTTACACTGAGGAAGGACTAAGCATTAAGTTATCACAGAAATGTCCTCTTTTCATAGACGTGTGGTTTTTACCCTGTTGCTCTAGTGGCCTCAAACTCACAGAGATCTGCCTGCCTCTGCTCCCTGGTGCTGGGATTAAAGGTTTGTGCCACCAGTGAGGTGGAGGTCAGACTACAACATATAAGACCTGGTGTATCAAACCTAGATGGTCCGGGTGAAAGCAGGAGCCAAAACATGCAGAGCCATCTCAATGGACCTTGACATGAATTTCCTTACTATCTGTATGTTATGCTTTATATCAGAGAAGGTTGACCTTAAGTTTTAGATTTTTAGAAAAACTACTCAATTGAGGGTTTTCTTTGTAATTCCTTCCATTGGTCCATTACTTGTTTACTATGCCAGAAATCCTGTATGATCCCACCCAGCACCTAATAAATTGGACATGATAACAATTATAAGAACCTCAAAGTGGAAATTCAAGGCTAGGTAAAGGGCATTGTATGATTTAGAGTTCTCTAGAATAAGAGAATTTATAATGTGAATCTCTCTCTGCATTTCTCTCTCAATCTCTCTCTCTCTTATTCTCTCTCTCTCTCTCTCACTCTCTCTGTCTCTCTCAGTCTCTCTCTCTCTCTCTCTCTCTCTCTCTCTCTCTCTCTCTCTCTCTTTCCAGGTCTCTCTCAAATTTTCTCTCTCTCTCATATATACAGAAATGGACATATTTTTGAATCTATATATAGGACTTACATATATGGGCTTAATTAGAATGACTTACCGAATGTGTTTCAGCTCATCAAGTGATGTCTGAATATAAATGAAAAGTCCAAGTATCAAAACTTCTCAGTCCACAGGAGGTTCAATAGCTCAGCTGGTCTTCAGTACAAGCTGGAATCCCAATAAAGCAGGTTCTAATGTCAGAGAAGGAATCCACTTGCTTGCAAGCCAAGAGCAAGAAAGCAAGTGTTTCCTCCTTCCATGGCCTATTTATTTAGATGCACAGAAGAGGTGTGGCCAAACCTAAGGGTGTGACTTCCTACCTTAAGATCCATTTTAAGGCCAGGCAGTGGTGGCACACACCTTTAATCCCAGCCCTTGGGAGGCAGAGGCAGGTGGATTTCTGAGTTTGAGGCCAGTCTGGTCCACAGAGTGAGTTCCAGGACAGCCAGGGCTACATAGAGAAACCCTGTCTCATCCCCCCTCCCCCGCAAAAAAAAAAAAAAAAAAGATCCAGATTAAAAGGGCAGGAGAAATGATTCTATAGTTAAGATCACTTGACTGCTCTTCCAGAGGACCTGGCTTCAGTTCCCAACAACAATATGGCAGCTCACCACCAACTATAAGTCCAATTCCAGAGTAATGGGACACTTTCACAACAGACAATGATAGTAGCAAAAAACCGATGCATATGAAATAAATAAATTGAAGATTTAAAAAAATCCAGAATAGAAGTCAATAAGAGGGACAGGAATTCCCTGGATTGGTTTCTGTGGCTCAGCAGCTGATATTCAGGCTTTTCAGGGTAGTCCTCTAGGCCTGGATAAGGGCCTCAGACATTCCTGTGGCCCTTAGGCAAACTCCTTCCCATAAGCCTTCTCACTCAGTGCATCTTGTTTTTCTGCTCATTGAATAAACTCACTAAGTCGGCTATTCAGTTACTCACAGAATACTCTTCTTTGCTTGTACTCATAGTGGCTCCTCATTGCCCTGGGGCTGGGAGTCAGCTCAGCACTAAGCACACTTGCCACTCTTGCTAAGGACATTTGGTTCCAAGAACCAACATTGCAACTCATAAGTATAGACTGTATTTCAACTCCCAACTATGGTCAGCACACTCCAAGAATGGAAGACAAAGGAATTAGCTTAGCTCAGTCCCACAAGGCAAGCAGGCAAACAGGAGAGCCTCAGCTTATTTTCTTTTTTCTAAAATTTCAAACTTCTAAGATCTTAAGGTTTAATTTATCTTTCACCTGTACTTTTTGGTTATTATTGTTTTAACTTTCAGTTTGAAATACTGTCTTCATTTGACATTGTCCTTAGTATTTAGTTGTATTTCATTGTGATCAACATTCATTTCTACTTTTATCAGAACTGCTCATAACCTCATTAAGACCTGCTCAGAAATCTGCCTGCCTCGGGCTCCCAAGTGCTGGGATTAAAGGTGTGTGCCACCACTGCCCTGCAATCTTTGCTATTCTTGTTTGGGTCTCAGGTGGAATCTCAAGGTCGTTTTGATTTGCATTTCTCTGATCAGCAAGGCCTTTGCACCTTTCTTTAGATGCTTAGTCAGCCATTCAAGGTTCCTCAGTTGTGTCATTTTATTTCTATCTCCCATTTTTAAAAGAGCTGTTTGTTGTTTTGGAGATTGGTTTCTTGAGTTCTTTATATATTTTGGATATTGGCCCTCTGTTGGATTTGGCTTTAGTGAAGATATTTTCCCAAACTGTAGTTTGAAGATATTAACTGCTGCCACCACCTCCAAAAGAAAAAAGAAAAAGAAAGAAAGAAAAACAAGTGTACCCCATGTACTGTCAACAGAAATCAAAATGGTAAACAAGCTGAAGTGCCCAAGTGAGGACTCCTCTGTCCCACTTTGGAGGAAGAAGACAGCAATTTCATTTGCTGTTGGAATAAAGAACCTGGGCAGTAAATTGTCCAAAGGGGGGCACGGTGGGGGTGGGGGAGGGCAGAGAGCAGGGAGTCAGAGAGGGTGCATGATCTGGTAATGAGTGAAGGAAATAGACTGAAACTTTGAGAGCCAACAGAAAGCAATGAACATCAAACCACAGGAATTAATATCCAGTTCTCGGGGATTGCATTCCATGGGTCTTCTTTTGTGATTCAGTTACCACACTTAGGATGATATTTTCCAGTTGCAACCATTTGCCTAAAGATTTCATGAATTCATTGTGTTTAATTGCTGAGTAGTATTCCATTGTGTAAATATACCCCAAGTTCTGTATCCATTCCTCCATTGAGGGACATCTGGGTTCTTTCCAGCTTCTGGCTTTTATAAATAAGGCTGCTATGAACAGAGTGAAGCATGTGTCCTTGTTGCATGACTGGGAATCCTCTGTGTGTATGCCCAGGACTGGTATAGCAGGGTCCTCCGGAAGTGTCATGTCCAGTTTTCTGAGGAACTACCAGACCGATTTCCAGAGTGGTTATAGCAGCTTGCAATCCCACCAGCAGTGGAGGATTGTTCCTCTTTCTATACATCCTCTGAACACCTGCTGTCTCCTGAGTTTTTAACCTCAGCCATTCTGCTGTTGTGAGGTGAAATCTCAGGGTTGATTGGATTTGCATTTCCCTAATGACTAATGATGTTGACCATTTCTTAAGGTGCTTCTCAGCCATTTGGATATCTTTGGGTGACAATTTTTTGTTTACTTCTGTACCCCATTTTTTTAAAATTTTTTTAAAAATGTTTTAATTTTATTTTCTATATTCTTTGTTTTCATTCCAAAGGCTTTCCCCTTTTCCAGTTCCCTCCCAACATATGTCCCATAAGTCCTCTCCCACCCCAACTATTGCCCAATCAACCCCCAACACCACCACCATTTCTCTGTTCTGGATCTACAAAACGGGATCCAATCTTTTCTGGCCCAGGGTCCTCTCCTTTCTTCTTCTTGGGAATCATTTGACTTGCTCATTGTGCCTTGAGTATTTAGGGCTTCTGGGCTCATTCATATCCACTTATCAGTGATTGCATTTCATGTGTATTCTTTTGTGATTGGGTTACCTTGCTTAGGATGATATTTTCCAGATCTAACCATTTGCCTACAAATTGCATGAATTCATTATTTTTAATTGCTGGGTAGTAGTCCATTATATAAATATACCACCTTTTCTGTATCCATTCCTCTTTGAGGGATACCTGGGCTCCTTCCAACTTCTGGCTATTATAAACAAGGCTGCTATGAACATAGTGGAGCATGTGTCTTTATTGCATGCAGGGGAATCCTCTGGGTATATGCCCAGGAGTGATATGCCAGGGACCTCTGGAAGTGACATGCCCAATTTTCTGAGGAACCGCCAAACGATTTCCAGAGTGGTTTTAACATTTTGCAATCCCACCAATAGTGGAGGAGTTTTCTTCTTTGCATCCTAGCCTGCACCTATTGTCGCTTGATTTTTTAATCTTAGCCATTATGACTGGTAGGTGGAATCACAGGGTTGTTTTGATTTGCATTTCTCTGATGACTAATGATGTTGAACATCTCTTAAGGTGTTTCTCAGTCATCCAAAATTCTTGTGATGAAAATTCTTTGTTTAGTTCTTTACCGCATTTTTTGATAGGGTTATTTGGTTCTTTGGGGTCTAACTTCCTGAGGTCTTTGTATATATTGGATATTAGCCCTCAGTCAGATGTGAGTTTGGTGAAGACCTCTTCCCACTTTGTTGGTTGCCGTTTTGTCCTTCTGACAGTGTCCTTTGCCTTACAGAAACTTTGTAATTTTATGAGGTCCCATTTGTCAATTCTTGATCTTAGAGAATAAGCAATTGGTGGTCTGGTCAGGGTACCCAATTTTAATAGGGTGGAGGCACACAGGGCTCTGAGTTTTCCTCTTAGCACTGCTCTCATTGTGTCCCATAGATTTGTGTATGTGGTGCCTTGGTTTTCATGAAAATCTAAAAAGTCTTTCATTTCTTTCTTGATTTCTTCCTGGGCCAGGGTATCATAGTGTAGAGAATTGTGCAGTTTACATGTGTATGTGTTCTTTCTGTTGTCTTCCTTGCTATTGAAGACCACTTCCACCTGAGAGCCCATGAAGCAATTTCCACACCACTGGATAACTGGGCTTCCCTTGGCACAGATTGCTGGTGTCCTGTCCTCCTCTTGGGTTCCTTTGTAGCCCTGGTGTGTCTTGACCCTAGCAATGTTATACTCAGCCTGTCTCTCTGAACCTGGTACTGCTAGTCTGCTCCATCAAGGAGTGAAGATGGCGGAGGTGTGTCCCTGCAAGTGCTGACTAACCCTCAGGTCACAGGACCCTCCACAGGCTGGCACACAGAGGAACTGCCAAGGTCCTGGGCTCAGGTAGGAGCCCAGCTGTGTGCATCCTCAGAGATCTCAGAGTTGGGATGCCTCAGTCTGAGAGCTGCCTGTGCTGTCTAAAATGGAGCAAAGATCGTGGCAGGGACCCTCCTCTGTGGACACAATCAACTCTGGATTTGGCTGTGATGGCTGTCTCCTCCTCACTGGCTACTGGGTTTATAGCTAACTTCCTCCACTACTTGGAGATGGCAAGCTGTGGTCGAGGGTGTTCCTTATCCAGAGGCAGAAACCAGTAGGCTCTTGCCAGAGACCTCCAGACTGGATCCTCCACATTGCAGAGCTGGACGCACCAGTGCAGGCTGCCTCTTCCTAGCTGTCTGCTTGGTGTATAAGCTGGCTTCCTGCACTGCTTGGAGATGGTGCACTGTGGGTGAGTGTGTTCCCAATCCAGAGGCAGAGACTGCCAATTCTCCCCTTTTAGCTGTACTAGACCCTTGCCATCCAGAAGATTATGGCCCTCTTAGTGTATTCTTTAATCACCAAGAAAGAGTATTTAACCCATAATGGCTTGAGAATGTGTTTGCTGTTCTTAATTTTGGTTTGTTTGTTCCTTTGTTTTGGTTTTTTTCTTTCTAGACAGGGTTTCTCTGTGTAGCCCTGGCTTTCCTGGAACTCACTCTGTAGACCAGGCTGGGCTCAAACTCAGAAAGCTGCCTGCCTCTGCCTCCCAAGTGCTGGGATTAAAGGCTTGTGCCACCACCAACCTGCTGCTGTCCTTCTTTTTATACCAAATACATTGGTACATGGAGCCATCTCCCTGTCAGTAGTCATGAAGTTGATTGTTGTAATGATTTCCTAAGATCTGAAAATCGGGAAAAGGTCTTTACCAGCTCTCCATCTGACACAGGGCTAATATCCTATATATACACAGAACTCAAAGAGTTAGATGCCAGAGAACCAAATAACCCTATTAAAAATGGGCTACAGAGCTAAGTAAAGAATTTTCACCTGCGGATTATCAAATACCTGAGAACCACCTAAAAGAATGTTCAACCACCTTAGTCATCAGGGAAATGAAAATCAAAACAACCCTGAGATTTCACCTCATACCATTCAGAATGGCTAAGATGACCAAATCAGGAGTTGTCAGGGGCTGCACAGGTTGTGGAGAAAGAGGAGCACTCCTCCACTGCTGATGACATTGCAAGGGCAAAAAACTAAAACACTCCGTCAATCCGTCTGGTGGTTCCTCAGAAACTAGTCATAATACTACTGGAGGACCCAGCTATACCACTCCTGGGCATAAACCCAGAGGATTATCCTGCGTGGTCTAAGTACACACGCTCCACTATATTCATAGCAGGCTTATTTATAGTCGCCAGAACCTGGAAAGAACCCAGATGTCCCTCAATGGAGGAGTGAATATAGAAAATGTGGTATATTTACACAGGGGAATACTACATAGTAATTAAAACCAATTAATTCATGAAATTCTTGGGCAGGAGGTTGGCACTGGAAAATATCATCCTAAGTGAGGTAACCCAAGCACAAAAGAACACACATGGAATGCAGTCACTGATAAGTGGATATTAGCCCAGAAGCTCTGAATACTCAAGACACAATTAGCATATCAAATGATTCCCAAGGAGAAGGAAGGAGTGGGTCCTGGTCCTGGAAAGGCTTGATCCAGCATTGTAGGGGAGTACCAGACCAGAGAAATAGGAGGGTTTGATTGGGGAATGGGGAGAGGGAAGAGGGCTTATGGGACATATGGGGAGTGGAGAACCATGAAAGGAAAAATCATTTGGAATGTCCACCAAGAATATAGAAAATTAAAAGAAGAGGGGGTGGAGAATTGTTGAACTAAGAAACCGGCATGGAATCGTGTCATTAGGCCATTCAAACTCTCATATATAAGTACCTCTGTATGTGAATTTATATATAAATAATATTTTATTTATATATACATAATTGCTATGGTTTCATTGGTTGAAATAAAGGTGAAGACAATTTTATAAGTGTCATTGAGATGAAATATTTCTCTTCATTTTTCTTTTCACCAAATTTGGCTTTAAATATCATTGAATAGACATATAATATATGCATATATAAATAAAATTACCTTTTAAAACCAATTTCTACAGGAATATTGGAAACATAAGATTCTGAGATTTTGTGTTTGAGTAGATATTTGCAAATGAATCTATACATTTAAGTAAAGAAGTGCAGGATCCTGGTATGGAGGCACAAATGAACTACCATAGATGATCTGTTTTTATCATACTTGGACTTGAACTCAAATCTGATATCTCAGAAACAAAATCGATATTGAATGCCAGCTCTAAAGATATGTTTTTTGGATCTTTTCTTTATTTATGTTTCAAATGTTTTCCCTGTTACAGGTCTCCCCAATGCCATCCCCCCTCCCCTTGCCTCTAGGAGGTGCGCCCCCACCCTGGCATTCCCTTCCATTGACTGGGGAATGGAACACACTCATGCCCGAGGGCCTCTCCTCCCACTGATTCCAGCATAGGATTGTTTCCTTTGCTGTTCCCTTGAACACTCTTACAGTCCTCCTCTGTAGATTTTGGATTATCTTTTGGATTGTGATTGTCTCTTCTTGAAAGCTTTTCTGGATAGTGGCCACCTAGATGTTGATTTCTCTCATTTTGTCCAGTAGCATAGCCTTTTCTGTGCCCCCTTGGAAGGGTGAATTTCTGATATTAAGAGGTAGGTAAAAGTCTCTCTGGAGAAAGGACCTCTCTGTTTGCAGAGGGTCTATGCTGCACACCCACTGCATATCTTTTGGTAATTCTCATACCACTTGTGGTATTGCCTCTCCCATTCTTGGTAGTGTTCTTTCTCGAAGGGGTCTCTAAAGCTGACCCTCTGCCCACAATCCTCTTTGATGTCATAAGGGGGTGTAATGTCCCCGTATCTAGGAAAACGATGACTGTGTTTTTCTCCTTGAGATACTTTGCTTTCAGTGGGAGACTGTCCCTTCAATGCTTCAGGAGACCTAGACTCTGAGTGGCATCGACTATATAGAGATGACCTTGACCTAGATCTTCTGTAATACCTGTGAGTTCTGGACCGGGAACAGTCATTGATGCTCACTTCTCTCCCTCTCATGGGGTATGGGGCTGATCTTGAATAGGAGCGAGAATGTGAGCACCTGAAGGACCTAGAGCAAGAAGTTGAACCTGTTGAGCCAGACCTTGACTTTGAGCAAATGTGTGAACGTCTGAAATATGATGACCCACTATAGGGAGATTTAGACTCTTCCTTGAGGAGCCCTTGCTCTCCATAGAATTCTTCTCTTGACAAAGGAGGTGCCTGTTTTGTAGGGACCATATTTGAAAGGGGAATCTGCACCCCTGTTGTCGTGGCAGGAGCTGGGGGAAACCCTGGACGGGGCACACTGTATCCTGCTTGTGGAGGCTGAGCAGGAGGAAAGTGAAGAGGAAACTCTGGGTGAGGTACACCTGGAGGCATAGGTCGTGTCTGTGGAGGAGGCAGATACAAAGGAGCTGGTGGAGCAGGCAAAAAGCCTGGAGTGGCTGGTAGTGATGTGGCCTGAGTCCTCTGTGATCTTTCTCTTTCTCTGTGGTGTTTCCTTCGGTTTATACTTGTGTAAAAGCTTCTTTCTCCTCTTGGAATTTGCTGTGGTGGAGAAGCTAGGTAGCCAAGCTTGTTGGAATGTTCCCAACCTGGTCGACCAAGACCTGAACCAGCCTTTCTTCTTCCTGGACCAGATGAAAGGACTGGCACCTGGTAAACCTTTGCTTCCACAATAGCAGTTGAAGAGGCACCCTTTGCAGGTTGTGATGTAAGTGCAGCAGCTGGTAATGATTGACTCTCAGAATTCAGAAAGGGTCCATCTACTTTTTCTGAATGGACTGATGCTGATTCTGTTGCAGTTGTTATATCAGGTACTGGAGCTGGGGCAGAAGATGCATTTCCAGACCCAGAAGGAGCCAAGGATGATGGATTTGAAGTTAATGAAGCTATGGAGGGGGTTGGGTGAGCTGAGGAAGATGTCACTGGAATGAGAGGATCCTGCTGTCTTGATAGGAGAGACCTCATGCTAGGCTGCAGGTTCCGTTGAATGAGTGGTCTTGGTGGTGTGGGTGGAGGTGAGTGTTTTCTTCGGAGTGTTTTTGGAAAGCCAGTTCCATTTTGAAAGTTCTTCACAGTCTGTCTTAAAAACTTGTTGGCAACTAAAGCATCAGGAGAAACATGCTTTTGCTGACATGTTGGACATGTATGTTCATCTGAGTCCAGGAGTGCTGTTCTTACACATTCATCACAGTAACTGTTTCCACAGCAAGGGACGAGCACTGCATCAGTCATAATGTCTTTGCAGATGAGGCACAAGAGGTCCTCTGGGATAGGATCCCCTTTTTCCGAAGGTGGTGAGGGTTCCTCTGGTAAGAAGGGTGGTTTCTCTTTCTTGCCAATTGCATAGGCCTCTGCATCTAGAGTCGGGATTACATATTTTCCAGTGTTTGTAAGCATTGCACCTTTCATGGTAGGATCTGTCACTTCCATCAAAAAACTTGTAGGAATTCCACTGCACTTTTTGATCCTGCGACCAGATCCCGAGTCCTTATCCCTATTTGTTGGGCAATCCTTAATATAATGACCAGGTTGACCACAACGAAGGCAGATGTAAGATGGAGGTGGCACACCTACCCGAGTTTTCTTCCTGTAATAGACTGGCTCATATTCACGCACAGATTGCCACATCATTGCTTCAATTTTGTCTTCCTCAGAAGCATTGGCTTCATCCAGATTGGCAGTCTCTATAAGCTGGGCCAGAGAATCAGATTCAGAAGAGGAGGCATCAGTTCCTTTTCTAGTTGCCATCACTGGTTCAGTTCTCCTTTGAACATGGGTCTTGCTTGTAGACTTCAGACCTCTGCTAGGAATTCTTCTGACAATCACAGAGGAATATGTAGGAATGAGTGCATTATCATCAGTATATTCTTCTTTGTTCTCTGCATTGGTGATCTGCAGATCACTATTGGCAGCTTTCAGCTTTTCTCTCCCCATAATCTGCTTCTTTAAGTTGCAGACGGAGATATGGAGCCCATCAAACTTGATGATGCCGTAGGTGAGTTTAGAGGCAAATTTATAGTACACACAGGGCATTGTGGCAAAGGATTCCTTGTGCTAGTTACCAAGCTGACCGCTGAATTTGGCAAATTCTGGAGCTAGGTCTTCTGGGTTGGAAGTAACTCAGGTCTACCAAAGAGGCTGGAAGAGAAGAAAGGATTTGCTGGGTCACTATACAAGAAATCCATGAATACATTTCCATATTTCAGACTACAACTGGCATATTTGTGCCTCAAAGCAGGGGACTGATTAAACATCAGCAGATTCACTCAGTTAGATAGCTGAGTGAATCCTCTCTCTACACACCATAGGTAATTCCTTTAGGAAATCCAACCTCTGAACCATAGGGCACGCCCTGCCCTTGACAGAATCTAATCAGAGGAGGAATGTGTGTCTCTGGCAAGCAAGGCATTCTTTCTCCCTCAGAGACCTTGTTTCATGGATTTACACTGAGGAAGGACTAAGCATTAAGTTATCACAGAAATGTCCTCTTTTCATAGACGTGTGGTTTTTACCCTGTTGCTCTAGTGGCCTCAAACTCACAGAGATCTGCCTGCCTCTGCTCCCTGGTGCTGGGATTAAAGGTTTGTGCCACCAGTGAGGTGGAGGTCAGACTACAACATATAAGACCTGGTGTATCAAACCCAGATGGTCCGGGTGAAAGCAGGAGCCAAAACATGCAGAGCCATCTCAATGGACCTTGACATGAATTTCCTTACTATCTGTATGTTATGCTTTATATCAGAGAAGGTTGACCTTAAGTTTTAGATTTTTAGAAAAACTACTCAATTGAGGGTTTTCTTTGTAATTCCTTCCATTGGTCCATTACTAGTTTACTATGCCAGAAATCCTGTATGATCCCACTCAGCACCTAATAAATTGGACATGATAACAATTATAAGAACCTCAAAGTAGAAATTCAAGGCTAGGTAAAGGGCATTGTATGATTTAGAGTTCTCTAGAATAAGAGAATTTAGAATGTGAATCTCTCTCTGCATTTCTCTCTCAATATCTCTCTCTCTTATTCTCTCTCTCTCTCTCTCACTCTCTCTGTCTCTCTCAGTCTCCCTCTCTCTCTCTCTCTCTCTCTCTCTCTCTCTCTCTCTCTCTCTCTCTCTCTTTCCAGGTCTCTCTCAAATTTTCTCTCTCTCTCATATATACAGAGATGGACATATTTTTGAATCTATATATAGGACTTACATATATGGGCTTAATTAGAATGACTTACCGAATGTGTTTCAGCTCATCAAGTGATGTCTGAATATAAATGAAAAGTCCAAGTATCAAAACTTCTCAGTCCACAGGAGGTTCAATAGCTCAGCTGGTCTTCAGTACAAGCTGGAATCCCAACAAAGCAGGTTCTAATGTCAGAGAAGGAATCCACTTGCTTGCAAGCCAAGAGCAAGAAAGCAAGTGTTTCCTCCTTCCATGGCCTATTTATTTAGATGCACAGAAGAGGTGTGGCCAAACCTAAGGGTGTGACTTCCTACCTTAAGATCCATTTTAAGGCCAGGCAGTGGTGGCACACACCTTTAATCCCAGCCCTTGGGAGGCAGAGGCAGGTGGATTTCTGAGTTTGAGGCCAGTCTGGTCCACAGAGTGAGTTCCAGGACAGCCAGGGCTACATAGAGAAACCCTGTCTCATCCCCCCTCCCCCGCAAAAAAAAAAAAAAAGATCCAGATTAAAAGGGCAGGAGAAATGATTCTATAGTTAAGATCACTTGACTGCTCTTCCAGAGGACCTGGCTTCAGTTCCCAACAACAACATGGCAGCTCACCACCAACTATAAGTCCAATTCCAGAGTAATGGGACACTTTCACAACAGACAATGATAGTAGCAAAAAACCGATGCATATGAAATAAATAAATTGAAGATTTAAAAAAATCCAGAATAGAAGTCAATAAGAGGGACAGGAATTCCCTGGATTGGTTTCTGTGGCTCAGCAGCTGATATTCAGGCTTTTCAGGGTAGTCCTCTAGGCCTGGATAAGGGCCTCAGACATTCCTGTGGCCCTTAGGCAAACTCCTTCCCATAAGCCTTCTCACTCAGTGCATCTTGTTTTTCTGCTCATTGAATAAACTCACTAAGTCGGCTATTCAGTTACTCACAGAATACTCTTCTTTGCTTGTACTCATAGTGGCTCCTCATTGCCCTGGGGCTGGGAGTCAGCTCAGCACTAAGCACACTTGCCACTCTTGCTAAGGACATTTGGTTCCAAGAACCAACATTGCAACTCATAAGTATAGACTGTATTTCAACTCCCAACTATGGTCAGCACACTCCAAGAATGGAAGACAAAGGAATTAGCTTAGCTCAGTCCCACAAGGCAAGCAGGCAAACAGGAGAACCTCACCTTATTTTCTTTTTTCTAAAATTTCAAACTTCTAAGATCTTAAGGTTTAATTTATCTTTCACCTGTACTTTTTGGTTATTATTGTTTTAACTTTCAGTTTGAAATACTGTCTTCATTTGACATTGTCCTTAGTATTTAGTTGTATTTCATTGTGATCAACATTCATTTCTACTTTTATCAGAACTGCTCATAACCTCATTAAGACCTGCTCAGAAATCTGCCTGCCTCGGGCTCCCAAGTGCTGGGATTAAAGGTGTGTGCCACCACTGCCCTGCAATCTTTGCTATTCTTGTTTGGGTCTCAGGTGGAATCTCAAGGTCGTTTTGATTTGCATTTCTCTGATCAGCAAGGCCTTTGCACCTTTCTTTAGATGCTTAGTCAGCCATTCAAGGTTCCTCAGTTGTGTCATTTTATTTCTATCTCCCATTTTTAAAAGAGCTGTTTGTTGTTTTGGAGATTGGTTTCTTGAGTTCTTTATATATTTTGGATATTGGTTCTCTGTTGGATTTGGCTTTAGTGAAGATATTTTCCCAAACTGTAGTTTGAAGATATTAACTGCTGCCACCACCTCCAAAAGAAAAAAGAAAAAGAAAGAAAGAAAAACAAGTGTACCCCATGTACTGTCAACAGAAATCAAAATGGTAAACAAGCTGAAGTGCCCAAGTGAGGACTCCTCTGTCCCACTTTGGAGGAAGAAGACAGCAATTTCATTTGCTGTTGGAATAAAGAACCTGGGCAGTAAATTGTCCAAAGGGGGGCACGGTGGGGGTGGGGGAGGGCAGAGAGCAGGGAGTCAGAGAGGGTGCATGATCTGGTAATGAGTGAAGGAAATAGACTGAAACTTTGAGAGCCAACAGAAAGCAATGAACATCAAACCACAGGAATTAATATCCAGTTCTCGGGGATTGCATTCCATGGGTCTTCTTTTGTGATTCAGTTACCACACTTAGGATGATATTTTCCAGTTGCAACCATTTGCCTAAAGATTTCATGAATTCATTGTGTTTAATTGCTGAGTAGTATTCCATTGTGTAAATATACCCCAAGTTCTGTATCCATTCCTCCATTGAGGGACATCTGGGTTCTTTCCAGCTTCTGGCTTTTATAAATAAGGCTGCTATGAACAGAGTGAAGCATGTGTCCTTGTTGCATGACTGGGAATCCTCTGTGTGTATGCCCAGGACTGGTATAGCAGGGTCCTCCGGAAGTGTCATGTCCAGTTTTCTGAGGAACTACCAGACCGATTTCCAGAGTGGTTATAGCAGCTTGCAATCCCACCAGCAGTGGAGGAGTGTTCCTCTTTCTATACATCCTCTGAACACCTGCTGTCTCCTGAGTTTTTAACCTCAGCCATTCTGCTGTTGTGAGGTGAAATCTCAGGGTTGATTGGATTTGCATTTCCCTAATGACTAATGATGTTGACCATTTCTTAAGGTGCTTCTCAGCCATTTGGATATCTTTGGGTGACAATTTTTTGTTTACTTCTGTACCCCATTTTTTTTAAATTTTTTTAAAAATGTTTTAATTTTATTTTCTATATTCTTTGTTTTCATTCCAAAGGCTTTCCCCTTTTCCAGTTCCCTCCCAACATATGTCCCATAAGTCCTCTCCCACCCCAACTATTGCCCAATCAACCCCCAACACCACCACCATTTCTCTGTTCTGGATCTACAAAACGGGATCCAATCTTTTCTGGCCCAGGGTCCTCTCCTTTCTTCTTCTTGGGAATCATTTGACTTGCTCATTGTGCCTTGAGTATTTAGGGCTTCTGGGCTCATTCATATCCACTTATCAGTGATTGCATTTCATGTGTATTCTTTTGTGATTGGGTTACCTTGCTTAGGATGATATTTTCCAGATCTAACCATTTGCCTACAAATTGCATGAATTCATTATTTTTAATTGCTGGGCAATAGTCCATTATATAAATATACCACCTTTTCTGTATCCATTCCTCTTTGAGGGATACCTGGGCTCCTTCCAACTTCTGGCTATTATAAACAAGGCTGCTATGAACATAGTGGAGCATGTGTCTTTATTGCATGCAGGGGAATCCTCTGGGTATATGCCCAGGAGTGATATGCCAGGGACCTCTGGAAGTGACATGCCCAATTTTCTGAGGAACCGCCAAACGATTTCCAGAGTGGTTTTAACATTTTGCAATCCCACCAATAGTGGAGGAGTTTTCTTCTTTGCATCCTAGCCTGCACCTATTGTCGCTTGATTTTTTAATCTTAGCCATTATGACTGGTAGGTGGAATCACAGGGTTGTTTTGATTTGCATTTCTCTGATGACTAATGATGTTGAACATCTCTTAAGGTGTTTCTCAGTCATCCAAAATTCTTGTGATGAAAATTCTTTGTTTAGTTCTTTACCGCATTTTTTGATAGGGTTATTTGGTTCTTTGGGGTCTAACTTCCTGAGGTCTTTGTATATATTGGATATTAGCCCTCAGTCAGATGTGAGTTTGGTGAAGACCTCTTCCCACTTTGTTGGTTGCCTTTTTGTCCTTCTGACAGTGTCCTTTGCCTTACAGAAACTTTGTAATTTTATGAGGTCCCATTTGTCAATTCTTGATCTTAGAGAATAAGCAATTGGTGGTCTGGTCAGGGTACCCAATTTTAATAGGGTGGAGGCACACAGGGCTCTGAGTTTTCCTCTTAGCACTGCTCTCATTGTGTCCCATAGATTTGTGTATGTGGTGCCTTGGTTTTCATGAAAATCTAAAAAGTCTTTCATTTCTTTCTTGATTTCTTCCTGGGCCAGGGTATCATAGTGTAGAGAATTGTGCAGTTTACATGTGTATGTGTTCTTTCTGTTGTCTTCCTTGCTATTGAAGACCACTTCCACCTGAGAGCCCATGAAGCAATTTCCACACCACTGGATAACTGGGCTTCCCTTGGCACAGATTGCTGGTGTCCTGTCCTCCTCTTGGGTTCCTTTGTAGCCCTGGTGTGTCTTGACCCTAGCAATGTTATACTCAGCCTGTCTCTCTGAACCTGGTACTGCTAGTCTGCTCCATCAAGGAGTGAAGATGGCGGAGGTGTGTCCCTGCAAGTGCTGACTAACCCTCAGGTCACAGGACCCTCCACAGGCTGGCACACAGAGGAACTGCCAAGGTCCTGAGCTCAGGTAGGAGCCCAGCGGTGTGCATCCTCAGAGATCTCAGAGTTGGGATGCCTCAGTCTGAGAGCTGCCTGTGCTGTCTAAAATGGAGCAAAGATCGTGGCAGGGACCCTCCTCTGTGGACACAATCAACTCTGGATTTGGCTGTGATGGCTGTCTCCTCCTCACTGGCTACTGGGTTTATAGCTAACTTCCTCCACTACTTGGAGATGGCAAGCTGTGGTCGAGGGTGTTCCTTATCCAGAGGCAGAAACCAGTAGGCTCTTGCCAGAGACCTCCAGACTGGATCCTCCACATTGCAGAGCTGGACGCACCAGTGCAGGCTGCCTCTTCCTAGCTGTCTGCTTGGTGTATAAGCTGGCTTCCTGCACTGCTTGGAGATGGTGCACTGTGGGTGAGTGTGTTCCCAATCCAGAGGCAGAGACTGCCAATTATCCTCTTTTAGCTGTACTAGACCCTTGCCAACCAGAAGATTATGGCCCTCTTAGTATATTCTTTAATCACCAAGAAAGAGTTAATGTATTTAACCCATAATGGCTTGAGAATGTGTTTGCTGTTCTTAATTTTGTTTTGTTTGTTCCTTTGTTTGGTTTTTTCTTTCTAGACAGGGTTTCTCTGTGTAGCCCTGGCTTTCCTGGAACTCACTCTGTAGACCAGGCTGGGCTCAAACTCAGAAAGCTGCCTGCCTCTGCCTCCCAAGTTCTGGGATTAAAGGCTTGTGCCACCACCAACCTGCTGCTGTCCTTATTTTTATACCAAATACATTGGTACATGGAGCCATCTCCCTGTCAGTATTCATGAAGTTGATTGTTGTAATGGTTTCCTAAGATCTGAAAATCGGGAAAAGGTCTTTACCAGCTCTCCATCTGACAGAGGGCTAATATCCAATATATACAAAGAACTCAAAGAGTTAGACTCCACAGAACCAAATAACCCTATTAAAAATGGGCTACAGAGCTAAGTAAAGAATTTTCACCTGTGGATTATCAAATACCTGAGAACCACCTAAAAGAATGTTCAACCCCTTAGTCATCAGGGAAATGAAAATCAAAACAACCCTGAGATTTCACCTCATACCATTCAGAATGGCTAAGATGACCAAATCAGGAGTTGTCAGGGGCTGCACAGGTTGTGGAGAAAGAGGAGCACTCCTCCACTGCTGATGACATTGCAAGAGCAAAAAACTAAAACACTCTGTCAATCAGTCTGGTGGTTCCTCAGAAACTAGTCATAATACTACTGGAGGACCCAGCTATACCACTCCTGGGCATAAACCCAGAGGATTATCCTGAGTGTTCTAAGTACACACGCTCCACTATATTCATAGCAGGCTTATTTATAGTCGCCAGAACCTGGAAAGAACCCAGATGTCCCTCAATGGAGGAGTGAATATAGAAAATGTGGTATATTTACACAGGGGAATACTACATAGTAATTAAAACCAATTAATTCATGAAATTCTTGGGCAGGAGGTTGGCACTGGAAAATATCATCCTAAGTGAGGTAACCCAATCACAAAAGAACACACATGGAATGCAGTCACTGATAAGTGGATATTAGCCCAGAAGCTCTGAATACTCAAGACACAATTAGCATATCAAATGATTCCCAAGGAGAAGGAAGGAGTGGGTCCTGGTCCTGGAAAGGCTTGATCCAGCATTGTAGGGGAGTACCAGGACAGAGAAATAGGAGGGTTTGATTGGGGAATGGGGAGAGGGAAGAGGGCTTATGGGACATATGGGGAGTGGAGAACCATGAAAGGGAAAATCATTTGGAATGTCCACCAAGAATATAGAAAATTAAAAGAAGACGGGGTGGAGAATTGTTGAACTAAGAAACCGGCATGGAATCGTGTCATTAGGCCATTCAAACTCTCATATATAAGTACCTCTGTATGTGAATTTATATATAAATAATATTTTATTTATATATACATAATTGCTATGGTTTCATTGGTTGAAATAAAGGTGAAGACAATTTTATAAGTGTCATTGAGATGAAATATTTCTCTTCATTTTTCTTTTCACCAAATGTGGCTTTAAATATCATTGAATAGACATATAATATATGCATATATAAATAAAATTACCTTTTAAAACCAATTTCTACAGGAATATTGGAAACATAAGATTCTGAGATTTTGTGTTTGAGTAGATATTTGCAAATGAATCTATACATTTAAGTAAAGAAGTGCAGGATCCTGGTATGGAGGCACAAATTAACTAGCATAGATGATCTGTTTTTATCATACTTGGACTTGAACTCAAATCTGATATCTCAGAAACAAAATCGATATTGAATGCCAGCTCTAAAGATATGTTTTTTGGATCTTTTCTTTATTTATGTTTCAAATGTTTTCCCTGTTACAGGTCTCCCCAATGCCATCCCCCTCCCCTTGCCTCTAGGAGGTGCGCCCCCACCCTGGCATTCCCTTCCATTGACTGGGGAATGGAACACACTCATGCCCGAGGGCCTCTCCTCCCACTGATGTCCAGCATAGAATTGTTTCCTTTGCTGTTCCCTTGAACACTCTTACAGTCCTCCTCTGTAGATTTTGGATTATCTTTTGGATTGTGATTGTCTCTTCTTGAAAGCTTTTCTGGATAGTGGCCACCTAGTTGTTGATTTCTCTCATTTTGTCCAGTAGCATAGTCTTTTCTGTGCCCCCTTGGAAGGGTGAATTTCTGATATTAAGAGGTAGGTAAAAGTCTCTCTGGAGAAAGGACCTCTCTGTTTGCAGAGGGTCTATGCTGCACACCCACTGCATATCTTTTGGTAATTCTCATACCACTTGTGGTATTGCCTCTCCCATTCTTGGTAGTGTTCTTTCTCGAAGGGGTCTCTAAAGCTGACCCTCTGCCCACAATCCTCTTTGATGTCATAAGGGGATGTATGTAATGTCCCCGTATCTAGGAAAACGATGACTGTGTTTTTCTCCTTGAGATACATTGCTTTCACTGGGAGACTGTCCCTTCAATGCTTCAGGAGATCTAGACTCTGAGTGGCATCGACTATATAGAGATGACCTTGACCTAGATCTTCTGTAATACCTGTGAATTCTGGACCGGGAACAGTCATTGATGCTCACTTCTCTCCCTCTCTTGGGGTATGGGGCTGATCTTGAATAGGAGCGAGAATGTGAGCACCTGAAGGACCTAGAGCAAGAAGTTGAACCTGTTGAGCCAGACCTTGGTTTTGAGCAAATGTGTGAACATCTGAAATATGATGACCCACTATAGGGAGATTTAGACTCTTCCTTGAGGAGCCCTTGCTCCCTATAGAATTCTTTTCTTGACAAAGGAGGTGCCTGTTTTGTAGGGACCATATTTGAAAGGGGAATCTGCACCCCTGTTGTCTTGGCAGGAGCTGGGGGAAACCCTTGAGGGGGCACAAAGTATCCTGCTTGTGGAGGCTGACCAGGAGGAAAGTGAAGAGAAAACTCTGGGTGAGGTACACCTGGAGGCATAGGTCGTGTCTGTGGAGGAGGCAGATACAAAGGAGCTGGTGGAGCAGGCAAAAAGCCTGGTGTGGCTGGTAGTGATGTGGCCTGAGTCCTCTGTGATCTTTCTCTTTCTCTGTGGTGTTTCCTTTGGTTTATACTTGTGTAAAAGCTTCTTTCTCCTCTTGGAATTTGGTGTGGTTGTGAAGCTGGGTAGCCAAGCTTGTTGGAATGTTCCCAACCTGGTCGACCAAGACCTGAACCAGCCTTTCTTCTTCCTGGACCAGATGAAAGGACTGGCACCTGGTAAACCTTTGCTTCCACAATAGCAGTTGAAGAGGCACCCTTTGCAGGTTGTGATGTAAGTGCAGCAGCTGGTAATGATTGACTCTCAGAATTCAGAAAGGGTCCATCTACTTTTTCTGAATGGCCTGATGCTGATTCTGTTGCAGTTGTTATATCAGGTACTGGAGCTGGGGCAGAAGATGCATTTCCAGACCCAGAAGGAGCCAAGGATGATGGATTTGAAGTTAATGAAGCTATGGAGGGGGTTGGGTGAGCTGAGGAAGATGTCACTGGAATGAGAGGATCCTGCTGTCTTGATAGGAGAGACCTCATGCTAGGCTGCAGGTTCCGTTGAATGAGTGGTCTTGGTGGTGTGGGTGGAGGTGAGTGTTTTCTTCGGAGTGTTTTTGGAAAGCCAGTTCCATTTTGAAAGTTCTTCACAGTCTGTCTTAAAAACTTGTTGGCAACTAAAGCATCAGGAGAAACATGCTTTTGCTGACATGTTGGACATGTATGTTCATCTGAGTCCAGGAGTGCTGTTCTTACACATTCATCACAGTAACTGTTTCCACAGCAAGGGACGAGCACTGCATCAGTCATAATGTCTTTGCAGATGAGGCACAAGAGGTCCTCTGGGATAGGATCCCCTTTTTCCGAAGGTGGTGAGGGTTCTTCTGGTAAGAAGGGTGGTTTCTCTTTCTTGCCAATTGCATAGGCCTCTGCATCTAGAGTCGGGATTACATATTTTCCAGTGTTTGTAAGCATTGCACCTTTCATGGTAGGATCTGTCACTTCCATCAAAAAACTTGTAGGAATTCCACTGCACTTTTTGATCCTGCGACCAGATCCCGAGTCCTTATCCCTATTTGTTGGGCAATCCTTAATATAATGACCAGGTTGACCACAACGAAGGCAGATGTAAGATGGAGGTGGCACACCTACCCGAGTTTTCTTCCTGTAATAGACTGGCTCATATTCACGCACAGATTGCCACATCATTGCTTCAATTTTGTCTTCCTCAGAAGCATTGGCTTCATCCAGATTGGCAGTCTTTATAAGCTGGGCCAGAGAATCAGATTCAGAAGAGGAGGCATCAGTTCCTTTTCTAGTTGCAATCACTGGTTCAGTTCTTTGAACATGGGTCTTGCTTGTAGACTTCAGACCTCTGCTAGGAATTCTTCTGACAGTCACAGAGGAATATGTAGGAATGAGTGCATTATCATCAGTATATTCTTCTTTGTTCTCTGCATTGATGATCTGCAGATCACTATTGGCAGCTTTCAGCTTTTCTCTCCCCATAATCTGCTTCTTTAAGTTGCAGACGGAGATATGGAGCCCATCAAACTTGATGATGCCGTAGGTGAGTTTAGAGGCAAATTTATAGTACACACAGGGCATTGTGGCAAAGGATTCCTTGTGCTAGTTACCAAGCTGACCGCTGAATTTGGCAAATTCTGGAGCTAGGTCTTCTGGGTTGGAAGTAACTCAGGTCTACCAAAGAGGCTGGAAGAGAAGAAAGGATTTGCTGGGTCACTATACAAGAAATCCATGAATACATTTCCATATTTCAGACTACAACTGGCATATTTGTGCCTCAAAGCAGGGGACTGATTAAACATCAGCAGATTCACTCAGTTAGATAGCTGACTGAATCCTCTCTCTACACACCATAGGTAATTGCTTTAGGAAATCCAACCTCTGAACCATAGGGCACGCCCTGCCCTTGACAGAATCTAATCAGAGGAGGAATTTGTGTCTCTGGCAAGCAAGGCATTCTTTCTCCCTCAGAGACATTGTTTCCTGGATTTACACTGAGGAAGGAGTAAGCATTAAGTTATCACAGAAATGTCCTCTTTTCATAGACGTGTGGTTTTTACCCTGTTGCTCTAGTGGCCTCAAACTCACAGAGATCTGCCTGCCTCTGCTCCCTGGTGCTGGGATTAAAGGTTTGTGCCACCAGTGAGGTGGAGTCAGACTACAACTTATAAGACCTGGTGTATCAAACCCAGATGGTACGGGTGAAAGCAGGAGCCAAAACATGCAGAGCCATCTCAATGGACCTTGACATGAATTTCCTTACTATCTGTATGTTATGCTTTATATCAGAGAAGGTTGACCTTAAGTTTTAGATTTTTAGAAAAACTACTCAATTGAGGGTTTTCTTTGTAATTCCTTCCATTGGTCCATTACTTGTTTACTATGCAAGAAACCCTGTATGATCCCACTCAGCACCTAATAAATTGGACATGATAACAATTATAACAACCTCAAAGTAGAAATTCAAGGCTAGGTAAAGGGCATTGTATGATTTAGAGTTCTCTAGAATAAGAGAATTTAGAATGTGAATCTCTCTCTGCATTTCTCTCAATCTCTCTCTCTCTCATTCTCTCTCTCTCTCTCACTCTCTCTGTCTCTCTCTCTCTCTCTTTCTCTCTCTGTCTTTCTCTCTCTCTCTCTCTTCCCAGGTCTCTCTCAAATTTTCTCTCTCTCTCATATATACAGAGATGGACATATTTTTGAATCTATATATAGGACTTACATATATGGGCTTAATTAGAATGACTTACCGAATGTGTTTCAGCTCATCAAGTGATGTCTGAATATAAATGAAAAGTCCAAGTATCAAAACTTCTCAGTCCACAGGAGGTTCAATAGCTCAGCTGGTCTTCAGTACAAGCTGGAATCCCAACAAAGCAGGTTCTAATGTCAGAGAAGGAATCCACTTGCTTGCAAGCCAAGAGCAAGAAAGCAAGTGTTTCCTCCTTCCATGGCCTATTTATTTAGATGCACAGAAGAGGTGTGGCCAAACCTAAGGGTGTGACTTCCTACCTTAAGATCCATTTTAAGGCCAGGCAGTGGTGGCACACACCTTTAATCCCAGCCCTTGGGAGGCAGAGGCAGGTGGATTTCTGAGTTTGAGGCCAGTCTGGTCCACAGAGTGAGTTCCAGGACAGCCAGGGCTACATAGAGAAACCCTGTCTCATCCCCCCTCCCCCGCAAAAAAAAAAGAAAAAAAAAAAGAAAAAAAAAGATCCAGATTAAAAGGGCAAGAGAAATGATTCTATAGTTAAGATCACTTGACTGCTCTTCCAGAGGACCTGGCTTCAGTTCCCAACAACAACATGGCAGCTCACCACCAACTATAAGTCCAATTCCAGAGTAATGGGACACTTTCACAACAGACAATGATAGTAGCAAAAAACCGATGCATATGAAATAAATAAATTGAAGATTTAAAAAAATCCAGAATAGAAGTCAATAAGAGGGACAGGAATTCCCTGGATTGGTTTCTGTGGCTCAGCAGCTGATATTCAGGCTTTTCAGGGTAGTCCTCTAGGCCTGGATAAGGGCCTCAGACATTCCTGTGGCCCTTAGGCAAACTCCTTCCCATAAGCCTTCTCACTCAGTGCATCTTGTTTTTCTGCTCATTGAATAAACTCACTAAGTAGGCTATTCAGTTACTCACAGAATACTCTTCTTTGCTTGTACTCATAGTGGCTCCTCATTGCCCTGGGGCTGGGAGTCAGCTCAGCACTAAGCACACTTGCCACTCTTGCTAAGGACATTTGGTTCCAAGAACCAACATTGCAACTCATAAGTATAGACTGTTTTTCAACTCCCAACTATGGTCAGCACACTCCAAGAATGGAAGACAAAGGAATTAGCTTAGCTCAGTCCCACAAGGCAAGCAGGCAAACAGGAGAGCCTCACCTTATTTTCTTTTTTCTAAAATTTCAAACTTCTAAGATCTTAAGGTTTAATTTATCTTTCACCTGTACTTTTTGGTTATTATTGTTTTAACTTTCAGTTTGAAATACTGTCTTCATTTGACATTGTCCTTAGTATTTAGTTGTATTTCATTGTGATCAACATTCATTTCTACTTTTATCAGAACTGCTCATAACCTCATTAAGACCTGCTCAGAAATCTGCCTGCCTCGGGCTCCCAAGTGCTGGGATTAAAGGTGTGTGCTACCACTGCCCTGCAATCTTTGCTATTCTTGTTTGTGTCTCAGGTGTAATCTCAAGGTCGTTTTGATTTGCATTTCTCTGATCAGCAAGGCCTTTGCACCTTTCTTTAGATGCTTAGTCAGCCATTCAAGGTTCCTCAGTTGTGTCATTTTATTTCTATATCCCATTTTTAAAAGAGCTGTTAGTTCTTTTGGAGATTGGTTTCTTGAGTTCTTTATATATTTTTGATATTAGCCCTCTATTATATGTGGCTTTAGTGAAGATATTTTCCCAAACTGTAGTTTGAAGGTATTAACTGCTGCCACCACCTCCAATAGAAAAAAGAAAGAAAAAAGAAAAAAAAAGAAATAAAAACAAGTGTACCCCATGTACTGTCAACAGAAATCAAAATTGTAAACAAGCTGAAGTGCCCAAGTGAGGACTCCTCTGTCCCACTTTGGAGAAAGAAGACAGCAATTTCATTTGCTGTTGGAATAAAGAACCTGGGAAGTAAATTGTCCAAAATGGGGGCACGGTGGCGGTGGGGGAGGGCAGAGAGCAGGGAGTCAGAGAGGGTGCATGATCTGGTAATGAGTGAAGGAAATAGACTGAAACTTTGAGAGCCAACAGAAAGCAATGAACATCAAACCACAGAAATTAATATCCAGTTCTCAGGGATTGCATTCCATGGGCATTCTTTTGTGATTCGGTTACCACACTTAAGGTGTTTCTCAGTCATCCAAAATTCTTCTGATGAAAATTCTTTATTTCTTACAGCATTTTTTGATAGGGTTATTTGGTTCTTTGGGGTCTAACTTGTTGAGTTCTTTGTATATATTGGATATTAGCACTCAGTCAGATGTGGGTTTGGTGAAGACCTTTTCCCACTTTGTTGGTTGCCGTTTTGTTCTTCTGACAGTGTCCTTTGCCCTACAGAAACTTTGTAATTTTTTTTGGTGTTTTATAATGTTTTATTACTTTGATGATGATGATGATGATGATTTAATATTTTTTAACAATAAAGTCGTAATTCCCTTCCCTTCCTGCCCTCTGACTGTTGATCTTCTCATTCCTCCTCCCCCACCCTATCCTATCTCCAAAAGCATGTCCCCACCCCCACCCCCACCCCCACCCCTACCTCACCAGACCTCCCCACTCCCTAAGGCCTCAAGTCTTTTGAGGGCTTGGTACAACTTTTCCCACTGAGGCCCAACCAGGCAGTCCTCTCCTGTATATGTGTTGGGGGCCTCACACAAGCTGGTGCATGCTGCCTGGTTTGTGTGGACCAGTGTCTGATAGATTTCACGGATCCAGATTAGTTGAAACTGCTGGTCTTCTTATAAGGTTGCCCTCCTCCTCAGCTTTCTCCAGCCCCTCCCCAATTCAAGCACAGGGATCTCCTTGCCCTCCATCCATTAGTTGGGTGCAAGTATCTGCATTTGACTTTTTCAGCTGCCTGTTGGGACTCTTAGAGGGCAGCCACAGCAGGCTCCCGTCTGCAAACACACCACAGTATCAGTAGCAGTGTTAGGACGTGGGGCCTCCCCTTAAGCTGGATCTTGAAACAACATCACTAAAATCAGGTACAAGACAAGGATTCCCACTCTCCCCATATCTATTCAATATAGTCGATATAGTACTCAAAGTTCTAGCTAGAGCAATAAGACAACATAAAAACTGGCAAAGGAATCAAGGTATCACTATTTGCAGATGATATGATAGTATACATAATCAACTCCAAAAATTGGATGAGAACTTCTACAGCTGATAAACAACTTCAGTAAAGTGGCAACAAATAAAATTAACTCAAATAAATCAGTAGCCTTTCTTCACACAAATGAAAAATGTGCTGAGGTAGAAATTAGGGAAACAACACCTTTCACAATAGTAACAAATGATTTAAAATATCTTCGAGTAACTATAAGCAAACAAGTGAAAGATCTGTATAAGAAGAACCTCAAGTATTTCAAGAAAAAAATTGAAGAAGACCTCAGAAAATGGAGAAATCTCCCATGTTCATGGATTGGTAGAATTAACATAATAAAAATGGCCACCCTACCATAAGTATTCTACAGATTCAACACAATCTCCATCAGAATCCCAACATAATTCTTCAAAGACATGGAAAGAAGAATTCTCAATTTCATATGAAAGAAAAACAGAACAAAACAAAAAAACTAGAATACAGAAAACAATTTTTAACAATAAAAGAAATTCACAGAAAATCACCATCTCTGACCTCAAATTGTACTACAGAGCAATAGTGACTAAAAACTGCATGGTGTTGGTACAGAGACAGACAGGTTGATCAATGGAATAAAACTGATGACCCAGAAATAAAACCACACACTTATGGATACTTGATTTTTGACAAAGAAACAAAAAATATACAATGGAATAACATAAAATAAAAATGGATCTTCAAAAAATGGTGCTAGTCTAACTCGTAGTCAGTAAAATACATCCATATTTGTCACCTTACAAAATGCTCAACTCCAAGTGAATCAAGGACCTCAACCAGATACACTGAATCTAATAGAAGAGAAAGTGGGAACGAGTCTCAAATTCATCGGCATGGGAGGTGAGAGTGGGGATTTCCTAAACAGAACTCCAATGGCTCAGGATCTAAGATAAAGAATTGAGAAATGGGATCTCATGAGACTGAAAAGTTGGTGTACGGCAAATTTCAAGTATCCAAATAATATAAAATGTTGTAAGGGTAAGGAATATTTTAATCTAATTTTAAAAAGATTATTTCTCAGAAAGTAATCAGGCAGAACTTTCAATCTGTAGTTATTTTGATTGCCTATGGTCTTTTAAAAAAAAAATCACGTCTTCCTGGTTATTGTTCAAAAATTGGTAGAACTATCTTCGGTCTATAGAATAAAGCACCTACTCAGTGGCATGGTCTGAAATAAAAGACTATTTGACTTTTATAAAATTTATAATAATCGTTTCTATTTTTTGTTCAAGGATCTTTTTTTACAAAACTGTATAACCTCCTTTATTAACACGATGTTAGCAACTTGTATCTATCTATATGTGCTTTTCCTCTACAGTGAATTTGAGGATACTTTTCTGAAAGTCTATCTTCCTTTTCAAATATTTCAATAGAAGATTTTTTAGCTTCTACTCACCCTGGGTTCCATATTTCATCCCTTATCATGTACCACCCACAGAGTTTTCTCATAAAATAAATTTTTAAGTGAATTCCTACACATTTTATTTACAGTTCGTTCAGAAATTAAGTACATATATTTTATTATGCTATATTCCTGCCACTGTCTCAATCCAAATCCTCCTAAATTTCGACCTCCAGAAGTAGCTGAACCTGCTTGTCTGTTCCTCATATCTATCAAGAGAGCCTCCAGTATAAAATTCAAAACCAAGTCCACTAAAGCTTAATATCCATTAGTAGCATCCACATAGAATTTAGAAACAAATTTAAGTATCTATGCTAGGCTGAATTCCATTGTTGCGACATGCTGGGCAATTTCTTATAATGAGTCTTCACAATCCTTTCTCTGTTTCTCTAATTTGAATTACAGTCTAAAACCCTACACACTCTGTTCTTAATTCCGCCAGATTTACCAGAACTTTCACACTCTCCAGAGTTTCAAATTATTTCCTGAACTCCAGTGACCTATTGACTCATTTATCAAGGAACTTATCTGTTCACACTGTAGAACCAGGAGCTCTTCTTTTTTTTTTCTTTCTTTCTTTCTTTTTTTTTTAATTTTTATTTTCTATATTCTATGTTTACATTCCAAAGGCTTTCCCCTTTCCCAGTTTCCCCCCTCCCTATGTCCCATAGTTCCTCTCCCCCCCCAACTATTCCCCAATCATTCCCCCTCCCCCCATGGTTTCTCTACAAAACTGGATCCAATCTTTCCATGCCCAGGGTCCTCTCCTTTCTTCTTGGGAATCATTTGACTTGCTAATTGTGCCTTGAGTATTTAAGGCTTCTGAACTCATTAATATCCACTTATCAGTGATTGCATTTCATGTGTATTCTTTTGTGATTGGGTTAGCTCACTCAGGATGATATTTTCCAGGTCTAACCATTTACCTACAAATTGCATGAATTCATTATTTTTAATTGCTGAGTAGTATTCCATTGTATAAATATACCACATTTTCTGTATCCGTTCCTCCTTTGAGGGATATTTCGGCTCCATTCAATTTCTGGCTATTATAAACAAGGCTGCTGTAAACATAGTGGAGCATGTGTCTTTATTGTATGCAGGGGAATCCTCTGGGTATATGCCCAGGAGTGGTATGCCAGGGTCCTCTGGAAGGGACATGCCCAATTTTCTGAGGAAACGCCACACGGTTTTACCATTTTGCAATCCCACCCAAAGTGGAGGAGTGTTCCTCTTTCTCCACATCCTTGCCAGCATTTGTTGTCTCTTGAGTTTTTAATCTTAGCCATTCTGACTGGTGTGAGGTGGAATCTCAGGGTTGTTTTGATTTGCATTTCTCTGATGACTAATGATGTTGAACATCTCTTAAGGTATTTCTCAGCCATCCGAATTTCTTCTGGTGAAAATTCTTTGTTTAGCTCTGTACCCCATTTTTTGATAGGGTTATTTGGTTCTTTGGGGTCTAACTTCTTGAGTTCTTTGTATATATTGGATATTAGCCCTCTGTCGGATGTGGGGTTGGTGAAGATCTTTTCCCACTTTGTTGGTTGTCGTTTTGTCCTTCTGACAGTGTCCTTTGCCTTGCAGAAACTTTGTAATTTTATGAGGTCCCATTTGTCAATTCTTGATCTTAGAGCATAAGCTATTGGTGTTCTGTTCAGGAACTTTCCCTCTGTGCCTATGTCCTCCAGGGTCTTCCCAAGTTTCTTTGCTAATAGTTTCAGTGTGTCTGGTTTTATGTGGAGGTCCTTGATCCACTTGGAGTTGATCTTAGTGCAAGGAGATAAGAGTGGGTCAATTCGCATTCTTCTGCATGTTGACCTCCAGTTGAACCAGCACCATTTGTTGAAAAGACTATCTTTTTTCCACTGGATGGTTGTGGCTCCTTTATCAAAGATCAAGTGACCATAAGTCTGTGGGTTCATTTCTGGGTCTTCAATCCTATTCCATTGATCCACTTGCCTGTTGCTGTACCAATACCATGCAGTTTTTAACACAATTGCTCTGTAGTACTGTTTAAGGTCAGGGATATTGATTCCCCCAGAAGTCCTTTTATTGTTGAGAATAGTTTTAGCTATCCTGGGTTTTTTGTTGCTCCAGATGAATTTGAGAATTGCTCTTTCTAGATCTCTAAAGAATTTAGTTGGGATTTTGATGGGGATTGCATTGAATCTGTATATTGCTTTTGGTAAGATGGCCATTTTTACGATATTGGTCCTGCCAATCCAGGAGCAAGAAATATTTTTCCATCTTCTGAGGTCTTCTTCAATTTCTTTCTTCAAGGACTTGAAGTTCCTGTCATACAGATCTTTCGCTTGTTTGGTTAGAGTTACACCAAGGTACTTTATGTTGTTTGTGGCTATTGTGAAGGGTGTTATTTCCCTAACTTCTTTCTCAGCCTGCTTGTCCTTTGAGTACAAGAAGGCTACTGATTTGCTTGAGTTAATTTTATAACCAGCCACTTTGCTGAAGTTGTTTATCAGCTGTAGAAGTTCTCTGGTGGAGTTTTTTGGGTCACTTAAGTAAACTATCATATCATCTGCAAATAATGATAGTTTGACTTCTTCCTTTCCAATTTGTATCCCTTTGACTTCTTTATGTTGTCTAATTGCTCTCGCTAGAACTTCAAGTACTATATTGAAAAGATATGGAGAGAGAGGGCAGCCTTGTCTAGTCCCTGATTTTAGTGGGATTGCTTCAAGTTTCTCTCCATTTATTTTGATGTTGGCTACTGGTTTGCTGTAGATTGCTTTTACTATGTTTAGGTATGGGCCTTGAATTCCTGCTCTTTCCAAGACTTTTAGCATGAAAGGATGCTGAATTTTGTTGAATGCTTTTTAGCATCTAATGAGATGACCATGTGGTTTTTTTCTTTTAGTTTGTTTATGTAGTGGATTACATTGATGGATTTCTGTATGTTGAACCATCCCTGCATCCCTGGGATGAAGCCTACTTGATCATGGTGAATGATCATTTTGATGTGCTCTTGGATTCGGTTGGCAAGAATTTTATTTAGTATTTTTGCATCGATATTCATAAGAGAAATTGTCCTGTAGTTCTCTTTCTTTGTTGGATCTTTTTGTGGTTTAGGTATTAGCATAATTTTGACTTCAAAGAATGAGTTGGGCAGTATCCCTTCTGTCTCTATTTTGTGGAATAATTTGAAAAGTATTGGTGTTAAGTCTTCTTTGAAGGTCTGGTAGAATTCTGCACTATAACCATCTGGTCCTGTACTTTTCTTGGTTGGGAGGCTTTCTATAACCCCTTCTATTTCTTTAGGGGTTATGGGACTATTTAGCTGATCTATTTGATGCTGATTTAATTTTGGTATTTGGTATCTGTCTAGGAAATTGTCCATTTCCTCTAGATTCTCCAGTTGTTTTGAGTATAGACCTTTGTAGTAGGATCTGATGATCTTTTGAATTTCCTCAGTTTCTGTTGTTATGTCTCCCTTTTCATTTCTAATTTTGTTAATTTGGATACTGTCTCTGTATCCTTTGGTTAGTCTGGCTAGGGTTTTATCTATCTTGTTGATTTTCTCAAAGAACCAGCTCCTGGTCTTGTTGATTCTTTGTATGGTTTCTTTGTTTCTATTTGATTGATTTCAGCCCTGAGTTTGATGATTTCTTGTCTTCTACTCCTCCTTGGTGAATTAACTTGTTTTTCTTCCAGGGCTTTAAGGTGTGCCGTTAAGCTGCTAGTGTATGCTCTCTCCAGTTTCTTTTTGGATGCACCTAGAGCTATGAGTTTTCCTCTTAGCACTGCTTTCATTGTTTCACATAGATTTGGGTAGGTTGTACCTTCATTTTCATTGAATTCTAAAAAGTCTTTGATTTCTTTTTATATTTCTTCCTTGACCAAGTTGTCATTGAGTAGAGTATTGTTCATTTTCCATGTGTATGTGGGCTTCTGTTGTTTTTGTTGCTATTGAAGACCACTCTTACTCCATGGTGATCTGATAGGAGGCATGGGATTAGCTCGATCTTCTTGTATTTGTTGACATCTGTCTTGTGACCAATTATATGGTCTATTTTGGAGAAGGTACCATGCGGTGCTGAGAAAAAGGTATATTCTTTAGCTTTAGGATGAAATGTTCTATATATATATATATGTTAAAACTAATTGGTCCAGAGTTTCAATTAGTTGCACTGTGTCCCTGTTTAGTTTCTGCTTTCCTGACCAGTCCATTGAGGAGAGTGGAGTGTTGAAGTCACCCACAATTATTGTGTTAGGTGTAATGTGTGCTTTAAGCTTTAGTAAGGTTTCTTTTACGAATGAGGGTGCCCTTGCATTTGGAGCATAGATGTTCAGTATTGAGAGTTCTTCTTGGTGGATTTTCCCTTTGGCCAGCAAGAAGTGACCTTCTGAGTCTCTTTTGATGATTTTAGGTTGGAAGTCAATTTTATCTGATATTAGAATGGCTACTCCAGCTTGTTTCCTGAGACCATTTGCTTGTAAAATTGTCTTCCAGCCTTTTACTCTAAGGCAGTGTTTTTCTTTAACACTGAGATGTGTTTCCTGTATGCAGCAAAATGTAGGGTCCTGTTTCCGTATCCAGTCTGTTAATCTATGTCTTTTTATTGGGGAATTGAGTCCATTGATGTTAAGAGATATTAAGGAATAGTAATTATTTCCTCCAGACATCTTTGAAATTATATTTATTTATTTTATTTATTTTTTATATTTGAGAGGTTACCTTCTTTTGGGTTTGATGAGAGGAGGTTTCTATCTTGCTTCTTCCCGGGTGTAGTTTCCGTCCTTGTCTTGGTGTTTTCCCCCTATTATCCTTTGTAGGGCTGGATTTGTGGAAAGATATCATGCAAATTTGGTTTTGTCATGGAATACCTTGATGTCTCCATCTATGGCGATTGAGAGCTTTGCTGGGTAAAGTAGTTTTGGCTGAAGTTTGTGTTCTCTTAGAGTTTGCATTATATCTGCCCAGGATCTTCTAGCTTTCATGGTCTCAGGTGAGAAGTCTGGTGTTATTCTGGTAGGTCTTCCTTTATAAGTTACTTGGCCTTTTTCTCTTGCTGCCTTTAATATTCTATCTTTGTTTAGTACATTTGGAGTTTTGATTATTATGTGACGGGATGTATTTCTGTTCTGATCCAGTCTGTTTGGGGTTCTATATGCTTCTTGTATATTCATGGCCATCTCTTTCTTTAGGTTGGGGAAGTTTTCTTCCATAATTTTGAAGAAGATATTTGCTGGCCCTTTAACTTGTAAATCTTCACTCTTGTCTATACCTATAATCCTTAGGTTTGGTCTTCTCATTGTGTCCTGGATTTCCTGGATGTTTTGGGTCACAGCCTTTTTGCATTTAGTATTTTCTTTGTTGAATCAATGGTTCCTATGGTATCTTCGGCTTCTGATATTCTGTCTTCTATCTCTTGTATTCTATTGTTGATATTTGCGTCTATGGCCCCTGATTTCTTCCCAAGGTTTTCTATCTCCAATGTTGTCTCACTCTGCAATTTCTTAGTTGTTTCTACTTCTGTTTTTAGTACCTGGATGGATATGCTCAGATCTTTCGCTTGCTTGATTGTGTTTTTGTGTATTTCTTTAGTAGATTTTTGTGTTTCCTCTTTCATAGCTTCTACTTGTTGGCCCACGTTCTTCTGTATTTCTTTAAGTGATTTTTGTCTTTCTTCATTATTGTCTTCTTCTTTTTGATCCATCTTCTCCTGCATTTCTTGAAGTGATTTTTGTATTTGCCTTGTAAAGGCTTCTAACTTTTGATCCATTTTCTCCTCTATTTCTTTACGAGATTTTTCTATGTGTTCAGCTACCAGCATCCTAACCAGTGATTTTATATCCAAGTCTTGTTTTTCTGGTGTTTTGGGGTATCCAGGGCTTCCTGTTGTTGGTGAACTGGGTACAGATGCTGTCATGTTGCCTTGATTTCTGTTAGTGACGTACCTTCATTTATCTTTTGCTATCTGGTTATTTCTGGTGTAAGTTGACCTTGTTGTCACTGGCTGGTGCTTGAATCTCCTGTGAGGATTCGCTCACCTGTTGTTTCTCTACTGGTGGTTATGCTTGATTGCTGCTCAACGGGATCACTAGCTGGCTGCCACCCGCTGCCTTGGTGCATGGCCTGCAGTCTCAGGGATGTACAGAGGAGTATATCAGAGCCTCTGTGGGCACTGCTGGGCCTGCCTAATAGAGAGAGCCTACAGATCCCCCCACGCAGTAGCCCCTAATGGAATCTGTCTACCTGCGCCTTTCCAGCTGTGTCCTGGTTGCAATATCGAAATTTTGTAATTTTATGAGGTCACATTTGTCAATTCTTGATCTTAGAGCATAAGCAATTGGTGGTCTGTTCAGGGTACCCAATTTTAATAGGGTGGAGGCACACAGGGCTCTGAGTTTTCCTCTTAGCACTGCTCTCATTGTGTCCCATAGATTTGTGTATGTGGTGCCTTGGTTTTCATGAAAATCTAAAAAGTCTTTGATTTCTTTCTTGATTTCTTCCTGGGCCAAAGTATCATAGTGTAGAGTACTGTTCAGATTACATGTGTATGTGTTCTTTCTGTTGTCTTCCTTGCTATTGAAGACCACTTCCACCTGAGAGCCCATAAAGCTATTTCCACACCACTGGATGACTGGGTTTCCCTTGGCACAGATTGCTGGTGTCCTGTCCTCCTCTTGGGTTCCTTTGTAGCCCTGGTGTGTCTTGAACCTAGCAATGTTATACTCAACCTGTCTCTCTGAACCTGGTACTGCTAGTTCACTCCCTCAAGGAGTGAAGATGGCAGAGGGGTGTCCCTGCAAGAGCTGACTAACCCTCAGGGCACAGGACCCTCCAAAGGCTGGCACACAGAGGAACTGCGAAGGTCCTGGGCTCAGGGAGCATCCCAGCGGTGTGCATCCACAGAGATCTTAAAGTTGGGATGCCTCAGTCCTAGAACTGCCTGTGCTGTCTAAAATGGAGCAAAGATGGTGGCAGGGACCCTCATCTGTGGACACGATCAACTCTGGATTTGGCTGTGATGGCTATCTCCTCCTCACTGGCTACTGGGTTTATAGCTAGCTTCCTCCACTACTTGGAGATGGCAAGCTGTGGTCGAGGGTGTTCCTTATCCAGAGGCAGAAACCAGTAGGCTCTTGCCAGAGACCTCCAGATTGGATCCTCCACATTGCAGAGCTGGACACACCAGTACAGACTGCCTCTTCCTAGCTGTCTCCTTGGTGTATAAGCTGGATTCCTGCACTGCTTGGAGATGGTGCACTGTGGGTGAGTGTGTTCCCAATCCAGAGGCAGAGACTGCCAATTCTCCCCTTTTAGCTGTACTACACCCTTGCCAACCAGAAGATTATGGCCCTCTTAGTGTATTCTTTTATCACCAACAAAGAGTTAATGTATTTAACCCATAATGGCTTGAGAATGTGTTTGCTGTTCTTAATTTTGGTTTGTTTATTCCTTTGTTTTGGTTTTTTCTTTCAAGACAGGGTTTCTTTGTGTAGCCCAGGCTTTCCTGGAACTCACTCTGTAGACCAGGCTGGGCTCAAACTCAGAAATCCACCTGCCTCTGCCTCCCAAGTGATTGGATTAAAGGCCTGTGCCACCACCAACCTGCTGCTGTCCTTATTTTTATACCAAATACATTGGTACATGGAGCCATCTCCCTGTCAGTATTCATGAAGTTGATTGTTGTAATGGTTTCCTAAGATCTGAAAATCGTGAGAAGGTCTTTACCAGCTCTCCATCTGACAGAGGGCTAATATCCAATATATACAAAGAACTCAAAGAGTTAGACTCCAGAGAACCAAATAACCCTATTAAAAATGGGCTACAGAGCTAAGCAAAGAATTTTCACCTGCGGATTATCAAATACCTGAGAACCATCTAAAGGAATGTTCAACCACCTTAGTCGTCAGGGAAATGAAAATCAAAACAACCCTGAGATTTCACCTCATACCATTCAGAATGGCTAAGATGACCAAATCAGGAGTTGTCAGGGGCTGCACAGGTTGTGGAGAAAGAGGAACAATCCTCCACTGCTGATGAGATTGCAAGAGCAAAAACTAAAACACTCTGTCAATCAGTCTGGTGGTTCCTCAGAAAACTAGTCATAATACTACTGGAGGACCCAGCTATACCACTCCTGGGCATAAACCCAGAGTATTATCCTGTGTGTTCTAAGTACACACGCTGCACTATATTCGTAGCAGGCTTATTTATAGTCGCCAGAACCTGGAAAGAACCCAGATGTCCCTCAATGGAGGAGTGAATATAGAAAATGTGGTATATTTACACAGGGGAATACTACATAGTAATTAAAACCAATTAATTCATGAAATTTTGGGCAAGACTTTGGCACTGGAAAATATCATCCTAAGTAAGTGAGGTAACCCAATCACAAAAGAACACACATGGAATGCAGTCACTGATAAGTGAATATTAGCCCAGAAGCTCTGAATACTCAAGACACAATTAGCATATCAAATGATTCCCAAGGAGAAGGAAGGAGTGGGTCCTGGTCCTGGAAAGGCTTGATCCAGCATTGTAGGGGAGTACCAGGACAGAGAAATAGGAGGGTTTGATTGGGGGATGGGGAGAGGGATGAGGGCTTATGGGAAATATGGGGAGTGGAGAACCATGAAAGGGAAAATCATTTGGAATGTCAACCAAAAATATAGAAAATTAAAAGAAGAGGGGGTAGAGAATTGTAGAACTAAGAAACCAGCATGGAATCCTGTCATTATCCATTAAAACTCTCATATATAAGTACCTCTGTATGTGAATTTATACATAAATAATATTTTATTTATATATACATAATTGCTATGGTTTCATTGGTTGAAATAAAGGTGAAGACAATTTTATAAGTGTCATTGAGATGAAATATTTATCTTCATTTTTCTTTTCACTAAATGTGGCTTTAAATATCATTGAATAGACATATAATATATGCATATATAAATAAAATTACCTTTTAAAACCAATTTCTACCGGAATATTGGAAACATAAGATTCTGAGATTTTGTGTTAGAGTAGATATTTGCAAATGAATCTATACATTTAAGTAAAGAAGTGTAGGATCCTGGTATGGAGGCACAAACGAACTAGCATAGACAATCTGTTTTTATCATACTTGGACTTGAACTCACAACTGATATCTCAGAAACAAAATCGATATTGAATGCCAGCTCTAAAGATATGTTTTTTGGATCTTTTCTTTATTTATTTTTCAAATGTTTTCCCTGTTCCAGTTCTCCCGAATGCCATCCGCCCTACCCTTGCCTCTAGGAGGTGCGCCCCCACCCTGGCATTCCCTTCCATTGACTGGGGAATGGAACACACTCATGCCTGAGGGCCTCTCCTCCCACTGATGTCCAGCATAGGATTGTTTCCTTTGTTGTTCCCTTGAACACTCTTACAGTCCTCCTCTGTAGATTTTGGATTATCTTTTGGATTGTGATTGTCTCTTCTTGAAAGCTTTTCAGGATAGTGGCCACCTGGATGTTGATTTCTCTCATTTTGTCCAGTAGCATAGTCTTTTCTGTGCCCCCTTGGAAGGGTGAATTTCTGATATTAAGAGGTAGGTAAAAGTCTCTCTGGAGAAAGGACCTCTCTGTTTGCAGAGGGTCTATGCTGCACACCCACTGCATATCTTTTGGTAATTCTCATACCACTTGTGGTATTGCCTCTCCCATTCTTGGTAGTGTTCTTTCTCGAAGGGGTCTCTAAAGCTGACCCTCTGCCCACAATCCTCTTTGATGTCATAAGGAGGTGTAATGTCCCCGTATCTAGGAAAATGATGACTGTGTTTTTCTCCTTGAGATACTTTGCTTTCAGTGGGAGACTGTCCCTTCAATGCTTCAGGAGATCTAGACTCTGAGTGGCATCGACTATATAGAGATGACCTTGACCTAGATCTTCTGTAATACCTGTGAGTTCTGGACCGGGAACAGTCATTGATGCTCACTTCTCTCCCTCTCATGGGGTATGGGGCTGATCTTGAATAGGAGCGAGAATGTGAGCACCTGAAGGACCTAGAGCAAGAAGTTGAACCTGTTGAGCCAGACCTTGACTTTGAGCAAATGTGTGAACGTCTGAAATATGATGACCCACTATAGGGAGATTTTGACTCTTCCTTGAGGAGCCCTTGCTCTCTATAGAATTCTTCTCTTGACAAAGGAGGAGCCTGTTTTGTAGGGACCATATTTGAAAGGGGAATCTGCACCCCTGTTGTCTTGGCAGGAGCTGGGGGAAACCCTGGAGGTGGCACACTGTATCCTGCTTGTGGAGGCTGAGCAGGAGGAAAGTGAAGAGGAAACTCTGGGTGAGGTACACCTGGAGGCATAGGTCATGTCTGTGGAGGAGGCAGATACAAAGGAGCTGGTGGAGCAGGCAAAAAGCCTGGAGTGGCTGGTAGTGGTGTGGCCTGAGTCCTCTGTGATCTTTCTCTTTCTCTGTGGTGTTTCCTTCGGTTTATACTTGTGTAAAAGCTTCTTTCTCCTCTTGGAATTTGCTGTGGTGGAGAAGCTGGGTAGCCAAGCTTGTTGGAATGTTCCCAACCTGGTCGACCAAGACCTGAACCAGCCTTTCTTCTTCCTGGACCAGATGAAAGGACTGGCACCTGGTAAACCTTTGCTTCCACAATAGCAGTTGAAGAGGCACCCTTTGCAGGTTGTGATGTAAGTGCAGCAGCTGGTAATGATTGACTCTCAGAATTCAGAAAGGGTCCATCTACTTTTTCTGAATGGCCTGATGCTGATTCTGTTGCAGTTGTTATATCAGGTACTGGAGCTGGGGCAGAAGATGCATTTCCAGACCCAGAAGGAGCCAAGGATGATGGATTTGAAGTTAATGAAGCTATGGAGGGGGGTGGGTGTGCTGAGGAAGATGTCACTGGAATGAGAGGATCCTGCTGTCTTGATAGGAGAGACCTCATGCTAGGCTGCAGGTTCCATTGAATGAGTGGTCTTGGTGGTGTGGGTGGAGGTGAGTGTTTTCTTCGGAGTGTTTTTGGAAAGCCAGTTCCATTTTGAAAGTTCTTCACAGTCTGTCTTAAAAACTTGTTGGCAACTAAAGCATCAGGAGAAACATGCTTTTGCTGACATGTTGGACATGTATGTTCATCTGAGTCCAGGAGTGCTGTTCTTACACATTCATCACAGTAACTGTTTCCACAGCAAGGGACGAGCACTGCATCAGTCATAATGTCTTTGCAGATGAGGCACAAGAGGTCCTCTGGGATAGGATCCCCTTTTTCCGAAGGTGGTGAGGGTTCCTCTGGTAAGAAGGGTGGTTTCTCTTTCTTGCCAATTGCATAGGCCTCTGCATCTAGAGTCGGGATTACATATTTTCCAGTGTTTTTAAGCATTGCACCTTTCTTGGTAGGATCTGTCACTTCCATCAAAAAACTTGTAGGAATTCCACTGCACTTTTTGATCCTGCGACCAGATCCCGAGTCCTTATCCCTATTTGTTGGGCAATCCTTAATATAATGACCAGGTTGACCACAACGAAGGCAGATGTAAGATGGAGGTGGCACACCTACCCGAGTTTTCTTCCTGTAATAGACTGGCTCATATTCACGCACAGATTGCCACATCATTGCTTCAATTTTGTCTTCCTCAGAAGCATTGGCTTCATCCAGATTGGCAGTCTCTATAAGCTGGGCCAGAGAATCAGATTCAGAAGAGGAGGCATCAGTTCCTTTTCTAATTGCCATCACTGGTTCAGTTCTCCTTTGAACATGGGTCTTGCTTGTAGGCTTCAGACCTCTGCTAGGAATTCTTCTGACAGTCACAGAGGAATATGTAGGAATGAGTGCATTATCATCAGTATATTCTTCTTTGTTCTCTGCATTGATGATCTGCAGATCACTATTGGCAGCTTTCAGCTTTTCTCTCCCCATAATCTGCTTCTTTAAGTTGCAGACGGAGATATGGAGCCCATCAAACTTGAGGATGTCGTAGGTGAGTTTAGAGGCAAATTTATAGTACACACAGGGCATTGTGGCAAAGGATTCCTTGTGCTAGTTACCAAGCTGACCGCTGAATTTGGCAAGTTCTGGAGCTAGGTCTTCTGGGTTGGAAGTAACTCAGGTCTACCAAAGAGGCTGGAAGAGAAGAAAGGATTTGCTGGTTCACTATACAAGAAATCCATGAATACATTTCCATATTTCAGACTACAACTGGCATATTTGTGCCTCAAAGCAGGGGACTGATTAAACATCAGCAGATTCACTCAGTTAGATAGCTGAGTGAATCCTCTTTCTACACACCATAGGTAATTCCTTTAGGAAATCCAACCTCTGAACCATAGGGCACGCCCTGCCCTTGACAGAATCTAATCAGAGGAGGAATGTGTGTCTCTGGCAAGCAAGGCATTCTTTCTCCCTCAGAGACGTTGTTTCCTGGATTTACACTGAGGAAGGACTAAGCATTAAGTTATCACAGAAATGTCCTCTTTTCATAGACGTGTGGTTTTTACCCTGTTGCTCTAGTGGCCTCAAACTCACAGAGATCTGCCTGCCTCTGCTCCCTGGTGCTGGGATTAAAGGTTTGTGCCACCAGTGAGGTGGAGGTCAGACTACAACGTATAAGACCTGGTGTATCAAACCCAGATGGTCCGGGTGAAAGCAGGAGCCAAAACATGCAGAGCCATCTCATTGGACTTTGACATGAATTTCCTTACTATCTGTATGTTATGCTTTATATCAGAGAAGGTTGACCTTAAGTTTTAGATTTTTAGAAAAACTACTCAATTGAGGGTTTTCTTTGTAATTCCTTCCATTGGTCCATTACTTGTTTACTATGCAAGAAACCCTGTATGATCCCACACAGCACCTAATAAATTGGACATGATAACAATTATAAGAACCTCAAAGTAGAAATTCAAGGCTAGGTAAAGGGCATTGTATGATTTAGAGTTCTCTAGAATAAGAGAATTTAGAATGTGAATCTCTCTCTGCATTTCTCTCTCAATCTCTCTCTCTCTCATTCCCACTCTCTCTCTCACTCTCTCTGTCTCTCTCTCTCTCTCTCTCTCTCTCTCTCTCTCTCTCTCTCTTGCCAGGTCTCTCTCAAATTTTCTCTCTCTCTCATATATACAGAGACGGACATATTTTTGAATCTATAAATAGGACTTACATATATGGGCTTAATTAGAATGACTTACCGAATGTGTTTCAGCTCATCAAGTGATGTCTGAATATAAATGAAAATTCCAAGTATCAAAACTTCTCAGTCCACAGGAGGTTCAATAGCTCAGCTGGTCTTCAGTACAAGCTGGAATCCCAACAAAGCAGGTTCTAATGTCAGAGAAGGAATCCACTTGCTTGCAAGCCAAGAGCAAGAAAGCAAGTGTTTCCTCCTTCCATGGCCTATTTATTTAGATGCACAAGAGGTGTGGCCAAACCTAAGTGTGTGACTTCCTACCTTAAGATCCATTTTAAGGCCAGACAGTGGTGGCACACACCTTTAATCCCAGCCCTTGGGAGGCAGAGGCAGGTGGATTTCTGAGTTTGAGGCCAGTCTGGTCCACAGAGTGAGTTCCAGGACAGCCAGGGCTACATAGAGAAACCCTGTCTCATCCCCCCTCCCCCGCAAAAAAAAAAAAAGATCCAGATTAAAAAGGCAGGAGAAATGATTCTATAGTTAAGATCACTTGACTGCTCTTCCAGAGGACCTGGCTTCAGTTCCCAACAACAACATGGCAGCTCACCACCAAGTATAAGTCCAATTCCAGAGTAATGGGACACTTTCACAACAGACAATGATAGTAGCAAAAAACCGATGCATATGAAATAAATAAATTGAAGATTTAAAAAAATCCAGAATAGAAGTCAATAAGAGGGACAGGAATTCCCTGGATTGGTTTCTGTGGCTCAGCAGCTGATATTCAGGCTTTTCAGGGTAGTCCTCTAGGCCTGGATAAGGGCCTCAGACATTCCTGTGGCCCTTAGGCAAACTCCTTCCCATAAGCCTTCTCACTCAGTGCATCTTGTTTTTCTGCTCATTGAATAAACTCACTAAGTCGGCTATTCAGTTACTCACAGAATACTCTTCTTTGCTTGTACTCATAGTGGCTCCTCATTGCCCTGGGGCTGGGAGTCAGCTCAGCACTAAGCACACTTGCCACTCTTGCTGAGGACATTTGGTTCCAAGAACCAACATTGCAACTCATAAGTATAGACTGTATTTCAACTCCCAACTATGGTCAGCACACTCCAAGAATGGAAGACAAAGGAATTAGCTTAGCTCAGTCCCACAAGGCAAGCAGGCAAACAGGAGAGCCTCACCTTATTTTCTTTTTTCTAAAATTTCAAACTTCTAAGATCTTAAGGTTTAATTTATCTTTCACCTGTACTTTTTGGTTATTATTGTTTTAACTTTCAGTTTGAAATACTGTCTTCATTTGACATTGTCCTTAGTATTTAGTTGTATTTCATTGTGATCAACATTCATTTCTACTTTTATCAGAACTGCTCATAACCTCATTAAGACCTGCTCAGAAATCTGCCTGCCTCGGGCTCCCAAGTGCTGGGATTAAAGGTGTGTGCCACCACTGCCCTGCAATCTTTGCTATTCTTGTTTGGGTCTCAGGTGGAATCTCAAGGTCGTTTTGATTTGCATTTCTCTGATCAGCAAGGCCTTTGCACCTTTCTTTAGATGCTTAGTCAGCCATTCAAGGTTCCTCAGTTGTGTCATTTTATTTCTATCTCCCATTTTTAAAAGAGCTGTTTGTTGTTTTGGAGATTGGTTTCTTGAGTTCTTTATATATTTTGGATATTGGCCCTCTGTTGGATTTTGCTTTAGTGAAGATATTTTCCCAAACTGTAGTTTGAAGATATTAACTGCTGCCACCACCTCCAAAAGAAAAAAGAAAGAAAAAAGAAAAAGAAAGAAAGAAAAACAAGTGTACCCCATGTACTGTCAACAGAAATCAAAATGTTAAACAAGCTGAAGTGCCCAAGTGAGGACTCCTCTGTCTCACTTTGGAGGAAGAAGACAGCAATTTCATTTGCTGTTGGAATAAAGAACCTGGGCAGTAAATTGTCCAAAAGGGGGGCACGGTGGGGGTGGGGGAGGGCAGAGAGCAGGGAGTCAGAGAGGGTGCATGATCTGGTAATGAGTGAAGGAAATAGACTGAAACTTTGAGAGCCAACAGAAAGCAATGAACATCAAACCACAGGAATTAATATCCAGTTCTCGGGGATTGCATTCCATGGGTCTTCTTTTGTGATTCAGTTACCACACTTAGGATGATATTTTCCAGTTGCAACCATTTGCCTAAAGATTTCATGAATTCATTGTGTTTAATTGCTGAGTAGTATTCCATTGTGTAAATATACCCCAAGTTCTGTATCCATTCCTCCATTGAGGGACATCTGGGTTCTTTCCAGCTTCTGGCTTTTATAAATAAGGCTGCTATGAACAGAGTGAAGCATGTGTCCTTGTTGCATGACTGGGAATCCTCTGTGTGTATGCCCAGGACTGGTATAGCAGGGTCCTCCGGAAGTGTCATGTCCAGTTTTCTGAGGAACTACCAGACCGATTTCCAGAGTGGTTATAGCAGCTTGCAATCCCACCAGCAGTGGAGGAGTGTTCCTCTTTCTATACATCCTCTGAACACCTGCTGTCTCCTGAGTTTTTAACCTCAGCCATTCTGCTGTTGTGAGGTGAAATCTCAGGGTTGATTGGATTTGCATTTCCCAAATGACTAATGATGTTGACCATTTCTTAAGGTGCTTCTCAGCCATTTGGATATCTTTGGGTGACAATTTTTTGTTTACTTCTGTACCCCATTTTTTTTTAATTTTTTTAAAAATGTTTTAATTTTATTTTCTATATTTTGTTTTCATTCCAAAGGCTTTCCCCTTTTCCAGTTCCCTCCCAACATATGTCCCATAAGTCCTCTCCCACCCCAACTATTGCCCAATCAACGCCCAACACCACCAACATTTCTCTGTTCTGGATCTACAAAACGGGATCCAATCTTTTCTGGCCCAGGGTCCTCTCCTTTCTTCTTCTTGGGAATCATTTGACTTGCTCATTGTGCCTTGAGTATTTAGGGCTTCTGGGCTCATTAATATCCACTTATCAGTGATTGCATTTCATGTGTATTCTTTTGTGATTGGGTTACCTTGCTTAGGATGATATTTTCCAGATCTAACCATTTGCCTACAAATTGCATGAATTCATTATTTTTAATTGCTGGGTAGTAGTCCATTATATAAATATACCACCTTTTTTGTATCCATTCCTCCTTTGAGGGATAACTGGGCTCCTTCCAACTTCTGGCTATTATAAACAAGGCTGCTATGAACGTAGTGGAGCATGTGTCTTTATTGCATGCAGGGGAATCCTCTGGGTATATGCCCAGGAGTGATATGCCAGGGACCTCTGGAAGTGACATGCCCAATTTTCTGAGGAACCTCCAAACGATTTCCAGAGTGGTTTTAACATTTTGCAATCCCACCAATAGTGGAGGAGTTTTCTTCTTTGCATCCTAGCCAGCACCTATTGTCGCTTGAGTTTTTAATCTTAGCCATTATGACTGGTAGGTGGAATCACAGGGTTGTTTTGATTTGCATTTCTCTAATGACTAATGATGTTGAACATCTCTTAAGGTGTTTCTCAGTCATCCAAAATTCTTCTGATGAAAATTCTTTGTTTAGTTCTTTACCGCATTTTTTGATAGGGTTATTTGGTTCTTTGGGGTCTAACTTCCTGAGGTCTTTGTATATATTGGATATTAGCCCTCAGTCAGATGTGAGTTTGGTGAAGACCTTTTCCCACTTTGTTGGTTGCTGTTTTGTCCTTCTGACAGTGTCCTTTGCCTTACAGAAACTTTGTAATTTTATGAGGTCCCATTTGTCAATTCTTGATCTTAGAGAATAAGCAATTGGTGGTCTGGTCAGGGTACCCAATTTTAATAGGGTGGAGGCACACAGGGCTCTGAGTTTTCCTCTTAGCACTGCTCTCATTGTGTCCCATAGATTTGTGTATGTGGTGCCTTGGTTTTCATGAAAATCTAAAAAGTCTTTGATTTCTTTCTTGATTTCTTCCTGGGCCAAGGTATCATAGTGTAGAGAATTGTGCAGTTTACATGTGTATGTGTTCTTTCTGTTGTCTTCCTTGCTATTGAAGACCACTTCCACCTGAGAGCCCATAAAGCTATTTCCACACCACTGGATGACTGGGTTTCCCTTGGCACAGATTGCTGGTGTCCTGTCCTCCTCTTGGGTTCCTTTGTAGCCCTGGTGTGTCTTGACCCTAGCAATGTTATACTCAGCCTGTCTCTCTGAACCTGGTACTGCTAGTCTGCTCCATCAAGGAGTGAAGATGGCAGAGGTGTGTCCCTGCAAGTGCTGACTAACGCTCAGGTCACAGGACCCTCCACAGGCTGGCACACAGAGGAACTGCCAAGGCCCTGGGCTCAGGTAGCAGCCCAGTGGTGTGCATCCACAGAGATCTCAAAGTTGGGATGCCTCAGTCTGAGAACTGCCTGTGCTGTCTAAAATGGAGCAAAGATCGTGGCAGGGACCCTCCTCTGTGGCCACGATCAACTCTGGATTTGGCTGTGATGGCTTTCTCCTCCTCACTGGCTACTGGGTTTATAGCTAACTTCCTCCACTACTTGGAGATGGCAAGCTGTGGTCGAGGGTGTTCCTTATCCAGAGGCAGAAACCAGTGGGCTCTTGCCAGAGACCTCCAGACTGGATCCTCCACATTGCAGAGCTGGACGCACCAGTGCAGGCTGCCTCTTCCTAGCTGTCTGCTTGGTGTATAAGCTGGCTTCCTGCACTGCTTGGAGATGGTGCACTGTGGGTGAGTGTGTTCCCAATCCAGAGGCAGAGATTGCCAATTCTCCCCTTTTAGCTGTACTAGACCCTTGCCAACCAGAAGATTATGGCCCTCTTAGTGTATTCTTTAATCACCAAGAAAGAGTATTTAACCAATAATGGCTTGAGAATGTGTTGGCTGTTCTTAATTTTGGTTTGTTTGTTCCTTTGTTTTGGTTTTTTTCTTTCTAGACAGGGTTTCTCTGTGTAGCCCTGGCTTTCCTGGAACTCACTCTGTAGACCAGGCTGGGCTCAAACTCAGAAATCTGCCTGCCTCTGCCTCCCAAGTGCTGGGATTAAAGGCTTGTGCCACCACCAACCTGCTGCTGTCCTTATTTTTATACCAAATACATTGGTACATGGGGCCATCTCCCTGTCAGTAGTCATGAAGTTGATTGTTGTAATGGTTTCCTAAGATCTGAAAATCGGGAAAAGTTCTTTACCAGCTCTCCATCTGACAGAGTGCTAATATCCAATATATACAAAGAACTCAAAGAGTTAGACTCCAGAGAACCAAATAACCCTATTAAAAATGGGCTACAGAGCTAAGCAAAGAATTTTCACCTGCGGATTATCAAATACCTGAGAACCACGTAAAAGAATGTTCAACCACCTTAGTCATCAGGGAAATGAAAATCAAAACAACCCTGAGATTTCACCTCATACCATTCAGAATGGCTAAGATGACCAAATCAGGAGATGTCAGGGGCTGCACAGGTTGTGGAGAAAGAGGAGCACTCCTCCACTGCTGATGACATTGCAAGAGGGAAAAACTAAAACACTCTGTCAATCAGTCTGTTGGTTCCTCAGAAACTAGTCATAATACTACTGGAGGACCCAGCTATACCACTCCTGGGCATAAACCCAGAGGATTATCCTGAGTGTTCTAAGTACACACGCTCCACTATATTCATAGCAGGCTTATTTATAGTCGCCAGAACCTGGAAAGAACCCAGATGTCCCTCAATGGAGGAGTGAATATAGAAAATGTGGTATATTTACACAGGGGAATACTACATAGTAATTAAAACCAATTAATTCATGAAATTCTTGGGCAGGAGGTTGGCACTGGAAAATATCATCCTAAGTGAGGTAACCCAATCACAAAAGAACACACATGGAATGCAGTCACTGATAAGTGGATATTAGCCCAGAAGCTCTGAATACTCAAGACACAATTAGCATATCAAATGATTCCCAAGGAGAAGGAAGGAGTGGGTCCTGGTCCTGGAAAGGCTTGATCCAGCATTGTAGGGGAGTACCAGGACAGAGAAATAGGAGGGTTTGATTGGGGAATGGGGAGAGGGAAGAGGGCTTATGGGACATATAGGGAGTGGAGAACCATGAAAGGGAAAATCATTTGGAATGTCCACCAAGAATATAGAAAATTAAAAGAAGACGGGGTGGAGAATTGTTGAACTAAGAAACCGGCATGGAATCGTGTCATTAGGCCATTCAAACTCTCATATATAAGTACCTCTGTATGTGAATTTATATATAAATAATATTTTATTTATATATACATAATTGCTATGGTTTCATTGGTTGAAATAAAGGTGAAGACAATTTTATAAGTGTCATTGAGATGAAATATTTCTCTTCATTTTTCTTTTCACCAAATGTGGCTTTAAATATCATTGATTAGACATATAATATATGCATATATAAATAAAATTACCTTTTAAAACCAATTTCTACAGGAATATTGGAAACATAAGATTCTGAGATTTTGTGTTTGAGTAGATGTTTGCAAATGAATCTATACATTTAAGTAAAGAAGTGCAGGATCCTGGTATGGAGGCACAAATGAACTAGCATAGATGATCTGTTTTTATCATACTTGGACTTGAACTCAAATCTGATATCTCAGAAACAAAATCGATATTGAATGCCAGCTCTAAAGATATGTTTTTTGGATCTTTTTTTTATTTATGTTTCAAATGTTTTCCCTGTTACAGGTCTGCCCAATGCCATCCCCCCTCACCTTGCCTCTAGGAGGTGCGCCCCCACCCTGGCATTCCCTTCCATTGACTGGGGAATGGAACACACTCATGCCTGAGGGCCTCTCCTCCCACTGATGTCCAGCATAGGATTGTTTCCTTTGCTGTTCCCTTGAACACTCTTACAGTCCTCCTCTGTAGATTTTGGATTATCTTTTTGATTGTGATTGCCTCTTCTTGAAAGCTTTTCTGGATAGTGGCCATCTAGATGTTGATTTCTCTCATTTTGTCCAGTAGCATAGCCTTTTCTGTGCCCCCTTGGAAGGGTGAATTTCTGATATTAAGAGGTAGGTAAAAGTCTCTCTGGAGAAAGGACCTCTCTGTTTGCAGAGGGTCTATGCTTCACACCCACTGCATATCTTTTGGTAATTCTCATACCACTTGTGGTATTGCCTCTCCCATTCTTGGTAGTGTTCTTTCTCGAAGGGGTCTCTAAAGCTGACCCTCTGCCCACAATCCTCTTTGATGTCATAAGGGGGTGTAATGTCCTCGTATCTAGGAAAACGATGACTGTGTTTTTCTCCTTGAGATACTTTGCTTTCAGTGGGAGACTGTCCCTTCAATGCTTGAGGAGACCTAGACTCTGAGTGGCATCGACTATATAGAGATGACCTTGACCTAGATCTTCTGTAATACCTGTGAGTTCTGGACCGGGAACAGTCATTGATGCTCACTTCTCTCCCTCTCATGGGGTATGGGGCTGATCTTGAATAGGAGCGAGAATGTGAGCACCTGAAGGACCTAGAGCAAGAAGTTGAACCTGTTGAGCCAGACCTTGACTTTGAGCAAATGTGTGAACGTCTGAAATATGATGACCCACTATAGGGAGATTTTGACTCTTCCTTGAGGAGCCCTTGCTCTCTATAGAATTCTTCTCTTGACAAAGGAGGTGCCTGTTTTGTAGGGACCATATTTGAAAGGGGAATCTGCACCCCTGTTGTCTTGGCAGGAGCTGGGGGAAAGCCTGGAGGGGGCACACTGTATCCTGCTTGTGGAGGCTGAGCAGGAGGAAAGTGAAGAGGAAACTCTGGGTGAGGTACACCTGGAGGCATAGGTCGTGTCTGTGGAGGAGGCAGATACAAAGGAGCTGGTGGAGCAGGCAAAAAGCCTGGAGTGGCTGGTAGTGATGTGGCCTGAGTCCTCTGTGATCTTTCTCTTTCTCTGTGGTGTTTCCTTCGGTTTATACTTGTGTAAAAGCTTCTTTCTCCTCTTGGAATTTGCTGTGGTGGAGAAGCTAGGTAGCCAAGCTTGTTGGAATGTTCCCAACCTGGTCGACCAAGACCTGAACCAGCCTTTCTTCTTCCTGGACCAGATGAAAGGACTGGCACCTGGTAAACCTTTGCTTCCACAAGAGCAGTTGAAGAGGCACCCTTTGCAGGTTGTGATGTAAGTGCACCAGCTGGTAATGATTGACTCTCAGAATTCAGAAAGGGTCCATCTACTTTTTCTGAATGGACTGATGCTGATTCTGTTGCAGTTGTTATATCAGGTACTGGAGCTGGGGCAGAAGATGCATTTCCAGACCCAGAAGGAGCCAAGGATGATGGATTTGAAGTTAATGAAGCTATGGAGGGGGTTGGGTGAGCTGAGGAAGATGTCACTGGAATGAGAGGATCCTGCTGTCTTGATAGGAGAGACCTCATGCTAGGCTGCAGGTTCCGTTGAATGAGTGGTCTTGGTGGTGTGGGTGGAGGTGAGTGTTTTCTTCGGAGTGTTTTTGGAAAGCCAGTTCCATTTTGAAAGTTCTTCACAGTCTGTCTTAAAAACTTGTTGGCAACTAAAGCATCAGGAGAAACATGCTTTTGCTGACATGTTGGACATGTATGTTCATCTGAGTCCAGGAGTGCTGTTCTTACACATTCATCACAGTAACTGTTTCCACAGCAAGGGACGAGCACTACATCAGTCATAATGTCTTTGCAGATGAGGCACAAGAGGTCCTCTGGGATAGGATCCCCTTTTTCCGAAGGTGGTGAGGGTTCCTCTGGTAAGAAGGGTGGTTTCTCTTTCTTGCCAATTGCATAGGCCTCTGCATCTAGAGTCGGGATTACATATTTTCCAGTGTTTGTAAGCATTGCACCTTTCATGGTAGGATCTGTCACCTCCATCAAAAAACTTGTAGGAATTCCACTGCACTTTTTGATCCTGCGACCAGATCCCGAGTCCTTATCCCTATTTGTTGGGCAATCCTTAATATAATGACCAGGTTGACCACAACGAAGGCAGATGTAAGATGGAGGTGGCACACCTACCCGAGTTTTCTTCCTGTAATAGACTGGCTCATATTCACGCACAGATTGCCACATCATTGCTTCAATTTTGTCTTCCTCAGAAGCATTGGCTTCATCCAGATTGGCAGTCTCTATAAGCTGGGCCAGAGAATCAGATTCAGAAGCGGAGGCATCAGTTCCTTTTCTAGTTGCCATCACTGGTTCAGTTCTCCTTTGAACATGGGTCTTGCTTGTAGACTTCAGACCTCTGCTAGGAATTCTTCTGACAATCACAGAGGAATATGTAGGAATGAGTGCATTATCATCAGTATATTCTTCTTTGTTCTCTGCATTGGTGATCTGCAGATCACTATTGGCAGCTTTCAGCTTTTCTCTCCCCATAATCTGCTTCTTTAAGTTGCAGACGGAGATATGGAGCCCATCAAACTTGATGATGCCGTAGGTGAGTTTAGAGGCAAATTTATAGTACACACAGGGCATTGTGGCAAAGGATTCCTTGTGCTAGTTACCAAGCTGACCGCTGAATTTCGCAAATTCTGGAGCTAGGTCTTCTGGGTTGGAAGTAACTCAGGTCTACCAAAGAGGCTGGAAGAGAAGAAAGGATTTGCTGGGTCACTATACAAGAAATCCATGAATACATTTCCATATTTCAGACTACAACTGGCATATTTGTGCCTCAAAGCAGGGGACTGATTAAACATCAGCAGATTCACTCAGTTAGATAGCTGAGTGAATCCTCTCTCTACACACCATAGGTAATTCCTTTAGGAAATCCAACCTCTGAACCATAGGGCACGCCCTGCTCTTGACAGAATCTAATCAGAGGAGGAATGTGTGTCTCTGGCAAGCAAGGCATTCTTTCTCCCTCAGAGACGTTGTTTCCTGGATTTACACTGGGGAAGGACTAAGCATTAAGTTATCACAGAAATGTCCTCTTTTCATAGACGTGTGGTTTTTACCCTGTTGCTCTAGTGGCCTCAAACTCACAGAGATCTGCCTGCCTCTGCTCCCTGGTGCTGGGATTAAAGGTTTGTGCCACCAGTGAGGTGGAGGTCAGACTACAACGTATAAGACCTGCTGCATCAAACCCAGATGGTCCAGGTGAAAGCAGGAGCCAAAACATGCAGAGCCATCTCAATGGACCTTGACATGAATTTCCTTACTATCTGTATGTTATGCTTTATATCAGAGAAGGTTGACCTTAAGTTTTAGATTTTTAGAAAAACTACTCAATTGAGGGTTTTTCTTTGTAATTCCTTCCATTGGTCCATTACTTGTTTACTATGCAAGAAACCCTGTATGATCCCACTCAGCACCGAATAAATTGGACATGATAACAATTATAAGAACCTCAAAGAAGAAATTCAAGGCTAGGTAAAGGGCATTGTATGATTTAGAGTTCTCTAGAATAAGAGAATTTAGAATGTGAATCTCTCTCTGCATTTCTCTCTCAATCTCTCTCTCTCTCATTCTTTCTCTCTCTCTCAATCTCTCTCTCTCTCTCTCTCTCTCTCTCTCTCTCTCTCTCTCTCTTGCCAGGTCTCTCTCAAATTTTCTCTCTCTCTCTCATATATACAGAGACGGACATATTTTTGAATCTATAAATAGGACTTACATATATGGGCTTAATTAGAATGACTTACCGAATGTGTTTCAGCTCATCAAGTGATGTCTGAATATAAATGAAAATTCCAAGTATCAAAACTTCTCAGTCCACAGGAGGTTCAATAGCTCAGCTGGTCTTCAGTACAAGCTGGAATCCCAACAAAGCAGGTTCTAATGTCAGAGAAGGAATCCACTTGCTTGCAAGCCAAGAGCAAGAAAGCAAGTGTTTCCTCCTTCCATGGCCTATTTATTTAGATGCACAGAAGAGGTGTGGCCAAACCTAAGGGTGTGACTTCCTACCTTAAGATCCATTTTAAGGCCAGGCAGTGGTGGCACACACCTTTAATCCCAGCCCTTGGGAGGCAGAGGCAGGTGGATTTCTGAGTTTGAGGCCAGTCTGGTCCACAGAGTGAGTTCTAGGACAGCCAGGGCTACATAGAGAAACCCTGTCTCATCCCCCCTCCCCTGCAAAAAAAAAAAAAAAAAAAAGAAGAAGATCCAGATTAAAAGGGCAGGAGAAATGATTCTATAGTTAAGATCACTTGACTGCTCTTCCAGAGGACCTGGCTTCAGTTCCCAACAACAACATGGCAGCTCACCACCAACTATAAGTCCAATTCCAGAGTAATGGGACACTTTCACAACAGACAATGATAGTAGCAAAAAACCGATGCATATGAAATAAATAAATTGAAGATTTAAAAAAATCCAGAATAGAAGTCAATAAGAGGGACAGGAATTCCCTGGATTGGTTTCTGTGGCTCAGCAGCTGATATTCAGGCTTTTCAGGGTAGTCCTCTAGGCCTGGATAAGGGCCTCAGACATTCCTGTGGCCCTTAGGCAAACTCCTTCCCATAAGCCTTCTCACTCAGTGCATCTTGTTTTTCTGCTCACTGAATAAACTCACTAAGTCGGCTATTCAGTTACTCACAGAATACTCTTCTTTGCTTGTACTCATAGTGGCTCCTCATTGCCCTGGGGCTGGGAGTCAGCTCAGCACTAAGCACACTTGCCACTCTTGCTAAGGACATTTGGTTCCAAGAACCAACATTGCAACTCATAAGTATAGACTGTATTTCAACTCCCAACTATGGTCAGCACACTCCAAGAATGGAAGACAAAGGAATTAGCTTAGGTCAGTCCCACAAGGCAAGCAGGCAAACAGGAGAGCCTCACCTTATTTTCTTTTTTCTAAAATTTCAAACTTCTAAGATCTTAAGGTTTAATTTATCTTTCACCTGTACTTTTTGGTTATTATTGTTTTAACTTTCAGTTTGAAATACTGTCTTCATTTGACATTGTCCTTAGTATTTAGTTGTATTTCATTGTGATCAACATTCATTTCTACTTTTATCAGAACTGCTCATAACCTCATTAAGACCTGCTCAGAAATCTGCCTGCCTCGGGCTCCCAAGTGCTGGGATTAAAGGTGTGTGCCACCACTGCCCTGCAATCTTTGCTATTCTTGTTTGGGTCTCAGGTGTAATCTCAAGGTCGTTTTGATTTGCATTTCTCTGATCAGCAAGGCCTTTGCACCTTTCTTTAGATGCTTAGTCAGCCATTCAAGGTTCCTCAGTTGTGTCATTTTATTTCTATCTCCCATTTTTAAAAGAGCTGTTTGTTGTTTTGGAGATTGGTTTCTTGAGTTCTTTATATATTTTGGATATTGGCCCTCTGTTGGATTTGGCTTTAGTGAAGATATTTTCCCAAACTGTAGTTTGAAGATATTAACTGCTGCCACCAACTCCAAAAGAAAAAAGAAAGAAAAAAGAAAAAGAAAGAAAGAAAAACAAGTGTACCCCATGTACTGTCAACAGAAATCAAAATGGAAAACAAGCTGAAGTGCCCGAGTGAGGACTCCTCTGTCCCACTTTGGAGGAAGAAGACAGCAATTTCATTTGCTGTTGGAATAAAGAACCTGGGCAGTAAATTGTCCAAAAGGGGGGCACGGTGGGGGTGGGGGAGGGCAGAGAGCAGGGAGTCAGAGAGGGTGCATGATCTGGTAATGAGTGAAGGAAATAGACTGAAACTTTGAGAGCCAACAGAAAGCAATGAACATCAAACCACAGGAATTAATATCCAGTTCTCGGGGATTGCATTCCATGGGTCTTCTTTTGTGATTCAGTTACCACACTTAGGATGATATTTTCCAGTTGCAACCATTTGCCTAAAGATTTCATGAATTCATTGTGTTTAATTGCTGAGTAGTATTCCATTGTGTAAATATACCCCAAGTTCTGTATCCATTCCTCCATTGAGGGACATCTGGGTTCTTTCCAGCTTCTGGCTTTTATAAATAAGGCTGCTATGAACAGAGTGAAGCATGTGTCCTTGTTGCATGACTGGGAATCCTCTGTGTGTATGCCCAGGACTGGTATTGCAGGGTCCTCCGGAAGTGTCATGTCCAGTTTTCTGAGGAACTACCAGACCGATTTCCAGAGTGGTTATAGCAGCTTGCAATCCCACCAGCAGTGGAGGAGTGTTCCTCTTTCTATACATCCTCTGCACACCTGCTGTCTCCTGAGTTTTTAACCTCAGCCATTCTGCTGTTGTGAGGTGAAATCTCAGGGTTGATTGGATTTGCATTTCCCTAATGACTAATGATGTTGACCATTTCTTAAGGTGCTTCTCAGCCATTTGGATATCTTTGGGTGACAATTTCTTGTTTACTTCTCTACCCCATTTTTTTTAAAAAAAATTTAATTTTATTTTCTATATTCTTTGTTTACATTCCTAAGGCTTTCCCCTTTTCCAGTTCCCTCCCACCATATCTCCCTTAAGTCCTCTCCTACCCCAACTATTGTCCAATCAACCCCCACCACCACCACCACCACCATTTCTCTGTTCTGGATCTACAAAACGGGATCCAATCTTTTCTGGCCCAGGGTCCTCTCCTTTCTTCTTCTTGGGAATCATTTGACTTGCTCATTGTGCCTTGAGTATTTAGGGCTTCTGGGCTCATTAATATCCACTTATCAGTGATTGCATTTCATGTGTATTCTTTTGTGATTGGGTTACCTTGCTTAGGATGATATTTTCCAGATCTAACCATTTGCCTACAAATTGCATGAATTCATTATTTTTAATTGCTGAGTAGTAGTCCATTATATAAATATACCACCTTTTCTGTATCCATTCCTCCTTTGAGTGATATCTGGGCTCCTTCCAACTTCTGGCTATTATAAACAAGGCTGTTATGAACATAGTGGAGCATGTGTCTTTATTGCATGCAGGGGAATCCTCTGGGTATATGCCCAGGAGTTGCATGCCAGGGTCCTCTGGAAGTGACATGCCCAATTTTCTTTTTTCTTTTTCTTTTTTTTCTTTTAATATGTGAGATATGTCCTTTTATTAATTTTTATTTTCATATTCTATGTTTACATTCCAAAGGCTTTCCCCTTTCCCAGTTAACCCCACCATATGTCCCATAATTCCTCTCCCCCCCATGCTATTCCCCACTCATTCTCCCCCCCACCATGATTTCTCTGTTCTGGGTCTACAATACTGGATCCAATCTTTACAGGCCCAGGGTACTCTCCTTTTTTTCTTCTTGAGAGTCATTTGACTTGCTAATTGTGCCTTGAGAATTTAGGGCTTCTGGGCTCATTAATATCCACTTATCATTGATTGCATTTCGTGTGTATTCTTTTGTGATTGGGTAAACTCACTTAGGATGATAGTTTCCAGATCTAACCATTTACCTACAAATTGCATGAGTTCATTATTTTTAATTGCTGAGTAGTGCTCCATTGTATATATATACCACATTTTCTGTATCCATTCCTTTTTGAGTGATATCTGGGCTCCTTCCAATTTCTGGCTATTATAAACAAGGCTGCTATAAACATAGTGGAGCATGTGTCTTTGTTGTATGCAGAGGAAGCCTCTGAGTATATGCCCAGGAGTGGTATGCCAGGGTCCTCTGGAAGTGACATGCCCAATTTTCTGAGTAACCACCAAACGATTTCCAGAGTGGTTTTAACATTTTGCCATCCCACCAAAAGTGGAGGAGTTTGCTTCTTTCTCCACATCCTAGCCAGCACCTATTGTCCCTTGAGTTTTTAATCTTAGCCATTATGACTGGTAGGTGGAATTACAGGGTTGTTTTGATTTGCATTTCCCTGATGACTAATGATGTTGAACATCTCTTAAGGTGTTTCTCAGTCATCCAAATTTCTACTGATGAAAATTCTTTTTTTAGTTCTTTACCGCATTTTTTGATAGGGTTATTTGGTTCTTTGGGGTCTAACTTCTTGAGTTCTTTGTATATATTGGATTTTAGCCCTCAGTCAGATGTGGGTTTGGTGAAGACCTTTTCCCACTTTGTTGGTTGCCGTTTTGTCCTTCTGACAGTGTCCTTTGCCTTACAGAATCTTTGTAATTTTATGAGGTGCCATTTGTCAGTTCTTGATCTTAGAGCATAAGCAATTGGTGGTCTGTTCAGGGTACCCAATTTTAATAGGGTGGAGGCTCACAGTGCTCTGAGTTTTCCTCTTAGCACTGCTCTCATTGTGTCCCATAGATTTGTGTATGTGGTGCCTTGGTTTTCATGAAAATCTAAAAAGTCTTTGATTTCTTTCTTGATTTCTTCCTGGGCCAAGGTATCATAATGTAGAGTATTGTTCACTTTCCATGTGTATGTGTTCTTTCTGTTGTCTTCCTTGCTATTGAAGACCACTTCCACCTGAGAGCCCATAAAGCTATTTCCACACCACTGGATGACTGGGTTTCCCTTGACACAGGTTGCAGGAGTCCTGTCCTCCTCTTGGGTTCCTTTGTAGCCCTGGTGTGTCTTGAACCTAGCAATATTTTCCTCAGCCTGTCTCTCTGAACCTGGTACTGCTATTCTGCTCACTCAAGGAGTGAAGATGGCAGTAGGGTGTTCCTGCAAGTGCTGACTAACCCTCAGGGCACAGGACCCTCCACAGGCTGGCAAACAGAGGCCCTGCCAAGGTCCTGGGCTCAGGTAGCAGCCCAGCGGTGTGCATCCACAGAGATCATAAAGTTGGGATGCCTCAGTCTGAGAGCTGCCTGTGCTGTCTAAAATGGAGCAAAGATGGTGGCAGGGACCCTCCTCTGTGGCCACGATCAACTCTGGATTTGGCTGGGATGGCTGTCTCCTCCTCACTGGCTACTGGGTTTTAGCTAGCTTCCTCCACTACTTGGAGATGGCAAGCTGTGGTCGAGGGTGTTCCTTATCCAGAGGCAGAAACCAGTAGGCTCTTGCCAGAGACCTCCAGACTGGATCCTCCACATTGCAGAGCTGGACGCACCAGTGCAGGCTGCCTCTTCCTAGCTGTCTGCTTGGTGTATAAGCTGGATTCCTGCACTGCTTGGAGATGGTGCACTATGGGTGAGTGTGTTCACAACCCAGAGTTAGAGACTGCCAATTCTCCCCTTTTAGCTGTACTAGACCCTTGCCAACCAGAAGAGTATGTTAGTGTATTCTTTTATCACCAACAAAGAGTTAATGTATTTATCCCATAATGGCTTGAGAATGTGTTTGTTGTTCTTAATTTTGGTTTGTTTGTTCCTTTATTTTGTTTTTTTCTTTCTAGACAGGGTTTCTCTGTGTAGCCATGGCTTTCCTGGAACTCACTCTGTAGACCAGGCTGGGTTCGAACTGAGAAATCCGCCTGCCTCTGCCTCCCAAGTGCTGGGATTAAAGGTGTGTGCCACCACCAACCTGCTGCTGTCCTTATTTTTATACCAAATACATTGGTACATGGAGCCATCTCCCTGTCAGTAGTCATGAAGTTGATTGTTGTAATGGTTTCCTAAGATCTGAAAATTGGGAAAAGGTCTTTACCAGCTCTCCATCTGACAGAGGGCTAATATCCAATATATACACAGAACTCAAAGAGTTAGACGCCAGAGAACCAAATAACCCTATTAAAAATGGGCTACAGAGCTAAGTAAAGAATTTTCACCTGCGGATTATCAAATACCTGAGAACCGCCTAAAAGAATGTTCAACCACCTTAGTCATCAGGGAAATGAAAATCAAAACAACCCTGAGATTTCACCTCATACCATTCAGAATAGCTAAGATGACCAAATCAGGAGTTGTCAGGGGCTGCACAGGTTGTGGAGAAAGAGGAACACTCCTCCACTGCTGATGAGATTGCAAGAGGGAAAAACTAAAACACTCTGTCAATCAGTCTGGTGGTTCCTCAGAAAACTAGTCATAATACTACTGGAGGACCCAGCTATACCACTCCTGGGCATATACCCAGAGGATTATCCTGTGTGTTCTAAGTATACACGCTCCACTATATTCATAGCAGGCTCATTTATAGTTTCCAGAAGCTGGAAAGAACCCAGATGTCCTTCAATGGAGGAGTGAATACAGAAAATGTGGTATATTTACACAGGGGAATACTACATAGTAATTAAAACCAATTAATTCATGAAATTTTTTGGCAAATGCTTGGCACTGGAAAATATCATCTTTTTTTTCAGCAATAATTAAGTCATTTATACATTTAATGTTAAAATCAATTTTTGAGAAAATTTTAATTTATATTTGCATGATAACAAACTCTTTTTTTTATTGGATATATTCTATATTTAAAATTCATTTCCCTTTTTCTGGTTCCCCACCTCCAAAGGTCCCACATGTCCTTTTCCCTCCCCCTGCTCTCTCATCCACCCTCTCCCATCTTACTGTTCTTGTACTCCCCCACAATGATGTTTTGGTCCATTCTAGCACCAGTGTCCACTCCTTTCTTCTTGTAAGACATCACTTGATATGTGATTTATGTCTTTGGTGTTCCATGCTTCTAGGCTAATATCCACTTATCAGTAACTATATACCATGGGTATTTGTTTGAGACTGGGTCACCTCACTTAGTATGACGTTCTCCAGCTCCATCCATTTCTCTAAGAATTTCATGAATTCATTGTTTCTAATGGCTGAATAGTACTCCATTGTGTATATATACCACATTTTTTGTATCCATTCCTCTGTTGAGGTACATCTGGGTTCTTTCCAGCTTCTGGCTATTATATATAAGGCTGCTATGAACATAGTGGAGCATGTATCCTTATTGCATGCTGGTGAATCTTCTGGGTATATTCCCAGGAGTGGTATGGCTGGGTCCTCCGGAAGTATCACATCCAGTTTTCTGAGGAAACGCCAGAATGATTTTCAGAGTGGTTTTACCAGCATGCATTCCTACCAGCAGTCGAGGAGTGTTCCTCTTTCTCCACATCCTCACCAACACCTGATGTCTTCTGAGTTTTTAATCTTAGCCATTCTGACTGGTGTGAGGTGAAATCTCAGGGCTGTTTTAATTAGCATTTCCCTAATGACTAGTGATGTTGAACATTTTTTTAAGGTGTTTCTCAGTCATCCGAATTTCTTCAGGTGAAAAGTCTCTGTTTAGCTCTGTACCCCATTTTTGGATAGGGTTATTTGGTTTTCTGGGGTCTAACCTCTTGAGTTCTTTGTATACATTGGAAATTAGCCCTCTGTCGGATGTGGGGTTGGTGAAGATTTTTTCCCAATTTGTTGGTTGCCGATTTATCCTTTTGACAGTGTCTTTTTCCTTACAGAAACTTTGTAGTTTTATGAGGTCCCATTTGTCTATTCTTGCTCTTAGAGCATAAGCAATTGGTGTTCTGTTCAGGAATTTTTCCCCTGAGCCGATGTCTTCAAGGGTCTTCCCCAGTTTCTTTTCTATTAGTTTTAGTGTGTCTGGTTTTATGTGGAGGCCCTGATCCACTTGGAGTTGAGCTTAGTGCAAGGAGATAAGAGTGGATCAATTCTCATTCTTCTGCATGTTGACCTCCAGTTGAGCCAGCACCATCTGTTGAAAAGGCTATCTTTTTTCCACTGGATGTTTTCAGCTCCTTTGTCGAAGATCAATTGGCCATAGATGTGTGGGTTCAATTCTGGGTCTTCGATCCTATTCCGTTGATCTGCCTCCCTGTCACTGAACCAATGCCATGCAGTTTTTAATACCACTGCTCTGTAATATTGCTTGAGGTCCGGGATATTGATTCCCCCAGAAGTTCTTTTGCTGTTGATGATAGTTTTAGCTATCCTGGGTTTTTTGTTATTCCAGATGAATTTGAGAATTGCTCTTTCTAACTCTATGAAGAACTGAGTTGGGATTTTGATGGGGATTGCATTGAATCTGTATATTGCTTTGAGCAAGATTGCCATTTTGACTATATTAGTCCTGCCAACCCACGAGCATGGAAGATTTTCCCATTTTCTGATGTCTTCTTCAATTTCCCTCTTCAGAGTCCTGAAGTTTTTGTCATATAAATCTTTCACATGTTTGGTTAGCGTCACTCCAAGATACTTTATATCATTTGTGGCTATTGTGAAGGGTGTCATTTCCCTAATTTCTTTCTCGGCCTGCTTATCCTTTGCGTATAGGAAGGCTACTGATTTGCTTGAGTTGATTTTATAGCCAGCCACTTTGCTGAAGTTGTTTATCAGTTGCAGGAGTTCTCTGGTGGAGGTTTTTGGGTCACTTAAGTATACTATCATATCATCTGCAAATAGTGATAGTTTGACTTCTTCCTTTCTGTTTTGTATCCATTTGACTTCCCTCTGTTGTCGAATTGCTCTAGCTAGTACCTCAAGTACTATATTGAAGAGATATGGCGAGAGGGGGCAGCCTTGTCTAGTCCCTGATTTTTGAGGGATTGCTTCAAGTTTTTCTCCGTTTACCTTGATGTTGGCTACTGGTCTGCTGTATATTGCTTTTACTATGTTTAGATATGGGCCTTGAATTCCTGTTCTTTCTAAGACCTTTAGCTTAAAAGGATGCTGAATTTTGTCAAATGCTTTTTCAGCATCCAATGAGATGACCATGTGGTTTTTTTCTTTGAGTTTGTTTATGTAGTGGATTACGTTGATGGATTTCCATATATTGAACCATCCCTGCATCCCTGGGATGAAGCCAACTTGATCATGGTGAATGATCTTTTTGATGTGTTCTTGGATTCGGTTGGCAAGTATTTTGTTTAGTATTTTTGCATCAATATTCATAAGAGAAATTGGCCTGTAGTTTTCTTTCTTAGTTGGATCTTTGTGTGGTTTTGGTATCAGGGTAATTGTGGCTTCATAGAATGAGTTGGGTAGTATTCCTTCTGTTTCTATTTTGTGGAATAGTTTGAAGAGTATCGGTATCAGGACTTCTTTGAAGGTCTGATAGAATTCTGCACTAAAACCGTCTGGTCCTGTGCTCTTTTTGGTTGGAAGACTGTCTATGACCCCTTCTATTTCTTTGGGGGTTATGCGTCTGTTTAGACGATCTATTTGATCCTGGTTTAATTTTGGTATTTGGTAACTGTCTAGGAAATTGTCCATTACCTCCAGATTCCCCAGTTGTGTTGAGTATAGGTTTTTGTAGTAGGATCTGATGATTTTTTGAATTTCCTGTTTCTGTTGTTATATCTCCCTTTTCATTTCTAATTTTGTTAATTTGAATACTGTCTCTGTGCCCTTTAGTAAGTCTGGCTAGGGGTTTATCTATCTTGTTGATTTTCTCAAAGAACCAGCTCCTGCTTTTGTTGATTCTTTGTATGGTTCTCTTTGTTTCAACTTGATTGATTTCAGCCCTGAGTTTGATGATTTCCTGTCTTCTATTAATCCTGGGTGAAATTGCTTCTTTTTGTTCCAGAGCTTTCAAGTGTACCATTAAGTTGCTAGTATATGCTCTCTCCTGTTTCTTTTTGGAGACACTCAGGGCTATGAGTTTTCCTCTAAGCACTTCTTTCATTGTGTCCCATAGATTTGGGTACGTTGTGCCTTCATTTTCATTAAATTCCAAGAATTCTTTGATTTCCTTCTTTATTTCTTCCTGGACTAAGGTATCATTGAGTAGAATATTGTTCAGCCTCCACGCGTATGGGGATTTTCTGTTGTTTTTGTTGCTATTGAAGAACACTCTTACTCCATGGTGATCTGATAAGAGGCATGGGATTAGTTTGATCTTTTTATATTTGTTGAGATCTGTCTTGTGTCAAATTATATGGTCGATTTTGGAGAAGGTACCATGATGGGCTGAGAAAAAGGTATAGACTTCTTCTTAAGGGCAAATGTTATATATATATATATATATATATATATATATATATATATATATATCTGTTAAATCCAATTGCTCCAAAGTTTCGATGAGTTTCTCCGTGTCCCTGTTTAGTTTCTGTTTTCCTGGTCGGTCCACTGTGGATAGTGGAGTATTGAGGTCCCCCACAATCATTGTGTTAGGTGCAATGTGTGCTTTGAGCTTTAGTAAGGTTTCTTTTACAAATGAGGGTGCCCTTACATTTGGAGCATAGATGTTTAGAATTGTGAGTTCTTCTTGGTTGATTCTTCCTTTGACTAGCAGGAAGTGACCTTCTGTGTCTCTTTTGATGACTTTGGGTTGAAAGTCAATTTTATCTGATATTAAAATGGCTACTCCACCTTGTTTCCTGTGACCATTTGCTTGCAAAATTGTCTTCCATCCTTTTACTCTAAGGTAGTGTTTGTCTTTGACTCTGAGGTGTGTTTCCTGTAAGCAGCAAAATGTAGGGTCCTGTTTCCATATCCAGTCTGTTAGTCTATGTCTTTTTATTGGGGAATTGAGTCCTTGATGTTAAGAGATATTAAGGAATAGAGATTATTACTTCCTGATATTTTTGATGTTATTTTTGTTTTTGAATAGTTATCTTCCTTTGAGTTTGATGGAAGAAGTTTACTGTCTTACTTTTTCTTGGGTGCAGTTCCCTTCCTTGTATTGGAGTTTTCCTCCTATTATCCTTTGTAGAGCTGGGTTAGTGGAAAGATATTGTGTAAATTTGGTCCTGTCAGGGAATATTTTTATTTCTCCATCTATGTTGATTGAGAGTTTGACTGACAGTTGTGTTCTCTTAGGGTCTGCATGAGATCTGCCCAGGATCTTCTAGCTTTCATGGTTTCTGGAGAGAAGTCTGGTGTGATTCTGATAGGTCTTCCTTTATATGTTACTTGGCCTTTTTCTCTTACTGCCTTTAATATTCTTTCTTTGTTTATTACATTTGAGGTTTTGATTATTATGTGACGGGAGGTGTTTCTGTTCTGGTCCAGTCTGTTTGGAGTTCTGTAGGCTTCTTGTATATTCATGGGTATCTCTCTCTTTAAGTTAGGGAAGTTTTCTTCCATAATTTTGTTAAATATACTTGCTGGCCCTTTAAGTTGAAGATCTTCACTCTCATCTATCCCAATAATCCTTAGGTTTGGTCTTCTCATTGTGTCCTGGATTTCCTGGATGTTTTGGGTTACAAGCCTTTTGGATTTTGCGTTTTCTTTGACTGTGGAGTCAATGGCTACTATGTTATCTTCAGCATCTGAGATTCTTATTTCTATCTCTTGTATTCTGTTGTTGATGTTTGCATCTACGACCCCTGATTTCTTCCCAAGGTTTTCTATCTCCAAAGTTGCCTCCTTTTGTGATTTCTTAGTTGTTTCTGCCTCTGTGTTCAGATCTTGGATGGTTTTGCTCAGTTCCTTCATTTGTTTGTTTGTGTTTTTATGTAATTCTTTAATATATTTTTGTGCTCCCTCTTTCTTGACTTCTGCCTGTTGTTTCAAGTTCTCCTGCATTTCTTTAACTGATTTTCTCATTTCCTCTTTATTGGTTTCTGTCTGATGGCCCATATTCTCCTGGAGTTCTTTAAGCATTTTTTGTGTTTGGATTGTAAGAGCTTCTACCCTATTGATGTTCCCCTGCATTTCTTTAAGAGATTTGTTTATGTCTTTTTTGTGTTCCTCTAGGAGCATCATGACCTGTGCTTTTATATCTAACTCTTGTTTTTCTGGTGTGGTGGAGTATCCCGGACTTGCTATGGTTGGCGAATTGGGTTCAGATGGTGCCATATTGCCTTGATTTCTATTAATAACGTTCCTACGTTTGCCCTTTGCCATCTCTTTATCTCTGGAGTTAGTTGGTCTTATTGTAGATGGCAGCCCCGCTGAAAACACAGCACGCCTGTCCCCAGGAGACAGTGACCTTGGCTGAGCTGTTGGTACCTGGCTCTGCCAATCTCTTCTGGTGGCGTTGTCTGTGCTGGACTATGCTAGCTCTCAGTCCAAGCCCCTGACTCCAGCTGCTAGAATTCTCAGCTGTGTTCTGAGGCAAGATGGCCCCTCACTGCTCAGAGAGCCGGCCCCAGCCAGGGTGGTCTGCACCTGCAGCTGAGATTTCTGTGCCCGGATGTCCTGCAGAGCTAAGCCAAGCTATATCTCTGGCCATGCACCTGACTCCAGCCGCTTGCTGTGCCTGGTGTGCCTGCTGTTTGTACATGGTATCATGAGGCAAGATGGCTGCCCCGCTGAAAGCACAGCGTGACCTTGGATGAGCTGCTGTTCCCCGGCTCTGCCGATCTCTTCTGGCAGAGTTGTCTGTGCTGGACTATGCTAGCTCTCAGTCCAAGCCCCTGACTCCAGCTGCTAGAATTCCAAGCTGTGTCCCCAGGCAAGGTGGCCCCTTGCTGCTAGCATGCTCAGAGAGCCAGCCCCAGCCACAGTAGTCTGCACCTGCAGCTGAGCTGTCTGTGCCCGGATCTCCTGCAGAGCTAAGCTAAGCTATATCTCTGGGCATGCACCTGACTCCAGCCACTTGCTGTGCCCTCTGTGCCCACTGTTTGCACTCGGTATTCAGAGGCAAGATGGCGGCCACACTGAAAGCACAGCTTGACCTTGGCTGAGCTGCTGGTACCCGGATTTGCCAATCTCTTTTGGCAGCTTTGTCTGTGCTTGACTATGCTAGCTCTCAGTCCAAGCCCCTGACTCCAGCTGCTAGAATTCCAAGCTGTGTCCCTAGGCAGGGTGGCCCTTCGCTGCTAGCCCTCTTAGAGAGCCAGCCCCAGCCACCAGAAAATATCATCTTAGTGAGGTAACACAATCACAAAAGAACACACATGGAATGCAGTCACTGATAAGTGGATATTAACTCAGAAGCTCTGAATACTCAAGACAAAATGAGCATATCAAATGATTCCCAAGGAGTAGGAAGGAGTGGGTCCTGGTCCAGGAAAGGCTTGATCCAGCATTGTAGGGGAGTACCAGGACTGAGAAATAGGAGGGTTTGATTGGGGAATGGGGAGAGGGAAGAGGGCTTATGGGACATATGGGATGGGGAGAACCATGAAAGTGGAAATCATTTGGAATGTTCACCAAGAATATAGAAAATTAAAAGAAGAGGGGGTGGAGAATTGTTGAACTAAGATACCAGCATGGAATCCTGTCATTAGGCCATTAAAACTCTCATATATAAGTACCTCTGTATGTGAATTTATACATAAATAATATTTTACTTATATATACATAATTGCTATGGTTTCATTGGTTGAAATAAAGGTGAAGACAATTTTATAAGTGTCATTGAGATGAAATATTTCTCTGCATTTTTCTTTTCACCAAATGTGGCTTTAAATATCATTGAATAGACTTATAATATATGCATATATATATAAATAAAATTACCTTTTAAAACCAATTTCTACAGGACTACTGGAAACATAAGAGTCTGAGATTTTATGTTTGAGTAGATATTTGCAAATGAATCTATACATTTAAGTAAAGAAGTGCAGGATCCTGGTATGGAGGCACAAATGAACTAGCATAGATGATCTGTTTTTATCATACTTGGACTTGAACTCACAACTGATATCTCAGAAACAAAATTGATATTGAATGCCAGCTCTAAAGATATGGTTTTTGGACCTTTTCTTTAATTATGTTTCAAATGTTTTCCCTGTTACAGGTCTCCCCAATGCCATAACCCCTCCCCTTGCCTCTAGGAGGTGCGCCCCCACCCTGGCATTCCCTTCCATTGACTGGGGAATGGAACACACTCATGCCTGAGGGCCTCTCCTCCCACTGATGTCCAGCATAGGATTGTTTCCTTTGCTGTTCCCTTGAACACTCTTACAGTCCTCCTCTGTAGATTTTGGATTATCTTTTGGATTGTGATTGTCTCTTCTTGAAAGCTTTTCTGGATAGTGGCCACCTAGATGTTGATTTCTCTCATTTTGTCCAGTAGCATAGTCTTTTCTGTGCCCCCTTGGAAGGGTGAATTTCTGATATTAAGAGGCAGGTAAAAGTCTCTCTGGAGAAAGGACCTCTCTGTTTGCAGAGGGTCTATGCTGCACACCCACTGCATATCTTTTGGTAATTCTCATACCACTTGTGGTATTGCCTCTCCCATTCTTGGTAGTGTTCTTTCTCGAAGGGGTCTCTAAAGCTGACCCTCTGCCCACAATCCTCTTTGATGTCATAAGGGGGTGTAATGTCCCCGTATCTAGGAAAACGATGACTCTGTTTTTCTCCTTGAGATACTTTGCTTTCAGTGGGAGACTGTCCCTTCAATGCTTGAGGAGACCTAGACTCTGAGTGGCATCGACTATATAGAGATGACCTTGACCTAGATCTTCTGTAATACCTGTGAGTTCTGGACCGGGAACAGTCATTGATGCTCACTTCTCTCCCTCTCATGGGGTATGGGGCTGATCTTGAATAGGAGCGAGAATGTGAGCACCTGAAGGACCTAGAGCAAGAAGTTGAACCTGTTGAGCCAGACCTTGACTTTGAGCAAATGTGTGAACGTCTGAAATATGATGACCCACTATAGGGAGATTTTGACTCTTCCTTGAGGAGCCCTTGCTCTCTATAGAATTCTTCTCTTGACAAAGGAGGTGCCTGTTTTGTAGGGACCATATTTGAAAGGGGAATCTGCACCCCTGTTGTCTTGGCAGGAGCTGGGGGAAAGCCTGGAGGGGGCACACTGTATCCTGCTTGTGGAGGCTGAGCAGGAGGAAAGTGAAGAGGAAACTCTGGGTGAGGTACACCTGGAGGCATAGGTCGTGTCTGTGGAGGAGGCAGATACAAAGGAGCTGGTGGAGCAGGCAAAAAGCCTGGAGTGGCTGGTAGTGATGTGGCCTGAGTCCTCTGTGATCTTTCTCTTTCTCTGTGGAGTTTCCTTCGGTTTATACTTGTGTAAAAGCTTCTTTCTCCTCTTGGAATTTGCTGTGGTGGAGAAGCTAGGTAGCCAAGCTTGTTGGAATGTTCCCAACCTGGTCGACCAAGACCTGAACCAGCCTTTCTTCTTCCTGGACCAGATGAAAGGACTGGCACCTGGTAAACCTTTGCTTCCACAAGAGCAGTTGAAGAGGCACCCTTTGCAGGTTGTGATGTAAGTGCAGCAGCTGGTAATGATTGACTCTCAGAATTCAGAAAGGGTCCATCTACTTTTTCTGAATGGCCTGATGCTGATTCTGTTGCAGTTGTTATATCAGGTACTGGAGCTGGGGCAGAAGATGCATTTCCAGACCCAGAAGGAGCCAAGGATGATGGATTTGAAGTTAATGAAGCTATGGAGGGGGTTGGGTGAGCTGAGGAAGATGTCACTGGAATGAGAGGATCCTGCTGTCTTGATAGGAGAGACCTCATGCTAGGCTGCAGGTTCGGTTGAATGAGTGGTCTTGGTGGTATGGGTGGAGGTGAGTGTTTTCTTCGGAGTGTTTTTGGAAAGCCAGTTCCATTTTGAAAGTTCTTCACAGTCTGTCTTAAAAACTTGTTGGCAACTAAAGCATCAGGAGAAACATGCTTTTGCTGACATGTTGGACATGTATGTTCATCTGAGTCCAGGAGTGCTGTTCTTACACATTCATCACAGTAACTGTTTCCACAGCAAGGGACGAGCACTGCATCAGTCATAATGTCTTTGCAGATGAGGCACAAGAGGTCCTCTGGGATAGGATCCCCTTTTTCCGAAGGTGGTGAGGGTTCCTCTGGTAAGAAGGGTGGTTTCTCTTTCTTGCCAATTGCATAGGCCTCTGCATCTAGAGTCGGGATTACATATTTTCCAGTGTTTGTAAGCATTGCACCTTTCATGGTAGGATCTGTCACTTCCATCAAAAAACTTGTAGGAATTCCACTACACTTTTTGATCCTGCGACCAGATCCCGAGTCCTTATCCCTATTTGTTGGGCAATCCTTAATATAATGACCAGGTTGACCACAACGAAGGCAGATGTAAGATGGAGGTGGCACACCTACCCGAGTTTTCTTCCTGTAATAGACTGGCTCATATTCACGCACAGATTGCCACATCATTGCTTCAATTTTGTCTTCCTCAGAAGCATTGGCTTCATCCAGATTGGCAGTCTCTATAAGCTGGGCCAGAGAATCAGATTCAGAAGAGGAGGCATCAGTTCCTTTTCTAGTTGCCATCACTGGTTCAGTTCTCCTTTGAACATGGGTCTTGCTTGTAGGCTTCAGACCTCTGCTAGGAATTCTTCTGACAGTCACAGAGGAATATGTAGGAATGAGTGCATTATCATCAGTATATTCTTCTTTGTTCTCTGCATTGATGATCTGCAGATCACTATTGGCAGCTTTCAGCTTTTCTCTCCCCATAATCTGCTTCTTTAAGTTGCAGACGGAGATATGGAGCCCATCAAACTTGATGATGTTGTAGGTGAGTTGAGAGGCAAATTTATAGTACACACAGGGCATTGTGGCAAAGGATTCCTTGTGCTAGTTACCAAGCTGACCTCTGAATTTGGCAAGTTCTGGAGCTAGGTCTTCTGGGTTGGAAGTAACTCAGGTCTACCAAAGAGGCCGGAAGAGAAGAAAGGATTTGCTGGGTCACTATACAAGAAATCCATGAATACATTTCCATATTTCAGACTACAACTGGCATATTTGTGCCTCAAAGCAGGGGACTGATTAAACATCAGCAGATTCACTCAGTTAGATAGCTGAGTGAATCCTCTCTCTACACACCATAGGTAATTCCTTTAGGAAATCCAACCTCTGAACCATAGGGCACGCCCTGCCCTTGACAGAATCTAATCAGAGGAGGAATGTGTGTCTCTGGCAAGCAAGGCATTCTTTCTCCCTCAGAGACCTTGTTTCCTGGATTTACACTGAGGAAGGACTAAGCATTAAGTTATCACAGAAATGTCCTCTTTTCATAGACGTGTGGTTTTTACCCTGTTGCTCTAGTGGCCTCAAACTCACAGAGATCTGCCTGCCTCTGCTCCCTGGTGCTGGGATTAAAGGTTTGTGCCACCAGTGAGGTGGAGGTCAGACTACAACGTATAAGACCTGGTGTATCAAACCCAGATGGTCCGGGTGAAAGCAGGAGCCAAAACATGCAGAGCCATCTCAATGGTCCTTGACATGAATTTCCTTACTATCTGTATGTTATGCTTTATATCAGAGAAGGTTGACCTTAAGTTTTAGATTTTTAGAAAAACTACTCAATTGAGGGTTTTCTTTGTAAATCCTTCCATTGGTCCATTACTTGTTCACTATGCAAGAAACCCTGTATGATCCCACTCAGCACCTAATAAATTGGACATGATAACAATTATAAGAACCTCAAAGTAGAAATTCAAGGCTAGGTAAAGGGCATTGTATGATTTTGAGTTCTCTAGAATAAGAGAATTTAGAATGTGAATCTCTCTCTGCATTTCTCTCTCAATCTCTCTATCTCTCTATCTCTCTCTCTCTCTCACTCTCTCTGTCTCTCTCACTCTCTCTTTCTCTCTCTTGCCAGGTCTCTCTCAAATTTTCTCTCTCTCTCATATATACAGAGACCAGAGACGGACATAGTTTTGAATCTATATATAGGACTTACATATATGGGCTTAATTAGAATGACTTACCGAATGTGTTTCAGCTCATCAAGTGATGTCCGAATATACATGAAAATTCCAAGTATCAAAACTTCTCAGTCCACAGGAGGTTCAATAGCTCAGCTGGTCTTCAGTACAAGCTGGAATCCCAACAAAGCAGGTTCTAATGTCAGAGAAGGAATCCACTTGCTTGCAAGCCAAGAGCAAGAAAGCAAGTGTTTCCTCCTTCCATGGCCTATTTATTTAGATGCACAGAAGAGGTGTGGCCAAACCTAAGGGTGTGACTTCCTACCTTAAGATCCATTTTAAGGCCAGGCAGTGGTGGCACACACCTTTAATCCCAGCCCTTGGGAGGCAGAGGCAGGTGGATTTCTGAGTTTGAGGCCAGTCTGGTCCACAGAGTGAGTTCCAGGACAGCCAGGGCTACATAGAGAAACCCTGTCTCATCCCCCCTCCCCCGCAAAAAAAAAAAAAAGATCCAGATTAAAAGGGCAGGAGAAATGATTCTATAGTTAAGATCACTTGACTGCTCTTCCAGAGGACCTGGCTTCAGTTCCCAACAACAACATGGCAGCTCACCACCAACTATAAGTCCAATTCCAGAGTAATGGGACACTTTCACAACAGACAATGATAGTAGCAAAAAACCGATGCATATGAAATAAATAAATTGAAGATTTAAAAAATCCAGAATAGAAGTCAATAAGAGGGACAGGAATTCCCTGGATTGGTTTCTATGGCTCAGCAGCTGATATTCAGGCTTTTCAGGGTAGTCCTCTAGGCCTGGATAAGGGCCTCAGACATTCCTGTGGCCCTTAGGCAAACTCCTTCCCATAAGACTTCTCACTCAGTGCATCTTGTTTTTCTGCTCATTGAATAAACTCACTAAGTCGGCTATTCAGTTACTCACAGAATACTCTTCTTTGCTTGTACTCATAGTGGCTCCTCATTGCCCTGGGGCTGGGAGTCAGCTCAGCACTAAGCACACTTGCCACTCTTGCTAAGGAGCATTTGGTTCCAAGAACCAACATTGCAACTCATAAGTATAGACTGTATTTCAACTCCCAACTATGGTCAGCACACTCCAAGAATGGAAGACAAAGGAATTAGCTTAGCTCAGTCCCACAAGGCAAGCAGGCAAACAGGAGAGCCTCAGCTTATTTTCTTTTTTCTAAAATTTCAAACTTCTAAGATCTTAAGGTTTAATTTATCTTTCACCTGTACTTTTTGGTTATTATTGTTTTAACTTTCAGTTTGAAATACTGTCTTCATTTGACATTGTCCTTAGTATTTAGTTGTATTTCATTGTGATCAACATTCATTTCTACTTTTATCAGAACTGCTCATAACCTCATTAAGACGTGCTCAGAAATCTGCCTGCCTCAGGCTCCCAAGTGCTGGGATTAAAGGTGTGTGCCACCACTGCCCAGCAATCTTTGCTATTCTTGTTTGGGTCTCAGGTGGAATCTCAAGGTCGTTTTGATTTGCATTTCTCTGATCAGCAAGGCCTTTGCACCTTTCTTTAGATGCTTAGTCAGCCATTCAAGGTTCCTCAGTTGTGTCATTTTATTTCTATCTCCCATTTTTAAAAGAGCTATTTGTTGTTTTGGAGATTGGTTTCTTGAGTTCTTTATATATTTTGGATATTGGGCCTCTGTTGGATTTGGCTTTAGTGAAGATATTTTCCCAAACTGTAGTTTGAAGATATTAACTGCTGCCACCACCTCCAAAAGAAAAAAGAAAAAGAAAGAAAGAAAAACAAGTGTACCCCATGTACTGTCAACAGAAATCAAAATGTTAAACAAGCTGAAGTGCCCAAGTGAGGACTCCTCTGTCCCACTTTGGAGGAAGAAGACAGCAATTTCATTTGCTGTTGGAATAAAGAACCTGGGCAGTAAATTGTCCAAAAGGGGGGCACGGTGGGGGTGGGGGAGGGCAGAGAGCAGGGAGTCAGAGAGGGTGCATGATCTGGTAATGAGTGAAGGAAATAGACTGAAACTTTGAGAGCCAACAGAAAGCAATGAACATCAAACCACAGGAATTAATATCCAGTTCTCGGGGATTGCATTCCATGGGTCTTCTTTTGTGATTCAGTTACCACACTTAGGATGATATTTTCCAGTTGCAACCATTTGCCTAAAGATTTCATGAATTCTTTGTGTTTAATTGCTGAGTAGTATTCCATTGTGTAAATATACCCCAAGTTCTGTATCCATTCCTCCATTGAGGGACATCTGGGTTCTTTCCAGCTTCTGGCTTTTATAAATAAGGCTGCTATGAACAGAGTGAAGCATGTGTCCTTGTTGCATGACTGGGAATCCTCTGTGTGTATGCCCAGGACTGGTATAGCAGGGTCCTCCGGAAGTGTCATGTCCAGTTTTCTGAGGAACTACCAGACCGATTTCCAGAGTGGTTATAGCAGCTTGCAATCCCACCAGCAGTGGAGGAGTGTTCCTCTTTCTATACATCCTCTGAACACCTGCTGTCTCCTGAGTTTTTAACCTCAGCCATTCTGCTGTTGTGAGGTGAAATCTCAGGGTTGATTGGATTTGCATTTCCCAAATGACTAATGATGTTGACCATTTCTTAAGGTGCTTCTCAGCCATTTGGATATCTTTGGGTGACAATTTTTTGTTTACTTCTGTACCCCATTTTTTTTTAATTTTTTTAAAAATGTTTTAATTTTATTTTCTATATTTTGTTTTCATTCCAAAGGCTTTCCCCTTTTCCAGTTCCCTCCCAACATATGTCCCATAAGTCCTCTCCCACCCCAACTATTGCCCAATCAACCCCCAACACCACCACCATTTCTCTGTTCTGGATCTACAAAACGGGATCCAATCTTTTCTGGCCCAGGGTCCTCTCCTTTCTTCTTCTTGGGAATCATTTGACTTGCTCATTGTGCCTTGAGTATTTAGGGCTTCTGGGCTCATTAATATCCACTTATCAGTGATTGCATTTCATGTGTATTCTTTTGTGATTGGGTTACCTTGCTTAGGATGATATTTTCCAGATCTAACCATTTGCCTACAAATTGCATGAATTCATTATTTTTAATTGCTGGGTAGTAGTCCATTATATAAATATACCACCTTTTCTGTATCCATTCCTCCTTTGAGGGATACCTGGGCTCCTTCCAACTTCTGGCTATTATAAACAAGGCTGCTATGAACATAGTGGAGCATGTGTCTTTATTGCATGCAGGGGAATCCTCTGGGTATATGCCCAGGAGTGATATGCCAGGGACCTCTGGAAGTGACATGCCCAATTTTCTGAGGAACCGCCAAACGATTTCCAGAGTGGTTTTAACATTTTGCAATCCCACCAATAGTGGAGGAGTTTTCTTCTTTGCATCCTAGCCAGCACCTATTGTCGCTTGAGTTTTTCATCTTAGCCATTATGACTGGTAGGTGGAATCACAGGGTTGTTTTGATTTGCATTTCTCTGATGACTAATGATGTTGAACATCTCTTAAGGTGTTTCTCAGTCATCCAAAATTCTTCTGATGAAAATTCTTTGTTTAGTTCTTTACCGCATTTTTTGATAGGGTTATTTGGTTCTTTGGGGTCTAACTTCCTGAGGTCTTTGTATATATTGGATATTAGCCCTCAGTCAGATGTGAGTTTGATGAAGACCTTTTCCCACTTTGTTGGTTGCTGTTTTGTCCTTCTGACAGTGTCCTTTGCCTTACAGAAACTTTGTAATTTTATGAGGTCCCATTTGTCAATTCTTGATCTTAGAGAATAAGCAATTGGTGGTCTGGTCAGGGTACCCAATTTTAATAGGGTGGAGGCACACAGGGCTCTGAGTTTTCCTCTTAGCACTGCTCTCATTGTGTCCCATAGATTTGTGTATGTGGTGCCTTGGTTTTCATGAAAATCTAAAAAGTCTTTGATTTCTTTCTTGATTTCTTCCTGGGCCAAGGTATTATAGTGTAGAGAATTGTTCAGTTTCCATGTGTATGTGTTCTTTCTGTTGTCTTCCTTGCTATTGAAGACCACTTCCACCTGAGAGCCCATAAAGCTATTTCCACACCACTGGATGACTGGGTTTCCCTTGGCACAGATTGCTGGTGTCCTGTCCTCCTCTTGGGTTCCTTTGTAGCCCTGGTGTGTCTTGACCCTAGCCATGTTATACTCAGCCTGTCTCTCTGAACCTGGTACTGCTAGTCTGCTCCATCAAGGAGTGAAGATGGCAGAGGTGTGTCCCTGCAAGTGCTGACTAACGCTCAGGTCACAGGACCCTCCACAGGCTGGCACACAGAGGAACTGCCAAGGCCCTGGGCTCAGGTAGCAGCCCAGCGGTGTGCATCCACAGAGATCTCAAAGTTGGGATGCCTCAGTCTGAGAGCTGCCTGTGCTGTCTAAAATGGAGCAAAGATGGTGGCAGGGACCCTCCTCTGTGGCCACAATCAACTCTGGATTTGGCTGTGATGGCTGTCTCCTCGTCACTGGCTACTGGGTTTATAGCTAACTTCCTCCACTACTTGGAGATGGCAAGCTGTGGTCAAGGGTGTTCCTTATCCAGAGGCAGAAACCAGTAGGCTCTTGCCAGAGACCTCCAGACTGGATCCTCCACATTGCAGAGCTGGACGCACCAGTGCAGGCTGCCTCTTCCTAGCTGTCTGCTTGGTGTATAAGCTGGCTTCCTGCACTGCTTGGAGATGGTGCACTGTGGGTGAGTGTGTTCCCAATCCAGAGGCAGAGACTGCCAATTCTCCCCTTTTAGCTGTACTAGACCCTTGCCAACCAGAAGATTATGGCCCTCTTAGTGTATTCTTTAATCACCAAGAAAGAGTATTTAACCCATAATGGCTTGAGAATGTGTTTGCTGTTCTTAATTTTGGTTTGTTTGTTCCTTTGTTTTGGTTTTTTTCTTTCTAGACAGGGTTTCTCTGTGTAGCCCTGGCTTTCCTGGAACTCACTCTGTAGACCAGGCTGGGCTCAAATTCAGAAATCCGCCTACCTCTGCCTCCCAAGTGCTGGGATTAAAGGCTTGTGCTACCACCAAACTGCTGCTGTCCTTTATTTTATACCAAATACATTGGTACATGGAGCCATCTCCCTGTCAGTAGTCATGAAGTTGATTGTTGTAATGGTTTCCTAAGATCTGAAAATCGGGAAAAGGTCTTTACCAGCTCTCCATCTGACAGAGGGCTTATATCCAATATATACAAAGAACTCAAAGCATTAGACTCCAGAGATCCAAATAACACTATTAAAAATGGGCTACAGAGCTAAGCAAAGAATTTTCACCTGCGGATTATCAAATACCTGAGAACCACCTAAAAGAATGTTCAACCACCTTAGTCATCAGGGAAATGAAAATCAAAACAACCCTGAGATTTCACCTCATACCATTCAGAATGGCTAAGATGACCAAATCAGGAGTTGTCAGGGGCTGCACAGGTTGTGGAGAAAGACGAGCACTCCTCCACTGCGATGACATTGCAAGGGCAAAAAACTAAAACACTCTGTCAATCAGTCTGGTGGTTCCTCAGAAACTAGTCATAATACTACTGGAGGACCCAGCTATACCACTCCTGGGCATAAACCCAGAGGATTATCCTGAGTGTTCTAAGTACACATGCTCCACTATATTCATAGCAGGCTTATTTATAGTTGCCAGAACCTGGAAAGAACCCAGATGTCCCTCAATGGAGGAGTGAATATAGAAAATGTGGTATATTTACACAGGGGAATACTACATAGTAATTAAAACCAATTAATTCAACACGGGGCGTGGTTGCTCACACCTGTAATCCCAGCACTTGGGAGGCAGAGGCAGGCGGATTTCTGAGTTCGAGGCCAGCCTGGTCTACTGAGTGAGTTCCAGGACAGCCGGGGCTACACAGAGAAACCCTGTCTCGAAAAATCAAAAAAAAAAATTATAGAAAAAAACCAATTAATTCATGAAATTCTTGGGCAGGAGGTTGGCACTGGAAAATATCATCCTAAGTGAGGTAACCCAATCACAAAAGAACACACATGGAATGCAGTCACTGATAAGTGGATATTAGCCCAGAAGCTCTGAATACTCAAGACACAATTAGCATATCAAATGATTCCCAAGGAGAAGGAAGGAGTGGGTCCTGGTCCTGGAAAGGCTTGATCCAGCATTGTAGGGGAGTACCAGGACAGAGAAATAGGAGGCTTTGATTGGGGAATGGGGAGAGGGAAGAGGGCTTATGGGACATATGGGGAGTGGAGAACCATGAAAGGGAAAATCATTTGGAATGTCCACCAAGAATATAGAAAATTAAAAGAAGAGGGGGTGGAGAATTGTTGAACTAAGAAACCAGCATGGAATCGTGTCATTAGGCCATTCAAACTCTCATATATAAGTACCTCTGTATGTGAATTTATATATAAATAATATTTTATTTATATATACATAATTGCTATGGTTTCATTGGTTGAAATAAAGGTGAAGACAATTTTATAAGTGTCATTGAGATGAAATATTTCTCTTCATTTTTCTTTTCACCAAATGTGGCTTTAAATATCATTGAATAGACATATAATATATGCATATATAAATAAAATTACCTTTTAAAACCAATTTCTACAGGAATATTGGAAACATAAGATTCTGAGATTTTGTGTTTGAGTAGATATTTGCAAATGAATCTATACATTTAAGTAAAGAAGTGCAGGATCCTGGTATGGAGGCACAAATGAACTAGCATAGATGATCTGTTTTTATCATACTTGGACTTGAACTCAAATCTGATATCTCAGAAAGAAAATCGATATTGAATGCCAGCTCTAAAGATATGTTTTTTGGATCTTTTCTTTATTTATGTTTCAAATGTTTTCCCTGTTACAGGTCTCCCCAATGCCATCCCCCCTCCCCTTGCCTCTAGGAGGTGCGCCCCCACCCTGGCATTCCCTTCCATTGACTGGGGAATGGAACACACTCATGCCTGAGGGCCTCTCCTCCCACTGATGTCCAGCATAGGATTGTTTCCTTTGCTGTTCCCTTGAACACTCTTACAGTCCTCCTCTGTAGATTTTGGATTATCTTTTGGATTGTGATTGTCTCTTCTTGAAAGCTTTTCTGGATAGTGGCCACCTAGATGTTGATTTCTCTCATTTTGTCCAGTAGCATAGCCTTTTCTGTGCCCCCTTGGAAGGGTGAATTTCTGATATTAAGAGGTAGGTAAAAGTCTCTCTGGAGAAAGGACCTCTCTGTTTGCAGAGGGTCTATGCTGCACACCCACTGCATATCTTTTGGTAATTCTCATACCACTTGTGGTATTGCCTCTCCCATTCTTGGTAGTGTTCTTTCTCGAAGGGGTCTCTGAAGCTGACCCTCTGCCCACAATCCTCTTTGATGTCATAAGGGGGTGTAATGTCCCCGTATCTAGGAAAACGATGACTCTGTTTTTCTCCTTGAGATACTTTGCTTTCAGTGGGAGACTGTCCCTTCAATGCTTGAGGAGACCTAGACTCTGAGTGGCATCGACTATATAGAGATGACCTTGACCTAGATCTTCTGTAATACCTGTGAGTTCTGGACCGGGAACAGTCATTGATGCTCACTTCTCTCCCTCTCTTGGGGTATGGGTCTGATCTTGAATAGGAGTGAGAATGTGAGCACCTGAAGGACCTAGAGCAAGAAGTTGAACCTGTTGAGCCAGACCTTGACTTTGAGCAAATGTGTGAACGTCTGAAATATGATGACCCACTATAGGGAGATTTTGACTCTTCCTTGAGGAGCCCTTGCTCTCTATAGAATTCTTCTCTTGACAAAGGAGGTGCCTGTTTTGTAGGGACCATATTTGAAAGGGGAATCTGCACCCCTGTTGTCTTGGCAGGAGCTGGGGGAAACCCTGGAGGGGGCACACTGTATCCTGCTTGTGGAGGCTGAGCAGGACGAAAGTGAAGAGGAAACTCTGGGTGAGGTACACCTGGAGGCATAGGTCGTGTCTGTGGAGGAGGCAGATACAAAGGAGCTGGTGGAGCAGGCAAAAAGCCTGGAGTGGCTGGTAGTGATGTGGCCTGAGTCCTCTGTGATCTTTCTCTTTCTCTGTGGTGTTTCCTTCGGTTTATACTTGTGTAAAAGCTTCTTTCTCCTCTTGGAATTTGCTGTGGTGGAGAAGCTAGGTAGCCAAGCTTGTTGGAATGTTCCCAACCTGGTCGACCAAGACCTGAACCAGCCTTTCTTCTTCCTGGACTAGATGAAAGGACTGGCACCTGGTAAACCTTTGCTTCCACAAGAGCAGTTGAAGAGGCACCCTTTGCAGGTTGTGATGTAAGTGCAGCAGCTGGTAATGATTGACTCTCAGAATTCAGAAAGGGTCCATCTACTTTTTCTGAATGGCCTGATGCTGATTCTGTTGCAGTTGTTATATCAGGTACTGGAGCTGGGGCAGAAGATGCATTTCCAGACCCAGAAGGAGCCAAGGATGATGGATTTGAAGTTAATGAAGCTATGGAGGGGGTTGGGTGAGCTGAGGAAGATGTCACTGGAATGAGAGGATCCTGCTGTCTTGATAGGAGAGACCTCATGCTAGGCTGCAGGTTCCGTTGAATGAGTGGTCTTGGTGGTGTGGGTGGAGGTGAGTGTTTTCTTTGGAGTGTTATTGGAAAGCCAGTTCCATTTTGAAAGTTCTTCACAGTCTGTCTTAAAAACTTGTTGGCAACTAAAGCATCAGGAGAAACATGCTTTTGCTGACATGTTGGACATGTATGTTCATCTGAGTCCAGGAGTGCTGTTCTTACACATTCATCACAGTAACTGTTTCCACAGCAAGGGACGAGCACTGCATCAGTCATAATGTCTTTGCAGATGAGGCACAAGAGGTCCTCTGGGATAGGATCCCCTTTTTCCGAAGGTGGTGAGGGTTCCTCTGGTAAGAAGGGTGGTTTCTCTTTCTTGCCAATTGCATAGGCCTCTGCATCTAGAGTCGGGATTACATATTTTCCAGTGTTTGTAAGCATTGCACCTTTCATGGTAGGATCTGTCACTTCCATCAAAAAACTTGTAGGAATTCCACTGCACTTTTTGATCCTGCGACCAGATCCCGAGTCCTTATCCCTATTTGTTGGGCAATCCTTAATATAATGACCAGGTTGACCACAACGAAGGCAGATGTAAGATGGAGGTGGCACACCTACCCGAGTTTTCTTCCTGTAATAGACTGGCTCATATTCACGCACAGATTGCCACATCATTGCTTCAATTTTGTCTTCCTCAGAAGCATTGGCTTCATCCAGATTGGCAGTCTCTATAAGCTGGGCCAGAGAATCAGATTCAGAAGAGGAGGCATCAGTTCCTTTTCTAGTTGCCATCACTGGTTCAGTTCTCCTTTGAACATGGGTCTTGCTTGTAGACTTCAGACCTCTGCTAGGAATTCTTCTGACAATCACAGAGGAATATGTAGGAATGAGTGCATTATCATCAGTATATTCTTCTTTGTTCTCTGCATTGGTGATCTGCAGATCACTATTGGCAGCTTTCAGCTTTTCTCTCCCCATAATCTGCTTCTTTAAGTTGCAGACGGAGATATGGAGCCCATCAAACTTGATGATGCCGTAGGTGAGTTTAGAGGCAAATTTATAGTACACACAGGGCATTGTGGCAAAGGATTCCTTGTGCTAGTTACCAAGCTGACCGCTGAATTTGGCAAATTCTGGAGCTAGGTCTTCTGGGTTGGAAGTAACTCAGGTCTACCAAAGAGGCTGGAAGAGAAGAAAGGATTTGCTGGGTCACTATACAAGAAATCCATGAATACATTTCCATATTTCAGACTACAACTGGCATATTTGTGCCTCAAAGCAGGGGACTGATTAAACATCAGCAGATTCACTCAGTTAGATAGCTGAGTGAATCCTCTCTCTACACACCAAAGGTAATTCCTTTAGGAAATCCAACCTCTGAACCATAGGGCACGCCCTGCCCTTGACAGAATCTAATCAGAGGAGGAATGTGTGTCTCTGGCAAGCAAGGCATTCTTTCTCCCTCAGAGACCTTGTTTCCTGGATTTACACTGAGGAAGGACTAAGCATTAAGTTATCACAGAAATGTCCTCTTTTCATAGACGTGTGGTTTTTACCCTGTTGCTCTAGTGGCCTCAAACTCACAGAGATCTGCCTGCCTCTGCTCCCTGGTGCTGGGATTAAAGGTTTGTGCCACCAGTGAGGTGGAGGTCGGACTACAACGTATAAGACCTGGTGTATCAAACCCAGATGGTCCGGGTGAAAGCAGGAGCCAAAACATGCAGAGCCATCTCAATGGACCTTGACATGAATTTCCTTACTATCTGTATGTTATGCTTTATATCAGAGAACGTTGACCTTAAGTTTTAGATTTTTAGAAAAACTACTCAATTGAGGGTTTTCTTTGTAATTCCTTCCATTGGTCCATTACTTGTTTACTATGCAAGAAACCCTGTATGATCCCACTCAGCACCTAATATATTGGACATGATAACAATTATAAGAACCTCAAAGTAGAAATTCAAGGCTAGGTAAAGGGCATTGTATGATTTAGAGTTCTCTAGAATAAGAGAATTTAGAATGTGAATCTCTCTCTGCATTTCTCTCTCAATCTCTCTCTCTCTTATTCTCTCTCTCTCTCTCACTCTCTCTGTCTCTCTCAGTCTCTCTCAGTCTCTCTCTCTCTCTCTCTCTCTCTCTCTCTCTCTCTCTCTCTTGCCAGGTCTCTCTCAAATTTTCTCTCTCTCTCATATATACAGAGACAGACATATTTTTGAATCTATATATAGGACTTACATATATGGGCTTAATTAGAATGACTTACCGAATGTGTTTCAGCTCATCAAGTGATGTCTGAATATAAATGAAAATTCCAAGTATCAAAACTTCTCAGTCCACAGGAGGTTCAATAGCTCAGCTGGTCTTCAGTACAAGCTGGAATCCCAACAAAGCAGGTTCTAATGTCAGAGAAGGAATCCACTTGCTTGCAAGCCAAGAGCAAGAAAGCAAGTGTTTCCTCCTTCCATGGCCTATTTATTTAGATGCACAGAAGAGGTGTGGCCAAACCTAAGGGTGTGACTTCCTACCTTAAGATCCATTTTAAGGCCAGGCAGTGGTGGCACACACCTTTAATCCCAGCCCTTGGGAGGCAGAGGCAGGTGGATTTCTGAGTTTGAGGCCAGTCTGGTCCACAGAGTGAGTTCCAGGACAGCCAGGACTACATAGAGAAACCCTGTCTCATCCCCCCTCCCCCGCAAAAAAAAAAAAAAAAAAAAAAGATCCAGATTAAAAGGGCAGGAGAAATGATTCTATAGTTAAGATCACTTGACTGCTCTTCCAGAGGACCTGGCTTCAGTTCCCAACAACAATATGGCAGCTCACCACCAACTATAAGTCCAATTCCAGAGTAATGGGACACTTTCACAACAGACAATGATAGTAGCAAAAAACCGATGCATATGAAATAAATAAATTGAAGATTTAAAAAAATCCAGAATAGAAGTCAATAAGAGGGACAGGAATTCCCTGGATTGGTTTCTGTGGCTCAGCAGCTGATATTCAGGCTTTTCAGGGTAGTCCTCTAGGCCTGGATAAGGGCCTCAGACATTCCTGTGGCCCTTAGGCAAACTCCTTCCCATAAGCCTTCTCACTCAGTGCATCTTGTTTTTCTGCTCATTGAATAAACTCACTATGTGGGCTATTCAGTTACTCAGAGAATTCTCTTCTTTGCTTGTACTCATAGTGGCTCATCATTGCCACAGGGCTGGGAGTCAGCTCAGCACTGAGTATGCTTGCCACTCTTGCTAGGGAGCATTTGGATTCAAGAACCAACATGGCAACTCATAAGTATAGACTGTATTTCAACTCCCCAACTAAGGTCAGCACACTCCAAGAATGGAAGACAAAGGAATTAGCTTAGCTCAGTCCCACCGGGCAAGCAGGCAAACAGGAGAGCCTCACCTTATTTTCTTTTTTCTAAAATTCCCAAACATCTAAGATCTTAATGTTTATTTTATCTTTCACCTGTACTTTTTGGTTATTATTATTTTAACTTTCAATTTGAAATACTGTCTTCATATGACATTATCCTTAGTATTTAGTTGTATTTCATTGTGATCAACATTCATTTCTACTTTTATCAGAACTGCTCATAACCTCATTAAGACCTGCTCAGAAATCTGCCTGCCTCTGGCTCCCAAGGGCTGGGATTAAAGGTGTGTGCCACCACAGCCCAGCAATCTTTGCTATTCTTGTTTGGGTCTCAGGTGGAATCTCAAGGTCGTTTTGATTTGCATTTCTCTGATCAGCAAGGCCTTTGCACCTTTCTTTAGATGCTTAGTCGGCCATTAAAGGTTCCTCAGGTGTGTCATTTTATTTCTATATCCCATTTTTAAAAGAGCTGTTTGTTGTTTTGGAGATTGGTTTCTTGAGTTCTTTATATATTTTCGATATTAGCCCTCTGTTGGAATTGGCTTTAGGGAAGATATTTTCCCAAACTGTAGTTTGAAGATATTAACTGCTGCCACCACCTTCAAAAGAAAAAAGAAAGAAAAAAGAAAAAGAAAGAAAGAAAAACAAGTGTACCCCATGTACTGTCAACAGAAATCAAAATGTTAAACAAGCTGAAGTGCCCAAGTGAGGACTCCTCTGTCCCACTTTGGAGGAAGAAGACAGCAATTTCATTTGCTGTTGGAATAAAGAACCTGGGCAGTAAATTGTCCAAAAGGGGGGCACGGTGGGGGTGGGGGAGGGCAGAGAGCAGGGAGTCAGAGAGGGTGCATGATCTGGTAATGAGTGAAGGAAATAGACTGAAACTTTGAGAGCCAACAGAAAGCAATGAACATCAAACCACAGGAATTAATATCCAGTTCTCAGGGATTTCATTCCATGGGTATTCTTTTGTGATTTGGTTACCAAACTTAGGATGATGTTTTCCAGTTGCAACCATTTGCCTAAAGATTTCATGAATTCATTGTGTTTAATTGCTGAGTAGTATTCCATTGTGTAACTATACCCCATGTTCTGTATCCATTCCTCCATTGAGGGACATCTGGGTTCTTTCCAGCTTCTGGCTTTTATAAATAAGGCTGCTATGAACAGAGTGAAGCATGTGTCCTTGTTGCATGACTGGGAATCCTCTGTGTGTATGCCCAGGACTGGTATAGCAGGGTCCTCCGGAAGTGTCATGTCCAGTTTTCTGAGGAACTACCAGACCGATTTCCAGAGTGGTTATAGCAGCTTGCAATCCCACCAGCAGTGGAGGATTGTTCCTCTTTCTATACATCCTCTGAACACCTGCTGTCTCCTGAGTTCTTAACCTCAGCCATTCTGCTGTTGTGAGGTGAAATCTCAGGGTTGATTGGATTTGCATTTCCCTAATGACTAATGATGTTGACCATTTCTTAAGGTGCTTCTCAGCCATTTGGATATCTTTGGGTGACAATTTTTTGTTTACTTCTGTACCCCATTTTTTTTTAATTTTTTTAAAAATGTTTTAATTTTATTTTCTATATTCTTTGTTTTCATTCCAAAGGCTTTCCCCTTTTCCAGTTCCCTCCCAACATATGTCCCATAAGTCCTCTCCCACCCCAACTATTGCCCAATCAACCCCCAACACCACCACCATTTCTCTGTTTTGGATCTACAAAACGGGATCCAATCTTTTCTGGCCCAGGGTCCTCTCCTTTCTTCCTCTTGGGAATCATTTGACTTGCTCATTGTGCCTTGAGTATTTAGGGCTTCTGGGCTCATTCATATCCACTTATCAGTGATTGCATTTCATGTGTATTCTTTTGTGATTGGGTTACCTTGCTTAGGATGATATTTTCCAGATCTAACCATTTGCCTACAAATTGCATGAATTCATTATTTTTAATTGCTGGGTAGTAGTCCATTATATAAATATACCACCTTTTCTGTATCCATTCCTCCTTTGAGGGATACCTGGGCTCCTTTCAACTTCTGGCTATTATAAACAAGGCTGCTATGAACATAGTGGAGCATGTGTCTTTATTGCATGCAGGGGAATCCTCTGGGTATATGCCCAGGAGTGATATGCCAGGGACCTCTGGAAGTGACATGCCCAATTTTCTGAGGAACTGCCAAACGATTTCCAGAGTGGTTTTAACATTTTGCAATCCCACCAATAGTGGAGGAGTTTTCTTCTTTGCATCCTAGCCAGCACCTATTGTCGCTTGAGTTTTTCATCTTAGCCATTATGACTGGTAGGTGGAATCACAGGGTTGTTTTGATTTGCATTTCTCTGATGACTAATGATGTTGAACATCTCTTAAGGTGTTTCTCAGTCATCCAAAATTCTTCTGATGAAAATTCTTTGTTTAGTTCTTTACCGCATTTTTTGATAGGGTTATTTGGTTCTTTGGGGTCTAACTTCCTGAGGTCTTTGTATATATTGGAAATTAGCCCTCAGTCAGATGTGAGTTTGGTGAAGACCTTTTCCCACTTTGTTGGTTGCTGTTTTGTCCTTCTGACAGTGTCCTTTGCCTTACAGAAACTTTGTAATTTTATGAGGTCCCATTTGCAATTCTTGATCTTAGAGCATAAGCAATTGGTGGTCTGGTCAGGGTACCCAATTTTAATAGGGTGGATGCACACAGGGCTCTGAGTTTTCCTCTTAGCACTGCTCTCAATTGTGTCCCATAGATTTGTGTATATGGTGCCTTGGTTTTCATGAAAATCTAAAGAGTCTTTGATTTCTTTCTTGATTTCTTCCTGGGCCAAGGTATCATAGTGTAGAGAATTGTTCAGTTTACATGTATATGTGTTCTTTCTGTTGTCTTCCTTGCTATTGAGGACCACTTCCACCTGAGAGCCCATAAAGCTATTTCCACACCACTGGATGACTGGGTTTCCCTTGGCAAAGATTGCTGGTGTCCTGTCCTCCTCTTGGGTTCCTTTGTAGCCCTGGTGTGTCTTGACCCTAGCAATGTTATACTCAGCCTGTCTCTCTGAACCTGGTACTGCTAGTCTGCTCCATCAAGGAGTGAAGATGGCAGAGGTGTGTCCCTGCAAGTGCTGACTAACCCTCAGGTCACAGGACCCTCCACAGGCTGGCACACAGAGGAACTGCCAAGGTCCTGGGCTCAGGTAGCAGCCCAGCGGTGTGCATCCACAGAGATCTCAAAGTTGGGATGCCTCAGTCTGAGAGCTGCCTGTGCTGTCTAAAATGGAGCAAAGATGGTGGCAGGGACCCTCCTCTGTGGCCACAATCAACTCTGGATTTGGCTGTGATGGCTGTCTCCTACTCACTGGCTACTGGGTTTATAGCTAACTTCCTCCACTACTTGGAGATGGCAAGCTGTGGTCGAGGGTGTTCCTTATCCAGAGGCAGAAACCAGTAGGCTCTTGCCAGAGACCTCCAGACTGGATCCTCCACATTGCAGAGCTGGACGCACCAGTGCAGGCTGCCTCTTCCTAGCTGTCTGCTTGGTGTATAAGCTGGCTTCCTGTACTGCTTGGAGATGGTGCACTGTGGGTGAGTGTGTTCCCAATCCAGAGGCAGAGACTGCCAATTCTCCCCTTTTAGCTGTACTAGACCCTTGCCAACCAGAAGATTATGGCCCTCTTAGTGTATTATTTAATCACCAAGAAAGAGTATTTAACCCATAATGGCTTGAGAATGTGTTTGCTGTTCTTAATTTTGGTTTGTTTGTTCCTTTGTTTTGGTTTTTTTCTTTCTAGACAGGGTTTCTCTGTGTAGCCCTGGCTTTCCTGGAACTCACTCTGTAGACCAGGCTGGGCTCAAACTCAGAAATCTGCCTGCCTCTGCCTCCCAAGTGCTGGGATTAAAGGCTTGTGCCACCACCAACCTGCTGCTGTCCTTATTTTTATACCAAATACATTGGTACATGGGGCCATCTCCCTGTCAGTAGTCATGAAGTTGATTGTTGTAATGGTTTCCTAAGATCTGAAAATCGGGAAAAGGTCTTTACCAGCTCTCCATCTGACAGAGGGCTAATATCCAATATATACAAAGAACTCAAAGAGTTAGACTCCACAGAACCAAATAACCCTATTAAAAATGGGCTACAGAGCTAAGCAAAGAATTTTCACCTGCGGATTATCAAATACCTGAGAACCACCTAAAAGAATGTTCAACCACCTTAGTCATCAGGGAAATGAAAATCAAAACAACCCTGAGATTTCACCTCATACCATTCAGAATGGCTAAGATGACCAAATCAGGAGTTGTCAGGGGCTGCACAGGTTGTGGAGAAAGAGGAGCACTCCTCCACTGCTGATGACATTGCAAGGGCAAAAAACTAAAACACTCTGTCAATCAGTCTGGTGGTTCCTCAGAAACTAGTCATAATACTACTGGAGGACCCAGCTATAACACTCCTGGGGGCATAAACCCAGAGGATTATCCTGAGTGTTCTAAGTATACACGCTCCACTATATTCATAGCAGGCTTATTTATAGTTGCCAGAACCTGGAAAGAACCCAGATGTCCCTCAATGGAGGAGTGAATATAGAAAATGTGGTATATTTACACAGGGGAATACTACATAGTAATTAAAACCAATTAATTCAACACCGGGCGTGGTTGCTCACACCTGTATTCCCAGCACTTGGGAGGCAGAGGCAGGCGGATTTCTGAGTTCGAGGCCAGCCTGGTCTACTGAGTGAGTTCCAGGACAGCCGGGGCTACACAGAGAAACCCTGTCTCGAAAAATCAAAAAAAAAAAATTATAGAAAAAAACCAATTAATTCATGAAATTCTTGGGCAGGTGGTTGGCACTGGAAAATATCATCCTAAGTGAGGTAACCCAATCACAAAAGAACACACATGGAATGCAGTCACTGATAAGTGGATATTAGCCCAGAAGCTCTGAATACTCAAGACACAATTAGCATATCAAATGATTCCCAAGGAGAAGGAAGGAGTGGGTCCTGGTCCTGGAAAAGCTTGATCCAGCATTGTAGGGGAGTACCAGGACAGAGAAATAGGAGGGTTTGATTGGGGAATGGGGAGAGGGAAGAGGGCTTATGGGACATATGGGGAGTGGAGAACCATGAAAGGGAAAATCATTTGGAATGTCCACCAAGAATATAGAAAATTAAAAGAAGAGGGGGTGGAGAATTGTTGAACTAAGAAACCGGCATGGAATCGTGTCATTAGGCCATTAAAACTCTCATATATAAGTACCTCTGTATGTGAATTTATATATAAATAATATTTTATTTATATATACATAATTGCTATGGTTTCATTGGTTGAAATAAAGGTGAAGACAATTTTATAAGTGTCATTGAGATGAAATATTTCTCTTCATTTTTCTTTTCACCAAATGCGGCTTTAAATATCATTGAATAGACATATAATATATGCATATATAAATAAAATTACCTTTTAAAACCAATTTCTACAGGAATATTGGAAACATAAGATTCTGAGATTTTGTGTTTGAGTAGATATTTGCAAATGAATCTATACATTTAAGTAAAGAAGTGCAGGATCCTGGTATGGAGGCACAGATGAACTAGCATAGATGATCTGTTTTTATCATACTTGGACTTGAACTCAAATCTGATATCTCAGAAAGAAAATCGATATTGAATGCCAGCTCTAAAGATATGTATTTTGGATCTTTTCTTTATTTATGTTTCAAATGTTTTCCCTGTTACAGGTCTGCCCAATGCCATCCCCCCTCCCCTTGCCTCTAGGAGGTGCGCCCCCACCCTGGCATTCCCTTCCATTGACTGGGGAATGGAACACACTCATGCCTGAGGGCCTCTCCTCCCACTGATGTCCAGCATAGGATTGTTTCCTTTGCTGTTCCCTTGAACACTCTTACAGTCCTCCTCTGTAGATTTTGGATTATCTTTTGGATTGTGATTGTCTCTTCTTGAAAGCTTTTCTGGATAGTGGCCACCTAGATGTTGACTTCTCTCATTTTGTCCAGTAGCATAGCCTTTTCTGTGCCCCCTTGGAAGGGTGAATTTCTGATATTAAGAGGTAGGTAAAAGTCTCTCTGGAGAAAGGACCTCTCTGTTTGCAGAGGGTCTATGCTGCACACCCACTGCATATCTTTTGGTAATTCTCATACCACTTGTGGTATTGCCTCTCCCATTCGTGGTAGTGTTCTTTCTCGAAGGGGTCTCTGAAGCTGACCCTCTGCCCACAATCCTCTTTGATGTCATAAGGGGGTGTAATGTCCCCGTATCTAGGAAAACGATGACTGTGTTTTTCTCCTTGAGATACTTTGCTTTCAGTGGGAGACTGTCCCTTCAATGCTTGAGGAGACCTAGACTCTGAGTGGCATCGACTATATAGAGATGACCTTGACCTAGATCTTCTGTAATACCTGTGAGTTCTGGACCGGGAACAGTCATTGATGCTCACTTCTCTCCCTCTCTTGGGGTATGGGGCTGATCTTGAATAGGAGTGAGAATGTGAGCACCTGAAGGACCTAGAGCAAGAAGTTGAACCTGTTGAGCCAGACCTTGACTTTGAGCAAATGTGTGAACGTCTGAAATATGATGACCCACTATAGGGAGATTTTGACTCTTCCTTGAGGAGCCCTTGCTCTCTATAGAATTCTTCTCTTGACAAAGGAGGTGCCTGTTTTGTAGGGACCATATTTGAAAGGGGAATCTGCACCCCTGTTGTCGTGGCAGGAGCTGGGGGAAACCCTGGAGGGGGCACACTGTATCCTGCTTGTGGAGGCTGAGCAGGAGGAAAGTGAAGAGGAAACTCTGGGTGAGGTACACCTGGAGGCATAGGTCGTGTCTGTGGAGGAGGCAGATACAAAGGAGCTGGTGGAGCAGGCAAAAAGCCTGGAGTGGCTGGTAGTGATGTGGCCTGAGTCCTCTGTGATCTTTCTCTTTTCTGTGGTGTTTCCTTCGGTTTATACTTGTGTAAAAGCTTCTTTCTCCTCTTGGAATTTGCTGTGGTGGAGAAGCTAGGTAGCCAAGCTTGTTGGAATGTTCCCAACCTGGACGACCAAGACCTGAACCAGCCTTTCTTCTTCCTGGACCAGATGAAAGGACTGGCACCTGGTAAACCTTTGCTTCCACAAGAGCAGTTGAAGAGGCACCCTTTGCAGGTTGTGATGTAAGTGCAGCAGCTGGTAATGATTGACTCTCAGAATTCAGAAAGGGTCCATCTACTTTTTCTGAATGGCCTGATGCTGATTCTGTTGCAGTTGTTATATCAGGTACTGGAGCTGGGGCAGAAGATGCATTTCCAGACCCAGAAGGAGCCAAGGATGATGGATTTGAAGTTAATGAAGCTATGGAGGGGGTTGGGTGAGCTGAGGAAGATGTCACTGGAATGAGAGGATCCTGCTGTCTTGATAGGAGAGACCTCATGCTAGGCTGCAGGTTCCATTGAATGAGTGGTCTTGGTGGTGTGGGTGGAGGTGAGTGTTTTCTTCGGAGTGTTTTTGGAAAGCCAGTTCCATTTTGAAAGTTCTTCACAGTCTGTCTTAAAAACTTGTTGGCAACTAAAGCATCAGGAGAAACATGCTTTTGCTGACATGTTGGACATGTATGTTCATCTGAGTCCAGGAGTGCTGTTCTTACACATTCATCACAGTAACTGTTTCCACAGCAAGGGACGAGCACTGCATCAGTCATAATGTCTTTGCAGATGAGGCACAAGAGGTCCTCTGGGATAGGATCCCCTTTTTCCGAAGGTGGTGAGGGTTCCTCTGGTAAGAAGGGTGGTTTCTCTTTCTTGCCAATTGCATAGGCCTCTGCATCTAGAGTCGGGATTACATATTTTCCAGTGTTTGTAAGCATTGCACCTTTCATGGTAGGATCTGTCACTTCCATCAAAAAACTTGTAGGAATTCCACTGCACTTTTTGACCTGCGACCAGATCCCGAGTCCTTATCCCTATTTGTTGGGCAATCCTTAATATAATGACCAGGTTGACCACAACGAAGGCAGATGTAAGATGGAGGTGGCACACCTACCCGAGTTTTCTTCCTGTAATAGACTGGCTCATATTCACGCACAGATTGCCACATCATTGCTTCAATTTTGTCTTCCTCAGAAGCATTGGCTTCATCCAGATTGGCAGTCTCTATAAGCTGGGCCAGAGAATCAGATTCAGAAGAGGAGGCATCAGTTCCTTTTCTAGTTGCCATCACTGGTTCAGTTCTCCTTTGAACATGGGTCTTGCTTGTAGACTTCAGACCTCTGCTAGGAATTCTTCTGACAATCACAGAGGAAATTGTAGGAATGAGTGCATTATCATCAGTATATTCTTCTTTGTTCTCTGCATTGGTGATCTGCAGATCACTATTGGCAGCTTTCAGCTTTTCTCTCCCCATAATCTGCTTCTTTAAGTTGCAGACGGAGATATGGAGCCCATCAAACTTGATGATGCCGTAGGTGAGTTTAGAGGCAAATTTATAGTACACACAGGGCATTGTGGCAAAGGATTCCTTGTGCTAGTTACCAAGCTGACCGCTGAATTTGGCAAATTCTGGAGCTAGGTCTTCTGGGTTGGAAGTAACTCAGGTCTACCAAAGAGGCTGGAAGAGAAGAAAGGATTTGCTGGGTCACTATACAAGAAATCCATGAATACATTTCCATATTTCAGACTACAACTGGCATATTTGTGCCTCAAAGCAGGGGACTGATTAAACATCAGCAGATTCACTCAGTTAGATAGCTGAGTGAATCCTCTCTCTACACACCATAGGTAATTCCTTTAGGAAATCCAACCTCTGAACCATAGGGCACGCCCTGCCCTTGACAGAATCTAATCAGAGGAGGAATGTGTGTCTCTGGCAAGCAAGGCCTTCTTTCTCCCTCAGAGATGTTGTTTCCTGGATTTACACTGAGGAAGGACTAAGCATTAAGTTATCACAGAAATGTCCTCTTTTCATAGACGTGTGGTTTTTACCCTGTTGCTCTAGTGGTCTCAAACTCACAGAGATCTGCCTGCCTCTGCTCCCTGGTGCTGGGATTAAAGGTTTGTGCCACCAGTGAGGTGGAGGTCGGACTACAACGTATAAGACCTGGTGTATCAAACCCAGATGGTCCCGGTGAAAGCAGGAGCCAAAACATGCAGAGCCATCTCAATGGACCTTGACATGAATTACCTTACTATCGGTATGTTATGCTTTATATCAGAGAAGGTTGACCTTAAGTTTTAGATTTTTAGAAAAACTACTCAATTGAGGGTTTTCTTTGTAATTCCTTCCATTGGTCCATTACTTGTTTACTATGCAAGAAACCCTGTATGATCCCACTTAGCACCTAATAAATTGGACATGATAACAATTATAAGAACCTCAAAGTAGAAATTCAAGGCTAGGTAAAGGGCATTGTATGATTTAGAGTTCTCTAGAATAAGAGAATTTAGAATGTGAATCTCTCTCTGCATTTCTCTCTCAATCTCTCTCTCTCTTATTCTCTCTCTCTCTCTCACTCTCTCTGTCTCTCTCAGTCTCTCTCTCTCTCTCTCTCTCTCTCTCTCTCTCTCTCTCTCTCTCTTGCCAGGTCTCTCTCAAATTTTCTCTCTCTCTCATATATACAGAGACGGACATATTTTTGAATCTATAAATAGGACTTACATATATGGGCTTAATTAGAATGACTTACCGAATGTGTTTCAGCTCATCAAGTGATGTCTGAATATAAATGAAAAGTCCAAGTATCAAAACTTCTCAGTCCACAGGAGGTTCAATAGCTCAGCTGGTCTTCAGTACAAGCTGGAATCCCAACAAAGCAGGTTCTAATGTCAGAGAAGGAATCCACTTGCTTGCAAGCCAAGAGCAAGAAAGCAAGTGTTTCCTCCTTCCATGGCCTATTTATTTAGATGCACAGAAGAGGTGTGGCCAAACCTAAGGGTGTGACTTCCTACCTTAAGATCCATTTTAAGGCCAGGCAGTGGTGGCACACACCTTTAATCCCAGCCCTTGGGAGGCAGAGGCAGGTGGATTTCTGAGTTTGAGGCCAGTCTGGTCCACAGAGTGAATTCCAGGACAGCCAGGGCTACATAGAGAAACCCTGTCTCATCCCCCCTCCCCCGCAAAAAAAAAAAAAAAAAAAAAAAGATCCAGATTAAAAGGGCAGGAGAAATGATTCTATAGTTAAGATCACTTGACTGCTCTTCCAGAGGACCTGGCTTCAGTTCCCAACAACAACATGGCAGCTCACCACCAACTATAAATCCAATTCCAGAGTAATGGGACACTTTCACAACAGACAATGATAGTAGCAAAAAACCGATGCATATGAAATAAATAAATTGAAGATTTAAAAAAATCCAGAATAGAAGTCAATAAGAGGGACAGGAATTCCCTGGATTGGTTTCTGTGGCTCAGCAGCTGATATTCAGGCTTTTCAGGGTAGTCCCCTAGGCCTGGATAAGGGCCTCAGACATTCCTGTGGCCCTTAGGCAAACTCCTTCCCATAAGCCTTCTCACTCAGTGCATCTTGTTTTTCTGCTCATTGAATAAACTCACTAAGTCGGCTATTCAGTTACTCACAGAATACTCTTCTTTGCTTGTACTCATAGTGGCTCCTCATTGCCCTGGGGCTGGGAGTCAGCTCAGCACTAAGCACACTTGCCACTCTTGCTAAGGAGCATTTGGTTGCAAGAACCAACATTGCAACTCATAAGTATAGACTGTATTTCAACTCCCAACTATGGTCAGCACACTCCAAGAATGGAAGACAAAGGAATTAGCTTAGCTCAGTCCCACAAGGCAAGCAGGCAAGCAGGAGAGCCTCAGCTTATTTTCTTTTTTCTAAAATTTCAAACTTCTAAGATCTTAATGTTTAATTTATCTTTCACCTGTACTTTTTGGTTATTATTGTTTTAACTTTCAGTTTGAAATACTGTCTTCATTTGACATTGTCCTTAGTATTTAGTTGTATTTCATTGTGATCAACATTCATTTCTACTTTTATCAGAACTGCTCATAACCTCATTGAGACCTGCTCAGAAATCTGCCTGCCTCGGGCTCCCAAGTGCTGGGATTATAGGTGTGTGCCACCACTGCCCTGCAATCTTTGCTATTCTTGTTTGGGTCTCAGGTGGAATCTCAAGGTCGTTTTGATTTGCATTTCTCTGATCAGCAAGGCCTTTGCACCTTTCTTTAGATGCTTAGTCAGCCATTCAAGGTTCCTCAGTTGTGTCATTTTATTTCTATCTCCCATTTTTAAAAGAGCTGTTTGTTGTTTTGGAGATTGGTTTCTTGAGTTCTTTATATATTTTGGATATTGGCCCTCTGTTGGATTTGGCTTTAGTGAAGATATTTTCCCAAACTGTAGTTTGAAGATATTAACTGCTGCCACCACCTCCAAAAGAAAAAAGAAAAAGAAAGAAAGAAAAACAAGTGTACCCCATGTACTGTCAACAGAAATCAAAATGTTAAACAAGCTGAAGTGCCCAAGTGAGGACTCCTCTGTCCCACTTTGGAGGAAGAAGACAGCAATTTCATTTGCTGTTGGAATAAAGAACCTGGGCAGTAAATTGTCCAAAAGGGGGGCACGGTGGGGGTGGGGGAGGGCAGAGAGCAGGGAGTCAGAGAGGGTGCATGATCTGGTAATGAGTGAAGGAAATAGACTGAAACTTTGAGAGCCAACAGAAAGCAATGAATATCAAACCACAGGAATTAATATCCAGTTCTCAGGGATTGCATTCCATGGGTCTTCTTTTGTGATTCAGTTACCACACTTAGGATGATATTTTCCAGTTGCAACCATTTGCCTAAAGATTTCATGAATTCATTGTGTTTAATTGCTGAGTAGTATTCCATTGTGTAAATATACCCCAAGTTCTGTATCCATTCCTCCATTTTGGGACATCTGGGTTCTTTCCAGCTTCTGGCTTTTATAAATAAGGCTGCTATGAACAGAGTGAAGCATGTGTCCTTGTTGCATGACTGGGAATCCTCTGTGTATATATATGCCCAGGACTGGTATAGCAGGGTCCTCCGGAAGTGTCATGTCCAGTTTTCTGAGGAACTACCAGACAGATTTCCAGAGTGGTTATAGCAGCTTGCAATCCCACCAGCAGTGGAGGATTGTTCCTCTTTCTATACATCCTCTGAACACCTGCTGTCTCCTGAGTTTTTAACCTCAGCCATTCTGCTGTTGTGAGGTGAAATCTCAGGGTTGATTGGATTTGCATTTCCCTAATGACTAATGATGTTGACCATTTCTTAAGGTGCTTCTCAGCCATTTGGATATCTTTGGGTGACAATTTTTTGTTTACTTCTGTACCCCATTTTTTTTTAATTTTTTTAAAAATGTTTTAATTTTATTTTCTATATTCTTTGTTTTCATTCCAAAGGCTTTCCCCTTTTCCAGTTCCCTCCCAACATATGTCCCATAAGTCCTCGCCCAACCCAACTATTGCCCAATCAACCCCCAACACCACCACCATTTCTCTGTTCTGGATCTACAAAACGGGATCCAATCTTTTCTGGCCCAGGGTCCTCTCCTTTCTTCTTCGTGGGAATCATTTGACTTGCTCATTGTGCCTTGAGTATTTAGGGCTTCTGGGCTCATTAATATCCACTTATCAGTGATTGCATTTCATGTGTATTCTTTTGTGATTGGGTTACCTTGCTTAGGATGATATTTTCCAGATCTAACCATTTGCCTACAAATTGCATGAATTCATTATTTTTAATTGCTGGGTAGTAGTCCATTATATAAATATACCACCTTTTCTGTATCCATTCCTCCTTTGAGGGATACCTGGGCTCCTTCCAACTTCTGGCTATTATAAACAAGGCTGCTATGAACATAGTGGAGCATGTGTCTTTATTGCATGCAGGGGAATCCTCTGGGTATAAGCCCAGGAGTGATATGCCAGGGACCTCTGGAAGTGACATGCCCAATTTTCTGAGGAACCGCCAAACTGATTTCCAGAGTGGTTTTAACATTTTGCAATCCCACCAATAGTGGAGGAGTTTTCTTCTTTGCATCCTAGCCAGCACCTATTGTCGCTTGAGTTTTTCATCTTAGCCATTATGACTGGTAGGTGGAATCACAGGGTTGTTTTGATTTGCATTTCTCTGATGACTAATGATGTTGAACATCTCTTAAGGTGTTTCTCAGTCATCCAAAATTCTTCTGATGAAAATTCTTTGTTTACTTCTTTACTGCATTTTTTGTTAGGGTTATTTGGTTCTTTGGGGTCTAACTTCCTGAGGTCTTTGTATATATTGGAAATTAGCCCTCAGTCAGATGTGAGTTTGGTGAAGACCTTTTCCCACTTTGTTGGTTGCTGTTTTGTCCTTCTGACAGTGTCCTTTGCCTTACAGAAACTTTGTAATTTTATGAGGTCCCATTTGTCAATTCTTGATCTTAGAGAATAAGCAATTGGTGTTCTGGTCAGGGTACCCAATTTTAATAGGGTGGAGGCACACAGGGCTCTGAGTTTTCCTCTTAGCACTGCTCTCATTGTGTCCCATAGATTTGTGTATGTGGTGCCTTGGTTTTCATGAAAATCTAAAAAGTCTTTGATTTCTTTCTTGATTTCTTCCTGGGCCAAGGTATCATAGTGTAGAGAATTGTGCAGTTTCCATGTGTATGTGTTCTTTCTGTTGTCTTCCTTGCTATTGAAGACCACTTCCAGCTGAGAGCCCATAAAGCTATTTCCACACCACTGGATGACTGGGTTTCCCTTGGCACAGATTGCTGGTGTCCTGTCCTCCTCTTGGGTTCCTTTGTAGCCCTGGTGTGTCTTGACCCTAGCAATGTTATACTCAGCCTGTCTCTCTGAACCTGGTACTGCTAGTCTGCTCCATCAAGGAGTGAAGATGGCAGAGGTGTGTCCCTGCAAGTGCTGACTAACGCTCAGGTCACAGGACCCTCCACAGGCTGGCACACAGAGGAACTGCCAAGGCCCTGGGCTCAGGTAGCAGCCCAGCGGTGTGCATCCACAGAGATCTCAAAGTTGGGATGCCTCAGTCTGAGAGCTGCCTGTGCTGTCTAAAATGGAGCAAAGATGGTGGCAGGGACCCTCCTCTGTGGCCACAATCAACTCTGAATTTGGCTGTGATGGCTGTCTCCTCCTCACTGGCTAATGGGTTTATAGCTAACTTCCTCCACTACTTGGAGATGGCAAGCTCTGGTCGAGGGTGTTCCTTATCCAGAGGCAGAAACCAGTAGGCTCTTGCCAGAGACCTCCAGACTGGATCCTCCACATTGCAGAGCTGGACGCACCAGTGCAGGCTGCCTCTTCCTAGCTGTCTGCTTGGTGTATAAGCTGGCTTCCTGCACTGCTTGGAGATGGTGCACTGTGGGTGAGTGTGTTCCCAATCCAGAGGCAGAGACTGCCAATTCTACCCTTTTAGCTGTACTAGACCCTTGCCAACCAGAAGATTATGGCCCTCTTAGTGTATTATTTAATCACCAAGAAAGAGTATTTAACCCATAATGGCTTGAGAATGTGTTTGCTGTTCTTAATTTTGGTTTGTTTGTTCCTGTTTTGGTTTTTTTCTTTCTAGACAGGGTTTCTCTGTGTAGCCCTGGCTTTCCTGGAACTCACTCTGTAGACCAGGCTGGGCTCAAATTCAGAAATCCGCCTGCCTCTGCCTCCCAAGTGCCGGGATTAAAGTCTTGTGCCACCACCAACCTGCTGCTGTCCTTATTTTTATACCAAATACATTGGTACATGGAGCCATCTTTCCGTCAGTAGTCATGAAGTTGATTGTTGTAATGGTTTCCTAAGATCTGAAAATCGGGAAAAGGTCTTTACCAGCTCTCCATCTGACAGAGGGCTAATATCCAATATATACAAAGAACTCAAAGAGTTAGACTCCAGAGAACCAAATAACCCTATTAAAAATGGGCTACAGAGCTAAGTAAAGAATTTTCACCTGCGGATTATCAAATACCTGAGAACCACCTAAAAGAATGTTCAACCACCTTAGTCATCAGGGAAATGAAAATCAAAACAACCCTGAGATTTCACCTCATACCATTCAGAATGGCTAAGATGACCAAATCAGGAGTTGTCAGGGGCTGCACAGGTTGTGGAGAAAGAGGAGCACTCCTCCACTGCTGATGAGATTGCAAGAGGGAAAAACTAAAACACTCTGTCAATCAGTCTGGTGGTTCCTCCGAAAACTAGTCATAATACTACTGGAGGACCCAGCTATACCACTCCTGGGCATAAACCCAGAGGATTATCCTGGGTGTTCTAAGTACACACACTCCACTATATTCATAGCAGGCTAATTTATAGTCGCCAGAAGCTGGAAAGAACCCTGATGTCCCTCAATGGAGGAGTGAATATAGAAAATGTGGTATATTTACACAGGGGAATACTACATAGTAATTAAAACCAATTAATTCATGAAATTCTTGGGCAGGAGGTTGACACTGGAAAATATCATCCTAAGTGGGGTAACCCAATCACAAAAGAACACACATGGAATGCAGTCACTGATAAGTGGATATTAGCCCAGAAGCTCTGAATACTCAAGACACAATTAGCATATCAAATGATTCCCAAGGAGAAGGAAGGAGTGGGTCCTGGTCCTGGAAAGGCTTGATCCAGCATTGTAGGGGAGTACCACGACAGAGAAATAGGAGGGTTTGATTGGGGAATGGGGAGAGGGAAGAGGGCTTATGGGACATATGGGGAGTGGAGAACCATGAAAGGGAAAATCATTTGGAATGTCCACCAAGAATATAGAAAATTAAAAGAAGACGGGGTGGAGAATTGTTGAACTAAGAAACCGGCATGGAATCGTGTCATTAGGCCATTAAAACTCTCATATATAAGTACCTCTGTATGTGAATTTATATATAAATAATATTTTATTTATATATACATAATTGCTATGGTTTCATTGGTTGAAATAAAGGTGAAGACAATTTTATAAGTGTCATTGAGATGAAATATTTCTCTTCATTTTTCTTTTCACCAAATGTGGCTTTAAATATCATTGAATAGACATATAATATATGCATATATAAATAAAATTACCTTTTAAAACCAATTTCTACAGGAATATTGGAAACATAAGATTCTGAGATTTTGTGTTTGAGTAGATATTTGCAAATGAATCTATACATTTAAGTAAAGAAGTGCAGGATCCTGGTATGGAGGCACAGATGAACTAGCATAGATGATCTGTTTTTATCATACTTGGACTTGAACTCAAATCTGATATCTCAGAAACAAAATCGATGTTGAATGCCAGCTCTAAAGATATGTTTTTTGGATCTTTTCTTTATTTATGTTTCAAATGTTTTCCCTGTTACAGGTCTGCCCAATGCCATCCCCCCTCCCCTTGCCTCTCGGAGGTGCGCCCCCACCCTGGCATTCCCTTCCATTGACTGGGGAATGGAACACACTCATGCCCGAGGGCCTCTCCTCCCACTGATGTCCAGCATAGGATTGTTTCCTTTGCTGTTCCCTTGAACACTCTTACAGTCCTCCTCTGTAGATTTTGGATTATCTTTTGGATTGTGATTGTCTCTTCTTGAAAGCTTTTCTGGATAGTGGCCACCTAGATGTTGATTTCTCTCATTTTGTCCAGTAGCATAGCCTTTTCTGTGCCCCCTTGGAAGGGTAAATTTCTGATATTAAGAAGTAGGTAAAAGTCTCTCTGGAGAAAGGACCTCTCTGTTTGCAGAGGGTCTATGCTGCACACCCACTGCATATCTTTTGGTAATTCTCATACCACTTGTGGTATTGCCTCTCCCATTCTTGGTAGTGTTCTTTCTCGAAGGGGTCTCTAAAGCTGACCCTCTGCCCACAATCCTCTTTGATGTCATAAGGGGGTGTAATGTCCCCGTATCTAGGAAAACGATGACTGTGTTTTTCTCCTTGAGATACTTTGCTTTCAGTGGGAGACTGTCCCTTCAATGCTTGAGGAGACCTAGACTCTGAGTGGCATCGACTATATAGAGATGACCTTGACCTAGATCTTCTGTAATACCTGTGAGTTCTGGACCGGGAACAGTCATTGATGCTCACTTCTCTCCCTCTCATGGGGTATGGGGCTGATCTTGAATAGGAGCGAGAATGTGAGCACCTGAAGGACCTAGAGCAAGAAGTTGAACCTGTTGAGCCAGACCTTGACTTTGAGCAAATGTGTGAACGTCTGAAATATGATGACCCACTATAGGGAGATTTAGACTCTTCCTTGAGGAGCCCTTGCTCTCTATAGAATTCTCTTGACAAAGGAGGTGCCTGTTTTGTAGGGACCATATTTGAAAGGGGAATCTGCACACCTGTTGTCTTGGCAGGAGCTGGGGGAAACCCTGGAGGGGGCACACTGTATCCTGCTTGTGGAGGCTGAGCAGGAGGAAAGTGAAGAGGAAACTCTGGGTGAGGTACAACTGGAGGCATAGGTCGTGTCTGTGGAGGAGGCAGATACAAAGGAGCTGGTGGAGCAGGCAAAAAGCCTGGAGTGGTTGGTAGTGATGTGGCCTGAGTCCTCTGTGATCTTTCTCTTTCTCTGTGGTGTTTCCTTCGGTTTATTCTTGTGTAAAAGCTTCTTTCTCCTCTTGGAATTTGCTGTGGTGGAGAAGCTAGGTAGCCAAGCTTGTTGGAATGTTCCCAACCTGGTCGACCAAGACCTGAACCAGCTTTTCTTCTTTCTGGACCAGATGAAAGGACTGGCACCTGGTAAACCTTTGCTTCCACAATAGCAGCTGAAGTGCAGGGCTTTCAGGATTTCAACCAGGCCTGGATAAGAGTCTCACACAGTCCTGTGACCCTTAGGCAAACTCCTTCCCATAATCCTTCTCACTCAGTGCATCTTGATTTTCTGCTCATTGAATAAACTAACTAAATTTGCTGTTCTCTTACTCACAGTATTCTCTTCTTTGCTGGTGCTCATAGTGGCTCCTCATTGAACCCTGGGGCTGAGAGACAGCTCAGCAGTCAGCAGTACACTAGCCACTCTTGCTCAGGAGCCATTTGGTTCCAAGAACACACATGGCACCTCAGAAGCATAGACTATAGTCCAACTCCCTAACAGTGGTCAGCTGTAGGCATGAATAGAAGTCCAAGTCTCTAGCAGTTGCTCAGTCCCACAAGGCAAGCAGGCAAGAAAGAGAGCCTCAGCTTTTTTTTTACTATAATTCCCAAACATCTATGATTTTAATTTTTGTTTTATAAAATAAAATAAAAATTCACCTGCACTTTTTGGTTATTATTGTTTTAATTTTCAGTTTGAAGTACTGTTTTCATTTTTACATTGTTTGTATTCAGGTTTTTGGCTTTTTCTTTTATTTGTGATCAACATTCATTTCTACTTTTATCAGAACTGCTCATAAACTCATTAAGAACTACTGGGGATTTTAAAGTGCCTCTGAGATAGGATGGGGTCCTGTAATTAATAGGGGCAGTACACAGATGTAGCAGTAAGACTGTTATTGAAGATGACATTCAGGTCTTCTCTATCCTGTCTGAGCATTTGATTTCTTTTTTGCAGAACTCTGTTGTAAAATTGTACCTTTCTTAACATGGATTTATTTTTATGTCTAGGTATATCATGTATTTTTTGCTTTATAACTAATGTTGGTATAATTTTATTTAAGGGTGTTCATAATTGTTTTAGAAGTAGTCTAAATAGCAGACTTTTGCCTTAGGAAAGTTGTTGAATTTCACATTCTCTGCTGGAGATCTACAGCCTTTATTCTGGGATACATCCTCTGCCAGAGACCTACAGCCTTTAATCTGGGCCATACCCTCTGCTAGAGACCTATATAAGGACATTGGAAGACTTACCCTTTCTTGACTGCTTGCCTTGTAGGACTGAGCAACTGCTAGATGCTTGGACTTCCATCCACAGCTGCTGCTGATCATTGTTGGGGAGTTGGACTACAGGCTGTAAGTCATTGACAAATTCCCTAACAATATTGAAACTGCCCATATGTTCTGTGACTCTAGAATACACTCTCCAACATGTGTTGTCACCTATGATTTTTATCTTAGCCATTCTGATTAGTGTAAGGTGGAATCTCAAGGTTGTTTTGATTTGCGTTTCTCTGATGACTATGGACTTTGAACATTTCCTTATGTACTCCTCGGCCATTCAAGAGTCCTCAGTTGTAAAATCTCCATTTAGTTCTATATCCCATTTTTGACTAGGTTGTTTAGTTTGTTGGTTATTGTTTTCTTGGATTCTATATATTTTAGATATTAGCCCGCTATCAGATGTAGGTTTAGTAAAGATTTTTTTTCCCAATCTGTAGGTTGCCAATTTGTCTTATTCACTATTTCCTTTGCCTTACAGAAGCTTTCCAGTTTCATGAGGTCCCACTTGTCAATTCTTGATCTTAGAGTCTGAGCCATTGGAGTTCTGTTTAGGAAATTTCACCCTTTGCCAATGAGTTCAAGACTCTTTATTACATTCTCTTCTATTAGATTCAGTGTATCTGGTTTTATGTTGAGGACCTTGATCCACTTAGATCCACTTGGACTTGAGCTTTGTTCAAGGTGACAAATATGGGTGTATTTTCATTTTTCTATATACTGATAGCCAGTTAGACCATGTACAAATGTGTTTGGTATAAAAATAAGGACAGCAGCAGGTTGGTGGTGGCACATGCCTTTAATCCCAGCACTTGGGAGGCAGAGGCAGGAAGATTTCTGAGTTCGAGGCCAGCCTAGTCTACAGAGTGAGTTTCAGAAAAGCCAGGGCTACACAGAGAAACCCTGTCTAGAAAAACAAACAAACAAACAAACAAACAAAAACAAGGACAGCAAACACATTCTCAAGCCATTATGGGTTAAATACATTAACTCTTTATTGGTGATAAAAGAATACACTAAGAGGGCCATAATCTTCAGTTTGGCAAGGGTTTGGTACAGCTAAAAGGGGAGAATTGGCAGTCTCTACATCTGGATCGGGAACACCCTCACTCACAGTGCACTATCTCCAAGCAGTGCAGGAAACCAGCTTATACACCAAGCAGACAGCTAGGAAGAGGCAGCCTGCACTGCTGTGTCCAGCTCTGCAGTGTGGAGGATCCAGTCTGGAGGCCTCTGGCAAGAGCCTTCTGGTTTCTGCCTCTGGATCAGGAATACCCTTGACCACAGCTTGCCATCTCCAAGTATTGGAGGAAGCCAGGTGACAAATATGGGTGTATTTTCATTTTTCTATGTACTGACAGTCGGTTAGACCAGGACCATTTATTGAATATGGTTTCTTTTACACCATTGTATATTTTTGGTTTCTTTGTCAAAGATCAAGTGTCCATAAATGTGTAGTTTTATTTCTGGGTCTTCAGTTGTATTCCATTGATCAATGTATCTGTCTCTGTACCAATACCATGCAGTTTTTATCACCATATTGTGATAAAAATAATTGACATACAGATCTTTTGCTTGTTTGGTTAGAGTTACCCCAAGATATGTTATATTATTATTGGTTATTGTGAAAGGAGTTGTTTCCCTAATTTCTTTCACAGCCTGTTTATCATTTGTATAAAGGAAGACGGCTGATTTTTTTGAGTTAATTTTATATCCAGCTACTTTGTTGAAGTTGTTTTCAGCTGGAGAAGTTCTCTGGTAGAATTTTGGGGGTTACTTATATATACTACCATATCATCTTCAAATAGTGATACTTTTACTTCTTCTTTGTCAATTTGTATCCCCTTGATCTCTTTTGGTTGTTTTATTGTTCTAGCTAGCACTTCAAGTACTCTATTGAATAGATATGGGGAGAGTGGGCATCTTCTTCCATTGATGGTGGGATTACAATCTGGTACAGTCACTCTGGAAATCAATCTGGAGGTTCCTCATAAAATTGGAAATAGATCTACCTGAAGACCCAGCTACACCACTCTTGGGATTATACACAAAAGATGCCCTACCTTGCCAAAGGGGCACATGTTCTACTATGTTCATAGTGACCTTATTTGTGATAGCCAGAAGCTAGAAACAATCCAGATGTCCCACAACAGAAGTATTCCTACAGAAAATGTGGTTCATTTACACAATAGAATACTACTCAGGTATAAAGAACTAGGACATCCTTAGTTTGCTGGCAAATGGATGGAATAAGAAAATATCCTGAGTGAGGAAACTCAGATCTAAAAGGACATGCATGGTAAGTACTCACTAAGTGGATGTTAGCCCCCCCCCAAAGTACAGAGTACCCAAGATTTACTCCTCAGAACTCAAATTGGTCAACAAGCTGAAGTGCTCAAGTGAGTACACATCAGTCCCCATTGGGAGGGCAAACAAAGCAATCACAAGTAGGGAGGAAAGAGGAACCTGGGATGGAAATTGGACAGGGGAGGGGAGGGGAGAGGACAGGGAAACCTGATTTGTCACTGGGTGAGTGAAAAGAACTGAAGACCTGAGGGTCAACAGAAAAAATTGAAACATGCAACTTCAGAAGGTAAAAGGTTGAGGGGGACCCTCCGGAATTCACCAGAGACCTGGGAGGTGAGAGATTCTCAGAATTAAACGGTGGGGACCTTAGATGAAATTTCTGACAGTAGGGAGCGGGAACTCATAGGGCCCACCTCCAGCAGGAATACAGGGCATCAAATGAGGGAGAGGGGGGCATCCCACAGTCACAGCTCTGACCCATAATTGTTCTTATCTGAAAGAATTACAGGGATGAAAATAGAGAGGAGCCTGAGGAAAAGAAGGTCCAGTGACAGGCCCAAAGTGGGATCCAGCTCAAGGGGAGGTCCCAAGGCCTGACACTATTACTGAATCTATGGAGCACTCACAAAAAGGGACCTAGCATTATAGCACTCCAGAAGACCCAACAAGCAGCTGAAAGTATCAGATGCAGATATTTTCACCCAACCAATGGACAGAAGCAGCTGACCCCTGTTGTTGAATTAGGGGAGGCTGAAAGAAGCTGAGGAGAAGGGCAACACTGTAGGAGGATCAGCAGTCTCAATTAATTTCTCCCCCTGAGACCTCTCAAACACTGGACCACCAAACAAGCAGCATACACCAGCTGATATGAGGCCCCCAACTCACATAGAGTAGAGGACTTCCAGGTCTGTGTTTATTCAGAGATGATCCACCTAACCCTCAAGTCCCCACGGGGTTTAGAAGTCAGGTAGGGTTGGTGGTGGGTGGTTTGCCTAATTTGATTAACTTCACCTGTGATTTTTGAGTTCTTATCTAAATACCTTTCCCCATATCAATGTCTTGAAATATTTTACCCATTCTTAGAACTATTTTTATGAGATATATTCTTTATTTACATTTCAAATCATCTCCCTTTTCCTGGGCCCCTACCCAGAAAATCCCATAAGCCATTTCCCCTCCCCTGTTCCCCATCAACCCCTTCCCTCTTCCCTGTCCTGGTATTCCCCTACACTGCTGAATCAAGCCTTTCCAGGACCAGGAGCCTCTCCTCCCTTTGATGTCCAACAAGACCATCCTCTGCTGCCTATGCATCTGGAGCCATGGGTAACATCATGTGTACTATCTGCTTGATGTTTTTGTCCCTGAGAGCTCTGGGAGTACTGGGTGGCTCGTATCCTTTTTCCTCCTATGGCTCTGCAAATCCCTTCTGCTCCTTGGGCCCTTTCTCTAGCTCCTCCATTGGGGACGCTGTGCTCAGTTCGATGGCTGGCTGAGAGTGTCCCCCTCTGTATTTGTCATGCACTAGCAAAGCTTCCCAGGTGACAGTTATATCCGGCTCCAGTCAGCACGTGTTTGTGGGCATCAATAATAGTGTCTGATTTTTGTAACTGTATATGGAATGGATCACTAGGTGGGGTAGTCTCTGCTCCACACTTTGTCTCTGTAGCTCTTTTTGTGGGTATTTTGTTCCCCCTTCTAAAGGTTTTAGATTTTTTAACTGAAGTTTAAAGTCCATATCACTTTGATTTTCTTGCGCAGAAAAAGAGTAGGGCTTAGGTTTTTCTCTGTGTATACAACTGTTCCATTTTCCCTTGATGTATTCTAAAGAAACTGTTACTTTTCCAACATCAGCTTTGTTGAAAATAGCTTGTCTATGGATGTGTGAGTTTACTTCCAAGTTCCCTGGTTGGATACATTTATTTGTCTGTCACATTTTATTCAAATGTTGGACTTTGGGGGTTAGTATACCTTTGTAATATATGTTTATTTGATCAGAATGCTGGAGGTTAAGTTCTCAGCCTTGTACACACTAGGCATTCTGTTGCTGAGCCATATCAAATACGGTTATGGATCCAGTCTGACCTCTGGCCCTCCATTTGGGCTCATGATGGTTTTGGCTCTGTGTACTCTTGTGGTTCCAGAAGAATTATAGGATGTTTTTCATTTCAGTGAAGAATGTAAGTGGTTTCTCCTGGGGTCTTACATTAGATCTTTAGATTGATTGAGATTGTGTATATATTTTAACAGTACTGATTCCTACAGTCTGATCAAGAAATATCTAAGTTTTATTTCTCCTTTAATTTATTATCTTGTTGAATTTCATGATTTGTAGGGTAGAACTATTAATTAATTTATATTTATACACACATATACACAGGAACAGATGTGTGTCAATATGCACATATCCACATATCTGATGATTATGGTTTATACTGTAAGTACCAGGATATATTAATGGCTTCTAAAATTGTTACCAGACTGAAAAGAGACATTCTGCAAATTGAATATCTCCTGGTCCACATTCCTAATCTATCCCACATCTATCAAGACAAAAAATGTTTGTAGGCTTGATATGTTTAAGGCCACACAAGTCTCTGAGTAACATACATTTTTGCAGAGCACAGTAGACTGGGTTCTGTAATTATCCTACTATGTGTTGTGAAAGGAAAATCTGTTTCCTTTCTGTTTCCTACTCTGGCCCTGGTCACGGAGCATTTGATTGAATACCTGTCCAGCACTGGTGATGCGGTTTTTGCTTCTATCATAATGACTGCTTTCCTGCCTCTGAGTACTCTGGATGATGGCTTCTGCTTATGTTAGGGCTCCACTGATCTCTTGTCTCCGTTAGGTGTTTCATACCAACTCACATCTCTCTTTGCAACCCCTGTAAGGACCACAATGAAAAGGTTTCATGCTCATCACTACAATGTTTCAAACTAAATGTTCTTCTCCAAAGTCTTCTAAAATTAATGCAACCATGACCTGAGTGCAGGACTGCTGCAGCAGTTGTGTTTCTCTTAAAGAGAGAAGTATCCAAATGTATGGATTTTATCTGTCAGATCGTTTTTCATAGATAGCTTTTTGAGCATATGTGTCTCCTTAAAGAGAAAAAATGGCAAAAATCTTAAAACCTACTCTTTACCTCTAGGTCTCTTCCCATCTCATTGTCTGTCTCTCTTTCTCACTCTGAAATTTTCTTTAAGAGGGAATATATGATATTTACACCTAAATTTCTTTGTTTTGATGTTGTATTATTCATATTTACATACATATTTACTCTTTGAAAAGTGAACTTTAAAATCATTTGCCAAGTGATAGTTACCATTCCTCTTTGTTTTTTTTATGGCTTGGAAGACCCCAGTGTTATTAAAAATCCAGGTCTTTCTTTTTGAACCAATTGGGAAGTGACCCCAGGTTCCTTCATACTTAACACAAAATGTGTAACTGGACTGCATTCCTACCCCTGCCCCTGGGATCTCTTTATTGATAACAAGAAGCAAGCAACAAAACATGTTTGCTTGTTTGTTTTTTAATTCATAAGTGATTTTATTGATTTCTTACTTTCCAGAAAGTACAAGATCTCTTATTCCTTGTGTTTGCCTTACCCCTTTGGTCCAATAAAGCTGAAACATAACTCATTTGCTTCTAATTAGCTTTGTCAAGGACCTTTGACATGCTGAGTTATATGGGCAAAGTCACTATGCTGTGCTTTGAGAATGTAAGACAATCTCACGATGTCCTTCTGCCTGGATGTTCTCATCCCCAGTTCTGAGACTCCTCCTGTCCAGTGGGGATGGGTGGGGTTCTATGGTCAAACCTAGTTCACTTTATTTTCATTGTATCATCAACAAACCTGTTTAACCCCTTTCCATCTTCTTATTACAACACCAGTTACCTTTTTTATGATGATTTTTGCCAATATTTTAAAATCAGGAGATATTCAGATCTAAAGGAAACCATTAAAATAATCAACTTCATTACTACTGTCAGGAAAATGGCTCCATGTACAAATGTACTTAGGATAAAAATAAGGATAGAAAGCACAGTTTCAAGCAATTATGACTTAAATACATTGAGTGAACTCTTTATTGGTGATAAAAGAATACACTGAAAAAGTAATTATCTTCAGTTTGGCAAGGGTCTGGTACAGCTAAAAAGGGAAGCATTGTTTACCTGAGGAAAAAGACTTGGAATGGTGTCATTAGACAATGAAAACTCTCATATATGAAGATTTTATAACTAGTGTTATCTTTATTCATAGTGAAATTATGTATATATATATGAATATAGATATAAATATGGATATAGCTACAGATGATATAGCTATAGATTTATGTTTATATATAATGTTTCTCTGTTTTCTTTTTTTCTTTTTTTATTGTATATATTCTATATTTACAATTCATTTCCCTTTTTCTAGTTCCCCACCCCCCAAAGGTCCCACATGTCCTTTTCCCTCCCCCTGCTCCCGCATCCACCCCCTCCCACTTTACTGTTCTTGTACTCTCCCACAATGATGTTTTGGTCCATTCTAGCACCAGTGTCCACTCCTTTCTTCTTGTGAGACATCACTTGATATGTGATTTGTGTCTTTGGTGTTCCAAGCTTCTAGGCTAATATCCACTTATCAGTGACTGTATACCATGGGTATTCTTTTGAGACTGGGTCACCTCACTTAGTATGACGTTCTCCAGCTCCATCCATTTCTCTAAGAATTTCATGAATTCATTGTTTCTAATGGCTGAATAGTACTCCATTGTGTATATATACCACATTTTTTGTATCCATTCCTCTGTTGAGGGACATCTGGGTTCTTTCCAGCTTCTGGCTATTATATATAAGGCTGCTATGAACATAGTGGAGCATGTATCCTTATTGCATGCTGGTGAATCTTCTGGGTATATTCCCAGGAGTGGTATGGCTGGGTCCTCCGGAAGTACCACGCCCAGTTTTCTGAGGAACCGCCAGACTGATTTCCAGAGTGGTTGTACCAGCTTGCATTCCCACCAGCAGTGGAGGAGTGTTCCTCTTTCTCCACATCCTCGCCAACACCTGATGTCTTCTGAGTTTTTAATCTTAGCCATTCTGACTGGTGTGAGGTGAAATCTCAGGGTTGTTTTAATTTGCATTTCCCTAATGACTAGTGATGTTGAACATTTTTTAAGGTGTTTCTCAGCCATCCGAATTTCTTCAGGTGAAAAGTCTCTGTTTAGCTCTGTACCCCATTTTTGGATAGGGTTATTTGGTTTTCTGGGGTCTAACCTCTTGAGTTCTTTGCATACATTGGATATTAGCCCTCTGTCGGATGTGGGGTTGGTGAAGATCTTTTCCCAATTTGCTGGTTGCCAATTTGTCCTTTTGACAGTGTCTTTTGCCTTACAGAAACTTTGTAGTTTTATGAGGTCCCATTTGTCTGTTCTTGATCTTAGAGCATAAGCTATTGGTGTTCTGTTCAGGAATTTTCCCCCTGAGCCAATGTCCTCAAGGGTCTTCCCCAGTTTCTTTTCTATTAGTTTTAGTGTGTCTGGTTTTATGTGGAGATCCTTGATCCATTTGGAGTTGAGTTTAGTGCAAGGAGATAAGAGTGGATCAATTCTCATTCTTCTGCATGTTGACCTCCAGTTGAGCCAGCACCATCTGTTGAAAAGGCTATCTTTTTTCCACTGGATGTTTTCAGCTCCTTTGTCGAAGATCAATTGGCCATAGATGTGTGGGTTCAATTCTGGGTCTTCGATCCTATTCCATTGATCCGCTTCCCTGTCACTGAACCAATACCATGCAGTTTTTAATACCACTGCTCTGTAATATTGCTTGAGGTCCGGGATATTGATTCCCCCAGAAGTTCTTTTGCTGTTGATGATAGTTTTAGCTATCCTGGGTTTTTTGTTGCTCCAGATGAATTTGAGAATTGCTGTTTCTAGCTCTATGAAGAACTGAGTTGGGATTTTGATGGGGATTACATTGAATCTGTATATTGCTTTGGGCAAGATTGCCATTTTGACTATATTAGTCCTGCCAACCCATGAGCATGGAAGATTTTCCCATTTTCTGATGTCTTCTTCAATTTCCCTCTTCAGAGACCTGAAGTTTTTGTCGTATAAATCTTTCACATGTTTGGTTAGCGTCACTCCAAGATACTTTATATCATTTGTGGCTATTGTGAAGGGTGTCATTTCCCTAATTTCTTTCTTGGCCTGCTTATCCTTCGCGTATAGGAAGGCTACTGATTTACTTGAGTTGATTTTATAGCCAGCCACTTTGCTGAAGTTGTTTATCAGTTGCAGGAGTTCTCTGGTGGAGGTTTTTGGGGCACTTAAGTAAACTATCATATCATCTGCAAATAGTGATAGTTTGACTTCTTCCTTTCCGTTTTGTATCCCTTTGACTTCCCTCTGTTGTTGAATTGCTCTAGCTAGTACCTCAAGTACTATATTGAAGAGATATGGCGAGAGGGGACAGCCTTGTCTAGTCCCTGATTTTAGAGAGATTGCTTCAAGTTTTTCTCCGTTTACCTTGATGTTGGCTACTGGTCTGCTGTATATTGCTTTTACTATGTTTAGATATGGGCTTTGAATTCCTGTTCTTTCTAGGACCTTTAGCATGAAAGGATGCTGAATTTTGTCAAATGCTTTTTCAGCATCCAATGAGATGACCATGTGGTTTTTTTCTTTGAGTTTGTTTATGTAGTGGATTACGTTGATGGATTTCCGTATATTGAACCATCCCTGCATCCCTGGGATGAAGCCAACTTGGTCATGGTGAATGATCGTTTTGATGTGTTCTTGGATTCGGTTGGCAAGTATTTTGTTTAGTATTTTTGCATCGATATTCATAAGAGAAATTGGCCCATAGTTCTCTTTCTTAGTTGGATCTTTGTGTGGTTTTGGTATCAGGGTAATTGTGGCTTCATAGAATGAGTTGGGTAGTGTTCCTTCTGTTTCTATTTTGTGGAATAATTTGAAGAGTATCGGTATCAGGACTTCTTTGAAGGTCTGATAGAATTCTGCACTAAAACCGTCTGGTCCTGTGCTCTTTTTGGTTGGAAGACTGTCTATGACCCCTTCTATTTCTTTGGGGGTTATGGGTCTGTTTAGACGATCTATTTGATCCTGGTTTAATTTTGGTATTTGGTAACTGTCGAGGAAATTGTCCATTTCCTCCAGATTCTCCAGTTGTGTTGAGTATAGGTTTTTGTAGTAGGATCTGATGATTTTTTGAATTTCCTCAGTTTCTGTTGTTATATCTCCCTTTTCATTTCTAATTTTGTTAATTTGAATACTGTCTCTGTGCCCTTTAGTAAGTCTGGCTAGGGGTTTATCTATCTTGTTGATTTTCTCAAAGAACCAGCTCCTGGTTTTGTTGATTCTTTGTATGGTTCTCTTTGTTTCAACTTGATTGATTTCAGCCCTGAGTTTGATGATTTCCTGTCTTCTATTAATCCTGGGTGAAATTGCTTCTTTTTGTTCCAGAGCTTTCAAGTGTACCATTAAGTTGCTAGTATATGCTCTCTCCTGTTTCTTTTTGGAGACACTCAGGGCTATGAGTTTTCCTCTAAGCACTGCTTTCATTGTGTCCCATAGATTTGGGTATGTTGTGCCTTCATTTTCATTAAGTTCTAAGAATTCTTTGATTTCTTTCTTTATTTCTTCCTGGACTAAGGTATCATTGAGTAGAATATTGTTCAGCCTCCAAGCGTATGGGGATTTTCTGTTGTTTTTGTTACTATTGAAGAACACTCTTACTCCATGGTGATCTGATAAGAGGCATGGGATTAGTTCGATCTTTTTATATTTGTTGAGATCTGTCTTGTGTCCAATTATATGGTCGATTTTGGAGAAGGTACCATGAGGGGCTGAGAAAAAGGTATAGTCTTTTGCTTTAGGGTGAAATGTTCTATATATATCTGTTAAATCCAATTGCTCCAAAGTTTCGATGAGTTTCTCCGTGTCTCTGTTTAGTTTCTGTTTTCCTGGTTGGTCCACTGTAGATAGTGGAGTATTGAGGTCCCCCACAATCATTGTGTTAGGTGCAATGTGTGCTTTGAGCTTTAGTAAGGTTTCTTTTACAAATGAGGGTGCCCTTACATTTGGAGCATAGATGTTTAGAGTTGTGAGTTCTTCTTGGTGGATTCTTCCTTTGACTAGCAGGAAGTGACCTTCTGTGTCTCTTTTGATGACTTTGGGTTGAAAGTCAATTTTATCTGATATTAAAATGGCTACTCCAGCTTGCTTCCTGTGACCATTTGTTTGCAAAATTGTCTTCCATCCTTTTACTCTAAGGTAGTGTTTGTCTTTGACTCTGAGGTGTGTTTCCTGTAAGCAGCAAAATGTAGGGTCCTGTTTCCGTATCCAGTCTGTTAGTCTATGTCTTTTTATTGGGGAGTTGAGTCCATTGATGTTAAGAGATATTAAGGAATAGAGATTATTACTTCCTGACATTTTTGATGTTATTTTTGTTTTTGAGTAGTTATCTTCCTTTGAGTTTGATGGAAGAAGTTTACTGTCTTGCTTTTTCTTGGGTGCCATTCCCTTCCTTGTGTTGGAGTTTTCCTCCTATTATTCTTTGTAGAGCTGGGTTAGTGGAAAGATATTGTGTAAATTTGGTCCTGTCATGGAATATTTTGATTTCTCCATCTATGTTGATTGAGAGTTTTGCTGGGTATAGTAGTCTTGGCTGACATTTGTTTTCTCTTAGGGTCTGCATGAGGTCTGCCCAGGATCTTCTAGCTTTCATGGTTTCTGGAGAGAAGTCTGGTGTGATTCTGATAGGTCTTCCTTTATATGTTACTTGGCCCTTTTCTCTTACTGCCTTTAATATTCTTTCTTTTTTTAGTACATTTTGGGTTTTGATTATTATGTGACGGGAGGTGTTTCTGTTCTGGTCCAGTCTGTTTGGAGTTCTGTAGGCTTCTTGTATATTCATGGGCATCTCTCTGTTTAAGTTAGGAAAGTTTTCTTCCATAATTTTGTTAAAGATATTTGCTGGCCCTTTAAGTTGTAGATCTTCACTCTCATCTATCCCTATAATCCTTAGGTTTGGTCTTCTCATTGTGTCCTGGATTTCCTGGATGTTTTGGGTTACAAGCCTTTTGGATTTTGCGTTTTCTTTGACTGTGGAGTCAATGGTTACTATGTTATCTTCAGCATCAGAGATTCTTATTTCTATCTCTTGTATTCTGTTGTTTATGTTTGCATCTACGACCCCTGATTTCTTCCCAAGGTTTTCTATCTCCAAGGTTGCCTCCTTTTGTGATTTCTTAGTTGTTTCTACCTCTGTGTTCAGATATTGGATGGTTTTGCTCAGTTCCATCATTTGTTTGTTTGTGTTTTCATGTAATTCTTTAATATATTTTTGTGCTCCCTCTTTCATGACTTCTGCCTGTTTTTTCAAGTTCTCCTGCATTTCTTTAACTGATTTTCTCATTTCCTCTTTATTGGTTTCTGTCTGATGGCCCATATTCTCCTGGAGTTCTTTAAGTGTTTTTTGTGTTTGGATTGTAAGAGCTTCTACCCTATTGATGTTCCCCTGCATTTCTTTAAGAGATTTGTTTATGTCTTTTTTGTGTTCCTCTAGGAGCATCATGATCTGTGCTTTTATATCTAACTCTTGTTTTTCTGGTATGCTGGGGTATCCTGGACTTGCTGTGGTTGGCGAATTGGGTTCAGATGGTGCCATATTGCCTTGATTTCTGTTAATAACGTTCCTAAGTTTGCCTTTTGCCATCTCTTTATCTCTGGTGTTAGTTGGTCTTATTGTAGATGGCGCCCTGCTGAAAGCACAGCACGCCTGTCCCCAGGAGACAGATCCCTTCTGGCAGCTTGTCTGTGCTGGACTATGCTCGCTCTGAGTCCAGGCCCCTGACTCCAGCTGCTAGAGTTCCGAGCTGTGCCCCGAGGCGGCAAGGTGGCCCCTCACTGCTAGTCAGCTCAGAGAGCCGGTCCCGGCCGTGGTAGTCTGCACCCGCAGCTGAGCTTGTGCTCGGATCTCCTGCAGAGCTAAGCTAAGCTATAACTCTGGCCACGCACCTGATTCCAGCTGCTCACTGTGTCCAGTGTGCCCTGTGCGGGGGGTGGGGGGGGTGGGGGGGTGGGGGGGTGGGGGGGTGGGGGGGGGGGGGGGGGGGGGGGGGGGGGTGGGGGGGGTCTGGGGCAAGATGGCTGCCCCAGCTGAAGGCACTGCGTGACCTTGGCTGAGCTGCTGGTACCCGGCTCTGCTGATCCCTTCTGGCTGCATTGTCTGTGCTGGTCTATGCTCGCTCTGAGTCCAGGCCCCTGACTCCAGCTGCTAGAGTTCCGAGCTGTGCCCCGAGGCGGCCAGGTGGCCCCTCGCTGCTAGTCTGCTCAGAGAGCTGGTCCCGGCCGGTAGTCTGCACCCGCAGCTGAGCTTTCTGTGCCCGCTGTTTCTCTGTTTTCATTAATTAAAAAGCAAAAGGGCATTTCAGTTTTATAAATGTCTTTGAGATGAAATGTTTCTCTTCATTTTCATATATATATGTTGAATATACACATATATATGAAAAAATGAAATTACTTTCTAAAACCAATTTTTAGAATACTATTGAAAACTTAAGAGTCTGAGATTTTATGTTTGGGTAGATATTTGGAAATAAATCTATACATTGAAGAAATGAAGGGCAGGATACTGATATTGAGGCACAAACAAGCCAGCATCCAGATAATCTGTTTTTGTCCTACTTGAACTTGAACTCACCAATTGATGTCTCAGAAACATAACAGGTACTGCATCCCAGCCCTAACAATTGATTGACTCTACACATAGGCTGGTATTCAGCAACGTGCTGACAAATGGTGGCTTAATTGAATGGTAGTGTTGTCCTCAGAACATTTCTCAACAGGGGTGTTGGCTTGCTTTACATCAAGGAGAAAGAATCAGGAAGTAAGTATTTTGATAGAAAAAAAAGAGCTGAGATTATGTGTGTATTTTCCTTTTCACTCATGGTGCTGCCCACAAATCAAAAGGTGAACAGATATGATGTGCTTTATACTTCAAAATCAGTTCAGTCCTTTCCAGGAAGAGTACAACTTCTGAGTCTTGCCTGATTCCTAAACCAAGTGATGTAGTTAATGTTGTAACACTTAGGGAGAAAAAAATGACTACTGAAATTCAACATCTGCATATATTCAACAAAACAAAATAAAACTCTTCTACACTAGAGAGCAAAATCAAGCCAGGTGCTGAAAATACACATAAGCTGCCAGCACTGCCTTGGGAAATCACTGTGCAGTTGATTTCAGAGACCTTTTGGAATCTGGAAAGAATGAAATCCCTAAATTCAGAAAGACCAACAGAAACCATCTTATGTATTTTTCTCTCCTGAAGGTCATTTCCACAAAGATTGGATTCTTCTTGGGACTTTGTTCTCCCCCTGTCTATTGTCTTCCCAGAAACACTATATATTCTACCTGGCCTCTGTGTTCACTGTCCAGAAAGTTGGATGACCACAATTTGAGAAGTTTTACTGAATATGGAACAGAGAAGGTGGCTTATAGCTAGAGAGGGAGAGGTATTGAGACTTTCTAATGTGGGACCCTTTTGACTATTGTTGGAAATGGTATAACAGAGAGGAAGACTTGGTGCACCTACTGAAACAATACCTTTGAGACAGAGCCTGGGAAGAACTTCCTCAGGAGCATACCAGATATTGACTTTATTATGCAGGCAGGGCAGTGTGCAGAAGGAAACTGGAAGTTGGTTGTGTACTAACCAGAAAGGCTGGTGGCTAACTGCTGAGAACACATGGAAACTTATTTCTGGTGGTTTGATTTCCTAAGGAAAACCAGAGTTATGCCAATGGGCAACAAAATAGTCAAAGCATTGGGTTTATGGAAGGTGTTTTTGGTTTTTTGTTTGTTTGTTTGTTTGTTTGTTTGTTTGTTTTTCAGGAGAGAAGAAAGTTTAGAGAAACCTGAATGGTACAGAATATTACCAGGCAGAGAATGACTAGAGCAGGTAGCAGCTCTAACATTGTGACTCTGAAGTTCTAGGGAGCCCCCAAATTCCAGTGGGTCTCCATAATTCAATACAGAGAAATGTTTACAAATTGTTTCTGCTCATTAGTTTTCTTTATGTTTTTTTAGAAATTTAGACAGTTATAGAATGGGATATGGTCATATTACCTCCATTTTTCTCCTCCAGTTACCCACAATCTCTTTCTACATACTTCCTCCTAATTTCATCTCCCTCTTTCATTTTAGATGACCCACTAAATCTAGTTATTGCCTCCCAGACATGTCTCTGCATGGGAATAGGGCATATACATCATCAGAGGAAGCCAAACACTACCTATATCCTCCTTCACCCCCCCCCACCAATTTTCCTTCCTCCCTCAGCTACTATACATGAATAATTGGTCCTCAGTAAAGAATGGTACCAGCAAATCACCATTTTCTTAGTTACCATTATCTTAGTTACTGTTCTGTTAATGTGAAGAGACATAGAGACCAAGGTGACTTTTATTCTGAGCACAGGGTCCCCAATGAAGGAGCTAGAGAAAGGAACCAAGGAGCTGAAGGGGTTTGCTGTGCCATAGGAGGAACAACAATATGAACCACCCAGTACCCCAGAGCTCCTAGGGACTAAACCCCCAACCAAAGTGTACACATGGAGGGACTGATGTCTCCAGATGCATATGCAGCAGAGGATGGCCTTGTTGGACATCAAAGGGAGGAGAGGCCCTTGGTTCTGAGAAGGCTAGATGCCCCAGTATAGGGGAATGCCAGGACAGGAAAAGCAAGAGTGGGTGGGTTGGTGAGCAGGGGGAGGGATGATGGGTTAGGGGATTTTCAGCTGTGTGGGTGGGAAATCCGGAAAGGGGACAACATTTGAAATGTAAATATATCTAATGAAAAAGAAAGAAAAAATCAATAAAAGAAAGCAGGTAACAGGTTTGCTTACAGTTTGAGAAGGTTAGCTCATTATCATCATGGGAAAAAGTAGGCAGGCATGGTGCTAGAGGAGGGGTAGAGTGCTTTACATCCTGATCCACAAGTAGCAGGCAGAGAAAGAGACTCTGGGTCTGGCTTGGGCTTTTGAAACCTCAAAGCCTACCCTTAACAGCACACTTCCTCCAACAGGACATGCATACTCCATCAAGATTCTTCCTAGTCCTCCCCCCCCACACACACACACATACCCATCCATGCTCAGATTGTCACTGGTTTGATCTTGTGCAACAATTTTGCACATACTCATAGCTGACAGGGAAATAGCTAGCCCTGTCATACAAATGATACAGGAAAGTAGACAGATTCAATCTCAACAGGCTGAGACTGCTTTATTGGAACAGGGAGGAGCCCCAACCTTGCTGCAGGATAAGCTCATTTAGAGGAGCTGGAGGTGAGTATAAATACTAACATGCATTCATATAGTGTGCACACACACACACACACACACACACACACATACAAACACACACAGAAACACACACACACACACAGGAAGCTATAGCTAGTTTTTGGCAGTTTGACTGGAAGAAAGGTGGGTTGTTTTAGATGCCTAGGAATATTGTTTCAGCAGTTGGAACAGAGCAGTCAGCCTGGGGGCAAACAATTGTTTATGGCTATTGGTTCCTGTCCTACACAGCCTGACAAAATTTCTCATGACCTGAGGGTGTTACCCAACAATACCAAGTCCAGAAGACAGCATTTCATAGCACTCAACTCCCAACACTCCCATTCTTTCTTCCTCTTCTGTAATTCTCCAGAGCCTTGGTGATGGTCAGATTAATAGAGACGCTCCACTAAGAGATGGCAACTTGGTCACCTCCGTACTTTGGCTCATTATTCATTTCTCTATTGACTATTGCCCATTGCAAAAAGATGTCTTTCTGATCAAAGTTGAGAGTAGCCCAGGTATTTAAGAACATGGCTTGTCAGATTTTTGATAGATGACTAGAATGTCCTATTTCAGAAGCATCAAAGCAGCAGCTGATGTGAGATTCCAGTTTTCTACAGACAGTCCTCAAAAGCCTGTGGACTGCAGACCATGATGATCTGCTTACTGGTGACTTTTGTTTTGAAGAGTACACAAACTAGTCCTAAAATACTTCTATTAACATACACTCAGCTTGTTTCCCTTGTCTTTAAATGGATTAATAAATATTTTTCTCAGCTTTAATTTCTAATATTAGAGATACTGGCATAACTAACACATGTAATCCAAAAACCTCAGTTCAATAATTTTATGAGCACATAAAAATCCCAAGACCAGAATGCTTGAAATGGATGGGTCTGAGAACTCAGGTTTGGCTGCTGGGCCGCAGGGAGGGCTCACTTGGGTGAGTGGACATTGAAGTAGAAGCCTGTCAGTGCTTTCATGGTTTCTTTTAAGCAGGTGCAAATGCCTGGACTCTGCCGTGATGCAGTTGAAGATTAGTGACATTAGTCAGTTAGGTTTTGCCAGACAACTGAACAAGGGAAGTGAAAGCAGGGGAGCCCTGGTGGCATGGATGCTGCATCAGGAGAAAAGCGAGACTTTGAGGGACCCCAGAGGGCAAAAGGCGAGGGGCAGTGGGCTATTCCAGTTGAGGGCTGGGAAACTCCTTTGGGTCTGCATAGTGAAAGCAATACACAAGAATGATAAACAACAGAGGTAGGGCATACCGAGCCTGAAACTGCTTCTAGGAAAACAAACAGGTCCTGATCCAAGAGTGGGGACCAGGGGATAGCAGGCTGCAGCAACTGTCAGAATTGACCCCCCCCACACACACACACACGTCCTCTGTGCTAAAATGAAGGGTGTTATATCCAGTCATAGAGGGTAGGAATGCTCACAGCTCACACCCAAGAAGAACCAGAGACCCCGCTGCAGAGATGGTCAGCAGTGAGTAACCCTCCCCATCTGTCAAGTCACCTCAGGAAAGGAAAAGGCTCTCACCTTTTTTAAGCCACAGCTTCATTGCTTTGAATTTATGCCTCGCTACAGGGTATTTCTGAAATTAAACTGAGATGATACACTTGAACAACTTATTATAATTCCTGATGCCTGATAAATACCCAGTAAAGATCATTCTTACACAAAATGTTCTCTCTTCCCCCCTCCCCTTTGGTTTTTTGAGACAGAGTTTCTCTGTGTAGTCCTGGCTGTCCTGGAACTCACTCTGTAGACCAGGCTGGCCTCGAACCCAGAAATCCACCTGCCTCTGCCTCGCAAGTCCTGGGATTACAGGCATGCGCCACCACGCCCGGCTAAATGTTCTCTTTTTAAGGAAAGGCAACATATCCCACCTCATTGTGTTTTTGTTATGGAGTGTTAGGTATGCTCGATCCACAAAAAAATTGGATTTGTAGGAAACACTCATCCTCTACTTCACCCAGCAATTTTTACATCATGTTTGTAAATGTGCAGTGAACATCTATACCTCCATTTCTGGAACATTTTCCAGGACTTTGTGTCTAGTCAGGAAACAATTGGTCAGCTGTCCGCCTATCTTTTGGTGTCCCTGTAAAATGAGTTTGAAATCGTAGTACAGATTTGCAGTTTCTTTTTATTTTGAGTCTGTGAGTCGATGCAACAGGAAAATTAAATTGCTGACAAATTTGAACTCAATTTCACTTAAGGCAAAATGTCTCACTTCATTTAAAGTTGTTTTTAAGACCAAAGCAAACCTATGGTTTTAGCCCCACTGTTGGCATTGTAGCCAAGGATTTCTATATTTGAAACCTAAATTATATCTTACCATGATACCTTAAGTTTGTTGACTTTGAGCAAAGTGTCTGGGAACATGTAATTTAAGAATGTAAATCTTACTTGAAAATGAAAAACACTTCAGTTTTGACAACTTGAACCAAATGATGTATTTCCATAAGCTAATACATGATTGCCATTTGGAAATGTGATCTGTTTACGCCTGTCCTCATTTTCTGGTGCTAAGATGAGACTTCTATAAGTTGGGAAAGGGCAGAAGTGAGGGAGTAAATAATATTTGCTGCAGTAGGGATCTGTTTATTGAGTGCTTACTGTAGAAAGTTTGTGTATCTGTTCATAGCCCATGGCGCACTCTCCCCAATCATCTGCTATTTCTGTTACACCAGTTGGAAACTTCAGAACAGAGCAATTATCTCAGCTTTGCAGTCATCCAGAGAGCAAGTCAGGAGACAAGAGTCACACCTGGAGTGAGAGCCCAGTGGCCACATGTCCACTGTCTGAATGTGAGGTCAAGGTGTGCTACTTGCTCTTTGATGCAGGAAAAACCTCTTCCCTGTTTCTAAGTGAAAGTGGAGCCTCTTTCAATATTTGGCACTTTTTTTTCTGTTTTTTTTTTATTTAAATTTTTATTTTCTATATTCTATATTTACACTCCAAAGGCTTTCACCTTTCCCAGCCCCCCCCACCATACGTCCCATAATTTCTCTCCAACGCAACTATTCCCCAATCATGCCCTCCCCCACGATTTCTCTGTTCTGGGTCTACAAAATTGGATCCAATCTTTACAGGCCCAGGGTCCTCTCCTTTCTTCTTCTGGGAATCATTTGACTTGCTCATTGTGCCTTGAGTATTTAGGGCTTCTGGGCTCATTAATATCCACTTATCAGTGATTGCATTTCATGTGTATTCTTTTGTGATTGGGTTAACTCACTTAGGATGATATTTTCCAGATCTAACCATTTACCTACAAATTGCATGAATCCATTATTTTTAATTGCTGAGTAGTATTCCATTGTATAAATATACCACATTTTCTGTATCCATTCCTCCTTTGAGAGATATCTGGGCTCCTTCCAACTTCTGGCTATTATAAACAAGGCTGCTATGAACATAGTTGAGCATGTGTCTTTATTTCATGCAGGGGAATCCTCTGGGTATATGCCCAGGAGTGGTATATGCCAGGGTCCTCTGGAAGTGAAATGGTCAATTTTCTGAGGAACCTCCAAACTGATTTCCAGAGTGGTTTTACCATTTTGCAATCCCACCAACAGTGGAGGAGTGTTCCTCTTTCTCCACATCCTCACCAGCACTTGTTGTCTCTTGAGTTTTTAATCTTAGCCATTCTGACTAGTGTGAGGTGGAATCTCAGGGTTGTTTTGATTTGCATTTCCTTGATGACTAATGATGTTGAACATCTCTTACGGTGTTTCTCGACCATCCGAATTTCTTCTGGTGAAAATTCTTTGTTTAGCTCTGTACCCCATCAAAATGATCATTCACCATGATCAAGTAGGCTTCATCCCAGGGATGCAGGGATGGTTCAACATACGGAAATCCATCAATGTAATCCACTACATAAACAAACTAAAAGAAAAAAAAAACACATGGTCATCTCATTAGATGTTGAAAAAGCATTCGACAAAATTCACCATCCTTTCATGCTAAAAGTCTTGGAAAGAGCAGGAATTCAAGGCCCATACCTAAACATAGTAAAAGCAATCTACAGCAAACCAGTAGCCAACATCAAAATAAATGGAGAGAAACTTGAAGCAATCCCACTAAAATCAGGGACTAGACAAGGCTGCCCTCTCTCTCCATATCTTTTCAATATAGTGCTTGAAGTTCTAGCGAGAGCAATTAGACAACATAAGGAAGTCAAAGGGATACAAATTGGAAAGGAAGAAGTCAAACTATCATTATTTGCAGACAATATGATAGTTTACTTAAGCGACCCAAAAAACTCCACCAGAGAACTTCTACAGCTGATAAACAACTTCAGCAAAGTGGCTGGTTATAAAATTAACTCAAGCAAAATCAGTAGCCTTCTTGTACTCAAAGGACAAGCAGGCTGAGAAAGAAGTTAGGGAAATAACACCCTTCACAATAGCCACAAACAACATAAAGTACCTTGGCGTAACTCTAACCAAACAAGCGAAAGATCTGTATGACAGGAACTTCAAGTCCTTGAAGAAAGAAATCGAAGAAGACCTCAGAAGATGGGAAAATATTTCTTGCTCCTGGATTGGCAGGATCAATATAGTAAAAATGGCCATCTTGCCAAAAGCAATCTACAGATTCAATGTGATCCCCATCAAAATCCCATCTCAATTCTTCATAGATCTAGAAAGAGCAATTCTTAAATTCATCTGGAACAACAAAACACCCAGGATAGATAAAACTATTCTCAACAATGAATGGACTTCTGGGGGAATCAATATCCCTGACCTCAAGCAGTGCTACAGAGCAATTGTGTTATTTGGCACTTTTGACATCTTTATTTTAATAAAATATTGAAAAGTATGTTGTATTTATATTATTTTATAATAATAATTTTTATCATGACTTCTGAGGAAACGTGATGTCCTAGGTAAACATCTGACTGTGTCTTGCTCAATCAAATAAGAGCACATTAATTAGCACTTAAATTGGATCTCTGGAAGTACCTTTTTCTCCTGGGCTTGGTGGATGATCAGAGATAAATCCTCTTACAGCAGCTATCTGTATTGGTGTACGTAATATTTTTCCTCCATGACATGTTGCTTTTGATAATCTCAAAGAAGAAATGTGGACACACTCAAACAAAGCAACTGTTTCAAAGCTGACAAAAATGTTGTGGTAAGAAATTGTGGGCTTTACTGCTTTACCTGTCTCTCTTAATTTGGACTGAAATAGTATATCTTTCTTGGGGTGACATAAATTATTATTTCTATATGTGATGGAATGAGCACAGAATTGGATCATTTTAAATGTCCCTTGAATCCTGCTTTGCCTGTGAGTTGCTGGTGCTCATGGGTGGTTCATCTTCTCTGTGTAAAGCAAGATGCTACAGCTGCGTGCTCTGCTGGCCTTTCAGACATTGGTTCTAACATAGTTTTTTTTTTTTTTCTGATACCTGGTACACAAAAGAGATAATTTGTTCTTTGCCTTTTATCTACTTAAATGCAACTCATACATTTGTAGGGTTTCCATAAATTACACAGGAATTTCAGTTTATACATATATATATAAACTGAATATATATCTATATATACATATATATGTATATATATTGAAGCACATGAAGATCAGAACTTAGTGTGGCGAAGTGAACTTACAGCTGTGTCCCTCTATCTGGATTCCTTCATAGCCATAATCACTCAATATCCCACTCAAGGGACATGATAACCTTTATTACTTAAACATTGTTGGATTAAATATCGCATGTTTGAACTGTGTCTGGATATGCAAAAATAGATGGGTGCCTTTGAAATAATCTGTTTTAAAAATATATTTTATTATGGTATTATGACCCTTAAACTACAAACAAAAACATATAAATAGAAAATAGTATTCTTCAAGCCTTCAAAAAATTATCAAGATTTATCTTTGCATATTCTGTTTTTAGAAACTTAGCATTATATATAGGTCTTTTGGTCTGCATGTATGTCTATGGATATGTATGTGTGTGAAACCTACAGAGACCAGAAGAGGGTGTTATGTCCCTAGATATGAAGTTACAGATGGCTGTAAGTTACCATGTTGGTGCTGGAAATTGAGCTTGGATTCTCTGGAAGAGCAGACACTGCTATTAACCATTGAACAATCCCTCCATCTCCTCTTTGAATATTGCTATAAAAAATGTTTCATAATCTCTTTCATCACACACGTATACACAGATGCATACTTATACACACATACATGTATACACATATACATACACACATACACACATGCATATACACACATACACACATATATATATACATACATATACACATATACATACACACACATACACACACACACACACACACACACACACACACACACACCCCTAATTCTTAGGAATGTGTTAAACAGACCAGCAGTTTATTTCTGGTCTTTTGGCTAAATGAACAATATAAGTGGACAGCTATTGATTACCCATCTAAGCTGACTGATGCTAATTCCAAGGAGATGTGACCTTTACCCTTATCTCAGGCAGTTGTTTTATGAGTTCAAAACATTATTACTTCATTAGGACTAATAGAATTGCTTTCTGGCTTTCCCCAAAGCTCTTGTGGTTAGTTGTTATGAAAGCCCAGAAGCCAAACTGTGATCTTAGATAGAAGTTATGGTCTTTTAATGTTTGATTGCTATTTGAAGGCTTCCCAGTTAATTAAAAATGCTCTTTCCCCAAATGCCTAATATGAACTAGAAGGCCTCTAAGAATGTTGAAATAGCCAACATGAATCCTTGTTAGTTATGAGAGTGTGTGTGCTGGTCCAGAGTAACCACTACTGACATGTAAGAAAATAAACCAGAGAAACAAGTATAAAATGCTGGGCTGGAGGAATTCAGAGCATACATCTGACTCCTGCTTCAATAAGAAGAACATATAGTTTTTTTTTTAATGTTACCAGAAACAAATGAACATCTTTTAGAAGGTACCTCTGTTTCCTCTCCATGACAACTTTTGGAAATAATTTTGGAATATAAAAATATATTAGTACATGGGAAGATCAATCTAGAGTTTTGGTATATCATGCACTCAGGTGACTGCTCCTTACCATCATTTCTGCCTGCTATTTTAATATTTTTCATATGAGTGTTTGCCTGCATGTATACCTGTGTGCTATGTGTGGGCAGTGTTCACAGAGGCCAGAAGAGGGTGACAGATCCCCTGAAACTGGAGTTATAGGTGGTTGTGAGCCATTAAATACTTGATAGGAGCCAATCCTGGGTTTGCTGCAGGAACTGTAAGAACAGTTAGTGTTCTGAACTGCGGAGCCTTCCGGGACTTCCATCCTTTATTTAAAGCACTGAACCATGAACCAAAATTCAGAGTGAGGCTCCTACTGAAAGTGGAAATTTCCCAAATCAATACCCATCAGTCTGTTGTTGTGAGGGTAAGTCTGTAATTAAAAGTCAGTAATTAGAAACATCTTAATTTCATCTTCAGCACTCCTGGGAATCTGGACTTCAAGTTAGAGAATGGTGTTCAATTCCTTTCCATGTCAGTGTGACACCTTTGTCTGTATGACTTCTGAAAAGATCATTACAGCTAACATATTTCTCTACTTCTGGTCAGGGATGAAGATGTCCATTTCCATTTAATCTTAGAGCGGAGGCTTGAGTGCCAGGAGACCACCCCTGCAGCTATGTTGTCTCTTCATTTCCTTCTCTAATTACTCCCTGATTGTTGGGCAAACTATCCAAGCTGTAGTGGAAAGGAAATCATTGTCTTTTTATCCTCTCCCCAGGGAATTCATTCTACTTATTTACTTATGTGTATGGCTGACTGAATAAAGTGATCCCTAATTAGCATACATGAAATAATCATTGGTCTATCTGGAGCCATAATTAATGCATTAGGAAGAATTTACTGTCAGGAAAATAGGTATTAACATAAATGAGCTTATTTTATCTGTGTTGAAATACAAAGACACCTTTAGATACAATCCTTGTTAAACAGAACAACAATATTTGCTAATGATGTTAGCACACATCAGTGAGAATGTAGGTTATTGCACATAAACTACATCCTATATAACACACTACCACAACAAAAGGCTGATTTGACATTGATAGAGGTCTCCAAAGATTTATAATATGGAAAATTAATTTATTTTCCCACCTTGCTACTTCTCAGATCAATCAGCAATCAAGACAATTCCCCTAAACCAGTCTAACACTCTCTTGAAACTCTTTCCCCAGATAATTCTGGATTGTTGCCAGTGGATATTTAAAACAAAAGACAATGGCATGAAAGTTCTTATATCTTATCAGCACTACATAATTTTTTATTGATATGTACATACATTTAGATGAAGATCATCATCTCAAGACTTTTGAAGAAAAGACTGGTAGTTTCCATGGGTCTCATCTGACACCTTTGTCTAAAGATTTTGTCCTCTGCCTTGAATTCTGGTGATTAGGAAACTGTACTCTCCCCCTGGGCTCTGGGGATCCAGCTCCCATCACACCATTATACATTAAGCACTCTTGCCAGCTCCTGCAGGGTTTTTTTTTTTTTTTTATTTCCTCAAACATGTGTATCTTCTTCGAGACCTTCAAAATCCTGTGGCTGACTTTCCAACATCAGCTCCCCAATTTCTTCTACTTCTCTAAGTTCTACTCCATCCAATTTGAACTAATTTTTGTCATCTCTAGATCAGCTTCGGTGTCTCTCCACTCCACAGTTCAACTGGAGTTTCTGCCTTCCCAAGCCTCTCAACTGTCTTATGTCAGACTCACTCTTCCAATGTATGCAGTCATTCTTTTTCTCCCTCCCCTGGGAGCTCATCGCTACATCTCAATCACATTGCCTATCTACCTGATCAAGGCTTTCCTCATGTCCCGAACTGGACTCAGAAAGTGATCATCTAGGTCACTCTTTAACCCAAGTGAACATTTCTACACTCTCTCCTGTTTATGTTGTATCTGTCTAATACATGATGTCACCATACTGTTATCTGATTCTGAGGCTTCTCTACAATAAGATCCTGAATTATTAGCATAATTCCAATGAGAGCAAGCTAATGTCCAGAAACGCCCACAGCTAGGAGCAGCACCTCAGAGGTTGGGTTGCCTATGCCTCTTGAGATGATCACTTATGTTCCCCTTTCTCTTTGTGTGTGTGTGTGTGTGTGTGTGTGTGTGTGTGTGTGTGTGTATATATATACATATATATATATATATATATACATATATATATATGAAATTGTTACTTATATTAGTCTGATGACTCTCTTAATAAGCCTCTTGGGTAAGTGAATTCCTGTTAGACAGTACATGTGCATATATCTTATTAGCACTACAGAATTTTTTTATTGGTCTATACACACATTTAAATGAATCATCTCCAAAGTAATAGCTTAAAAAAAGAGTGGGGTTAACTTTTTCAGATGTGTGGCTCTGGGTGTAGAGAGACAGCTGCAGCTCTTTGGCCAAACAGTGTCTCAGAGAGTGCGGCTCTCCTAAGGGGTTGCCATGGCTCGCCACAGGGGTTCCAGTCACTCAAGAAGCAACCATGTAAAACATCAACAGTTACGGCTCTGCTTTTTGCAAAGCATATAGTTAATAGTAATAAACTTATCTGTAAATTTTTATTATTATTATTATTATTATTATTATTATTATTATTATTATTATCTGCCATTGTTAATCCCATTAACAGGCAGAAAAGTTGGCCTAGTGTTCAATCTGCTGATAGTGTCAGTAAATGAGATGCCATATGAACGCAAAATGTCTTTTAGATAAACAGAACATTATATTTTGTATGAACAATAGAACCACTATTAAAAAGGAATACACTCCTAACACTTCAAGTATTCTGAGATAAGAGGCCAGAAACAACCCATACTTATTCTATTTATATAAAATCAATGATCTGGAAAAAATTATCTATGATGACAGAATCAGAAAGACGACTGCTGCCAAGAGAGGGAAGCATTAATTTATCAGGGTCAGGGATGGTTTTTAAAGTTTAATATTCTGAGTCTTGATTTAGATGATAACAGTTCAAGAAATTTCATTTGTTAATAGTCATCAAACAGTCTTCTGAAGTCTAAGAATTCATTTCTGTACAGAGAGAGGTTTTTGAAGAGAAAATTATATTAAGTTAGGGTTGACAATTCTTTCTTAACATGGTTTTTGTTCAGTGGACCAGAATGATACTGAGAAAAAAAATAGTATTGTGAGTTATGCAAGAGCTCAGGACTCCCTAAGTGGAAGGATGAGTGATGTCATTCCTATTTTCTTGTTGCAGCAAAAGAAAAATATTCTTTTAACCTTGGTTCTCCCTATAAAGAAAAAACTGGAAGACTTGAGGGCCAATGCTTATTTGGGAATACAATCCTAGGAAAGGGTGAGGTGTCGATTTAGGAGCAGAAAGCAGTATGCAGCTGCCCTGGCCATGGCATCTTGATTTAGTTATGATGAACTCTGGTGGCACAGCACATATGGAGGGATGTTTCCTGAAAACGAGAGCAGGCGAAACATCACTGGATGAAGAAAGAAAGAGGCTGTCTGTGACTATGGCCTTTCTCCCATCTTCGCACACGTCTTTTGGGCTTGTCAAATTCTTGTATCTTTGGTTTAGATCAATGGGTCCCTTTATCATGCATTTAGGAAGCACCTATTCCACACCTGTGGTGTTGTTCTTCCTCTAAGAAGCAGACCTGGTATGAAGCCAGCTTCAGCTAAGGAAGCTAAATGAAACTGGACAGTTATTTATAGGGACTACTGAGACAGAGTAAACAGCTGGTAGTCCAAATCACAGCTAGGTGCGCAGATCTGAAAAGCTGTATCTGGTGCTTCCAATAAGGGAGGTTTGGTGTCTTTCATTCTTCATAACCAGCTTTTTAAGATGGCTTCATGTACCGTTGGGCATCTGCAGCAAGGCTCTGTGTGTCTCACTGATCAAGGATGCTCGGATTATTTTCAGGGTTGTAAGGATTAAGAAAGTGAAAACAGGAGAAATTCTATGACAGTTCCTGGCTCATAGTCAGAGCTTTATAAATATTAAATTTGAGAATCACAAAGGATTTTCATAAATATATTCTCATTTGATTCTTGTAGTAAATTGAAGAAGCAATATTATATCCACCTTTACTAAACATAATTTGTATAAGAAGCTCAAAGAAACTTTTTGTAAGTTTTTTCTTTCTGTTTTTTTTGTTACATTTCAAATGATTTCCTCTTTCCAGGATCCCCCCTCCCCGAAAGTCCCATAAGCCCTCTTCCCTCCCCCTATTCCCCAATCAAGCCCTTCCTGCTTCCCTATCCTGGTATTCCCCTACACTTTTGCACTGAGCCTTTCTAGGACCAGGGGCCTCTCCTTCCTTCTTCTTCAGCATCATTTTATATGTGAATTGTTTCCTGGGTATTTATTCCAAGCTTTTGGGCTAATATCTGCTTATCAGTGAGTGCATATCATGCGTGTTCTTTTGAGATTGGGTCACCTCACTCAGGATGACATTCTCCAGTTCTACCCATTTGCCTAAGAATTTCATGAATTCATTGTTTTTAATAGCTGAGTAGTATCCCATCGTGTAAATATACCACATTTTCTGTATTCATTCCTCCATTGAGGGACATCTGGGTTCTTTCCAGGTTCTGACTATTATAAATAGGGCTGCTATGAACGTGGTGGAGCATGTACCCTCATTACATGCCGGGGAATCCTCTGGGTATATGCCCAGAAGTTGTATAGCTGGGTCAAAGAAATTAAACATACTGACAGTTTTAGTGTTTGTACATCAGAGACCAAGGCACTAAACTCACCTGACTTGCCCAAGAATGTACAGAATGAAGAACCTTGGTAGTGAGAGTCTTAGATAATAAGTTTTATCTTTTATCTTTGCATATAGTCTGTTTTCTTATTCCACTCTTGAAAAATGGTGTGTTGTTTCATAGATGGAAGGTCATAAAATTTATTTCTATAATCTAGAATGTGCTTATGCTTCTAGGGGTATAAATATAGCAAATGTTTCTTGAACAAAATAGAACTTTGTTAGCTCAGAAGGGATTTGTTCATTTATAATTATTTCTATTATTTCACTTCTCTGGGTTGAGCACACCCCACTGTAAAGCCCACTGTCCAGTGTGTTGCAGAATCCAAACAGTTTTGAGCACCAAGTGGAAATTTTCACACCTGGCATCATGTCACTTGCTCTAAAAAATATCATATAAGATTGTTATAACCAATGTGTATGATGTGTGTATAAATCAGAAATCTGTTTCATGTTTAATCTTAGTCTCATTTTCAAGATGTCTCATTAGATGAACAAATATTTCAAAATCTGCGACAATCTGAACCTGAAGTCATTTTGGTTCTTAATGATAAGGGATACTTGTTCTGTTCTGTGTGTGTATGTAAATGAAGGTGTACATGCATGCCTCTACGTGTGTGTGTGTGTGTGTGTGTGTGTGTGTGTGTGCGCGCGCGCGCGCGTGCGCACACACACACACACACACACACATACACACACATGCATGCATATGTGCCGATGCTCACACAGGAGTTTATAGAGTGCAGAAGTCAACCTTACCTACTGTCTCCTCAGATGTAGTCCACATTGCTTTTATTGAGATAGAGTTTCCCACTATCCAGATGATAAGCATGTAGTGTCTTTGCCTGAATTTCCTTGTAACATGGGTTCTAGGGAATCAGACTTATGTGTTACAGAGTCTGTTGCTGCATAAGCCTTCTTAGTCTGGGTGTCCATGAATCAAGTGACTCAGGCGAACCCCCTCCCCAACACACACACACAGACTCTACTTATTAAATTATTCATGACTGTCCACAGAAGAGGTCTCTGAGAGAAATTTTGGCAGTGTAGATCTGCTCCAGAAAATGATGTAAGACTGACTATGCTTTGGCAAAATGATGCCAGAGTATCCAGGGCCACATTAGTAAGACCCACTAAGGCACTAGGATTGGTTTTCCTGTGGCTGTAAGGTATGCTGGAAATGTAACTTGTATATAGGTCTAACACCATGGAAAATAGGAATGTGTGGGCTGGAAACCCAAGAGACAGGAGAGACACCTCTGACAACAATTTGGACTGAGGATTTCCAGAAGAGAATGAAGTCATGGTTTTGTAGAAGAGGAAGATGGTATAATGTTATTGGTTGTCTCTCCTGAAAGGAGTGGTCCTTAGATGAATTTGTTCTCTTTAGGTTGAAAAGCCCCCAAAGTCCTGGCTTCATGTCACAGCATGCCCTGTGAAGTTTTTAAATCTTCCTTATCTCTTCTTTTTGTAATTTTCACAGGCTTTCAGCTTAGATTTTTTTCTCCCATATTGTAAAATATCAACCTTGGAAAATATCTTGAATATAAGCTTGATCAAGGTACTTTTACACTTCAATTTTGTCTATCCAGTCACTTGAGACTCTCACTAGGCAAGGTATTCACTTTATTCTCTAGCTATGTGCACGAAATTGATTTAGTTTCCCCAAGGAGAGAGAACACTGAAGATCTCTTTACCTTTCTCTCTTTCCTCTTTAAGAAGACTCCTGGGCTCTGTCTTTCATTTAAGCTGTTGGTTAAGGAAGATAGCAGCCTTACTTATAATAGCCAGAAGTTGGAAGGAGCCCAGATGTCCCTCAAAGGAGGAATGGATACAGAAAATGTAGTATATTTATACAATGGAATACTACTCAGCAATTAAAAATAATGAATTCATGCAATTTGTAGGCAAATGGTTAGATCTAGAAAATATCATCCTAAGCAAGGTAACCCAATCACAAAAGAATACACATGAAATGCAATCACTGATAAGTGGATATTAATGAACCCCAAAGCTCTGAATACTCAAGGCACAATTAGCAAATCAAAAGATTCCCAAGAAGAAGGAAGGAAAGGACCCTGGTCCTGAAAAGACTGGATACAGATTTGTAGGAGAGCATCAGAACAGAGAAATGGGGGGGGGTGTTGGGGAATGGGTGGAGGGAAGAGGACTTAGGGGACATATGGTGAGGGGGGAACTGGGAAAGGGGAAAGCCTTTGGAATGTAAACAAAGAATATAGAAAATAAAGAAAAAAATGAAAAAAAGAAAAAAAGGAAGTAGTCTAGAGACCTCTTGGCTGATGGTCTCAGGTATAGAACTTGAGTCTGCAAAGGAACCATAGAAAAGCCAGTCAGGTCCCAGTGTCCTCTGACACCATTCTCCAGCTCAGAGAAAAGACTCCTTATGTGAGGGCTGCATGGCAGAAGGCAATCTCTGACCATCTGGCATTTTCTCACCATTTATTTTGAGTCTGAAGTATGCAACTGAGGCAGAACTTGCGACAAGCTGTTGGTTTGGCTTTCCCAGGAGGCACCAGAGCCTTGACTCTGATCTGAAGTGACAAAGAGCCCTGTGCTCTACAACTGCTTTCCTCTGGTAGTGTTCTGTCCTAGGATGAACTGCAGAGGAGGTCAGGGAGGGAGCTTGCTCTGGTTCAAATGATGGAAATCTGTCCTACCTCCATCCTGTTTCTGGATGTAGTTGATTTTTTTTGAATAAATATTTTTTGATTTTTTTGGTATATCTTTAGGGCTGCTTAAAAATATTTTAGTTTTTAAAAATATCCCTTACTAATTGCTGCTTCTCTGGGTAGCTCTGCTGAGGTCCCTCATGTTGTAGATCTGAAAAGCTGACTTAGAGCAAGAACATTTATCTGGTGATTATGCTTCTAAAGCCTAATGCTGGAGCTTTCCTACATTATTTCAATACACTGTTTCCTACATTACAAATATCTTAATATTTGTAATAATTATAAGAAATAAGCAGTCATATTGTCTGATTGTAGAAATAAGAGGGCAAAGGCTTAGGATGCTAGTAATTTGCATATGTTTCTTTGCTCATTGGCTTCTTTAACCTGAAACAAGACTTACAGATTCCAGGACTGGAATTTGGGTCCCATTGTGCCTCTCTGATAGATTCCAGAACACACACTGTATCATACTGGATTCTCAGAATGACAAAAGGCCTATATGCATACCATACCTCTACATACTCTTTCACAGACATATACAGGCATATACGCATACATGCACAAGAACAACACATACATATACACAAATACACATACAAACACACACAGAACACATAGGCATAAACATACACAAAATACACACAATCATGGATATGCACATACAGACAAAAAAAACAAACACAGATACAGGCACAAACATACACAGACACACACACACACATACACAATGAACTTAAGCATTGGTGGGCGCGGATATTTTCTGTACATGGTTCTGTCACAGTGGATATCTGGAGAACTTGTCTGTACAGCAAAAAGTTCACTAAGGAGCCACAGGGCAGGATAAGCCAGCTGTTGGGAAATTGTATCCTCATGTAGAAAATCCAGCCTTTTCTTTTTTCTTGCCAACAGTTTTTGAGGATTTCCATATTTTGAGTTGATTCTGCATTCAATGTATAATTGCAATGAGATTGAAGAAGCTGTTTACAGTGTGATTTCAAAGTGGTTTATACTCTTGCATTATTGAAATGGTTTGCTGGAAACAGCCCACTGCACTGAGAAGAATCTGTGTAGCTGAGCATGGGGGACTTCCAGATCCCTTCCTTAAAGCCGTAACATCATCCAACTGAAGCATAACCTGTTGCCACTGGTATTTTAATTTACTGCACCGGTGCTTAAATTTCTCAGGGCAAGGAGGTGCCTTCTTTGTCATTTGCAAATATAATATTGTTAAAACTGCATTGACAGTTTTATTAATACAAGCAACTCCGTGCCTGAAGACAATTTAGACAGTATTTCAGAAATATTGAAAGGTTGAACAAACTCTGTCTTCCAGTATACACTGACAATCCAAATACTTTGGAGTCTAAGGCAGAGAGAGAATCAGCAGTTCCAGTACCACTTTCACTGCACAAGGAGTTCTGGCCTAGCCTGGACTATAGGCAACCCTGTCTCAACAAACATTTAATTCAAATAAAGAGCAAATAAACTGAAAACAAACAAACTCAGTTATACTGCAAGTAATGGTGTATGTCAATGTGATGGTAACATAGGAATCCACAGTCAGGATGTATGATCATAAGACAGCCCTGGGACAACACATACGCACATGTGCAGTGCTGACTGGAGAAAAAGACAAGCTTGTTCTCTCAAGCTTTTGTTACCTCAGAGATAGAGGATGATGATCAGTATGTGCCATTTTTTTTTCAGTGCCTAGCAAGTGTGAGGCTTGGGAGAAATGAACAGAGCTGGCAGGCTCATTTGTTATACTGAGGCCCAGGCTGGCCCGTGAAAGGTCAGAGTTCTTAGTACTGTGATAATTTTACAGTGTTCCTATTGTATTTTTTTTTTATTTTGAGGTTTCTTCTGACCAATTGAGAAGGCTATATCTACAACTATATTTATTACACATGCCCATATGCAGCATATTTGTTTGCACAGATGTGATATTAGGTCGCAAGTCAAAGATTTGGGTTATACATCTGTTGAGGGTTAGACTGCTCCTCCAATGCTCGCCAGACTTCCATAACCCTTTTGAGACAAATGGGCAGAAACCAAGTGTTATGGCTACTATCCTGTCCTTTTATTTCACCAAAGGGACTTTAAATGTAATCATGTTTCCCAATCAGTTAGGCAACTGAAAGCTGGTATGCTGGCTGGTTTCTGTCAGCTTGACACCAATCTATACACATCTTGGAGGTTGAGAAAAGGTCTCCATAAGACTGGCCCACAGGTAAGCTTGTCAGGTATTGCCCTCATTGATGGTTGATCCTGGCAGAGCTCAGATCGCTGTGGGAGGAGCCATCTCTGAGCAAGGAGTCTGGAGTTGTATAAGAAGGCAGGCTGAGCAAGCCAGAGGGAGCAAGCCAGTAAGCAGAACTCCTCCATGGCATCTGCCTCAGTGTCTGCCTCCAAGTTCAATGCCTTGAATTCCGGCCATGGTGTTGCTTACTGGCAGAAGATAATCTATGAGGCGAAATAAACCCTTTACTTCCCACTTTGCTTTCAGTAGTGGCGTTTTATCACAGCAATAGGAACCCCAACTAAGGAAGATGCATCAGTTGGGTGAAGCTTCCTTAATAAACAGAAAAGCTTTACATCTGAGCTGCGGATTAGAAGCACCAAATTCAAATTCAGAACTAAAGAGATGAGGCATTCTCCTGCTGAGCTTGAAGGAATGAATAACTGGGTGTTGAGGCAAGCCAGGCAACCTCTAGGAACTCAGAGCAGTATGTCAGGCCTTGTCATGTGAAGTTCAGTGATCACACCTGCAATCTTCTGTCTTTAGTTTTGAACTCCTTTTTCTCATGCTGTGCAAAGATTGCTACAGGGACTATTTATTATACTTACTAAGTATAAATATTAAGTATACTTAAGTCTTTGTATATATTAATTATATAGAATAGAATAAATATAATATATTATAATATTTAATGTACTTAATTATACCTATACTTTATGTTTTATTATAGTATAGTATTTTAATATATTCATCTATACTTATTAAGTAGAATAAGTGAAATAGCTACCAGTCAGAAGGCAAGTACAGAGCGGAGTCCTCCTTGTCTGGCAAGAGACTGGTGTGAAATTGGAGAGCACTGGGTCTGATATGAAAAGCAGCCCTTGTTCTCTGTGTTGATTTTAACCCCTTGGGACCTCAACAGAGAAGTCAGTGGTAGTGAAACTGACCTCTAATTGGTAGGAACTGGGAGATAATCACTTTGTGCTGCTTTAGTTATCAGTATTGTATGCGTGCATAATTGGTGCGTGCAGGCTCGGCTCGCATGTGCACAGCCTGAATGGGGGATTGAGAGAGCAGCTTTCAGGAGTCAGCACTTTCCTTCACCCATGTGCGTTCCAAACACTTTCACCTACTGCACCATCTCGCCCTCCCCCTTCCTGTTGTGTTAAAGCTCTAAGTCCATAGTAACTCATCCGAGTCTTAGTTACTTTTCTCACACCTGGGACAAAAATACCTGAAGACACAACTTAGAGAAGAAGAATTCATGTTAGCTCAGTTTCCAGGCAGGCACTCAATGGCAGCCTTGTAGACAACCAGAGTCACTCCTGCCTGTGGCAGCATTGATAGGAGGCAGTGTGTTCATATCTAGAAGACAAAAACAGAGCAAATTAAAACAAACAAAATCCAACCAACAAACCAAACAAACAAGAAAATACCAGAGAGGCTGGCTAACTGGGGCCTCACCATAGCTCATAAGCCCAACCTTTACAGCTTCACCGCCCTGCTTCTGTGAACTAAACCCCATGGACAAAAAGTTCTACAACACACCAGAACAGCCAAGCTGCTGGGAACCGCATGTTCCAAACACACCCTGTAACAATGGTTGCACACCATCAGGAAAAGGGCTCAAGGCTAAGAGACAGAAGGTTTAAAGTGTGACCACCAAGCCTCATATAAGAAGATGCTAATTGTTGCAACCAAGCAACATTGTCCCTAAGTGTAGGACTCCTCCCGACCTCACTGGGCTAGACAAAGATGCAGAGCCTGGTGACAATCACTTTTTCTGAAAATACCCCTTGTCATAAGAAACTTTTGTCAGATCTTGCAAAGAAGTTAAAACTATTCCTTGAATCACTTTAAACTATCCTTTCAACCTGTTTCTCTACAGTGAACTCAGACTATTAGACTTAACCTGCCTCTATTAAAATACTGTAAACAATCTTATGCTGTCTTGGATTTCCCATGGAATCAGCTCTTACAACCTAAGCTAAATATATAGCTTTATCTTAAATTATATATGCCTCCAGGCTGCTGACCTAGAATAGTGTATGTGTGTGTGGGGTAATGATCATTTTCTAAAAACAGTCAATCAACAGGTTTAAAGTAACCTTGAACAAAACAAGCATCCATGATACATTTTGGAAGTGGCATGTAGGAATAGGGTGATGCCATCTGTTTCTGGTTTTATGTGCTGTTCTGAGGCAGTTGGTGCTGGTATATAGTAACTCCTTCCCCTACAAGATTCTACTGAGGTTTTATGTAAAATGAATTCCTCATTTCCATATTCTTCCATATTTTCTGTCTTGTTTAATAAACACAGAGCAAAGCCCTATATTAGGGATACATTGAAGACACAAAATGAAACGTGCAGAATTCAAATTCGGGCTCACCTTGCTCTAAATCCCTCCAAGAGGAGAAATCTTTTCAGTCTTGAGTAGGGTACCAACAAAAGGGCGAACCATCCCAAGAGATGTGGGCTTTCATCCGCCCATTTCCATGCAAATAGTGTCTTTGTAATTAGAGCATAATGAATCTTTTCTTTTTTTTTTTTTTTTGATTTCTTTTTTTTTATTGGATATATTCTATATTTATATTTCATTTCCCTTTTTCTGGTTCCCTGCCCCCCAAAGGTCTCACATGCCCTTTTCCCTCCCCCTGTTCCCCCATTCACCCCTTCCCTTCTGGTATTCCCCTACACTGATGCTTTGAGCCTTTCCAGAACCAGGGTCCATTCCTTCCTTCTTGTCGGGCATCATTTGGTATGTGGATTGTGTCTTTGGTGTCCCAAGATTCTAGGCTAATATCCACTTATCAGTGAGTACATACCATGGGTATTCTTTTGAGACTGGGTTACCTCCCTTAGTATGATGCTCTCCAGCTCCATCCATTTCTCTAAGAATTTCATGAATTCATTGTTTCTTTTTTTTTTTATTTTTTTTTAGTTATTTTTATTTTCTATATTCTATGTTTACATTTCAAAGGCTTTCCCCTTTCCCAGTTCCCACCCACCATAGTTCCCATAGTCCTTCTCCCCCCCAACTATTCCCCAATCATTCCCCCTCCTCCCTCGGTTTCTTTATTAAACTGGATGCAATCTTTACATGCCCAGGGTCCTCTCCTTTCTTCTTCTTGGGGAATCATTTGACTTGCTATTTGTGTCTTGAGTATTTAGTGCTTCTGGGCTCATTAATATCCACTTATCAGTGATTGCATTTCATGTGCATTCTTTTGTGATTGGGTTAGCTCACTCAGGATGATATTTTCCAGGTCTAACCATTTACCTACAAATTGCATGAATTCATTATTTTTAATTGCTGAGTAGTATTCCATTGTATAGATATACCACATTTTCTGTATCCATTCCTCCTTTGAGGGATATTTGGGCTCCTTCCAATTTCTGGCTATTATAAACAAGGCTGCTATAAACATAGTGGAGCATGTGTCTTTATTGCATGTAGGGGAATCCTCTGGGTATATGCCCAGGAGTGGTATGCCAGGGTCCTCTGGAAGTGCCATGCCCAATTTTCTGAGGAACCGCCAAACTGATTTCCAGAGTGGTTTTACCATTTTGCAATCCCACCAACAGTGGAGGAGTGTTCCTCTTTCTCCACATCCTCGCCAGCACTTGTTGTCTCTTGAGTTTTTAATCTTAGCCATTCTGACTGGTGTGAGGTGGAATCTCAGGGTTGTTTTGATTTGCATTTCCCTGATGACTAATGATGTTGAACATCTCTTAAGGTGTTTCTCGGCCATCCGAATTTCTTCTGGTGAAAATTCTTTGTTTAGCTCTGTGCCCCATTTTTTGATAGGGTTATTTGGTTCTTTGCGGTCTAATTTCTTGAGTTCTTTGTATATATTGGATATTAGCCCTCTGTCGGATGTGGGGTTGGTAAAGATCTTTTCCCACTTTGTTGGTTGCCGTTTTGTCCTTCGGACAGTGTCCTTTGCTTTGCAGAAACTTTGTAATTTTATGAGGTCCCATTTGTCGATTCTTGATCTTAGTGCGTACGCTATTGGTGTTCTGTTCAGGAACTTTTCCCCTGTGCCCAAGTCCTCCAGGGTCTTCCCAAGTTTCTTTTCTAATAGTTTCAGTGTGTCTGGTTTTATGTGGAGGTCCTTGATCCACTTGGAGTTGATCTTAGAGCAAAGAGATAAGAGTGGGTCAATTCGCATTCTTCTGCATGTTGACCTCCAGTTGAACCAGCACCATTTGTTGAAAAGGCTATCTTTATTCCATCGGATGGTTGTGGCTCCTTTATCAAAGATCAAGTGACCATAAGTCTGTGGGTTAATTTCAGGGTCTTCAATCCTGTTCCATTGATCTGTTTGCCTGTTGCTATACCAATACCATGCAGTTTTTAACACAATTGCTCTGTAGTACTGCTTGAAGTCAGGGATATTGATTCCCCCAGAAGTCCTTTTATTGTTGAGAATAGTTTTAGCTATCCTGGGTTTTTTGTTGCTCCAGATGAATTTGAGAATTGCTCTTTCTAGATCTATGAAGAATTGAGTTGGGATTTTGATGGGGATTGCATTGAATCGGTATATTGCTTTTGGCAAGATGGCCATTTTTACTATATTGATCCTGCCAATCCAGGAGCAAGAAATATTTTTCCATCTTCTGAGGTCTTCTTCGATTTCTTTCTTCAAGGACTTGAAATTCCTGTTGTACAGATCTTTCGCTTGTTTGGTTAGAGTTACGCCAAGATACTTTATGTTGTTTGTGGCTATTGTGAAGGGTGTTATTTCCCTAATTTCTTTCTCAGCCTGCTTGTCCTTTGAGTACAAGAAGGCCACTGACTTGCTTGAGTTAATTTTATAACCTGCCACTTTGCTGAAGTTGTTTATCAGCTGTAGAAGTTCTCTGGTGGAGTTTTTTGGGTCGCTTAGGTAAACTATCATATCGTCTGCAAATAATGATAGTTTGACTTCTTCCTTTCCAATTTGTATCCCTTTGACTTCCTTATGTTGTCTAATTGCTCTTGCTAGAACTTCAAGTACTATATTGAAAAGATATGGAGAGAGAGGGCAGCCTTGTCTAGTCCCTGATTTTAGTGGGAATGCTTCAAGTTTCTCTCCATTTATTTTGATGTTGGCTACTGGTTTGCTGTAGATTGCTTTTACTATGTTTAGGTATGGGCCTTGAATTCCTGCTCTTTCCAAGACTTTTAGCATGAAAGGATGCTGAATTTTGTCGAATGCTTTTTCAGCATCTAATGAGATGACCATGTGGTTTTTTTCTTTCAGTTTGTTTATGTAGTGGATTACATTGATGGATTTCCGTGTATTGAACCATCCCTGCATCCCTGGGATGAAGCCTACTTGATCATGGTGGATGATCGTTTTGATGTGCTCTTGGATTCGGTTAGCAAGAATTTTATTTAGTATTTTTGCATCTATATTCATCAGAGAAATTGGCCTGAAGTTCTCTTTCTTTGTTGGATCTTTTTGTGGTTTAGGTATTAGCGTAATTGTGGCTTCGAAGAATGAGTTGGGCAGTGTCCCTTCTGTCTCTATTTTGTGGAATAGTTTGGAGAGTATTGGTGTTAAGTCTTCTTTGAAGGTCTGGTAGAATTCTGCACTAAAACCATCTGGTCCCGTACTTTTTTTGGTTGGGAGGCTTTCTATAACCCCTTCTATTTCTTTAGGGGTTATGGGACTATTTAGCTGGTCTACTTGATGCTGATTTAATTTTGGTATTTGATATCTGTCTAGGAAATCATCCATTTCCTCCAGATTCTCCAGTTGTTTTGAGTATAGACCTTTGTAGTAGGATCTGATGATCTTTTGAATTTCCTCAGTTTCTGTTGTTATGTCTCCCTTTTCATTTCTAATTTTGTTAATTTGTATACTGTCTCTGTGTCCTTTGGTTAGTCTGGCTAAGGGTTTATCTATCTTGTTGATTTTCTCAAAGAACCAGCTCCTGGTCTTGTTGATTCTTTGTATGGTTCTCTTTGTTTCTATTTGATTGATTTCAGCCCTGAGTTTGATGATTTCTTGTCTTCTACTCCTCCTGGGTGAATTAACTTGTTTTTCTTCCAGGGCTTTAAGGTGTGCCATTAAGCTGCTAGTGTATGCTCTCTCCAGTTTCTTTTTGGATGCACTTAGAGCTATGAGTTTTCCTCTTAGCACTGCTTTCATTGTGTCCCATAGATTTGGGTAGGTTGTACCTTCATTTTCATTGAATTCTAAAAAGTCTTTGATTTCTTTTTTTATTTCTTCCTTGACCAAGGTGTCATTGAGTAGAGTATTGTTCAGTTTCCATGTGTATGTGGGCTTTCTGTTGTTTTTGTTGCTATTGAAGACCACTCTTACTCCATGGTGATCTGATAAGAGGCATGGGATTAGCTCGATCTTCTTGTATTTGTTGACATCTGTCTTGTGACCGATTATATGGTCTATTTTGGAGAAGGTACCATGCGGTGCTGAGAAAAAGGTATATTCTTTAGCTTTAGGATGAAATGTTCTATATATATCTGTTAAATCCAATTGGTCCAGAGTTTCAATTAGTTTCACTGTGTCCCTGTTTAGTTTCTGCTTTCCTGATCGGTCCATTGAGGAGAGTGGGGTGTTGAAGTCACCCACAATTATTGTGTTAGGTGTAATGTGTGCTTTAAGCTTTAGTAAGGTTTCTTTTACGAAGGAGGGTGCCCTTGCATTTGGAGCATAGATGTTCAGTATTAAGAGCTCTTCCTGGTGGATTTTCCCTTTGGCCAGCAAGAAGTGACCTTCTGAGTCTCTTTGGATGATTTTAGGTTGAAAGTCAATTTTATCTGATATTAGAATGGCTACTCCAGCTTGTTTCCTGAGACCATTTGCTTGTAAAATTGTCCTCCAGCCTTTTACTCTAAGGTAGTGTTTGTCTTTAACACTGAGATGTGTTTCCTGTATGCAGCAAAATGTAGGGTCCTGTTTCCATATCCAGTCTGTTAATCTATGTCTTTTTATTGGGGAATTGAGTCCATTGACGTTAAGAGATATTAAGGAATAGTAATTATTACCTCCAGACATTTTTGAAATTATATTTATTTATCTTATTTATTTTTTATATTCGAGAGGTTATCTTCTTTTGGGTTTGATGAGAGGAGGTTTCTATCTTGCTTCTTCCCGGGTGTAGTTTCCGTCCTTGTCTTGGTGTTTTCCCCCTATTATCCTTTGTAGGGCTGGATTTGTGGAGAGATATCTTGCAAATTTGGTTTTGTCATGGAATACCTTGATGTCTCCATCAATGGCAATTGAGAGTTTTGCTGGGTAAAGTAGTTTTGGGTGAAGTTTGTGTTCTCTTAGAGTTTGCATGATATCTGCCCAGGATCTTCTAGCTTTCATGGTCTCAGGTGAGAAGTCTGGTGTTATTCTGATAGGTTTTCCTTTATATGTTACTTGGCCTTTTTCTCTTGCTGCCTTTAGTATTCTTTCTTTGTTTATTACATTTGGAGTTTTGATTATTATGTGACGGGATGTATTTCTGTTCTGGTCCAGTCTGTTTGGGGTCCTATAGGCTTCTTGTATATTCATGGGCATCTCTCTCCTTAGGTTGGGGAAGTTTTCTTCCATAATTTTATAGAAGATATTAGCTGGCCCTTTAACTTGTAAATCTTCACTCTCGTCTATACCTATAATCCTTAGGTTTGGTCTTCTCATAGTGTCTTGGATTTCCTGGATGTTTTGGGTTACCACCTTTTTGCATTTAGTATTTTCTTTGACTGTTGAATCAATGGTTCCTATGTTATCTTCGGCTTCTGAGATTCTGTCTTCTATCTCTTGTATTCTATTGTTGATACTTGCGTCTATGGCCCCTGATTTCTTCCCCAGGTTTTCTATCTCCAATGTTGTCTCCCTCTGTGATTTCTTAGTTGTTTCTACTTCTGTTTTTAGTATCTGGATGGATGTGCTCAGATCTTTCGCTTGCTTGATTGTGTTTTCATGTATTTCTTTAATAGATTTTTGTGCTTCCTCTTTCATAGCTTCTACTTGTTGGCCCACGTTCTTCTGTAGTTCTTTAAGTGACTTTTGTCTTTCTTCCTTATTGTCTTCTTCTCTTTGATCCATCTTCTCCTGCATTTCTTGAAGTGATTTTTGTATTTGCCTCGTAAAGGCTTCTAACTTTTGATCCATTTTCTCCTCTATTTCTTTACGAGATTTTTCTATGTGTTCAGCTACCAGCATCCTGACCAGTGATTTTATATCCAAGTCTTGTTTTTCTGGTGTTTTAGGGTATCCAGGGATTCCTGTTGTTGGAGAACTGGGTTCAGATGCTGTCATGTTGCCTTGATTTTTGTTAGTAACGTTCCTTCGTTTTCCTTTTGCCATCTGGTTATTTCTGGTTTTAGTTGGCCTTGTTGTCAGTGGCTGGTGTTTGAATCTCCTGTGAGGCTGGGCTCACCTGTTGTTTCTCTATTGGTGAATATGTGTGACTGCTGCTTTAAGGGATCATAAGCTGGCTGCCACCCATGCGATTGTAGCCCCTGTTGGAGTCTGTCTACCTGGGCTTCTCCAGCTGTGTCCTGGTTGCAAGGAACTCCGAGAGCCTAGCAGATCCCCCGTGAGGGTAGCCCTGGAAGGGGTGTTTACCTGGGCCTTTCCAGCTGTGTCCTGGTTGCAATATGGAGGCCCGCTGCTACACCACTGGTCTAGGGGCCGGCGAGCTGGTTGCAGAACGCAGCCTAGGTGCTCACCAGAGGGCGGAGATGTCCCACAGAGCCTGGGCCTTTCCAGCTGTGTCCTGGTTGCAATATGGAGGCCCGCCGCTACACCGCTGGTCCAGGGGCCGGCGAGCTGGTTGCAGAAGCAGCCTTGGTGCTCACCAGAGGGCTCGGGGATGTCTCACAGAGCCTAGGCGGGACTCCGCCTGCTTGGCTCCGAGACCCTAGCAGATACCCCCGTGAGTGTAGCCCTGGAAGGGGTGTTTACCTGGGCCTTTCCAGCTGTGTCCTGGTTGCAATATGGAGGCCCGCAGCTACACCGCTGGTCTAGGGGCCGGCGAGCTGGTTGCAGAACGCAGCTTAGGTGCTCACCAGAGGGCGGAGATGTCCCACAGAGCCTGGGCCTTTCCAGCTGTGTCCTGGTTGCAATATGGAGGCCCGCCGCCACACCGCTGGTCTAGGGGCCGGCTACACCGCTGGTCTAGGGGCCGGCGAGCTGGTTGCAGAACACAGCTTAGGTGCTCACCCGAAGGCGGGGATGTCCCACAGAGCCTGGGCCCTTCCAGCTGTGTCCTGGTTGCAATATGGAGGCCCGCCGCTACACTGCTGGTCCAGGGGCCGGCGAGCTGGTTGCAGAAGCAGCCTTGGTGCTCACCAGAGGGCTCGGGGATGTCTCACAGAGCCTAGGCGGGACTCCGCCTGCTTGGCTCCGAGACCCTAGCAGATACCCCCGTGAGTGTAGCCCTGGAAGAGGTGTTTACCTGGGCCTTTCCAGCTGTGTCCTGGTTGCAATATGGAGGCCCGCCGCTACACCGCTGGTCTAGGGTCCGGCGAGCTGGTTGCAGAATGCAGCTTAGGTGCTCACCAGAGGGCGGGGATGTCCCACAGAGCCTGGGCCCTTCCAGCTGTGTCCTGGTTGCAATATGGAGGCCCGCCGCTACACCGCTGGTCCAGGGGCCGGCGAGCTGGTTGCAGAAGCAGCCTTGGTGCTCACCAGAGGGCTCGGGGATGTCCCACAGAGCCTAGGCGGGACTCTGCCTGCTTGGCTCCGATACCCTAGCAGATACCCCCGTGAGTGTAGCCCTGGAAGGGGTGTTTACCTGGGCCTTTCCAGCTGTGTCCTGGTTGCAATATGGAGGCCCGCCGCTACACCGCTGGTCTAGGGGCCGGCGAGCTGGTTGCAGAACGCAGCTTAGGTGCTCACCAGCATAATGAATCTTTTATGCACATAATAAGCAACAATCTCAAACGTGTACTTACATGTGGAAGCAAATTTGCTCTTTCACCCAAAGAGGCTGACAAGCCAGTAGATGAGAAAGGCATTTTCATAAAGCTTAGAATACCAAGTGTGAGCAACATGGCACAGAAGATTATCTGAGTATGTCAAACACGGATGCTGCTGTGAGTCTTATATCACAGATATGGACAGATGTGTGTTGCTTTTAAAAAAAATCTCAACTTGGATTTTAAAAGTAAAGACGAAGACGTGGAAGGTAGATTATGGGGTGAAAGCTGACTAGCTCAGAGAAGCAGAGAAAGTAGCCAGCAGACCTTCCTCCTCTGCTGACACCCCAAAAGGAATTTCCTCTTCTCTCTGCCCATCTAAAAAAAACTGCTCAAACTCAATGTTCCTTCTTCTACTTTCTGTGCATCTCTGTATCCATCCTCCTGACTCCCTCTTTCTCTCTGTTTTCTCCCCTATGTTCATTTCCTGTCATCTGGTTGCTGACTATGCTTCTTAGCCTATGGTAGACTTTATTTAATCCTTGGATTAAAAGTGTATACTAGGGCTGAGCTATATCACACCTTGCAACAGGTTTTTCTTTTTCAGTAAACAACATAATCTTGGGGTTCACACTTTTATCACATACCCTGTAACACATGGGAGTGCCACTTGCGTGGACTTTTCCAGCCTAGATTATTCCACCACAAATCAGTTTATAAAATCTATGCTTGGGGCCGGGCGTGGTGGCGCACGCCTGTAATCCCAGCACTTGGGAGGTAGAGGCAGGCGGATCTCTGAGTTCGAGGCCAGCCTGGTATACAGAGTGAGTTCCAGGACAGCCAGGGCTACACAAAGAAACCCTGTCTCAAAAAGCCAAAAAAAAAAAAAAAAATCTATGCTTTTGCTCTGGTATGTTAGGGCTTCATCCAGTAAATATATTATTGGTCACAAGTGGCAAGAATAATAGATTGACCCCTAATCATCCTGGACCATCGTCAGAGCTCATCCTGGACCATCTCCAGAGTTCAGTGCAGCACAATCTGATGTCATAGATAAAATTATGAGATAAAACTGAGGAAGTCCTGCCCAGATGAGCAAATAACCAAATAGCATAAAGAGTCACAGGCGGATGTGGTTACAATTTCCAAACTCCCATTTTACTCTCCTGGTTTTTTCATGGGACATGACTATGATATTCTTTTGAAGAAGGCAGAGGCCTGTTAGGGTCAAGTGCATACAATGTACATCTGACCTTCTCAGACTCAACAACAAGCTTGTGGAACCATCCTGACCATGTTGTGTAGGCATTAACCTACAGCCCAGTGTAGCTTCCCTTCCCTTGCCAGTGTCAACAGTTAAAGGACTTTAACTACCCCAGGGGATACTTAATTCCATCTGAGCTATTAGTAATTCCATGGAGCAATGGTTTTGAATCTTCCTAATCTTGCAACCCTTTAATAACAGTTGCTCATATGGTGGTGATCCCCCAACCATAAAATTATTTTTGTTACTACTTCATAATTGTAATTTTACTATTTTTATGTATCATAATGTAAATATCTATGTTTTCCAATGGTCTTCAGCAACACCTGTGAAAGTCTTTGGCCTTCCCAAAGGAGTCTTGACTGACTGGTGGAGAACTGCTGTACTTGAAGGTCTTATTAACCTAGGTAGCTTCAGAAAAATTATGAAGAGAAAACTTGAAAACTGTCACTTCTAAATTGGCTGATTCGAAAGAGGCAATAGTGTTTCTAAAATCTTTTGTGAAGACACCCTTTCATCCACTAGTTTCTGTTTTGATACATGTCTACATAATACTTGCTGATACTCAACGGTGCTGGGTGTGGCTAAGATATTCTTTCTGTTTACAGGACACTTAATCAATAAAGGAAAAGTTCTGCCTCTAATTACTTAGAACCAACATGACTGAGTTATTACAGAATTGGGGGCCAAGAAAGAGCCTACTACTTCTGGCAAGGAATCGTGGGAAAGCCTGGCCTTGGATAAAAGTCTCTGAGAGGTTTGCTAGGTTACAAATGTTAAAGTAGCATACTAAGTATCAGATTACCTTACAGTGTTTCGTGTTCTTTCTCTTGTGCCCACCTCTGTCTGCCTATACCCATTGGTCTCCTTCCTTCATCCTGTCACATGTCCTTTTCTTCCCCTCCCCTTTCTCCATCACCATTTTTTCCTGTCTCAAAGTCTGCTTTTTAGTTTATAGCCTAAACTGGCAGCCATGACTACATAGTTGTACATATATTAAAAGCTAATGACAGAAATTTGGTTTTGCCCTTATGATTTATACAGCTTACAAACATCCCTTTTATTCATTCACAGGCCTTTGTGAAGATGACTGGTGTTTGCTGAGGGTAACATTGTGTTATAAACACAGCCCTGTCTTCTGAAATTGCAGAAGAACCTTGGAGAAAATAGACATTATATAGGTTCACAGAATATTAGTAACATTTTTTTCTGAGTGTGAATTGATGCCAAAAGAGGACTGGTCCAAAAAAAATGTGATCTTTTATATGTTGGACCATCATCTAGGTATATGGCCAGGAGTGGTGTAGCTGCGTCCTAGGTAATACTATGTGCAATTTTCTGAGGAACTGCCTGACTGATTTCTATTGTGGTTGTACCAGCTTGCAATCCTACTAACAATGGAATAGTGTTCCTCTTTCTCCGCATTCTCGCCAGCATCTCCTATCACCTGAGTTTTTGATCTTAGCCATTCTGTCTGGTGTGAGGTGGAATAACAGGGTTGTTTTGATTTTGAACATTTCTTTAGGTGCTTCTCGGCTATTCAATATTCCTCAGTTGAAAATTCTTTGTTTAGCTCTGTACCCCATTTTTAATAGGGTTATTTGGTTCTTTGGAGTGTAACTTTTTGTATATATCGGCTATTAGCCCTCTATTGTATGTACAGTTGGCAAAGATTCACTATGTTCATAGTAGCCTTATTTATAATAGTCAGAGGCTAGAAACAACCCAGGTATCCTTCAACAGGGATGAATACAGAAAATGTGGTACATTTACACAATGGAGTACTACACAGCTATCAAAAATGATGACTTCATGAAATTCCCAGGCAAATTGATGGACCTAGAAAATACCATCCTGAGGGAGGTAACCCAGTCACAAAAGAACACACATGGTATGCCCTCACTGATAAGTGGATATTAGCCCAAAAAGCTAGGAATACCCAAAATACAATTCATAAGCCAAATGAAGATCAAGAAGAAGGAAAAAGAAGGTGTGGATGCTTCGGTCCTTCTTAGAAGGGGGAACAAAATACTCATAGGAGGAAATATGGAGACAAAATATGGAGCAGAGACTGAAGAAAGGCCATCCAGAGACTGTCCTACCTGGAGATCCATCCCATATACAGTCACTAACCCAGACACTATTGTGGATGCCAAGAAGTGCTTGCTGACAGGAGCCTGATATAGCTGCTTCTTGAGAGGCTCTGCCAGAGCCTGACAAATACAGAGGTGGATGCTCTCAGCCAACCGTTTGACTGAATATCAGGTCCCCAATGGAGGAGTTAGAGAAAGGACTGAAGGAGCTGAAGGGGTTCTCCCCATAGGAAGAACAACAATATCAACCAATCAGCCACCTTAGACCTCCCAGGGACTAAACCACCAACCAAGGAGTACACATACATAGAGGGACCTGTAGCTCCAGCCTCATATGTAGCAGAGCATGGCCTTGTTGGATGTCAATGGGAGGAGAGGCCCTTGGTCCTGTGAAGACTGGCTGCACCACTATAGGGGAATGTGAGTGTGGGGAGCTGGGATTGGGTGGATGGGTGCAGGGGAACACTCTCAGAGATGCAGAGGGAGGGAGGATGGGATGGGGCTTTGGGGCAGAAAGTGGGAAAGGGGATGACATTTGAAATAAATAAAATATCCAATAAAAATAATAAATAAATGTGATCTTTTAAATGACTGAGTTCTGATGTGAATCTTGACATAGTAAAATTTTCATCCTGAAGTAAATTATAGTCATTCATTTATTCAGGTTTGTTGTTGTTCTTTATTTCCCACAAGACTTTGTATTTAATCACAAAGCTCACTTTGTGCAGCCTGGTTTTGCTTCATTGTTTACAGAAGTAAGGAAATGGAGTCAAACCAGGTGTCCATCAACAAATGAATGGACTGGTAAAAAAAATGGCATATAAATGGTGTGGAATTTTATTCAGCTGTAGAAATGTGAAAATTTGTGTTTTCTATGAAAACAGATGGATATAGAAAATATTCCCTTAAGAATGGTAACCTGAGTTACAAATCAAAATTTTACATCACGTCATATCACACACACACACACACACACACACACACACACACGTAGATGAGGATATTGTTAGAGAAAGTGTTGGCTCAGGACTCCCAAGACTAAGTTCTCAGCACAAAGGAGATTTATTTGCCCCAGAGGGACTGTTAGCAGGGAATAAAAGACAAAGAGAGGAGATTGAAGACAAGAGAGAAAGGGAAGGGTACAAGGGAGAGAGAGGAGGGGTATTTGTCTCAGAGGGAATCAAAAAACTGCTTCTGGATAGAATGAGACAGATGTGGCACATAATAAAAAGGTGATTTATCGAGGTACAAGGGGAAAACCATTGTTAGGATGAGGTGCTTAATTTTAATTGCTCATATTAATTAGGTGAACCAAAGTGGAGCTTTTGATTCCTGGACTTCAATACAATGTTGGACCTTGGTAGTCAGCCTCAGGAAGAGAAAGTGGCCAAATACAGAAATAGACCTTGGTGGCTAGCTTTAGGGACGAAATCCTAACACTCCTTATAAATTGTACTTTTATAATTATGGTTTCTTTCCTCCTGTTTTTACAATTTCATGTGTTCTTTTCCTAGATCATGATAATTTTCATTGTCCTCTACTGTATACTTTTTTAGAAATGTATACATTCTCTTATAATTATTGTTAAGTTTATGAGGTGAATTAAAGGAATCAGAAGGCAGAAAAATACATGAGTTTCTTGGACAGGCGACACCATGCTTGCTTTTTGTACTTGACAAGGGGGCATAATCTCATACCACATGGGTGTCTGTGAATGCCTGTTGAAATAGATGCCTGCTACCCTCTAAAGCGAGGGAAGTGATTGCATCACATACCTTATATTCTGACCCTTCAGGTGTTGCCTTGCATGGCTGCAGTGGAAGCCAGGAAGTGTAGTCTGTTAGCAGAAACCTATGATGCCAAACTTTAAGAGGCTCTAGAAGATGGGGAAGGAGTGTAGCTTCTTCCAGAGCTGTTTTCTGCGTGCGGTTTTGGGGAGGCAGGAGCACTAGGTCGGTTCTGGTCATTTAGCACCTGGAGAGTTTTAACTTGATCGTTAACTATTCACAGCTAACACATTGTCTGTGCAGAAGAGGCAGCAGTTAGAGTGCCTCAAAAGAGGGACAATGATAAACCATAACAGACAGCAACGCTCCAGAACATAAGACATGTGATAATAAGTATAACTTTGAAGGGAACATTTAGAGACAAACTTACTCCAGCAGATTATGCTCTATCCAAGAAAAACACTTGGCCTCAGGACACCCTGCCTTGAAAGTATATTGTAAATTTTACCCATTTTACTCAAGTATTCATCATTTCATAACTAGTTCTCAAGTGATACCTGATTTATTATTTTACATTAAACAAACTTCAAATTTATTTATTTTCCTTCAAATTTATTTCAAGTTTTGTGTTACCTGCTTCAGGCTGAACTTTGGCAAAATGTACAGAAGACTATGTAATTGGAGACATAAGTTGGCCCCTTTCTCTAAGCTTGTCTCTAGGAATGAATTACTTTGTACCGAATATGTCTGCAAACGTAGTTCTTAGCACCTTAAAGAGTTTCATCATTTACAAGGTGACTTACTATTAACTTGAAAATCTTAATTATCTTTACCAGCTTATAAATTAGCAACTTTTATTAAGACTAAGACTTCTGAATTTTATCCCTGTTAAATTTGAGCCTTGAGGTTTTTCTTTTTAATTAATGATTCTTTAGTATCAATCTAAAACTTCAAGCCTCAATTCCTTTTGTAATGTACCTTTTAAGAATGCCACATTTTTATGTTACTTGAATTCCCCAAATATCCAAAGCTTAACAGAGATAATAACTACGTGAGCGATTAGACATGCACCCTTAAATCAACTTCTGTCAGCCTGAGTAGACCATTATAGACATAGGGATTTATAAACCTCAGTCATCAAACATATGTTGTTCCTACATTCAATATTTAATAAGTGTGTTTTCTCCTGTGGAGTTGAGCCTTCTATGCAACCAAAAAGGGGGTTGGTTTCTCCCAAACAGTCATGGTGCTATTGTACCCACAGGTATAACCTGCTTATCGGATTTAAGGTTGAGTAAGACTGTGGGTGACTTGTGACCTCAATATCTGCACCCCGATAAAGCTACACAGGAAGGAGGAATCCTTCTGGCGAGTATAAGATTTATGTCTCCAAGTCCCAAGACTAAAGTTTGTAATACCACCAGCAATAGAGTAGTAAAGTGTTGGTGGGAAACCAAGAAAGTGTCACTAACCAGCCTGTATTGTTTGGGTAGGTGAGTCTCCAGGAGATTGCTCAGCAGTAAAAGAAATCTGTCCCATAAGTAGTGCTCAGCTTTTTATCTGGCAGCTTATGGCTTTGGTGAGGAACATTAATATTCCTATTCAAACTAACTCCATTTAAATTCTTTTATATGAAAGAATATATACATATATAATTAGATTCATATAAAATAGTAGGTTCACATATAGGTTTTCCAATTATCCTTAATATCAGATTCCTCCCCTCAATCCACCTATTTTTTCGTCTCTTAAGTTAATTTTTATTTAAATAGAACTTTTACCACAGTACCTGTCTACTTTTGTGCATCATTTTGTTTGGTTGCCTGGTTTTTCTAGACAGGGTTTCTCTGTGTAGTCCTGGCTATACTAGAACTCACTCTGTAGACAAGGCTGGCCTTAAGCTCCTCAGAGATCCACCTGTATCTGCCTTTGAAGTGCTAGGATTAAAGGCATGTGCCACCATTCCTGGCTTGTCCATCTTTTGGGGGACTTTCTAGTAGTGTAAGAATCAGACATTAATGATGAATAAAATTTGCAAAGAAGCATGATACTTACATGCAGTACAGTGTCCATGAAATGAGATTTGTGTACATCTAATAAATCTGCTAGGTGTTGTGCTTCTGGGCACATCAGTTAAAGAAGTCCAAGTTTGTCAGTAGAAGATCCTTCTTGTCAGAACTCTGGCCACCCAGACTCTTCCTCTAAACCTTCTTCCTAGTTGCCTAGTGTTTTGATCTATCTTTGTTTTTACTTTATTTTTTTATATGTGCATGTAATTTTACTTCAAAATCAAAGCCTAAGACTCCCATTTAGATTTCATGCCTATTGGAGGCTCCTCAGTAAATTGTGAAAAATGAAACCTGTTATCTAATAGATAGTCTATGGATTTATTCAATAAATACATATATCTAATAGATAGTCTAGGGTTGATCTATTGAATACATATAAATAACTCACATGGGGTATTTTCATGAAAGTTCATTTTATATACTGTGAAATGATACTTTTTCTATTTTAGACTAATCCATGCAGATTTTTACATTAATTTTTTTAAAAAAATTAACAAATATACAAAAGCTCTTAACAAGTACAGTTTCTTCCCTTCTTTATTTCTTCTGAAGTTATATTTACATTTTAAATTTTGATCTCTGTCTCTCTGTCTCTCTCTCTCTCTGTCTCTCTGTCCCTTCTCTTCTCTCTTTCTCTCCCTTGCTCCATCATATTCACAGAAACACATAATTTGATTGTAATTATTAAGATCGACATTAATGTTTTAGGTATTACAACTGTAGCACTTCATCAACTTTTGTTTAAAACTTCTCTGATTATACCTTGTAATTTACAGTTTTTACCTTTCTCCTACCTCTGTACCAATAACTTAGTAACAACACTCCACCTCCTCACTGCCTCTATAACTGGAGACGATTATAAGCAACAGTCCATGCCAGACCCTGCAACTCAGGCAGGCCCTTAGCTAAGAATAAACTGAACTTTAACATTCTACTAAAAAATGAGACTTTCTTAAAGATTCAGTTAATGAATCTTGGCTGTTTTGAATTCTGGGTTAAAAAATAATTTTCTGTCCAAATTTTTAATATGCAGGGTTTTTTGGCTCTAAGTTTCCACTTCTGTTTTTAAAACACTTTTTATGGTTTTAGAGTCCTATGAGACTGTAAAACATGATTCTGTGTATATAAATTTGTATTCTTGTTTCTTCTCCATCATATCCGATAAGGCTATACTAGTGAAGAGCCTGTTAGAAAAGTCAGTCAAAATATTTGTAATTGTAACTGACTCAAACAGAATTTAGGTTTTTAGTGAGCAAGGTGAGCCAGAAATATGGGAAATCATTGATTTACCACTGGGAAATCTAAAATAGGAGGTAGTTTGCAATGCAAAGATAGGCCAGTTCATATTAGACTCAGTAAGCTGGCAGAACCACATGGCTAGTCATCAGCTCTGTTAGATAACAGCACACATACATGTTTCTTCTTTTATAACATATAACATTGGTGGAGGCATCAAAAGGTTGGGCTGTTGTGGCTCCCAAGTTCAGGAGGAAAAAGAAGAAATGAAGCCAGGCATGCTATGATTCTACTCCTCAATTTAGAATTTCCTCTTCTCTAGACATGAGTACATGAGAAAGCAGGGAAAATCTGAAATTTTCTATTAAGTGTTGTCTTGGCACATCTATGTGTCAACTTCCCAGGGCAACAGACTATCTACAAGTTAGCAGCTTAAAGCAGCAAAACGTATTTTGTACCTTAGGAAACTGGAAATTCGAAACCAAGGTCTTAGTAGGTTTGTACTCCTACTGTGGTTTGAATTTGTCCTATACTGGAAACTTTATCCTTGGAAAACTACTCAAAATTTGGACCTTTAAAGAGTGGTTAAGCCATTAGCTTTCATCCTCACAAATTTATTAACATGGTTATTGTAGGTACAACTCATTTGCAATGGGTGGATTTCTAATAAGAGGATAAATTTTTTCAGTGTCCTGATAGAAGACCTTCCCAACACCTCTACTTTCAGCCTTCAGATATGTGATGATTAATTTTATTGTCCACTTGATTAGCTTGAGTCATACTTAGGAGATTACTGCCAGGAGCCTCCCAGCCCAGAGAGGGTAGAAGTGTAGGCACAGAGTAGGACTCTGGTGTTGGCTTTAAAGTCTGAGGGTCTCAGGGCTTTCTAGCCCTCTAACTGTACTGAAATGATAGCTTCTAAAAAGTCTGAAAAACTTTCTTGTTCTTTCCAAGGGTAAAAGACTACTGGTTTAGGTGATTAACACCTGTAGCCTAATAGCAAAGGATCAATCAATGTGGCCTTTGTTCTATCTCAGTAGGAACTGCCAGGCTCTAACTTTCAGCCTGCTAGCTGGAAGTCTCAGGAAGACAAAGGGACACTTAGAAAAAAATTGTAACATTTATTACTAAGTTGTAAAAAACGTTTTTATGAAACGTTTTTTATGAAAGCTGTCTAAGGGGAAAAGTGGAAGAATCCTAAGCAGGGAAAGGGAAAAATTCTTCTAAGTCGAGAAAGGGAAAAAATTCTAGTCTAAGTCAGGAAAGGCAAAAAAAAAACAAAAAACAAAAAAACAAAAACAAAACAAAACAAAACAAAAAAACCCCAAAAACCAAAAACAAAAACAAAAAAACAAAACAAAAAAAAAAACAAAAACAAAAACAAAAAAAACACCTCTCCTTTTACTTCAGTACTTACACATTTTTCAGAATACATGATCACAAAGTTCATCACAAGTTCGCAAAAAATCAAATCACAAATTGAATTAGAAGTTCACAACAGAGAATGTTTACATGCATATTCATTAGGAGTAATTACCTGGGTAAACATCCATCACCTGTCTCTGCTCCACGGGTTAACTGAAGATTTAAACACATAACTAAGTTATAAGTGAAGTTTTGTACAGATAAACCCACTTAATATTTTATCTTCCTTCCTAATGCCTATAATAAATCATTAGTTACCCTTTTCTGACCTTTGGTAAATTGTTTTACAACCTCTTGATATGTGCTCTCCGATGGAGAATGTCTGGTTACCACCTAAGAGCAATTAAACTGGTGACATTTGAAAGACTGGCAGAGTTCTCATTCAAGTTTTGACTATCAGAAAAGAAACTAATAGCAGTCCCATTATAAAAGCACTTAATAATCATTGATATAATTTTAGGCATTCTTATAGGATCATCACCAAAACTTAAGTCATCTATTTGTCTATTTGTCTGTATAGCATCACTACAACACAGTACATCTCTGTGGATCTCTAGAGATCCACCCTGAAGGGGTGTGGCACTACTTATTGATTGTTATATATGTTTAATAATAATAGGAAAAGCATATTATAGCAGGTATCTTTCCTAAAATGAATCCCTTACTGCATTTCTTAATGAGGGCTCACCTGTCGCAGATTATGTAATAATCCAAAGCAGGTCATTTCAGGATGGTCACCTGCTAGTTATTAGCTTATCCCTTTATGGGTCTTGACAGATTGCTAATGGACTCTTCTAAGTGTGTCTGTAAGGATGTGTAGAGAGTTAGAATTAGAGATAACAATTTGAGAGAGAATAATTGCCTAGAATGAGGACATCATCATCATATAGCCTGAGACTTAGAAGAGATGAAGGGAGGGAAGAAGGAAGCAGGTTGTACATGGAAACTAGGCTTTTTCTCAGCAAGTGCGGCTGTCTTTCTTCATTGTCTGTGGCTATCAGATCTCTGATACCTCTGCCTTCTAATGTGATTTTATACTCATAGCTCCACATGGATACTCTTTAGGGCAAGGGCTGCATCTTGTGTCTTTTTGACTCTGCAGTTTCCAGCTTGTTGGACCAAACAATTCCTATCCTCTGGATCAGCAATATGTAGATGGACTTCATTGGATTTCTATAGCAAACATTATGTGACCCTGTCTGACCAATTTTCTTGTGTAATTGCATAATTATATACACATATTTGTATATATGATCATGTTCCTCTTGGAAACCTGGTACTTAAGAGGTTTTTATCTCTATTGTGATTACTTTTCACTAACTTGTTCCTGAAATGTGGGAACTGTTTATAGAAGAAATATGAAGAAGTTTGGTAAGGCAAATTTCATGTAGCTTAGAGTGCTACAAGTGGAGCTTGTAGGTTATTCTGAGGATAGGACATCAGGAAATCAGACTCTGCTTATAACACATCTGACAGAAATGAAGACTCTATTGGAAACTAGACAGAGGCTGTCCATGTCACATTCTAGAGAAGAGGGTGTGACTACTTTGTACAGGCCCTGAGATATTGTGGTTGGCTGAGTTAGAATGAACTCAGTGGGGGCTGAACAGATGAATCGGTAGTCAAAAATATCTGCTGCTCTTGCAGAGGACCCAGGTTTGATTATCAGAATCCACATGTTGGCTCATGTCCTTCTGTAACTACAACACCAGGGAATCCAAAATTCTTGCCTCTGTGGGCACTTCATGCACACGGGAAAAAAGGCATATATACAGGAAATACACTCATTCATATGTGATAATAATAACATGTTTAGCTTGTGTGAGGCTCTCAGCTAACTCTCCTGAACTAACTAAATATAGACAGACAAACAGACAGACAGACAGACAGACAGACAGACAGACAGACAGGTGAAGATGACTGATACCAAAGAAAACATTTCAATGCGAGGCATGGGTACTGCTGGTTGCTTTTAACTAGATACACAATGAGAATTATGAGGAAAAAGCAGAACAACAAGATGCAGTTTGGCTACAAATAAAGCATGCTTATAATTGGGAGCAGGGCATGAAGGGACTGCCCAGTGGTTAAGAGTACATACTGCTCTTCCAGAAGACAGTGAAGTTGTTTGGCAAACCACAACCACCCGTAAGTTCAGTTCAGGGGATCCGATGTCAGCTTCTGTCCTCCATATTCGCCTGCACTCATGAGCACGTAAAACAAAACAGACATATAAACTTAGAAAATTAGAAATAAAACAAAACTTAAATTTAGAAACAAAGGTTGTATATTTGGTAAAGCACTTGGTACCCTAAGACAATGGCAAATGCGCTGCACTGGGATAAGAAATGATGCCTTGAGGACATTTGAGGGGATTTCAGGTCCAAATTATAGAGAATTTAGTAGCATTGTACCAAGTCATTTGAAGTTTTTGTTTTTGTTTTTGTTTTTTGTTTTGTTTGTTTGTTTGTTTTGTTTACTTTGAGAAAAGAGTCCCAGGGTGTCCCACTTCCCCAGGAATGTCTACAAACATGTCTTCTGCTATTTGGTTTTACAAACAGAACTAGTGTACCTGTGATCCAGGGAGTCAGGCAGATGATAGAGCCTGTGGCAGACATTGGCATCTAATATATGCTGTCAGTTTTCCAGGCATGTAGAATAGCTGAGTTTCTGAGTGGTAGAATTTTCCATCCAGATTTTAAAGAAAAGGTAGGAAATCTTAGCAATGTGTTTCAGAACTGGAGTCAACTGTGGTTCAATCCCACCTGTGATGCTAGAAATTGGGAAATGAAGTCAGCACCTCTGCAGGGATCCTGGGATGTTGTAGACATCACCAACATGAGATGTCTTTCAAAGAAATCACATGCAGTGAGCTAAACCAGCCATGAAGCAGGAGGGAGGCTGTAGGAGCTAAATCTATCAAGGCTACAGGAATGGGCTGTGCAAACCACTTGAGACCTCACCCTACTATCCTGTGCATTGAATGCAGACCATGGAGCTATAAGATTTAATGTTTATATTGTTTGGTTTAGAACATGCTTTTGTACTTTCAAAAAATATTAGTTTTTATGTGCTGTGTCAGCAGATGCCTGCAAAGGCCAGAGGAGGACACTGATTACCCAAGAGTAGAAGTTAGAAGCAATTGTGAGCTGCCCTAAAGTGGCTGGGGGCTGGGGATGGAACTTGAATCTTTGGGAAGAGCAGCAAGTACTCTTAATCTCTGAGTCATTCCTTTGATCTATCTAGCCATTGATCTATCTAGCAATCTTACTTCCTTTCTTCCTCCCTCCCTCCCTCCCTTCCTTCCTTTGTTCCTTCATTCATTCCTTTGTTCCTTCCTCCTTCTCTCCCTTCCTCCTTCCTTCTTTCCTTCCTTCTTTCCTCCCTCCCCACTCCTCTCTCCCTGCTTCTGTCCTTTCTTCCTTCCTTTCTTCCTTTCTTTCTTCCGTCCTATCTTCCTTCCTTCCTTCCTTCCTTCCTTCCTTCCTTCCTTCCTTTCTTTCTTTCTTTCTTCCTTTCTTCTATTTTTTTTTTGAGATGGAATTTCTACGGGTGGCCATGATGTGCTGGAACTCTTTCATGTAAACCAGGTTGACCTTGAACTCAGAGATCCACCAGCTTCTGTCTCCTAAGTGTTGCCTTTTCTTTCTATGAACAGTTTAGAATCTAAATGTTTGCTATTTGCTATTGGATATTGTTATTTTTTTAACTTCTTATCAATTTTTATAGAGGCTCACCTCTGTGATTCTGCATTAAGTCTCAGAGGAGGGTTTGGATTTGAATTATTGAATAAATACTAAGATTAATAGACTCTTAGGGATGAAATAGATTCATTTTATGTTGCAGGATAAAGATGAGCCTTTGAAGGAACAAGAGAAATTTATGGTTTTCATAAAACATATTTATTCAAAGTCCACGTGTTAAAAATGTAGTCCTAGTGGAGCGTTCAAAGGTGGGAATTTTGGAGGCTACCTGGATCATGAGGGCAAAAATCAGTGTATTGATTCATTGTTTGATGGTGTTGATGTGCTTGGTAGAAATTAGGAGGTGGCAATAATTAGAATAATTAGATTACTGGAAGCCACCTTAGTGAGGTGCATTTTGCCCTGCTCTTACTCTCCCCCTTAAGCCTGCTACAACAAGGAGAACAGCCTTGCCTCAGCATGTCCTTCTGCTCTTATATTCTGGCTCACATCAGGACCACACAATGAAGCCAGGACTAACACCACGGATGAAGTGCAATGCAAGCCCTACAATAGATTTTGCTTTCAGTTTAAACTTGAGATTTCAAAGACTATATATATTCTTCATTCATGTTACTCATCAGATGTCTCTTTTATTTTCCTCTTTGGGATAGGCAGGGAATTGTCTATTAAGGTCTATTGATATGCACTTAATTTAGATTTGGTCTGGGATAAGAACTATGCACACATTTTTCTCAACACTGAATCAACAATGTATAAACATATACTGAAGTCCTAATGATTGTTTGAAAGCCATGGCTACTCCTAAGATCAACATTCATGCCATTTCTTGTTACTGTTTTGATCCATTATTTAATTTGTTGGTATTATGAAAATACCCATTGTATATAGAGGAGAGTTGTTCTACCGAGATACAGAACAAGGTTTGGGACTCACAGAGAGAAAGATTGGGATGTGTTTTCCTCTCATTTAAATGTGTACACTTTATTGCCACCTAGCTTTTATTTACTAAAATTTATTTATTAATTTACTTATTCATTTGGAAATGTTTATTTAGTACTTAATAACTATACAACACTTGGTTTCCCACATACTAAATTAAATTTGCCGATGCTTTCCCAGAGAGCCTGTTATTGATTCTCCATTTCTGCAAATAGACTTTACCATCATCTTTCTCACATTTCATAGGACTTGCTTAAACTGATACAGTAATGTTGCCTCAAAGATGTCTAGATAAATATTTATTGTTAATTAGATACTGAGCTAAACGACACCCCAACCTTGTCCTTTGTTTAGGCAAAAACATCAACAAAAAAAGTAGTTGTTATTAGGTCCTAATGTAGAACATTCGTACATAGCTGTAATTGCACACATACATGGTGATGGACTGTGCATCAGCTGTTATTTTCAGCAGCAGGAGTGTAGAAGGTACCTACCTCAACTATACTAATTTAGGATTAGAACAGAAGAGGATATTAGAAAGGGGAAAGCAGTTCTGGAGAAAACATTGGGCAGCAGCCAGAAATCCAGCCCTGGGCTCCATATGGAAGCATTTCCTTACCTTCCCATCATAGAAGTTGATGCTGCTGTTTTGAGGTCCCAGCAGAAGAGAGGCAGAAGTCCTCGGTGGCAGCTTGACATACTGCTGGTGTCAGGGTTATAGTGTGATTCTGTGATTTGCTTTGCTGTTGGGGCATTTGATCATCATGTTAGGCTACATTCCATTCTCCCCATTGGGTGTCAGCTCGTGTGACACTGACATGCTGCTCAGGGGAGACAAATCTTAGTCTATGAGGAACCCTGCCCGTGAGGGAGGCTGTGGTTCTCCAACTCCTGTGTACTCAGACACTGCAGGGAACCTCAAAGGAGAATGGGGGAGGGGAAATCTGGCTTACCACAGAGTGAGTCTCTGTGGCCTCACAGAGACAAAGGCCACCCCCCCACACACACACACACTGCAGTCCATGAGAGAAGAGATAGTCCTTGCTTGTTCAAACTGTTTATTCTTGCTGGAAAAAGTGTGTATGACTTACTCAGGGTGGACCAGAAATTAAATACCTTTTGCAGGAAGAGATCCACAAGAAGGAAAGTGTATTGGCTAAACCCTTGGGGCCTATCTACATATCTCATTTGCATGGAGACATCTAGGCTTTATGCTATATGATCAGTTGTTATGGTCCTCTAAGTGGAATGTCATGGTCCCATGCTCCAGGACAGGAACCTGGTGGGGAGTATACTCAAAAGCCTACCGTTCTCACTTATGAGAATTGTCAGTTTCTGAATCTATTTGACCTTACCAGTCTTTTTCTGTCTGGTCACATGATTCCACTTGCTCCAAAGTACAGCAGCAACATGGAAGCAGGCACACCACAGTGCAGAGGAAGGGCTCGGCTGCCTGCAGCCTAGACGTAATACTGCACCCTAGACCTAATAGCCTGCTGCCTCTTACGTGTGTTAATAGATATTCTCCATGTTCTCAGATGCAAAAGAGTTGCTTATGATGATGTCAACTGATAATGTTCATTCCTATAAAGAGAGAGAGGTTAAAAAAGAACCCACATACACTTCTCATTTCATGTAACAATAGATAACAGCCTAGAATGTAAAAGCTCTTTAACAGCTTTTCCTCAAATGGAAAATTTCCTAAGTACAAGGGATGTTAAGGGAAGGTCTTTCTTCAGAATGAGTAAACAGCAATAGTTTTAATGCTGTTTAACACTCAACTCCTGTTGACGACCTTGACCAGCCATCAGAGTTTTCTATTCAACTTAAGCAATAGGAAGCAGAAATGGGTTGGGGTATAGAAGTAAGACTTCAGCTAGGAATCCAACGTTTAAGAAGAATCAACAGAGTCCTCTGGAAGTGGCATGCCCAATTTTCTGAGAAACCGCCAAACTGATTTCCAGAGCGGTTTTACCATTTTGCAATCCCACCAACAGTGGAGGAGTGTTCCTCTTTCTCCACATCCTCACCAGCACTTGCTGTCTCTTGAGTTTTTAATCTTAGCCATTCTGACTGGTGTGAGGTGAAATCTCAGGGTTGTTTTGATTTGCATTTCCCTGATGACTAATGATGTGAACATCTTTTAAGGTGTTTCTCGGCCATCCAAATTTCTTCTGGTGAAAATTCTTTGTTTAGCTCTGTGCCCCATTTTTTGATAGGGTTATTTGGTTCTTTGCAGTCTAACTTCTTGAGTTCTTTGTATATATTGGATATTAGCCCTCTGTCGGATGTGGGATTGGTGAAGACCTTTTCCCACTTTATTGGTTGCCATTTTGTCCTTCTGACAGTGTCCTTTGCTTTGCAGAAACTTTGTAATTTTATGAGGTCCCATTTGTCGATTCTTGATCCTAGTGCATAGGCTATTGGTGTTCTGTTCAGGAACTTTTCCCCTGTGCCCAAGTCCTCCAGGGCCTGGGCATATACCCAGAGGATTCCCCTGCATGCAATAAAGATACATGCTCCACTATGTTTATAGCAGCCCTGTTTATAATAGCCAGAAATTGGAAGGAGCCCAAATATCCCTCAAAGGAGGAATGGATACAGAAAATGTGGTATATTTATACAATGGAATACTACTCAGCAATTAAAAATAATGAATTCATGCAATTTGTAGGTAAATGGTTAGACCTGGAAAATATCATCCTGAGTGAATTAACCCAATCACAAAAGCATGCACATGAAATGCAATCACTGATAAGTGGATATTAATGAGCCCAGAAGCCCTAAATACTCAAGACACAAATAGCAAGTCAAATGATTCCCAAGAAGAAGAAAGGAGAGGACCCTGGGCCTGTAAAGATTGCATCCAGTTTAGTAAAGAAACCGAGGGGGGAGGGGGAATGATTGGAAAATAGTTGGGGGGGAGAGGAACTATGGGAAGTATGGTGGGTGGGAACTGGGAAAGGGGAAAGCCTTTGGAATGTAAACATAGAATATAGAAAATAAAAATAAAAATAAAATAAAATAAAATAAAAAGAAGAAGAATCAACAGAGATGGTTGCCCATCAGGGGACAGTTTCTTCTTAAAGTTACAGTTTCAAGTTCCAGAGCCTTATAGGTTGATGGACCTGCTACACAGTGAAAGGGAAGGGTGGCTGCTTCAGTGAGCTTTGGCTGACTGGTAAACCCACCAGACTGTGGTGCTCACTTGCCCAGCACAAAGGAGAAGCATGGGTTTTCAGATGTGGTTCATTGGGTGACTTTAGTTTTAAATTATCCCATTCCTGGAGAGATGGCTCAGCGGTTAAGAGCACTGACTGCTCTTCCAGAGGTCCTGAGTTCAAATCCCAGCAACCACATGGTGCCTCACAGCCATCTGGAATGGGATCCGGTGCCCTCTTCTGATGTGTGTCTGGAGACAGCTATGGTATACAATAAATAAGTTTAAAAAAATAAATAAATAAATAAATTATCCCATTCCAACAAAGTGTATTCATTAGTTAATGAGGGAGGGAGAGCAGAATCTCACCTAATTAGCCATCTTTGAAGTTTTCATCTGTCTTCCAAAATCATGGTATATGGATGGATAGATAGATAGATAGATAGATAGATAGATAAATAGATAGATAGATAGATGACAGATAGTCTGCTCAACCTTAGCAGTTTTACTGTGTGGTGACACTTTTCTACTTGCCCCAAACCATACTACTCTCATTTCTCTCTGTCTCTCTCTGTCTCTGTCTCTGTCTCTGTCTCTGTCTCTGTCTCTCTCTCTCTCTCTCTCTCTCTCTCTCCCTCTCTCTATATATTCATATATATTCATATGTATATTCATATATATATGATTATGTGTGCATGTGTGTGTGTTTGTGTGCACACATGCGTGCATATGATTTTATTATGTAGCCAGACTGCTTAGAACTCTACATAATTATACAACCCAGTCTGGCTTCAAGTTGACAATCCTTTTGCCTCTACTTCTTAAGTCTTCAATGTTTGTATCTCGTGTATATATCATCAAACTACCAATGCTCTTTTCTTTTCTTCTTCTGGCTTTAAATCTCAGTTACAGGGTGAAGCCCATACAAGGATGGCCAAGTGGTGTTCTGAGAATCAAATCAAATCTACCAGTGATGAAATATATTCCTTGTTTGTATTTTAAATGAACTGGTTACTTTTAAAAAAAAAATTGCTTCTTGGAAACCGTTTCTAGTCTCTGTGTTTACCTGGCTAACCTTTATTTGATTTTGGTTAGTGGCATTACTAGAATGATGATACATACATTTTAACCTCATTTCTTCCATAATAATTAAAATCTTTCCCTCGCTTTATCCTAGATTTCATATATATTAAATTTGCATTGCCCTTTCTTTATATGATCTATCATGCAATTACGTATCTGAAATGCTCTGCTTGGCCTATTTGCACACATGTAACAACTGAATGAGTAAGTAGGGGGTGACAGATAAGAACAGACAGATGAGATAAAATGCAGGATGCCCAGTCAAATTCAGGTTTGAGAGAAGAGATACATAACTTCTCAGAAATGCATGCCAAATATTGCAGGGATCATGCTCACACTATTTCTATGTCTACCAAGACAAGCACAGAGTCAGATGAGTAACAGTTTCTTTCTTGGGGACAGAGTTGAGACTTGTTAGATTTCATCCATAGTGTATCACTGGGTCCTTGTGAAGCATCTTTCATTCAGACAGTGCAGTTCTGTGCTCTGTCTTTTGCCAGAACATTCTCAAGAAGAGTGATATCATCTAAAACTATATATGTAACTTGTTTATGAAGAAAGCATTATCCCAATCCTTCTGCTGATCTTTGTTCTAATTGTTCCTGTCATGAAGCAGAGGTTGCTAAGAGCTCTGTCAACCTCAATGTATTCAGAGGACAAAAAAAAGTATTGATATTTATTGCTTGAAAAAATTTAGTACAAATACAAGTTTGAGTGAAACATGGACAGACTGCATACTAGCGAACTGTTTAGAGAGAAACTGAAAGTCTAGTGACAGCACATATTTATCTATTTGCATCCTGTATTTAGTTGATACCCACCATTTGCTAAACATGTAAGATAATGATAAAAATGTTGCAAAGTCACATGTGGAAAATTGTTGCTATGCTCAAATAGCTGATGGTCCAAGTGGTAGAGACAGAATTCAGGGCTGGTAACAAGGGAGTAGAAGGCAAAGTAACACTGGAACCATACAGAGGGAGAAGGGATGAAAGCAACGGTGCATATGGCATTTCATCTATATCCATATCCATCTATGTCTCTATGTATCTATCTGTCTGTCTATTTGTCTGTATATATGCATGTATGTATGTATGTATGTATGTATGTATGTATACATGTGTAAAAATTGTGTCTGTGGTATATGTGTTCAGGTATATATGCACACATGTATGGGTGGGCATGTGCCCACCAGAGATACATTGACATTGGCTGTACCCTCGTTACTTCTCTGTTGCTTTAGTAAAACACTGAAACAAAACAACTTATAAAAGGGAAGGATTTGTTTGACTTTCACTTCCAGCTCACAGTCTATCATTAACAGGCAAGAACTCAAGGCAAGAACTGTAAGCCAAAACTGCGGAGTAATGCGGATTGATGGCTCTGGTTCATTCACTTATGGGGTTAGCCTTAGATCATTTATATATGGCACAGGATCACCTGCCTAGGGATGGTGCTGCCTACAGTGGCCTGGGCCCTTCTACATCAATTAACAATGAAGACAATCCTTTACAACCTTGTCTAGTCTAATATGAAAATTTACCAGTGAAGACTCTTTTCTTGAGTGATTCCAGGCTATGTCAAATAGACAGGAACTAGGAAAGATTGTTTTCCTCAGTCTCTTCCCTACCTTATTGTTTGCAGACAGCCTTTCACTGACCCTATCAAATAGACTATCTAACTGAAGAGCTTTGGTGATCTACCTGTCTCTGCCTTCCCAGCATTAGAAAGTGTACAGCATCATGTCCAGATTATATATCAGTAATGGGACCTGAACATGTATCTTCATGTACACATGCTTAGCTCTTTATAGGCTGAATCTTCTTCCCCATAAAACAAGCATTTTTATTTTCCAAGTGTATTAGGTTTGTGGGGTGGAGAGGGGGAAAGAGAAAAAGAGAGAGGGGAATAGATTGTCATGATTGTGTGTGTGTGTGTGTGTGTGTGTGTGTGTGTGTGTGTGTATTTGGATGGATGAATGACATTGTACATGTGTAGAGATCAGGGGACAATAGTTCAGGAGCAATTTTTCTGCAGCCACGTTTACACAAAAGGAATGGAAGTCAATCAGGTCATCAAGCTTGTGTGGTAAGCTCTTTTGTACACTGAGTCAACTTGTTGATCTGCCCACACCTAAAACATCTTGCAAGCAGGGAAAGCAAACATTTTCCAACTCTTGAAAGCATGACAAGATCTAACAATAGGTATATATGTATTAGAGAAAAAAATATTCATCCATTTATTCATTCAACTACATATATTGGGAAAGAGTAGAAAGTCTGTAGGTATAAGCAAATGGATGGATCAAAACTTTCATTATATATGTCAGGAGGTAATCCAAGGGTCCAAGGCCATTTCTATGAGGTTCCCAGTTTTCTTTTTCATAGGAACTTTTTTTGTAAACCTAGCCCCCAACATGCTTCCAAAGGCCACATTCTGTTGTCTTTCCTGGATCACTCAATGAAGTATTACAGTTGTACAGTTTCCCAATCTGGCCTTAGCTTGCTTGGATAAAACTTTGTTATGTTCATAGAGTTAGAAAGAGCAATTCTCAAATTCATCTGGAATAACAAAAAACCCAGGTTAGCTAAAACTATCATCAACAGCAAAAGAACTTCTGGGGGAATCAATATCCCGGACGTCAAGCAATATTACAGAGCAGTAGTATTAAAAACTGCATGGTATTGGTTCAGTGACAGGGAGGCGGATCAATGGAATAGGATCGAAGACCCAGAATTGAACCCACACATCTATGGCCAATTGATCTTCGACAAAGGAGCTGAAAACATCCAGTGGAAAAAAGATAGCCTTTTCAACAGATGGTGCTGGCTCAACTGGAGGTCAACATGCAGAAGAATGAGAATTGATCCACTCTTATCTCCTTGCATTAAGCTCAACTCCAAGTGGATCAAGGACCTCCACATAAAACCAGACACACTAAAACTAATAGAAAAGAAACTGGGGAAGACCCTTGAGGACATTGGCTCAGGGGAAAAATTCCTGAACAGAACACCAATTGCTTATGCTCTAAGAGCAAGAATAGACAAATGGGACCTCATAAAATTACAAAGTTTCTGTAAGGCAAAAGATACTGTCATAAGGATAAATCGGCAACCAACAAATTGGGAAAAAATCTTCACCAACCCCACATCCAACAGAGGGCTAATTTCCAATGTATACAAAGAACTCAAGAGGTTAGACCCCAGAAAACCAAATAACCCTATCCAAAAATGGGGTACAGAGCTAAACAGAGACTTTTCACCTGAAGAAATTCGGATGGCTGAGAAACACCTTAAAAAATGTTCAACATCACTTGTCATTAGGGAAATGCAAATTAAAACAACCCTGAGATTTCACCTCACACCAGTCAGAATGGCTAAGATTAAAAACTCAGAAGACATCAGGTGTTGGCGAGGATGAGGAGAAAGAGGAACACTCCTCCACTGCTGGTGGGAATGCAAGCTGGTACAACCACTCTGGAAATCAGTATGGAGGTTCCTCAGAAAACTGGATGTGAAACTTCCAGAGGACCCAGCCATACCACTCCTGGGAATATACCCAGAAGATTCCCCAGCATGCAATAAGGATACATGCTCCACTATGTTCATAGCAGCCTTATATATAATAGCCAGAAGCTGGAAAGAACCCAGATGTCCCTCAACAGAGGAATGGATACAAAAAATGTGGTATATATACACAATGGAGTACTATTCAGCCATTAGAAACAATGAATTCATGAAATTCTTAGAGAAATGGATGGAGCTAGAGAACGTCATACTAAGTGAGGTGACCCAGTCTCAAAAGAATACCCATGGTATACAGTCACTGATAAGTGGATATTAGCCTAGAAGCTTGGAACACCAAAGACATAAATCACATACCAAGTGATGTCCCACAAGAAGAAAGGAGTACAAGAACAGTGAGGTGGGAGGGGGTGGATGAGGGAGCAGGGGAGGGAAAAGGGCATGTGGGACCTTTGGGGGTGGGGAACCAGAAAAAGGGAAATGAAATGTAAATATAGAATATATCCAATAAAAAAAAACTTTCTTATGGACTTTGTAAGGCATAGATTCTATATTGTAATGTTCTATGAAAAATAAAAATATCAATGAAATTGTAAATTTTATTGTTTTAACATGTATGTATGTTTAGTGACATTTTCATTTTGAAACAAAATTTATCAAACTATCACTATTTGCAGATGATATGATAGTATACTTACGCTACCCAAAAAACTCCACCAGAGAACTCCTACAGCTGATAAGCAACTTCAGCAAAGTGGCTGGTTATAAATTCAACTCAAGCAAATCAGTAGCTTTCCTCTACTCAAAGGACAAGCAGGCTGATAAAGAAGTTAGGGAAATAACACCCTTCACAATAGCCACAAACAATATAAAGTATCTTGATGTGACTCTAACCAAACAAGTGGAAGATCTGTATGACAGGAACTTCAAGTCCTTGAAGAAAGAAATCAAAGAAGACCTCAGGAAATGGAAAAATATTTCATGCTCTTGGATTGGCAGAATCAATATAGTAAAAATGGCCATCTTGCCAAAAGCAATCTACAGATTCAATGTGATCCCCATCAAAATCCCAACTCAATTCTTCATAGATCTAGAAAGAGCAATTCTTAAATTCATATGATTAATTTAAAAAAAAGAATTTGGAATCTGTCATTAAGGGGTAGGATTTTAATCAAGAACATGGGAGCCACATTGAATCTCTACAACGTAATACAAGTTAATAAGGAGATTTTAGGATTTTAGTTTGTCACAATTTTTTTTTGTTTGTTTGTTTTCAGTAAAGCAAACATGGTGGCTAGCCAAACTGAAACCTATGATACTTACAGTTTAGGGTGTGTGTGAAGGGTAGATATTCAATGTTTAAGGGGTTTCTCTTTCCCAGTCACTCTCTTCCTTTATTGTCATCCCCCACATACAATACTCCTGTCTCTGTTGTTTCTTTATCCTTCCTCATCTTGCCATTTTCAATATGTTCTTCTCTTTTCTCCATATTCTTCCATGGACATCATTAATTGCTGGACACCCTACAATGTCCCCTGCTTATACAACAACTAATTTATTTATTCAGAGGAAAGACTAACATTTGCACCTGTAAAGGCTATGAGGGGTTCATGGGAGCTCTCAGCTGGGTACATGTGAACTCTTTTACGTAGTAACCAAGGTAAAATGATAGTTGTTATATCAATGGTGGATATACAAAGGAAGACAAGAAAGAGATATTTATATTCTAGCCTAAAGCATATGAGTCGTCAGTACCTTGAAAGTTTGACTCCACCCCACAAATTTAGATCCTGAGGATAGATCATGACAGTGGGCTAGAAATCACTACATCTGAACTAATGTTCAAAAGGTTGCTAATTCTGAAAGAGTAGGTCATAGACACTGTAATTCAATATTCCTTCTCTTTCTTTCCGTTGAAAGCCCCAAGCTATTGTAGAAAGAACAGATTACATTCAAAAGTCTCTTTTAACTATAAAGGGGATAACCCCAGAATGTCTTCTTCTCAAAATACGACTTCAGGCTGTCTCTGGAGCTTTGAAAAAAATGAAAGATAAATTTTGGCTTGTAAGGGTGCACACGTGACTTTGAAATGCACATTCCCTTTTCTAGTGGGTGGATGGGAAATCCTAGACTTTGGGACAGTGCGAGACCTGGAAATCTTCTATATATCAGTGAAGAAATTTAGGAACAAAGGAATTAGTAAGAATTAGCATTAAATAAATGTTTGCAGGCTGACATCTTTACTGATTTTATCCTGTGAAATCTTTGACAACACCCCCCCCCAACCAGGTGCAGTGTGGAATCACTAGTTTAAACTGAAGTAAACCGAGTTGGGGGATGAAGTTACCCACCTGTTCTTAACATGCCTGCATTGCAAATCCCAATTCAGATCATCTCTGAAACATCCTGATCTCTGGTGTGTTTTCAAACAAAGGAACAAACAAACCAAAACCAAACCATCAAACTGGTGAAATGGTCTATCCAAGGAGTTCATAGAGTAAATAGATTTGTGAAGCCCTCCTTGGAATTACTGAATTCATTGGGTTAGGGTGTGCAACCACATGTCTTTTCAGCTGAAGAGGCAATATTTTTCTAGAAAAGGGCTAAAGACAAGTTGTAAATAACATGTTAATCACCCTCATGGACAAAGAAGTTTGCAGAAAATATCTTACTTTCCATCTACACAGCCCATAATTTTTATTGGGAGGCCTGAGAATATTTTGGCATTAAGAATGGTTTAGATTTAACTAGATCACTATAGAAGCTTCGCCTCTCTTTTTTATCCAACTTAATATTTTTACTGATTAGTTGGGAATTTTACATAATGCACTTGATCACATATACTTCCCAATCTTCACAGATCTATTCCTTCACCCTTGTGACCTGCCTGCTCCCCAAAAGAAGGAAATACCAAATCCACTTTGTGTTGTACATATACTCAATGGAGCATGGTAAAACTCACAGTTCCCTGTCCCTTAAAGACAATGGAATCCTTCCCCACCCCCAGCCCTACCCCTGCCAGAAGCCATCAACTGTGAAGAGCTACACTTCAGCATGGCCATCAAAAATTTTACAAGTTCTCTTCAATGGCTTCCTGTCTAGACTGTTTCTTTTGGGGAGGAGCAGTAAGAGCTAGGTCTCAGCTATGACTTTTCAGTTATCGCTACAACTGAAAGAAAAAGAAAGCTCTTTTGTCCTTTATAGTTAGCAGCATTTCTCTGCATATGCTGGTTGTATGTTTTAATTTTCCAGGAAGTTATTAATTTTTTAGTAGCCACTATAGTCAGAAGTGGGTTTATAACTCTGTAGCAATGGAGTCTATGGAGGAGAAAGGAACCTTGACTTGTAAAGACTACCTCTCCCTACAATCAAAGTACTACAGCTGTCTTAGTTACTCTTCTATTGCCATGACACAACATGATGACCAAGGCAACTTATGAAAAAAAGCATTCAAGGTAGGTCTTATAGTTCTAGCGGATTAGAGTCAATGACTGTCATGGCAAGGATCATGACATCAGGCAGGCAGGCAGGCATGTCACTGGAGCAGTTAGCTGAGAGCTTGCATTTGATCCACAAGCACAGGGCAAAAGAGGGATAACTGTCAAAGGCATAGGTCATTGGAAAAATCATAACCTATCCCCATTGACACACTTTCTAAAACAAAGTCATGTCTCTTAATCCTTTCCAAAGAATTTACTTCCTGGGAACCAAACACTCAAATATATGAGTCCATAGGGGCCACCAGCACTCAAACCACCAGAGCAGCTAGTTACAAAGGTATCTGGAAAGATAGAACACATAACCAACCAATATATACTATTTTTATATAGTATAGACTGTATATGTATACTTGAAAATATATAATCAGAAGGAAATGGGAAATAAAATAAAAAAGTAGTAGATAATAAATCATAAATATTTACCCTGAAATAGAGATGTTTATTTCTATTTTATGTATATGGTGTTTTATCCTCATGTTTCTGTGCAGCACATGCATATTGAGCAGTGGAAACCAGAAAACATTGTTGAATACCCTATGACTAGAATTATAAACCATTGTGAACGGCCATGTGGGTTCTAAATATTGAGCCAGGTCCTCAAGAACAGTCAGTGCTCCTAACTGCTGAGCCATCTCTCTCAACCCATTTCACAAGAAGTTTATTATTATTGTGTGCATGCATGAAGTATAGGTATGATCACGCATGTTATGGCATATCTGTGGACATCACTGGAGAACTTCATAGAGAAAGTTGTTGACCTACACCTTTACATGGGTTCTAGGTATAAATTCAATTCACCAAGCTTGCCAACTTGGACTTTTACAAAGATCATAAAAGGTTTGTAAAAGTTCTACAAGTTAAGTTTTAGTAATAAGCATTTAAAAGCCACTTCTCAAAACTCTGGAAAATTAAGTAATTAATGTTTGTTGAAATAAATAATATGAATTCCCAGGAGCAGGTTTGCAACCTGCCTCAATGGTTTATGTTCCAGAGTGAAACACACATAGTCTTTATACTTTAAGATGCCTTAAACACCTCAATAGCTAGGCCACTGTCTAACCTCCACAATGTTAATCGCAAGTTATTACTTAACTAATTCTATGGTCTTGGCTGCTCTGGACTCAGAGGGCTGACTGCCCTACTGAGCCATGCTATGAGCTGTGCTTTTCTGTGCTCTCTCTTCCCCAGGCTTTGAGCTGGGGAAATTTCAGATCTTGATGCTAGCCACTACTTCCCACCTAGGGTAGAGCTTTTGGACCAAGGTGAAGTCCATTGTTCTTCAAGGACCTGCAGTTTCCTGAGAGGAACCAGCCACCTGCTAAGCAACCAAACAGGTTCCAGCCTTTGGAGAAAGGGTTTTCCCCCACCTTTAAATTTGGAGCTCCCCATTAAACATTGAGCCTTGATCAGAGATACATTGCCTTGGCTCATTATTTCTCTCTAGCTCGACCCTTATATTTCAGACCAAGCTTTCCTTCCAGGTGACTTCGCTTCCTCATAACCGCAGGCGGTCACACTTTCCTGGCTCCTTCACATGGCTGCCATGCCTCTCTGTCCTGCACTCTTCTCAGGCATGACATCTTTTCTCTCCTTCACACTCTTCTGACATCCTGGATCTTCTTCTTTCTCCTCTCCTGATCTCAATCAAGCCTGAGAACCCAAAAATTCTGCCTCTGTCTGCCCTGCCCAACTCTTAGCTGTTGCTGTCTTTATTTACCACTCAGAACCAACTTGGGGCAGGTTCCCAGAAACGAAGTGCAGACATTCTCCTACAAACAGTTTTTGGGAACATAATTAGCATTCATAATGCAAACAACTACAGACATCTTAAACCAGCACAGGGAAATACATTTCCCCTCCCAAAGCTTCTATTTTGCTCAGAGCTTTGTGGTTTCCTTCAATATAAGTCTCTAACCAATGCATAATGATATTAGCTTGTCTGGCATCCTCAAATCCAAATCAGAATGGAGTCATGCATCTGTCCTCCTCAATCTTTATAGTCTAGAAAGTTTAGAGATTATTTAAAAGAACAACCATTTCAGAGATAGTTCTAAATTTAATGTACTCCTAAGAATGATTTCATCATTAAAATGTGATGGGTGACGATAGAAACTTCCAGATCATATACCAGCAGTGCATAAATATCATACGTTGGTAGGATTTTCCATAAGCCTAAAAATCACTAGAACCATCTAGCTAAGCATGCACCACTCATACCCGAGTCCAGGTTTTATATTTGAATATCCTTGTCATGATTGCCTTGACAAACATATTTTTTTCTGATCTAATCTAGATCTGAGATTATGTTAGACCAAACTCAGTAGTTTAGGAGTCACCTGGGATTTCTTGAATAAAATAACCCTGCAAACGGTAATCATTTCCATTGAACGGATATGCCACAAATGTCACGAAGGAATTAAACAAATAAAAGGTCCTAATCTCAGATCAGGGCAGGATGTTGTGAGGCTACTGAGGTGCTTTGAGATGAGCCTTTCCTTTGAACAAGTCTGTATTTTTATCTTCACAGGCTACATGAAGCTGTCTTTCTTTAAAGCTTTTCATTTAAGAACTGTCCTGTCCCAAATTCCGGGAAGACTTAAAACTTACATAATGTAACTTACAGTAACCCTTTCCGCTTTATTCTGCACTTAAAGTTCTGATGAGAAGGGGCCCATTATCACCTATGGTCAAAGACCAAAGCTGTGTCTTGAAGATCATTAATTAACTCCCTCCTCCTTTCCCTTTTATGTTTAGACAAAGCCGATCCCTTCAGCCTTCCCACAGCAGTCCTATTTGCTTGTCTCCGTCTTTGTAAATATTCCAGTCTCCTTGTAAGCAATTACATGACAGGGATTTACTGATTCTGTCCCTCTTCTAAACATAGCTGTTTATTTTTCTCAGGGTGGGAACATTTTGCCTTGGGGACTTCATGGATGGCATCATGCTGTCATCAAGGAAGCAGGATCACCCCTTGAAATGACTTGAATTTATGTTACCATTTTGAAGGCTTCAAAACCTGAAGCCTGGTTCCTTGATCCAGGTGGAATTTGTCAGACAAACAATGAGGAGAGGTGGCCAGAAAATTGCTATTAATTAATATGCTACTTAACAAAGCAGGATTCTAGCTGAGCTCAGGCACATCTGAAGCACATTGTACTGAACTGATCTCCCATTTTGTAGGGTGAGGGATTTGGGCTCGTCTGAGCTGTCTCAACTGATAGCTTGAACAGTTGTATTATGTACACATTATTAGGAATTGGCATTATGCTAAGCAAGATGTCTGACACTGTGAATAAGAACAAAGTTTCTTTGTTTCAAAATACCCATGTGACGTTATAAGACAAATCGCGAGGTCTGTAGATTGAACTCTGGACTTTAGCTTGAATGGTGTCTAGTGTGTGTGAGTTTGACATGGCTTGATCAAAAGATGAGTGACATCAACATTCACTTATACTATTTAGTTTTTTCTCTTCCTTCCTTCTTCCCTTGCTTGTTTGCTTCCATCCGTTCTCCTTCTTTCCATTTCCAAACTAATATAGAAATATAAAGTTATTTTCACAAGCAATTTTTGCAGTTGAAAAGCTGGTGTGAACTTTGAAAAGTGTCTATCATCAGAGCTGTAGAGACGGATCAGCAGTTAAAAGCCCTGGCTGCATTTCCATGGGCACTGCTTCAGTTTCTGGAATCCACATGGCAGCTCATGACCATTTATGACTCTTCTATCCGCTGGGTCTATTGTCCACTTCTGACTTTAGAAAGCAAAAATTCACAGGTAAACATACATACATGCAGACAAACACACATACACACACATGTAAACTAAACCAATTGTTAAGTGTTCTGATCGTCAGGTTCCTCATTAGCTGAGCTAGAATACTCTAATACCTACTTCTCGAAGGTGAAGAGACCCAAGCAAATAATTTAGGCAAGCCTAGCCTTGTATGAAGAACTCAGTGAATTGCAATTATTATCACATTAGTTAAAAGATTTTTCAGAAGGTTAAATAAGAAAAAATAGATAAAGTTATTTTTAATGTTTGGCACATTGATAGCTCTAAATGCATGAAGAATATTATATTATTCTTGCTCTTGCTTTAAACCACATCCACTATCTCATTTATATTCATTATATTCAGTAAGAATTCATGAGGTGATATTTTAGTGTATATTAAGACTGAGGCTCACAGAAAATAAACTACTTGCTCAAGAACATACAAATTACCCTGTCCCCCAAACCCTTAAGAATGAATGTTGAATAAAGAGAACACTGTATCCAATAATGTATAAAGTGCAAACTCAGCTCCATGAATCCCACTCTTCGCTTTAGCTGACCAGACATCTTTGTATCCTCACAGGGAGCAGGACATGAGTATTCACCTTTACAGTCCTTCATAGAGTTCCGGGACACCCATGGGCAGGGACTCTAACTCTGCTGAGGTTAGAGAAAGAGTCAGCAAAAACAAACTCTGCTACCAGTGAACTGATTTAATTGCCCAGGGATTGTTACCAAATTATAACAAGGATCCTGGGCAAATCATCTTAATAACAATGGGGTGTTTCACCTGAATAACAACAGAGCTACCATGTTTGGGGAAAATAGGAATGGTTTAGTTTTGGGAAATTGCAAAGTTGGGGACCACAGCTGGGAATCATAGTGAAGGTAGAATTATTTTGTGTCTCGGCAAAAAGGGAGTGAACAAGTATGCATAGATTGGATGATGTTTTATAAAAGTTGATAAAATCATACAATGAGACTAGAGGAAACTAGACTATAAAATTGTGTGTTTCCTGTTATTTTCCTCTCTCAAGTATTGAGCACCTACCTCTCATGGATCACATTGTACATCCAACTCACCAATGAAGTCATAAACATCCAAGTGGTAGAATTAGGATTGGAGTCCCTGGGACTTGAAGAGCTGGTAGAGGTCAGTAGTGGAAGATGGGGTGGGATATTGAGGTAGCTTTTATAAAAAGATGAGGCAAGAAAGATTCATCATGCTGTGTGAAGAATTAGCACAAAGGTGACCACATGAAAGCCAGACAATTAGCTTACCAGTAACCTGATGGACAAGCACCTTGATGTTGAACTTCCAATTTCAATGTTGTAAGGAATAAACCTGCTGTTGAAGGTGGTTTGTGCATGCGTTTCGTCATATAAGCTTGAGCAAACTGCTATGCCAAGAGCTTATATTGCTGAGGATGTAAACAAATTTAGGTCCTATAGGGTTCAAATCGACTATGAGAATAATATTGTTCTAGAAGGTATTTTATCTTTTAAGGAGGATAATTCCAGCCACTCTTGAACTTGACCTGAGATAGAATTATAACATATCAAGAGTTATTTTGTCCATGTTGAAATCTTTCTTCCATCCTTTGAGTTTTTTTGTGATACCAGTAGTAGAAACAAAAGAAAGTCCATAATAAGACACGAAATTTTTATTAAGTAACCAGATATCTGACAGGATCATAATCCAGACTTGTTTCAAAGAACCTGAAGATACACTATCTTTACCACTAACCATGGGTGTATTAGTTACTTTCTGTTGATGTGATAAGACAAATGTCCAAGGCAACTTATGCTAGAGTTGATTTCGGGTTATGTTTCCAGCACGAGATTCCATTATCGTGATGGAGCCATGACAGTAGATGACTGGATTTGGAAGTAGAGAAATCATATTTTCCACCTCAAGCAGAAGGCAGAGAGAGTAAACTGGAAGTCGGACAAAGATATGACTACTATTCCATATCGATATCAGTTAGTGAAGCACTTTCTCTAGCAAGGCTCTGCCTCTTAACCTTCCCAAACAGCACCATCAGCTGGGGACCAGATAATCAAATACATGTACTTATGGGGAATATTTCCCATTTCAACCACTGCACTGTGGGGCTGAATTTGAATTGCTGTTCACATCTATTCACTTAGCCAAATATTGTTGAAAATCTATTCTATGCATAATTTGTAGGCAAGAAAAATTCTTATTAATGTTTTCTTCTTTTAGAGACCTACCTCTAAGACATTCACAGGAGCAATTATGGAGACAAAGTGGGGAGCCGAGACTGAAGGAAAGGCCACTCAGAGACTGTCTTACCTGGGGATTAATCCTATAAACAGAAACCAAACCCTGACATTACTATGGATGACAAGAAGTTTGTACTGAAAGGAGCCTGTTATGGTTGTCTCCAGAGGGGCCTTACACATACAGAGACAGATGCTAGCAGCCAACCATTGGACTGAGCACAGGGTCTACAATGGAGGAGTTGGAAGGTGGACTGGAGGGGTTTGTAGGCCCATAGGAAGAACAATGATATTGTCCGAACAGATACCCTAGGGCTCCCGGGACTAAGCCATCAACCAAGTGATACACATGGTTCCTGCCAAAAGAGTGGCAGAGGAAAGCCTTCTTGGGCATCAGTGGGAGGAGAGGTCCTTAGTCCTATGAAGGCTTAATAGATGCCCCAGCATGGGGAAACCAAGGGGGGTAAGTAAGAGTAGGTTGGATGGAGGGGTATATTCTTGGAGGCAGGGGATGGGAGTATGGGTTGGGGAGGGGAAAAACCAGGAAAGGGTATAACATTTGCAATATAAATGAATAATATATTCAATAAAAATTTAAAAAATAGAAAGAACACAATAGCTAAATAAAGAGATTAATTTGAAATTATAAATATTTCTCATTGCAATTTGGTGCTGTGAGTATCAGAGATGAAGTATTTTGATGATAACCTTCATTAAGACATTTAAGCAATGGCTGGGGGAGTAGAGTTATTGCATGCAAACATGAGGTTCTTAATTTATATCACCAATGCCATGTAAGAAGTTGGAGATGGTAGTACTAATTGTAATGCCGGCACTGTGGGGTAGACAAAGGTCTTGCTGGCCAGTTTGTCTAATGCAGTCATTTGCAACTTATGGGTCACACTTTCCTTGGGAGCAAATGACCTTTTCTCTGGGCTTTCCTAACACTGTCAGAAAACAGAGATTTTATTATAATTTATAATAGTAGCCAACTTTGCATTATGACATAGCAACAAAATATAATTTTATAGTTGGGGATCACCATGACCTGAGGAACTATATTAAACTGTCTCAGTATTAGGGAGGTTGAGGACCACTGGTCTAGTGGAACCAGTTAACTCCAGGTTCAGAGACAGATCTTATCTCAAAATATAAGATTGAAGAAGACAAGAATGAATATATCTGGTTTCCACATGTACACATAAACATGTATGTGTATACCTGCACAGATAGATACACTCATGCATGCACACGCGCACATACACACACACACACACACACACACACACACACACACACCTGTACACACACCTACACAAATTCACAAAGAATTTTGAAGCATAAACTTGAAGGGAGGTTCTTGGGGGAATATTTCATGGAGAAAAAGTACTAGAAATTGCCAAGTTGGGAGAATGGTAAGGAGCATCAAGAAACCCAGCTGTCATAAGACAGGAAAGAGAAAATGTCTGTTTGAATCACAGTAGTAGCAATGGGCACATGTGCAGCAAGGTATGGATTTTAGATATATTCTGTAGGGATACCTGAAAAACTCTAATGAAATATTGGAGAGAGTATCTGTGATTGTCTTAAAACAAATGAACTAAAAGAACTAAGCTCTTTTCTTCCATAGATACAAAAATGGAGTTTGTAGAATTGATAACAGAACAGCTTGTAGAGGGGCAGTTTGGAGTTTGGTATCTTTAAGGCCTGTTAGGGATTAAAGCACTTTTTTTTGTTTGTTTGTTTGTTTTAAATATTCCTTCTTCTTATTTAATTTTTTTACACTCCATATTTTATTACCCTCCCGGTCCACCCTCCGATGATTCCACATCCCATACCTGACCCCCCACCTCCTGCCTCTATGAGGATGTCCTCCCCTACCCCCACCCTACCTAACTGCTAAACTCCCTGGGGTCTCCAGTCTCTTGAGGGTTTGGTGCATCATCTCTGATTGAACACAGACCCGGCAGTCCTTTGCTGTATATGTGTTGGGGGCCTCATATCAGCTGGTGTATGCTGCCTGGTTCGTGGTCCAGTGTCTGAGAGATCTCCGGGGTCTAGGTTGAGACTGCTGCTCCTCCTGCAGGGTCACCCATCTCCTCAGCTTCTTCCAGTTTTTCCCTAATTCAGCCACTGAGTCAGCAGCTTCTGTTCATTAACTGGGTGCAAATATCTGCATCTGACTCTCTTAGCTGCTTGTTGGGTATTTTGGCGGGCAGTCCTGATAGGTCCCTTTTTTGTGAGTGCTCTATAGCCTCTGTGTCAGGTCTTGGGGCCACCCTTTGAGCTGGATTGCACTTTGGGCCTGTTGCTGGACCTTCTTTTCCTCAGGCTCCTCTCTGTTATCATCTCTGCAGTTCTTTCAGACAGGAACAATTATGGGTAAGAGTTTTGACTGTGAGATGGCAACCCCATCCCTCACTTGACGGCCTGTCTTTCTGCTGTTGGTGGGTTCTATAAGTTCCCTCTCCGCACTGTAGGGCATTTCATCTAAGATCCCTCCCTTTGAGTACTGATAGTCTCTCACCTTCCAGGTCTCTGATACATTTTGGAGGGTTCCCCCCAACCTCTGACCTCCTGAGGTTGCCTGTTCCCACTTTTTCCTCTTGCCCTCAGTCCTTTTCACCCACCCAATACCAGATCATGTTCCCCTCTTCCAACCCCATCCCCCTGCCCCATTGCCTTTCTCTCCCAGGATCCTCCCTCCACCCTTGTGATTGCTTTCTTCTCGCTACTGAGTGAAACTGAGGCATTCTCACTTGGGCCCTTCATCTTGTTGACCTTTTTGAGTTCTGTGAACTGTATCTTGGTTATTCTGTACTTTTTTATTTTGGCTAATATCCACTTATTAATGAATATATATCATGCATGTACTTTTGGATTTGAGTTACTTCACTCATGATGATATTTTTAGTTCCATCCATTTGCCTGCAAAACTCAGGATTTTCTCAATCTTAACAGCTGAGTAGTATTCCATTGTGTAAATGAACCACATTTTCTGTATCCATTCTTCTGTTTGGGACATCTGGGTTGTTTCCAGCTTCTGGTTATCACAAACAAGTCCACTATGAACATAGCGGAACATGTGCCCCTATGGTCTGGCAGGTATTTTTAACTGGTGTTAAACCTATTAATTTAGAATTCAGTGAGAAAGACAAAACCTCGTACCCCTGAGCCTTGTAAACAACCAAGGTCAAGGGAAGGTGAAAGAGGTCAAAGGAAGGGGTACAGTGAATGAGTCTTAAGTCTGAGAATTGGTCCATTCAGAAAATGTTTCTTTTTTAAGATGGGCAGATGTAAGAGACTATAGATAAACAGAGAAGGTGGCGTTTTTATATTGATCGTAGTATAATGAATGATGGATGTCTTTTGCTTTAAAACCTAACAGGGAACTTGCAAGCCAGGAAGGATAATCTGAAGTTAGCATAATGGTAAAGAAAGATGAGGATGAAAGACCACTGTAGCTTTAGAAATGTATCAAATCAATGTTTTTAATGGCTGAGTAGTATTCCATTGTGTAAATGTACCACATTATCTGTGTCCATTCCTCTCTTGAGGGACATCTGGGTTCTTTCCAGCTTCTGGCTATTATAAATAAGACTGCTATGAACATCGTAGAGCATGTGTCCTTATTACATGTTGAAGAATCTTCTGGGAATATGCCCAGGAGTAGTATAGCTAGGACATAGTGGTATGACTATGTTCAATTTTCTGAGGAACCACCAAACTGATTTCCAGAGTGGTTTTAACAGCTTGCAAAACCTCCAGCAGTGAAGGAGTGTTTCTCTTTCTCCACATCCTCCCTAGCACCTGCTGTCACTTGAGTTTTTGATCCTAGCCATTCTGACTGGTATGAGGTAGAATCTGGGGGTTGTTTTGATTTGCATTTAAACAATGAATTCATGAAATTCTTATGCAAATGGATGGAACTAGAAAATATCATCCTGAGTGAGGTAACCCAATCACAAAAGAACACACATGGTATGCACTCACTGATAAGTAGATATTAGCCCAGAAGCTTGGAATACCTAAGATACAATTCACTGACCAATTAAAGTTCAAGAAGAAAGAAGATGAAAGTGTGGATACTTTGGTCCTTCTTAGAAGGGGAAACAAAACAGTCATGGGAGGAGATACATAGACAAAGTGTGGAGCAGAGACTGGAGGAAAGGCCATCCAGAGACTGCCCCACCTGGGGATCCACTCCATATACTGTCACCAAACCCAGACACTAATGTGGATGCCAATAAGTGCTTGCTGACAGGATCCCGATATAGCTGTCTCCTGAGAGGCTCTGCTAGTACCCTATAAATACAGAGGTGGGTGCTCCCAGTCAACCATTGGACTGAGCACAAGGTCCTCAATGGAGGAGCTAGAGAAAGGGCCCAAGGAGCTGAAGGAGCTGTCAGTCCCATAGGGGGAACAACATTATGAACAAACCAGTAGTCCCAGAGCTTCCAGGGACTAAACTATTAACCAAAGAGTAGACATGGAGGGACCCATGGCTCCAGCTGCATATGTATCAGAGAATGGCCTTGTTGGACATCAAAGGGAGGAGAGGTCCTTGGCCCTGAGAAAGCTCACTGCTCCTGTATAGGGGAATACCAGGACAGGGAAGCAGGAGTGGGTGGATTGGTGAAAAGGAGGAAGGGGGATGGGATAGGGTGTTTTCGGAGGGGAAACCAGAAAGGGGAAACATTTGAAATGCAAATAAAGAAGATATCTAATAAAAAATAAAAATAAATAAATAAGAAATGTATCAAATCATAGATTTGTTTCTTTCTGTGGTTTTATAACATCAATTATTTTGAAAACTCTCAGTAGCTCTCACAAGAATTACTGCATGCCTCCAGAGTGAAACAATTAAATATTCAAAGGGGCTCTGGTGGGTAAATGCATTCTCTACCTGTCTCTTATCTGTGCCACTCATCCAATTAGTTATGGCTCTCTGCAAGAATGTACTCAGACTGTATGTATCTCTGAGATAAGGAATGTCCATTATGCTTTTACTTTAGCTTACAATGCAAAAGATGCTCATTATGATAAAAAAGATGAAGTTTTAGTTGTAGAATGCTTTTGCCATGGTTCTGATACCAAAATGGAGCACATTGAGGCATGGCTGTGAATCCCAAACTGTTCAAGGACAAGAGCGAAGGATGTGGAGTCTAATGGTAGATAAAAGGCTTCTTTCTGTATCAGCCATAAGGAAGAACTCCCACAAACTGTGAAAAAGAATGCCTGCTTCTTTATTTTCAAGCGAGATTAATTACATTATCAGTTATCTCAGAGGGAGCACGTGGGAGCTAGCTAGCATCGCATCACTGTGTTCTCAATGGATTCCATCCCTGCCCTGACTCAGATGTGGTTGCTTTGATTTCTGAATGAAGTACTTGATTCGCAGACAAGCTCATGCTCTAACTCTGAGGCTGTGTAGGTTTCTTGGTCAACAAGTACTCTCATTTCCTAATCAGTTAGGGAGGATCAAATATAATGAAGCACAGCGAAAGGCTTCGCTTCAGAAGTAGATTGTTGAAAAACAACCTCAGAAATAGACTGAGAATTTAATCAAGCAACCTGGAAAGGTAGACAAATGAGATAAACCACATTGGCTATGTGGTGTTCTCTGAGCCCTATCTTAGCATGCTATGCCCAAAAGCTAAGGAGCTTCTGTGTGTCATCTTTTGCCTCCTTTAAGATTCCCCTTGGCTTGGTATGCTACTCAATAGAAAGAGCCAGTTACCAAAAGGATGCAAACACTAAGTACAAAGGTTCATTTGTGTTCAGTTACAGTGTTGATCTTACTTTGCATAACAATACAAATAGAAATCTGAGATAACATGGGGGTATCAAACTGGTCAGAGAGTAGTATTAATCAAAACCTTTTTTCAATAATCATGAGCACAGCTTGTTATAACATTTCATGCCATCTGTTCTGGGTGCAAGCCAAGCAAGAGAATTCTGCTGTGGTCCTTTACAAGAGATCATGCCAGTAGGGCTAGTTGATGGTTTACACCCTGGAGTAGAAGTTCAGAGTCGGACAGAGGATTCTTGCCTGTGTATACAAATGCTCTCTACGGGCCTGGAGGTGGGGCTAGGGTTTTGAAGCTAAGGAATAACAGGGCAGGGATTCCATCTCTGTAACCACTAGGACAGCCCAAATCCAGGCTGGGTAAAGATTTTCAGGTGCTACCAGTTGGATGAGAGGTGCCTACACCCCTGTAAGCAAACCCTAACTTAAATCAGGCTCTGCAAGAAAGCCCAATAAATTTGCTGGTTTTTCAAAGTCAACTCTGGCAGAATCCTGCTACAGTTTTTCCTTGGAACCTTGGAAGAGAAATTAGATGCTGCTTGACATCTCCATGGAAGGTATTTTACTAACACAATTTCAGTTCTGGAACTGTGGCTTAGTAGACTCAGTAGACTGAGGGGAAAAAATCAGGGCATGGCTTTGGAGACATTATTGTTGAAGAATTTCTGCTATTTTCTTTTATTCTTAGGTATTTGCTTTAAGTCAAGGATCTGTCCTCTTTTTTTCTAAGCTTCTGTAGCTCTCTCAGCATTCCCTGGGCAACTTAAAAGAATACAGACTTTTTGTCATTTTTTTTTAGAATACATAATGCTTGGGATAATACATGAGGGTCAAAAAAAAAAAAGCCCACAAGAAAATATCTGAGGCCAAACTAAACAATCCTGTGAATTAGAACATTCTTTGCAGAGTATCGCTGGGGTAAACGTCACAGAAAGAGACCATGGGACAAACCACTGAAATGGCTGAAGCTAATTCACCTGAGACTCATCTCAGTTAAGAAAGTCATGGCCTTGGCTGAACAAAAAAAGGAGCTGATTCGTTCTTGAGCTTGAAAGCAGTATATGGCTAGTCTATCATCTCAGAGAAAGAGGGATCTTTCCTGAAAATTATATCATAATGTTATTATTATTGTTATTGGATTAATTTTCCCATGAAATTTTTACACACAGGGAAACCTATATGTGTTGCTAAAACATTAAATTTTCTCAAGCAAATCATTATGTAGATATAGTAAGAATATTCTAGTAGGAGTTTTTAACTCATCTGTTCATGGTTAGCTAAAATATCTTAGTTATCTATCAACTCAGTAAATCTTTAAAGTATCTTCACCCAAGGGGCCAAGGATCTTACCATCATTCTGCAGCTGTCGTCACAGAAAAATAAATTGCAGCAACCAAAGTCACAAAGAGGCCAAATCCCAGCTTCCTTTAATCTCAATTAAACACCCACGAATATGGTTACTGTTATTGATCAGAATATATTTTTCCCTTTTCTTTTCAAAACACTGCCTTTTTGTTTACTGGTTCTCAGAAGACACCACCAAAAAGTGCCAGAACTCCTAGGTTTGGCGAAGTTGTAGATAAAAATCAACATGAAATCCTTTGATTTATATGAAATAACTACCAGATAACAGGAAAGGAGTTTTCTTGTTAAAACTTTGTTGTGATAGTATCAAGAAACATGAAAGACTTAAGAATAAATTTAGCAAAGCAGGTAAAAGGTCAGTCGGCTGAAAGTAACGCAGTCGTGAAATCAGCTGAAGGAGACACAGATTAATAAAGAGATAACCAGTAAGAATTGAGGCTCCCAAAATGTACAGAGTACACAAAGCTGTTTACAAATTCAACACAACCTCCCAGCACATTTCTAGTGGCCATCTTCAGATACCCCAATAGCCAGAGAGCTCATGAGATAGAAAACAGAGAAGGATATGCCATGTTCTCCCATTACAAATTATATTTTGTAGCTCTCCTAACAGATAAAGTATGACACTGACCTTAAAACTAACAAATAAATAAAGGACGAACATATGAGTGAATCACTACATGTTGGGGCTGGAGAGATGGCTCAGTGTTTAAGAGCACTGCCTGCTCTTCCAGATGACCTGGGTACAATTCTTAGCACCTACATGGAAGGTCACAAGTCTGTAGCTCAAATTCCAGTGGATCTGGCACTTTCAGACACACATTCAGGCAAAATATCAAAGCACATTAAAGAAAACATAACTTAAACAACAATAAAACACTGCATGTAGCAGAGAACATGGAGGGATATGTCCTTGAATAGAAATGTGCTAACATTTGATAAATATAAGAAAGAGTAAGCTTTTCAGTAAATATTATCAGGAAAATTCTATGCAGTATTGACAAACACATTTCACAATGCAGGCACCTACTATAGACAGCATACACACGAATATGAGATATAGGTTAAAGGCTTAATGGACTAAAAGGAGTTAAAGGCTTGAAACTTTCAAATTCCAGGAGGAAAACATAAGATTGTTTATTTGCTTATTTGTTTTTGATATTGACCTTGTCAATGATATTCATGGAAAGAAGAAAAGAAACATAAAACTGAATGAGGTAAGTAGGAAGGTAGAGGTGGATCTAGGAGCAGCTGGGGTAAAGGTGAATATGGTCAAAATTCATTGTACAAAATTCTTAAAGATATAATAATATATTATTAAAATATAAAAATTTAGACTTACTATATAATATACCAATCTCATCTCCAAATCTGTATTAAAATGAGGTAAAAATCTGTACCTTAGAAACATCTGAAGCCATATATTCATCTCAACATGGTCATAATGTAGAGAGAATCTATTATAAGCATCACTTGTCAATAAGCTGATGACCAATGAGCTGAGGCAGGAATTAGGAGGGGGCACACTCTCAGGAAGAGAGGGGATTCAGGGAAATAGTCAGAGTATAAAAGAGAGATTCCAGAGCCCACAGGAGATGGACTGAGATGACAAATGTAAACCAGTGGTAGCTGAAAGAGAGAGCTGGGAGATTTGAAGGTTTGAGGGAGATGCTGAGGAGATGCTAAGAAAGAGGCGGGTCAGGACTGTAGAGAGGTAAATAACCAAGAAGTAGGCATATAATAGTTTAAATGGGTTAAGTAAGTTATGAGGGAGTCAGGAAATAACCCAAAGCTTGTGGCTAATACATTTACTAATAAATAGTCTCAGGGTCATTGCTATTGGGAACTATGTGGCTGGGAGGAAAAAACAGATTTATGGTTTTTGCATCATAAGATGTAAGATAGAGAAATGACCTAAGTGCCCATTGTGGGAGAATGGATAGAGATCACTTGTGAGAAAGTAAAGGATACTGCTGGTCACATTGTACTAAGTGTGCAAAGCCAACAGAAAATACACATGTTGCATGAATTCACATCTGGATCCCAGACAGATCAGACTCATGAAAGTTGAACTCAGAAAGAACATTGGGAAAAAGAGAAGAGATTTGTTCAAAGGAAAGATTTATTCACTTTTCATTAGAAAGTGAATAAATTATGTAAATCTAAATTACTTCAGGGTTACAGAGGATGAGTCCAATATTGTATAATTAAGATTTGATTCGTTGTGCTTTACTCTTTTAATATTCTTTTGAACACAGGGTTCTCACTATGTAGCCGAGCATGGCCTCTCACTCACAGTAATTTTCTTGTGTCACCTTGTGGAGCAGTTTGGGTTATAGTACCTGCCACCAAGGATCTGCATACACATCTACAGATGTACAGTCTCACACAATGCAGCCATATCATCTTGTGTGAATATATATTATAATATATGATATCATAGCTATTGTACATAGCGCTTTGTCAATAATAGTTCACCCATTCTACTTTTTATAATTTACCTTTATTTGTCACTCAGACTTCTGTATGGTTAAACAAAATGTTCCTAGTTGTGATTGTTAGATTTACCTAAAATTTGAGTATGGAAACATCCTCAGTTGTACCAGTTTGGAATCATAAGCAAATCTGAATCAGAAGCTTTATGAAGCCTTGAAAAAGGCTTGGAGCCTTGGTTGTCTTGTTTGTAATGAGAGATAACACCTTTACTGCATAGTTGTTAAGAGGGCTGGGGCTGATAAGTAGTTTATAGGAAAAGATAATCTCAGTGATTTTTAGTGTTTCTATTTTGCTGCTCATGCCTCATGTCAGCCCTCCCCCTGTGTAGGAGGTGCTCCTCATGACTCTTCTCCATGGAGTAGTGATTCAATGTCAGCTAGATGAAGGATCTATTTTCCTTTGCACATGAACAAGGGTGAGTGATGTAGCTCTAACTCCCAGTCAAAGAATGAGGCACCAAAATGTTGGGTAGCTCTCTCATACACCAATACCCCAGACCCAAGAGCTAGATACATTACAGACAGCACTTAAGCCTGGGAGGACCAATGTGGCCCTTCTCAGAGTATATGTATTCCTGTATCTGAGCTGACTCTGTTTCCAAACTAAAGACTCTGCTATGACTTGTTTTACATGTCTAACATCTTACAACATCTTGAAAGAGGATGTGTGTTGAATTTTCTGTCAGAAAAATAAAGATAATCTAATTCCTACAGAGAACAACATAAAAAAATTAATTTGCTTACAAGAAATTTGAAATATGTACCCAATGTGTTCCCTATGCATACAGATTAGATACAAATGGAATTTTTTTATTATAGATCCTCTCGTGAAAATGTGGAGTTGCTCATTCTCTTGGAGACGTAACTGCAGGTATTAAGGAGAATGGGTTGAGTTTGAGTCCTGCGCTGAGGTGGAGGAGAGGAACAGCCCCCACCTGACTCCACACTCAGACCTTTATTATTTCAGTCACACAGTTCTCAGCTCTCAACTGAACACTATTGGTTACAAGGCATCTCTTCTTCACACCTGCCAAGTTTACATTTTGATCTAGATTCTAATTGGATTTTTAGAAGTTTCAATTTTACCTCAGACATTTGAATTAAAGTACTTTTCTCTCTTCATTTATTTGGAATAGGTCTTCGGGGCTTCCTCACCACACAATGTAATCGCAATAGAACAGCCACAAGTAGTCCATGTGCAGTTGTACCAGATAAATAGCTACTCCATGATTCCTGCAAGACATCCCCATTAGTCAGATGTTGATCTCCCTAATATAAGAGGGATTTTGTACTTGAGTTGTCAAATGTAATTAAAGGTTATGCATTTCAGAATGATGGACAGTCTGGGGAGAGAAATGTTCCTATATTTACTCAGAAGTCAGTATGGCCCAATCATTATGCTGGGCACTTTGCATATATAGCCTTACTCAATATTGTTAGCTAAGTGCTATTATCATAATGTCATATTTGCAAGGTGTGTGTGTGTGTGTGTGTGTGTGTGTGTGTGTGCCTCAAATTTACTATGTATCTTAGGATGGCTTTTGACCTCTGAAACCCTTGTCCCTACCTCTTGATTCCTGGGCTTAGAGGGATCTATCAGTATACTCAGTTTATACAACACAGTGATAAAGCTGGAGCTTCCCATGGACCAGGCAAGCCCTGCATCAGCTGAGCTATACCTCAAACCCTACATGATTCAAAGGTGAGATTATTTTCAAGGGTTTGAACCTATTTATCCTAGATTTCAAACTGGTTAGCCTAGCTAAAAAGCTCTGTTCTTCCTGCTGCACCAGAGTAAAGCTTGGCCTGATGATTTTTGGTTAATGTGTGTGTTTACTTCCCCAGCAACACCTCAGAATACCTGCAATGAACATTAATTTTCCTCTAGAAGGCATGAGTTGGACCCGAGTGTGATCAGTGCTGTCTGGGTTGATGAGCATGGAGTGCCAGTATTCCTGTGGCTCGCAGAGCTTGAAGCATCTCCATCCCATTCCTTCCTCTTCTCAACCCATGAGAAAGCACTACCTTTTGTCTCTGTGAACGTGTCCATTGCAGGTCTCCCCCGACCCCCAACTCCAGAAATGTAATAAGCACGACCTGTAGGCTTTTGTGTGTCACTTCATTCACGCAGAATGTCTTGATGTTTCCCTCTGTGTAGTAGTAAATGCCGATGCCTGCTCCTATGCATTTGTGCATAGTGTTCTTGTATGTGGATGTGCTACTATTTCTTATTCATTATCAGTGAGTGGATATTTACCAGGGTAAATAAAAAAACAAGATACAAAATTTGTGCTTTAACTGAAAGATGCATCCACATTTTCAAAAGGCAAAAAGATGGCAAAGCTTGCATCTTATAACTGAATAGATGGAGTCATTAACCAAAACATCTGCCTTTAGCTGTATCCTTTCATGAATTACTTTACAAAATTTAATCAGAGTCTGATATGGTCATTTGCCTTTTTATGTTTCTCAGTTAAACTAAAAAGTTCTCATTATTTAATATTAATACAAAAATAATTAGGGACCTAAAACATGGAAATGAATGACCCGGGTTTCCGTTGCTCATTACTCATTCATTAATTCTTGGAAATCTTAGTGTGTCCATTCGAGATGTCAGAAAGCTGCCGAGTAAGTAAGAGTTTCTGCTGTCATCTGCAAGGCATGCTACCTGAGAATGTGCTTCCAGCACAAACAGACTCTCAGAAAAGAATCATCAGGGCTAACATCATCCTGAAAATGGCCCAGATGCCCATCAACAATGCAATGAATAAATAAAACATGCTATGTCCACATAGTAAGAATCCCACTCAGTTGAAGAGTAACAAGCATACTAAGGTATGAGGCATGTACATGGTGGAAGGAAATTATGGAGAATAGGTTAAATAAAGACAACCAGAAAAGAGACACAAGTTGAATCATCCCATTTACATTAACTTCTGGAAGATGTCACACAGTTTATAGTGACATAAAACCCATCAATGGCTGCTTGTTCTGGACAAGGGAAATCAAGATGGAGAGACAACGCCTGTGAAAATGATTACAGTTTCTATCTTGAAACTTTTTCATTTGGCCGCTTTTTCATGATTGTATGGAAAAAAATTTTTAAATGTGCACATGAAGGTGTACTTTATTATATTGCAATTACATCTTGAGAAAGTTCATGTAAGCATGTCATGGCTACTAATGACCTTTGTCTAGAAAACATGGAATAAAGTATAAGCATTAGAAATAATAACAAAAGGCACTCAGGAAATCTAATAGTGTGTTAGTATTAGGTATCAAGGTTCCATTCTAGTATCTATGAGGATGGAACTGTTTTATTTCTATGTAGGGTCTCCAGTCGTGACTGAATGTTTAGGTCCAAATATAAGTTCTAGCTACAACCAGGTGACCTGGTCAAAATCACATATGCATTGATGGCATTTCTACATGGGGAAGGAAGGGTGTGACTAGATAATTAGGCCTGCTTACTGTGCTGAAGAGGTAAAGCTACCAAGCTCATCCAAGCTGAGGACAGTCCTAGTGTGATATTATGATTGGACAATACATGAGCCCTCTCCTGTAGGAACCATTCAGTTGATGCTGATCTTGTGTGGACAGGTTGAAGCTGCAATGTGTCTATTTACATTCACACTGTCAGAAAAAAAAATCTCACAAACAAAAGAGTAAACATTAGTTTCAAATCCTATAGTTTGTTTTGTTCTGCAGAATGGTAAATATAGTATTCAAGAGTGGAGAGTATGTAAAAACCAGAGGGTCTTATCAGACATTGGAGAATGCAAATGCTATTATTGAGGCTAAAGACACAGTACTGGAAACCATAGTGCATATGGGGCAGAATCTGAACAGCAGCTGTCAGCTGTATTGGATGTTTGGCCCCTAATCAGCTACAGTCCCCCAGTCACCTGTCATTTATTAACAATATAGCAAAAGAAATAGATCTGTCCCATTATAAAAATAATTGGTGTCTTGGTGTTGGGCACACCAGGAGATCCTGTCTATTGTTTGATATCTGCTTCTGGAATGAGGACATCTAATTCAAAAACTTTTCTCTCATTTTCCATTCAATGGCTGTGTTGGTAGAATCCTGTTTCTGACATTTCAGTATTCTACAGCTCATACTGTCTTCATAACCTTAATTGTATTTTAGAATCACATTATTTTAAAGCCATGTCCCATAGCCTCTCATTTCAGTCTCCCTCAATGCGGTTTTTCATACACTCCCAATCATCTTATTTTTCATCATATCTAGCTGTGAGTCCATTCCACTGGGCAGAAGCATTGGCCCTATAATACCATCTTGTGTGAGTCCATTGCTGTTCCCCAGGCAACAGTACCTCCGAGAGTTTCAACTTAATTATGTCATGTCCAGCATTGTGTGAGCTTGGCAAAGCTAAGCAGAAATCTGTACTATGCAGCAGAGGTCAGGTTGTTCAGTGTGCCCACATGCATCTTGCAGAGAGTAATTTTCTCTCATTGCTGGATCTGAGTCTTCTAATTGCATTTCACTGATGGAAATAAAGCATGCCTCCTCTTACAACTGGATCCAAAGGGAATTAAAAATAAAACTCACATCAGGCAGAAGATACTAAGAACGGAACCTATTATCCAGGATTTCTGAAGCCTTTGGTTTTGGTTTCCATTTGTTTTGGTAATTGGAAGGTGGAACAGATGGCGACTGTCTCATTGAGTATGTTATGCCCATTGTAGCAGACCATGTTCTTTACAAGAAAGTATGCATTAGGCAACACCAATGCTTTCCAAAGCACATGGAGCTCAATGGGTTGGATGATTACACATTGTGTGTGTAGGGCTGACAGACTCACCTGCAGGACAATAGTTCTGATAGTGGTTGCAATCCAGATTAGGAAAAGTACAACATAAAAGTGATGAGCTGTGTTTCACTAGGGTTTTAATAATGAGAAAAAAATTCCCAGGCAGTTCTTAAATAAGGCTAATATCTCCCTATTTCTAGCCCTGCCTGAGGACCAAGAAGACAATGAATAAACTATGTACATGTTATGTAATTTTCAAAGAGGAGGTTAGACCATAGACAGCATCTCACAAAAGATGAGAGTGTCTATGAGCAATGTCAGTATCGGGCAGCAAGCAGCTGCTGAGACAACCCCGGTTTCATAGCCCGTCGTCTAGCTGTAAAACTCCTCTTCAATTATCTCAGTGAAGGCTGTAACTTAAATGAGAATGGCATTAGAAACCAAATGCCTCAAATGAGTAAAAACCAAGGCAGGATAAATATTGTCTTTGTGCTACTCCCTTGCAATGAGAGTCTTTTAGAACTTTTGAGTTCTATTTGATAATATACCACCTTTTCTTTTTTTTTAATTGGATATATACTATATTTACATTTCATTTCCCCTTTTCTGGTTCCCTGCCCCCCAAAGGCCCCACATGCCCTTTTCCCTCCCCGTGTTCTCCCATCCACCCCTTCTCACTTCCCTGTTCTGGTATTCTCCTACACTGATGCTTTGAGCCTTTCCAGAACCAGGGTCCACTCCTTCCTTCTTGTCTGACATCATTTGGTATGTGGATTGTGTCTTTGGTGTCCCAAGATTCTAGGCTAATATCCACTTATCAGTGAGTGCATAGCATGGGTATTCTTTTGAGACTGGGTTACCTCACTTAGTATGATGTTCTCCAGCTCCGTCCATTTCTCTAAGAATTTCATGAATTCATTGTTTCTAATGGCTGAATAGTACTCCATTGTGTATATATAGCACAATTTTTTGTATCCATTCTTCCATTGAGGGACATCTGGGTTCTTTCCAGCTTCTGGCTATTATAAATAAGGCTGCTATGAACATAGTGGAGTATGTATCCTTATTTCATGCTGGGGAATCTTCTGGGTATATGACCAGGAGTGGTAAGAATCTCAGAAGATACCATAGTAACCATTGACTCCACAGTGAAAGAAACTGCAAAATGCAAAAGGCTGTAACCCAAAACATCCAGGAAATCCAGGACACAAGGAGAAGACCAAACCTAAGGATTATAGGGATAGATGAGAATGAAGATCTACAATTTAAAGGGCTAGCAAATATCTTCAACAAAATTATGGAAGAAAACTTCCCTAGCCTAAAGAGAGAGATGCCCATGAATATACTAGAAGCCTACAGAACTCCAAACAGACTGTACCAGAACAGAAATACCCCTGTCACATAATAATCAAAACCCCAAACATACTAAACAAAGTAAGAATATTAAAGGCAGTAAAAGAAAAAGGCCAAGTAACATATAAAGGAAGACCTATCAGAATCACACCAGACTTCTCACCAGAGACCATGAAAGCTAGAAGATCCTGGGCGGATCTCATGCAGACTCTAAGAGAACACAAATGTCAGCCACAACTACTATACCTAGCAAAACTCTCAATCAACATAGATGGAGAAATCAAAATATTCCACGACAAGACCACTTTTTCAATATATGTGTTAGCAAGCAATATATAAATTAGCAAGACAGTCAAGCAGTGGTTTCTTTCCTTCTAGGAGTTTTGTTTTAAATTGAAATGAGCAGAAAAAGAAGAGAGGTGGAAGCAATATTTTATACTAAAGATTTTGTACACTGCCATTTTAGTGGGTTGGTGGGGGGCATTATGAGCAGGAATGATGTAATGCAATTGCAGAGTACTTGCCAGTGTGTGAAGTCCTGGCTTATATCTGAGCAGTAGAAAGGGATAGAAAGGAGGAAGGGAGATAGGGAAGATGAGGAGTAATGAGACGGAGAGAGAGAGAGAGAGAGAGAGAGAGAGAGAGAGAGAGAGAGAGAGAGGGAGGAGAGGAGAGATTGAGAGAGGGGGAAGGGAGAAAAAGAGAGGGAGGGAGAGATAAAGAAATATACTGTATAAAAAGCCAATACAAAAGAGCTATCTCTACCAATAGCTTCATTGATTACATGTTTCTATTAAATATAAATTATTCTGAACATTATTTTTATACTGGACTTATAGCTTGTTCCCATGTGACTTCCAAGTATAACAGATGGTCCCTGCACTTGGCGCTATCTCCACAGTTAGAAATTCCCTGATACAAAGAACAGAAGAGTCAGCATATTTTGCTTCATGGTGTAAGAGGTAAACTACTGTTCTCATCCTATGTATGTATGTGAACAGAAAGCATTGGTAGCTGGTGATGAGAGGGAGAGGAGGTGGTCATGTCAAGGCTCACAGGAAGCATCAGAGAGACAAAGGAGGTCAGGGGTGTTTACAGCACCCCCTAACCAGTAACATCACCCCAAGGACCTATTTCCACCACCAAAATTCCTCAGAACCTCAAAAACTTGTGTCATTGCCTGGGAAACCATAAATAATTCCCTATAAAAGTCAAGCACATCTTTAGTGAATAAATGTATATCATAAAATAGTTCATGATTGCTTAGATAGAAGTAAGATCCCAAACAGCAAAAACAAGCTATAATAAAGATTTATCCCTGGAAACTTTTCATTCTATTTTTCCTATTTTGTTCTGTGCAAAATTCTCAAAAACATTTTATTTTTATTTTTTTAAGAAAAAAATTATTTGTTTTTATTGAATATATTCTTCATTTACATTTCAAATGTCATACCCTTTCCTGATTTTCCCCACTCCCAGAAAACCCCCAACCTATGCTCCCTCTCCCTGCCTCCATGAGGATGTCCCTCCACCCAACCCACTCCCACCTACTCCCCCTCCCCTCCATTTCCCCATGCCGGGGCATCTTTCATAGGACCAAGGACCCCTTCTCCCTCCAATGCCGTACAAGGCATTCCTCCTCCACAAATGCGGCTGAACCATGTGTACCCCTTGGTTGTTGGCTCACTCCCTGGAAGCCCTGGGGGGGTCTGGTGCTTCCCATGAGGCTGCAAATCCCTTCAGCTCCTCCAGTCCTCCCTCCAGCTCCTCCATTGGGGACCCTGTGCTCAGTCCAGTGGTTGGCTGCTAGCATCTGTATCTGTAAGACTCTGGCAACGCCCCTGTCCCCCAGGAGACAGCCATATCAGGCTCCTTTCAGCAAGCATTTCTTTGCATCCACAATAATGTCAGGGTTTGGTGACTGTTTATAGGATGAATCCCCTGGTAAGACAGTCTCTGGATGGCCTTTCTTTCAAACAACAAGCTATAATAAAGAAAGATCTGTCCATACAAACCTTGTATTCTATTTTTCTTATTTTGTTCTGTGAAAAATTCTCAAAAACATGTTAAAGTTCTCAAAGAGGTGCAGATTTGTGAGCTTCGTTTTCTAATCAGGCTATAACTTACACTTTGTAGATGAATGTTTAAATTGCTGAATAATATCATATTAATTCAATGCTATCAAAACGTTAAGTGTCCTTAATAGTTTTGAACATTCAGAGTGCATCTAAATGTTATGATAATACAGGAAATATTCAGATGGAAAAGGCTGTATATAGGATCATTTTATATTAAATTATTTATGGAGAAAACTTTTCAGATATAGACTGAAAATTAATAAGAGTTGTGCCATTCCTATGCCATTAGCCATTTATGAAAGCAGTAATGGATATTACGAGGCTTTAACCATGTTTGCTAATTTTGTGGGCAAAATAGGAATCTCATTTTAATTTGCATTTCTTGGATTAGGAGGAGGCTAAGTACTTTTCATTTGTTGTTCTAGTTCCACTCCGTGGATTGTCCAGGCCATTTGCGGGCTTGTAATTACAGGCTTTCAATTCCACTCCTTTTATGCACGTTCTCAACCATGATGTTTCACACTCACACTTGATGGTTTTGGGTTTCAAATTTGTTTTGTTCATTTTTACTTTGGTCGTTTACTCAGAGAAAAGTTTTAGCTTGTGTGTGGATACGTTTTAGTCTTTTTACTCCAGCTGTACTCTGTGCCTCTTCATCTTAGAAAGACTCTGATCACACCTACTTTCAGAGGCCTAGCAGTTAGAAAAAAAATAGGCTATATTCTTGTACACTAAACCCTTCAATGCAGCCGAGTAGTGTTTTCTATAATAAGTTGTAGAAATCAAAATGGAATAATTCTTCTAAAAATGTTAAGCTAGTACTTTATCGTCACTACCTACTACTACTAAACATTGTCTTTTTGCCACTATACAAAAATGCTTTTATTAAACACACACACACACACACACACACACACACACACACACACACACACCATGCACATATTATAAAGGTCATTGGTTTCTGTTACCTTAACAAGTGATTTTCATTGTATCTTCTGTCAGAGTGCTCTGTCTGCAGTCAGCTCAGGCCAAAGCAGTCTCAGTGCATATAGCAGAGGTCAGTAGTTTCCCTTAAAGGCTGTCAGTTGCAAGGACACATACTCCACTATGCTCATAGCAGCCTTATTTATAATAGCCAGAAGCTGGAAAGAACCCAGATGTCCTTCAACAGAGGAATGGATACAGAAAATGTGGTACATTTACACAATGGAGTACTACTCAGCTATTAAAAACAATGACTTCATGAAATTCCCAGGCAAATGGATGGAATTAGAAAATATTATCCTGAGTGAGGTAACCCACTCACAGAAGAATACACATGGTATGCATACACTGATAAGTGGATATTAGTCCAGAAGCTCGGAATACCCAAAATACAATGAAGCTCAAGAAGATGGAAGACCAAAGTGTGGATGCTTAGGTCTTTCTTATTAGGGGAAACAAAATATACACAGGAAGAGATATAGAGACAAAATGTGGAACAAAGACTGAAGGAAAAGCCATCCAGAGACTGTCCTACCTGGGGATCCATCCCATATACAGATACCAGACCTAGATAATACTGTGAATGCCAAAAGATACTTGATGACAGGAGTCTAATATAACTGTCTTTAGAGAGACTCTGCCAGAGTCTGACAAATACAGAGGCAGATGCTTGCAGCCAACCATTGGATTGAGCACAGGGTCTCCATTTGAGGAATTAGAGAAAGGACCCAAGGAACTGAAGGGGTTTGCAACCCATAGGAAGAATAACATTATCAACCAACCAGACCCCCTCAGAGCTCCCGGGGACTAAACCTCCAACCAAAGAGTACACATGGAGGGACCCATGGCTCTAGCCACATATATAGCAGAGGATGGCCTTGTCTGACATCAATGGCAGAAGAGGCCCTTGGTCCTCTGAGATGCCCCAGTGTAGGGGTATTCAAGAGCAGGGAGGGGTGTGTGTGTGTGTGTGTGTGTGTGTGTGTGTGTGGTCACATCCTCATAGAAGCAGGAGAAGAGGGAATAAGATTGGGGGTTTCTGGGAAGGCAGGAAATCTGGAAAGGAGATAACATTTGAAATGTAAACAAATTTTTCCAATAAGAAAGAATGAAAGAAAGAAAGAAAGAAAGAAAGAAAGAAAGAAAGAGAAAAGAGGGAGGGAGGGATGAAGGGAGGAAGAAAGGAAGGAAGGAAAGGAAGGAAGGACGGAAGGAAGGAAGAAAAAGAAAGGAAGGAAGGAAGGAAGAAAAAGAAAGGAAGGAAGGAAGAAAGAAAGACAGAAAGAAAGAAAGGAAGAAAGAAAGAAAGAAAGAAAGAAAGAAAGAAAGAAAGAGGGAGGGAGGGATGAAGAGAGGAAGAAAGGAAGGAAGAAAGAAGGAAAGAAAGAAAGGAAGGAAGGAAGGAAGGAAGGAAGGAAGGAAGAGAGAGAGAGAGAGAGAGAGAGAAAGAAAGAAAGAAAGAAAGAAAGAAAGAAAGAAAGAAAGAAAGAAAGAAAGGCCACTACCTACAAACTTGGTCGTTCCTTTAATTCTAACTCTTCTATATCTTTTCCTACTATCCCCCGCATGTTTCCATCAGCATTTGCCTCAAAGATAATATTACATCTTCCAAATGAGCCCTGTAAGCCTACACCTCCCAGGACTCAGAAGTTGCCAATGTAGACCATGTCTCATCTTTACAGAAGAAACACAATAATAATTATTGTCCCTTCTCTCATTAAAACCAAAATTCTGATTGCCCTATCGCAGCCTGGAAGATGCATCAAATCATGCATCTTCCAGGCTGACATTCCACATGCTATCAGGCTCCTCTATCTGAATATTAGTTTCCTAATAATGAATTTATTCTCTTGCAATTCTGGAAGTCAGGCATCAGAACTAGGTTTCACTAGGCTACAGCCCAGGTATTGAGAGAATGTGTTCCTTCTAGGCTCTATGAGAGTTTAGTTGGCTGTGCCTAATGGAAGTTTGTATGTCACTCTGGGCATGTCCTTTGGGACACCAGCCTTGTTAGCTTCTGTTTTGCTTTCTAGTTGTGAAGACTTCTGTTATGCCATACACGCCTTTTAATATGCCATCACAGGTAAAATGTCTTTGGACCAACTGTTCATGGACTTGAACACCTGAATCTGGGAGCTTGAACAAACCTTATTCTTCATAAATTGCTCAAAACCTGTGTTTATTATAGGGATAGAAAACTGACTAACTCACCCAACCTTAGAGAACTCCACATTCAGCTCCCCTCTCTTCCAAAGGCTTATGGTAGCCTCCACAGAGCCCAATGGCTCCCCTGGATTCTTCTTTCACTGAGAAAAATTTATATTGTGATGTCGGATTTTCTAGTCTAGTCTAGACAATGACTCAAACTCCCTCTGCTATGTAATATAATATACTTTCAGGTTCCAGAACAGTGATATGAGACAGTCTGTGTGATACTAGGTAAATATGTATTTTGTGTGGGATTTTTTTCTTTTCTTTCGATGTCTCTCCCATTTGTTTCACAAATTTTTCATATGCTCCCACAGAAAAGGCAGCCTAAACTAGTGTTTAACTATTTGATGAGAACAGATGGTATCCAATTTTGACTCCGAATCTTGGTACCTAGAAATTAATCCAACAGATATCCTGTGCTTCCATTCTCTAGTTTATAATGCAATCGTAACAGTATCTGTCTCACAGAGCTGCAGTGCCTATAAAATCAGTTCACATAAATAGGAAGCCAAAAATCCCAGGAAAGACAGGAAATGCTTAAGAAAAATTAGCTACTGTCATCACCATCAACATCGCTATTTTATTTGTTCAATAAATGTTTTATTATCCCCAAATTGTATTCAATTCCTTGAAAATAGCTCTAAACCTCAAAGAGACTGGCACCTAAATGAATGAGTGACAGACACAATTTGCTTAAGTCAAAGCACAAGATGCAATGTGGATTCTTCTGCAGGAGACGTGCCAAAATCGCATGTGCAGCTCTGAAACCAGTGATGTGCCATTGATCTTGCACAGAGAGTGACAAACTGGGATCAAGAGACGGAGTCGTTAAATGTCTTTCATTTAACCACAAAATTAAAAGCAAATAAGCTTTCACCACATTGAGCATTATGCAGTATTGAGCTGAAGCAATCACAAAGGCTGCTTCCCTGATTTACCTTTTTAGAAATCTTGGGAACAGTTGGTGGTTTGAATAAAACCAGCCCCTTAGACTCATAGAAAGAGAGAAATCAAGAAGTTGCACTACTTAGAAGGTTGAGGACGTGCAGTAAGTGTGGCTGTGTTGGAGGAAGTGTGTCACAGAGGGTGGGCTTTGAGGTATCAGAAACCCAAGCCAGGTGTATGGCTCACCCTTCCTGCTGTCTGCACATCCAGATGTAGATCTCTCAGCACCCTCTCCAATACCATGTCTGCCTGTATGCCACCATGCTCCCCACCGTGCTGAAAATGGACAAAACCTCTGAAACTGTAAGCAAGCCCTAATTAAATGTTTCTTTTATATAAAAAAATGGGTGTGTATGGAGAAGGGGGTGTATGCTTGAGTCTTCTCCCTTGAAATGATCAGTTCCATCCTACGGGGGCTTACAAAGCACAAAGGTGTCCTGGAACTGTGTGAAGAAGCAAAAACAAATGATGTAAAGAAAATTGTATTGTTGTTGTTCAAATGAATATATATACACATATATGTATATATATTATATGTATATGTTATATACATATACAAATATGTGTGTATATGTTACATATATATGTATATGTATATGTATATATATATATATATATATATCCTCAAATGAAGATTTTAAAATAAATAGATATGTATGCAAGTATATATGTAAGGTCAGTAAGTAGATAATGGATGTGCATTTGTAAATAACACATATATATAGTCAGATAGGTAGGTATCTTGGTTAAGCACATTCATACATGAACACCCACAGATAGAGGTAGGTAGGTAGGTAGGTAGGTAGGTAGGTAGGTAGATAGGTAGGTAGGTAGATAAGTAGATAAGTAGGTAGATAGATAGATAGATAGATAGATAGATAGATAGATAGATAGATAGATGATAATAGATAGGCACATGCAAACTTACTTTGGAAATAATAAAAAAGAGGCCTGGAAAGCTAAGAGATTTTAATTTGCTTCTTTTTAAAATTTTAACTTTTGAGCTGGGAAGATGGTTCAGCAATTAAACTATATAGGACTGAGGACAAACATTTGGATCCCCAGAACCCATGTAAGTGCCGAATGGGTGTGGCGGAGCAGTTTCTAACTCTAGCCCAGAAAGCCTTAGACAGGGATCCTCATATGTGGGGGCTGACTCCACCTCAGTTAATGATCAGTAATTCCTACATCAGGCTTGGGCCTCCAAAAGCTCAGTTTCCCAAGTGTGATCACACAAATGTGAACATGAACACCCCACATGAACATGTTGCCACACATGAAAACAAACAAACAAACAAATATTTGACATTTGTAGGATATTAGAATAACTTTAATATTATGCAATGATAAATTACTTTGTCAATAAAGAGATTAAGAACTAGATTTAGACAGCTTTGTAGCTGACAAATGGAGAATGAAAATAGAGGTCATATAAACTATGGTCATGACCTCTTTGGGAAAGATTTGAACTATAACTTTTTAAAAACTTCCCTCCTGTATTATCTAGTCATGAGCAGTCCATCTCAGCCTTCTGACCTGCTCCACCCTTCCAAGCATGTCTTCTATTTATATACTCTTAAGTTGTTCTGTACTTTAAATGTATTATAATTATAATTTTGCATTTTAATTTAGTAATATTTTATATCTCAGAAAGTGATAAAAAACAAGTGTTTATGGCAGAATGTCCTTGGGGCAGTAAGATGTCAAATTATTTTCTTCCAAATGTGTGTGCCAAAGAACGGCACCTTCTTTCAGATCCCGCTTCATGATGAGAGATTGTGAAAAGCACCATCAGCATTTTATGCAAGAAATTAATTGACATTAGCTCCCAGTAAATGGGAAGCTAGGATTTGAACTCATCAGCTTGTTCGAGATAGTATAATCTTTTGGAGTTTTTCGTAAATTTGTACTCATGTGCTGAGCTAGTGTTAGCTGTAGTTTCCAGTTTTAGATAGCATATCAGCAGCACACCTGAGGCAAAGTGCTTTGGGATGAAAGTAGTTGTTTAATTTATACGTGGATGCTAAAATCCTAACATAGTGGTCAGGTTCTGACGAGAAAACCTTGGCTACGTCACCTGATGGGTGATGGCTGATAGCAAAGATGGAACCGTGTATGAAAAGAAGGCATCTCAAAGCAAGAAGGGCCAGTTTAGGCTTTGAGGCAAGAAATAAACAGAGTCCCATGAGAAACACTTTAATCACTCCCAAAGGAGAGATTCAGTTGACTTTCATCTGAACGAATGGCCTCTGACTAGTTACTCTACTTACAAGGGCCACACTTCCCATTTCCAAACAACACATATGGTAGAGAAGCTGCACTCAAATCAAGACATCGGGGCTCAGAAAACCACTAACCCACAGTGACGTTCTCCAGAAGCAGTTGCATTGCCACATCAATGCTCATCACTGAGGCACACCCCAGCCCAACACACAAGGTCCAGCAGGAGTCCCAGGAAAATCATCACAGGTTCTCCATTGATGGAGGATACTGGCAGCATTTTCCTGACCAGGCACTTTCTAGGAAAAGGCATTTAGAGAGCCGCGTGACTTCCTTGCTAGCCAGGAAGGACCTATAGGGAATTAAATCACCTCCTCTGCCATCTCCAACAGCTTCTCCAACAGCTGGCTTTGAGACCTCAGCGAGGTTTTAAGTGTGAAAGCAAATCCTCTGTGTCTGTTTATCACCCAGGCATGATCTTGCTAATGGCACTTAGTGGAGTTTAATAATTGCTTCTTTTGAGCACTTTAATAGTAGTTTTCCCAGGTAAAGCACAATTGCAGCAATGTCCCCTTATATTTCCATTATATTTCTGATTCTATGTAATTCTGTTTCTGTAAAATCGGGCTTTTCAGTGCTTTCTAGCTTGGGTGTGGAACACTTGAGAATGGTAATAAACCCTGTGTTTACTGGAGCTTTTATTCTTTTTGATTGGATATTTTATTTGCTTACATGTTAAATGTTATCCCTTTTCCTGGTTTCCCCTCTGGAAACCTCCTATTCCATTCTCCGTCCCCCTGCTTCTATGGAGGGTGCTCCCACACCCACTCCAGCCACTCCTCTCCAGGCTCCACACCCTGGCATTCCCCTACACTGGGCCATCGAGCCTTCACAGGACCAAGGGCCTCTCCTTGCATTGATGTCTGACAAGGCCATCCTCTGCTACATATGTGGCTGGAGCCATGGGTACCTCCATGTGTACTCTTTGGTTGGTGGTTTAGTCCCTGGGAGCTCTGGGGGATCTGGTTGGGTTACTATTGTTGTTCTTCCTATGGGGTTTCCTATGGGGTTGTAAACCACTTCTGCTCCTTGGGTCCTTTCTCTAACTCCTCCATTGGGGATTCATGCTCAGTCCAATGGTTGAGATACAGCAAAGGACTATTATGTCTACAAAGGCTAGACTCCTTAACACAGTTAAGAAAAGGTCAAACTAGTATGGAGGTATTACCTTTCTATATGGACATGTCTTAGGAAAAATGTTATTTTCAGCCTGCAGCAAAATAACTAGCAGAGGGTGGCAGGAGTAGGGTTCGGTAGACAGAGTATGCTATAAGGTGGCAGAGCAGGATGTTGCAAAACAGAAATAGCAAAATAAGAGAATTGTTCAAGAAACCATGAGCCTTTCCTCATTAGTGCGAACAGAAAGAAGCATAGATAGTTGGGAAGCATGCACAGTGCTTTTCTGCACTGCTGAGAGGTTAAAGCAAAAGCACAGAGTGTCCTTTCTCTTGCAAGGCAATGAATCTATGTGATAAAATATTTAAAGTAAAAAAATCCATATTAAGTTATGACTGCTGTATCTATGATCTGAAAGACAGATGGTGAGCTTGCTGAGTTACACATCTGCTTGCTTGCAAATAAATGGTGTTTTTATTTATTTATTTTTAAATAAAACTGACAGTTTTCTAGATTCTAGAAAGGAAGGGTAACTTTAATTAGGAGGCATTCTTTTTTCTTCCCTTTCACAAGAATAGAATAGGGTGCTGCTTCTATGACACTTTTCAATGTAGAGATGTCTTTGTTAACCCGAGGAGTCTGCCTCAGGAACAGTGCATGGAACAGCTCACATGGGAGTAGTTTGTGATTTCGGCAAACTTCTTGTTGCTACCAGTTAGCAACACAGAAAAGTTTAGGAAAAACTGGAGGGTTAAGAACTGAAACCTTTCTGATGCCCTTCCGGGTACAGTGCATTATCCATGACTGTTCAACAAAAGGCTCCAACTTTTTGGTTACAGCAGGCTTGCTTAGCTCCATGCAGCTTGAATCGGGCTGAGTTGGTCTTTACTGCACTTCCCATCTAGGTCAGCTGCCAGTCAGCCCAGACTCTGCGTTATGGAGAGTGGCTGACTGTCAGCTTGTCATGGAGGCAGTGGACCCTGTGTCTCTCATTATCCAGCAGAATGGTCTGAGCTTGTTCACAGGCTCCTGTGACAGGTTTCTCAAGGCAGCGAGAGAGAGCAGGCCCTTATGTGAAACTATTTTAAACCCCTGTTTCATCACATTTTCCAAATCCTTATTAGATAAAACAGGTTTTCTAAACTGAAATATGTTCTCATCCCCAGTATCTGTGTTTTCTGTGTTTCCCCAGACTGTGACTTTGTTTGGAATTAAGAACAGTATAGATGGGATACCACTCCTGGGCATATACGCAAAGGATTCCCCTGCATGCAATAAGGACACATGCTCCACTATGTTTATAGCAGCCTTGTTTATAATCGCCAGAAATTGGAAGGAGCCCAAATATCCCTCAAAGGAGGAATGGATACAGAAAATGTGGTATATTTATACAATGGAATACTACTCAGCAATTAAAAATAATGAATTCATGCAATTTGTAGGTAAATGGTTAGACCTGGAAAATATCATCCTGAGTGAATTAACCCAATCACAAAAGAATGCACATGAAATGCAATCACTGATAAGTGGATATTAATGAGCCCAGAAGCCCTAAATACTCAAGACACAAATAGCAAGTCAAATGATTCCCAAGAAGAAGAAAGGAGAGGACCCTGGGCCTGTAAAGATTGCATCCAGTTTAGTAAAGAAACCGAGGGGGGAGGGGGAATTATTGGGGAACAGATGGGGGGGGAGAGGAACTATGGGAACTATGGTGGGTGGGAACTGGGAAAGGGGAAAGCCTTTGGAATGTAAACATAGAATATAGAAAATAAAATAAAATAAAATAAAAGAAAGAAAAAAAAAGAACAGTATAGATGAAAAACCCTTGAGAGTCAATCACACAGGAGCAGGATAGGCCCCAGACCCAATATGACTGGAGTCTTCATAGAATAAGAACATTTGCAAATAGGCATGTGAATTGGTAGGGAGGGTTCAGCCTGGAGTTTTAAAGTATGGACCAAGGAAACTACCAAAATTAATTGCAGAGTCTTGGAACTGGCCCTACTTAGAACTGTCTAAGGAGCCTGGCTGGCCTTGCTGACACTTAGATCTCTACAACAGCCACAAGAATGGATGATTAATGTCTGTGTGATCATACAGAGCCTTGGAAAGATCCATATAACCCGCATACAAGGTGAGAACCAGAGTGATGTGACTACCTTACATACAGATATGGATACAGGATAAATGAGGAAACCAGGCTGAATTCATGAAACAAGCCACATAAGAAATGACACAAGGCTTTCCTTAGTGCGTTAAGTAATGTGAGCATCTGCTGACTTGGGGCTTTGTCATCCTCACGGTCCCTACTGTTGCTATGGCACCAGTAAGACATGATACACAAATTCATTTGCTTTCCCTTTGAATATGAGTAATCAGACTCTTCCTACCTTGTGTGCCAAGCTTCAGGTCATGAGAGGAAGTTCTTTTCTCTTTGCTCCCACCTTGTTAGAACCCATGTAACCTTGAAGCACAACTCCTGAACTTAGCTCTGTTTTTATCTCCATCATATAAACTCTCCAGTGACAAAGACAATCTTACTTTTCTTTCTATTTCTCAGTGACTATCTCAGACTTACTTAATTATAGGTTCAAAAAGTATGAATTTAGAACCTAAAACTGTGACGTCTTAAGAACATCATATTGAAGATGAAGGTAATATCTTCATCTAACAAATGTAACTCAACAGAAAGGGTGGAGCAGGCGTTACAGAAGATTAAAACATGTTCTGAAGCAGAGATCCTCAACCTTCCTAATTCCATTAAATTGTTTTTGTTCCTACTTTATAACTATAATTTTGCTACTGCTCAGAATCACAATGTAAATAAAGATCTGTGTTTGTCAATGGTCATAGGAGAGCCCTGTGAAAGTATTCTTTGACCCACAGGCTGAGATCCAGGGCTCTAAAGATTTATTCAGATTTATACTGCAGGGATACTTCTCATCATTTTACATTTAGAGGATTAGAGGATTAGGACTAGAAATAAGTTGTTTTCAGGGGTGTGTGTGTGTGTGTGTGTGTGTGTGTGTGTGTGTGTGTGCCACAGGTTGGATTCCACTGGACCACTAGAGCCAGAGATATAGGCCATTATAAGACATCTAACGTGGATTCCAGGAATCAAACTCAGGTCCTCTGCAAGGTAGTACCATTTCTTAACCACTGAGTCATCTCTCTAGCCCCTGGAAATAAGATTTGAAGTTACGACTTTATCTATAGTACTTTGTGGAAATGTTCCTAATTGTCACGTCTTCTAAAGTGACAGTGGCCGATAACACAATTGTCAATAATTGAGCTATAGGGGGTTAGGCAGCCTTCTGAATGACACCTTCCAAAATGTGGTCTTGCATGTAGGCTGCATGTGAGCAGCAGAAGCAATGTCATGTAGATGGGAGAAAGGGGAAGAGTGATGAACATAAATTAACCTGAAAGCCTGCACCAGTCAGTCAGTCAGGTCTGACTATTCATCTAGGAGGAGCTCAGGGCTCTTTAGTCATGCTAGTTAAATGGGGTGATTGGGAAACAGAAGAGCTCTTTTATTTGCGGATACAAATCAGAACAAGAAAGTGCTGCAGATGGCTCTAGAGATGAGCTGGCACTGGAGATAAGCAGGTATCTTAGCAGAAACCTTTTCTACCATTAGCAGCCTGCAAGGAAATCTAACTTCCAGGCATCACCTATAACTTACATGTCTTCACAGTGGAGACCAGCACTTCTCATCTCCAACTGTGGGAATGCCTGGCAGAAGAAAGACATTTAGGTCCCTTGTGAAGGCCTCCTTGGCAATAGACTCAAAGAGAACATGATCAACCCAAATTTGAAAAGCTCTCTGAAATTCACTGATGTGCAAATAGGGAGAATGCCATCTAAGATCCCTTTCGGACAGATAGTAATGGAAATGTTTTTTGTTAATATTTATTTGATTTGTTTACTACATGTGGCATGGAATATTGATAGTAAGCCAAGAGTCTCACGAGATCGTTACAGTCAAGACTCAGAGACACAGGAAGTAATCTGACCCTTTGCTTTCGACCTTCCCCTGTTTTTTCTTTGTCTTTTGAGACAGGATCTTCTGAGTTTTTAATCTTAGCCATTCTGACTGGTGTGGGGTGAAATTTCAGGGTTGTTTTGATTTGCATTTCTCTAATGACTAATGATGTTGAACATTTTTTTAAGGTGTTTCCCAGCCATCCGAATTTCTTCAGGTGAAAAGTCTTTGTTTAGCTCTGTACCCCATTTTTGGATAGGGTTATTTGGTTTTCTGGGGTCTAACTTCTTGAGTTCTTTGTATACATTGGATATTAGCCCTCTGTTGGATGTGGGGTTGGTGAAGATCTTTTCCCAATTTGCTGGTTGCCAATTTGTCCTTTTGACAGTGTCTTTTGCCTTACAGAAACTTTGTAATTTTATGAGGTCCCATTTGTCTGTTCTTGATCTTAGAGCATAAGCTATTGGTGTTCTGTTCAGGAATATTCCCCCTGAGCCAATGTCCTCAAGGGTCTTCCCCAGTTTCTTTTCTATTAGTTTTAGTGTGTCTAGTTTTATGTGGAGGTCCTTGATCCACTTGGAGTTGAGCTTAGTGCAAGGAGATAAGAGTGGATCAATTCCCATTCTTCTGCATGTTGACCTCCAGTTGAGCCAGCACCATTTGTTGAAAAGGCTACATATAGCTTGTGCTAGCTACAACTCTTAGTCTTCTTGCCTCCAACAACCAAGTGGTGGGTTTCAAACTTGCACCACCACAAACAGTTAATGTTAAGTGGCTCTCCTGCTTTGTTATAATAACTTTACCAAAGACTTGCTGAGTTTTGTGAAAAGGAGACTTTGGTCTAGATGGGAGTTCCATAGCACAGAATAAAGGTTAAGAACACCAGATAGCTTTAGGTCCAAGTATCTTTCTGCTTTACCAAGTATTACTGGGGAATGGTGGTTTTATTTAAAAACTTGACATCATAGTGAATCTCCTTGGAAGGATCTGCCAATAAACTAGTGTCTAAATCAGGTTAACCCATAGGCTTGTCTGTAGGGAATTGTCTTGACTGCAGTAACTGGATGGGAAGATTACATTCCCCACATTGAGTCCTGGACCATACAAGTATACAGAGGGTCTGAATATAAGTAAGCATATACGCATTCATTTTTCTCTCTCTTCTTAACTATGGATGTGATGCAACCGGATGCTTTAAAGACCCAGCCATGACTTCATTGTACAGCTTTATTCTCTGCAATGCTTTGTTAGCACTTTATGTCATGTGCACTGATCAAGTCACTGCTGTCAATCTTTCAGTCTTCCTGCAATGAACAGTAATGAGCAACTTTGAGCTGAAGTGAACCTCTCCACGCCCTCTCCACTTTTCCTTTGCCAAGATATTTTATCATAGCAACAGGCATGAAGCTGAAATGCCTTCTAAAGAACTTAGTCTAGTTTTGTAACTTCTTACTGCGAGGGTCTGTAAACTGGACATTATCTCAGAGTATTGCTGTGAGGGTTAGATAATTCATTGCATGTTAAGAGCTCAAAGCGATTCCCAGATACCATCGCTTTTGACATACAAGATATAATAGCTTATAAATTCATAGATTATGAGCACATGCTTGGGAGTAAACCGCTGTAGTGTGCATGAGCCATAATAATATTCCTCCCCGTGCCATCAGCCTGACTTAGTCTGATAAATTCAACAAGGTTGGGCAATTTTAACAGCTAACACAAATAAACACTGGAGAAAAAGCAAAACATTCTGAATAATCAAGGTTAATAAAGCAAATGAATGATACTCGTCGTATTATTATTAAGAGCCTGGCAGAGTGGATAAACACTGCGGATTGCGGAAGATTCATATGCCATATCAAAGCAGGGAGGGAGGTGACTGATGATGCCTAGATTCAGTCACATGATCCTAAGCTTTTTTCTATTGGCCTCAATGAAGATAATTTCAAAGTACAATAAACAAATGTAGCCAGGGCTTTCCATTATCCAAATTGTGTCTAACTGTTGTAAGAACAATAGATGACAGTTCTTAGATCCTCCAAAAACCACCATGTTTATGCATGGTTTTCAGAATGTTCCCTCGGGGCAGTTTTAGGCACAGTCTAGGAATTTGTTAGAAAGAACATGGGGCCTTCTTTACAGAGTTCCCTAATAAGGAAACCCAGGATTACTTCACTGAGCTCTGCAGAAGCCCTGATGTACTTTCAGCCACAGAGTCCCTGCTGAAGTAGAAAGAAATTTAAATCCTAGTGGCATAGCCCACGGGCTGTGCAACCTCCATCCAGTCTGCCAACTTGAGGTCATCTGTGATTCAAGATATAACATGGGCAGGACTACTGGAGGATTGACAGCAGTGACTCGATGATTGTGTGTGACACACAAGTGCCAATAAAACACGCTGCAGATCAGAAAGCTACACAGTGAGAACAACATTAAGATTATATCCTGTATGCAGAACAAATGCTACTCACCTTTTAAAACTGGACTCATCTTTTTCTGTTTTCGTGGATAGTTTCAATATTTCTTCCTGTTCCTCCTTTACTTTTAGTAGAATAATTCTGTAATTTAAGTCATTGAAATGCAGCATTCTAGTCTAGTGGTTCAAGTCCACTGCATCCCATACTTATGTGATGGAGCAGCTCTAAAAGAGGAAGTATAACCTGTGGAAACTCTTGGGAATGCAGAGCAGAAAAGGGGAAGAACCTTGGCCTCATGCCATTCTCAATTGTATAGTGGGCTTCCTCCCACCTGTGATCTACCGTTATTTTCTTTTCTCTTATTCTACAGAGTGTTTTTCCATTTCCTTGCTGTAAACCTTGGAGCATTTTGTTGTATGTTTGTTTGTTGTTGTTGTTGTTGTTGTTGTTGTTGTTGTTTGCTGGTTTTGTTTGCAAATACCAAAGTGGAAAGCCACTGGATTCATTAGTGAATAATTGGGATTTGTATATTTGATCCATTAATAACCATGGATATGTAGTAGAGAAGGGGCATCCTAGGCTGCATGATTGTAGGAGAATGTGCTTGTGCGTCTTTGTCAGCTCTAGACTCCATGGTTCCCTATACCTGAGAGAAAATTCATACAATAAATGGGGGTGGGCAAGAACTGAAGCAAGGAAGCCAGGTACATAGGGTTTTAAACAAATGTGAATTGTCTAGTCCCATTACCCCAAAACACACACACAGTATCAAAATGGTTAAGAAAAAAGTCTTATTAAGATATATGTTCCTAGGGCTGGAGAGATGGCTCAGTACTTGAGAGTGCTTGCTGCTCTTTCTGAGCACTATTTTGGTTTCCAGAACCCAAGCTGAGCAGTTCAAAACTACCAGTGACTATTCCTAAAGGGATCCAATGCCCTCTTCTGGCCTACTGTGGGAACTCACACACGTGATTCTCTGTCTCTGTCTCTGTCTCTGTCTCTGTCTCTGTCTCTGTCTCTCTCTGTCTCTCTTTCTCTTCTAAATGTAATAAAAAAACATTTTTAAAAATACAGATTCCTGGGCTGGAGAGATGCCTTAGCAGTTGAGAGCACTGACTGCTCTTCCAAAGGTCCCAAGTTCAATTCCCAGCAACCACATGGTGGCTCACAACCATCTGTAATGGAATCCCGTGCCCTCTTCTGGTCTGTCTGAAGACAATGACATACATGAAATAAATAAATAAATCTTTAAAAAAATACAGATTCCTGGCTAGAGAGACCACTCAGCCTGACAAACTCTTGTTACTCTCATACAAGCCTGAGAACGTGAGTTTGAGCCTCAATATCCATATATAAACATGTATAAGTGTGTGTCTCTAGAGTGAGCTCTAGGAAGGGTGAACAGGGTTCATTCTTATGGCTTTCTGTCCACCCAATCATTCTGCTGGAAAGGCACCAAACTCAGGGGAAGACACTGTTTCAGAAACTAAGGTGGAGACTGAAAATACATTGACCTTTGATTGCCAAACTCGCGCACGCGCGCGGACACACACACACACACACACACACACACACACCTATACAAAGAACAGGTTTCTAGGCCAGGTGTGACAGTACATGCCTGTAACCCCTGCAATATGGAGGCAGCAGGAGGAAGACCACCAGCCTGGGCTACATAGCAAGACCTCCATTGATACAACAAAGAAGCGAACCAGAAACAGTGTTATTTCTGTAATCTGGTACAATGAACTCTGGTTTGGAAACCCCTAACCTAGCTTTTCCTACTTACCCAAAGCTTGGGCTCTACCGAGAAGTCTCTCATCCTACTTGTTAGTTTCAGAGAAGCATGTGGTCCTATTTCATGAATGTGGACTCTAGGCCAGACCTTTTTCCCATACCTGGCTCTCCTAGTGAAAATTTATTTCTTGTTCTCTCTGTCTCTCTGTCTCTCTGTCTCTGTCTCTGTCTTTCCCCACCCATGCTTATCTGATAGTCTTTACATTTCATGCAATGCCAAAAAATCAGAAGTTAGCACCTGTTCCCACAGTGTAATCCCTTAAGTATGCTTCTTATGCTCCAGGCCCTAAGTGGCATGTAGCACGGTCTTTAGTCCCCAGTTCCATACTCTGCATGACACTGGCAACCTAATGGATTCAGGGATTGCTATACCCTGAGGGGACAGGAGAGCAGCCAGAGCTCTGATCTCAAGACTACTCAGCAAGCTCACTGCACTGCCCTTCTCTGTCAAGCTCCATTTCCCACCCTCTCTTGTCTCCCAGAAGCCTTTGTGTTAGCCATGCCTTTTGATAACGGCCTTTCAGCTTAAGTTGTCTAGGATTACAAAGTCAGTCTGCCCTTGGAAAATAATAAATTAAAATTATTATTAACAAAGACAACCAGAAACAGGCCTCTGATTTAACTTTTTTATGATTCAGAACGAAAAGTAAGAGGATTTAGATAGTATTGGATCAGCAACAGTCCTCCCACTGGGAACGTACATACAAAGGGAGGTCCAAGAAAGCCTCTAGCGTATGACTAGGAAGAAAGAGACTTCATTAACCATGGATCCTTGCTAACAAAGTGGCCCATTTTAAGTAGTTTAAAGTTGGAGGACAGGTCTGAATTCTTAGTTAGTTCTGTGGTATCACCTGAGTCCCCTGTACTTTGACCTACAATTTGAGCCTCGGCTGTTTAATCTGTGGTGAAGGCTTTCCAGTGGCAGAGCACAGAGTGAAGACTGAAAATATTCCACCGTCTGTAGCAGAGGGGGAAGACAGCACAGCAAAGTTCCTGCACACTGCTGGGATTCGTGCGGAAGGGAACCTAACTCTCCCATGTCCTGTGGCTATTGGTATATGCGAGGAAGTTGTAGCATCCACACTCAGAATGTAAAATCGGAAAGAAAAATGAATTCACTGGGGTAGACAGAGGGCACTTGTTCCCTGAAGGGATGAATTACCACGACACCGCCTCATAGACTCCTTTACAGGTCTCTGGTGATCAATGGAAACACAGCCTCCTTACTGCCGCTTTGCTTAATTCACTGATCAGACTCAAGGTCATTGCTTAGCTTATGGGAAATATCTATGTTTACTGACAAGATGGCCCTGAAGAATTTCTTTACCAGACAGTGCCTGAACTCTTTAGAAATATCTTCGCATTGGGCATCAGGGCTGGGCTGCCGAGCCTCATTAAGACAGTCAGGAATTGTTCTGGCGGTTCAGGGGAACAGTGAGATCTGAAGCATGGTGGGGGTGGGCCCTGCTGAGCGAACAGCAAGTGGGACCAATGGAGCTTTCCGCAAGAAATCCTATTGTAAAATTGAAGGTACAAGAAAGGAGCAATCTGGCCTTTCAGCACGGCCCTTCAAATGGGACTGGAAGTCAGAGAAAGTCCAGGGAAGAAGGCTCATTATAAAAATCTATACCCCTCGGGTGATGTTTCTATACACAACATCAGATGCATACAAAATTTAATTAAATGTGTTCTCTCACCTCTAGCTATTTTTATACTAAATTCAAACTGCAGTAGGACAGGGCAATCTGTGGAATCAATTCAGAGGTGTTCTGCACTAAAGTGTGTGTTATGTAATGCTAACTACCAATAAGAGGATGGCCCAGAAAACTCATGTCATATAGTGTGGCTTATGGGCAGTGTTGGCTTCAGGAAGCTGAGAGGCAGGTTGGGCCACGAGAGATCATCAGCTAGAAAATGATAGCAGTGTCCATGCCACAGGGAAGGAGAGGTCCTGAGGTTGGGTGATGTGTCACATTACAACAAAAATATCCTTGGTCTTACTCTTTCTGCACATGAAAATTCAGCAGGGCCCATACCTATGTTGGCTTGTGTAGCATTTTATTGCTGTAAGGAATCTTTCTTAGCAAGTTGTTATTCCCCTGTAGGCTGGGGATGTAGCTCTGTCATAGAGAAATTTCTTAGCATGTGTAAGCCCCTGGGTTCAGTAACCAGCATCACAGGAAACATGGCCTGAGATCTCTGAAGAGAAGACAAGGACTGCACAAACTCGCCTCTTCAATTCCAGGTGCTGATCACTCATCTTTTCTCCTAAAGATGCTCACATAATTGCAATGAAGTGGAAAGGGAATGATGAACGGAAGGAAAGAATGGGGGAAGAGAGGGGAAGAGAGAAGGAAGCCGACTGGGAGAAGGGGAGGCAGATGTATTAACACATTGAGATCGAGAGCGAGCATCAGAATGACGTAGAAGTCGGTGGAGTTTGAAGAGGCATCTGGATTCATAAGCATGTGGAGAGAAGAGAATCAACAACACCAATAACACAGTTACTTGGTTGCTGAGCGTGACCAGGGAAAAGATTGAGGAAAAGTCATTCTAGAGCCTGCCACAGACACTGGGAGAGAACATCACTCCTCAGAACAGGATGAACCAGCACCTGTGGGAAATCGGGACTGTGAAAGAAGGATGGCTCTTTTAACAAGGACACAGAGGATATGAACCAAGTCCAAGGATGGTTTTTAAATTTTATTTTATTATTAATGAATATCCTGTACATATACTTCTCTCTTCCTTCTCTTATATTTGTGAAAGCATCACTTTCTCAGTTAAGTTCACTAATTAGAAGCTTCTACTATTTAAAATGTTCTCAATGTAAGGGGATGGGAGGTGATCTGAAAAAGCACTCATCTGGAAAGAAGATTGGGTGTTTGGAAATATGTAGATATTTCTGCCCATCCAATGATTAAAAAAAATGACTTAATTAAAAATGGTCAAAATTTGAATAAACACACCTTTAAAGAAAATATATGAGTGTTTAAGATGTGAGGATGCTAAGCATTATTGTTACAATTAAATATAGAAAACTACTTTCTAGGCGACATTGAGAAGACAAATCATGTGAAGCATTTTCTGTTGCCTGTGTGCATGTAAGAAAGCCTACATATGCGCTCCTGTATATGCAAGTACACACACTCATGCACGGGTATGAGTCCACACTGAGGTCAGAGACGGATATCAGGTATCTTTCCTGGTTGCTCTCCACTTACCTTTTGTATCTTTTGAAACAGATTCTTTAGCTGAACCCACTGCTTGCAGATTGGCTAGCCTACATGTCTATCCACCTCCTGGGATCCAATCACTCCCGTCCATTGCTATGATTACAGACATATGCTACCACTCCCCGGTATTTAACTTGTGTTGGGGATTCACTGAGTCAGGGCCCTGCCCTTGGGTGGCAGGCACTTGGCTTACGAAGCCATTTCCCAGCTCCCATGCCAACTATTAACCAGCCATAAAAATGAGTGCCATTTTCATATTAGCTACGCAATATACTAAACTTTGAAAAGCTCTGTGTGTGTGGTAGTGGTAGTGTTGTTGGTGTTGGTAGTGGTTCTAAAAATTTGAAAAATAAAATATTCTTTTCTGTAATAAATGATACTGTATATCAATCACTGGTTGCTGTGTCCGTAATTGCTAAAAAGTGGGAACAAACTAAAATATTCATTCAGTAGAGCATGATAAGCATGTGCTGATTGATCTGTGCTAATGTATACTACACAGTAACACAGTGAGCTAGTGACCCAATGATGCAGCTAGACCTCAAAAGTATACCGCCACCCAGCTTGAGACTACTGTTTCTCTGTTATCTCAGTCACATAGGACCATAGCTAGTACAAAGGGTTGAAGCCTCATAAAGATGGTGGTCTGAGAAGAGAGGGAAAAAAGAAGTCTGTGAGGAAGATTATGATTTTTGAAGAGATGGACAGGATGTTGTACCCATAGGTTAATGGAGGAAGGGGTTCTGTGTGAGGGTTGAATTTTACCAATATTCTACTTAAATCTTTGTACTTTTTAAATATCAATTCCATTCTTACAGAACATGGACCAGAAAGTAAACAGGAAACGAACTCAAGAAAAGAAAATACTAAGTAGTAAGTTTCTGATTTGCCACCATTACTTAGTGGTAGAAATACAGGTTAAATTATTGTCTAGCCAGCGTTTGAAACATTGTGTGTGTCTTTGGTTGTGGGATTTTATAGTATCTCAGTTAACACCAATTATTTCTTTGCTACTCTGTCTACTGCAATGTTGTCTGACTGACTGACAAGCGGGTGTCTGCCTATTTGAAGATTGTTACAATATTTCCCATTAGTTTGTTTCAAATGCCAATTCAGAATGCAAAACCATCTTTGGTTCTGATCACAAGACTAAATATTTGCATGTCTCTGAGAAAAAGGAAGCCATAGTCCACACACCACCAAGTATCAGCCCCTTTTTTATAAAAGGAACAGCTCCATTTATCCACAACAATTAAAAGTTGTCAGGAAAAAGATTCTCTGGTTAACAGCATTTGGCAGGAACTGTTTGAGATCTTTAAAGAGAAATAGATGAGTTAATGAATTCTGATAAACACAGAAGCCATTAGTTGCTGGTTTTTGTAAATTGCGATGCATGATGAGATAAGAGCCCGGAGGTAAGGACATTGTGCCAGCTCCAAGCTGGGAGTGCTGCAAACCTAATCCATCTCTCCTTCTCCATGCTGTCAGTCTTAGGACAGCAGCGGTTTGAGGGAGAATGAGAGAAAGTTTGTTTTTTCTGCTAACTTGGACTTGTTAACTTTGAGTTGACTCTTGGTCCCGCTGTATTGGCCTGCAATAGTGAGAGAAATGCTAACAGCCTGAATGCTCCCCCCTAAGCAAGGGAAAGAGGTGCACAAAAGCAATAAGCGAGAAAAAAGGCCTGTGTGGGGATATTAGATGGATGACCCCTGGGGAGGAACTCAGGGCACGATTTGTATCAATTCAATTTGTAACAGAGACCAACAGAGAGTTGAAGGTCAGCCCCTGGATTCAATCCCCTATGCAGGTGCAAGCAGTTTGGGTGTGAGCTCCCTGGCCACTTAACCTTTCATGTCTAAAATGCCTCATTTATAAAATGATGCTAATAATATCCCTAGCTCCTTGCGGTAAATGAAAGTAAATTATAGAACGTATCGCTCTTTTATTTAGAGCTCACACACTGGTAGATATGTTAGCCTGTCTTCTTTACTCTCCCAAAATGTGTGCTCATTTAATCTCGCTCCTATCATCTAATTTTTTGAGATTTTCATACAACATGCTTTGATCATATTTTTCTCTGTTTTCCCAGCTTTTCCAAGATCCACCACCTTTCTCTGCCTACCCAACTTTACATCATTTGTTTTTTCTCCTTCAAGTCCAGTTTGTGGTCTTGATGGAGACCATCTTGGATGTGTGGCCTTCTACTAAATCGTGATCAACTTTATCAGAGGCTACACTCTTAGAGACAGCCAACTCTCCTTCCAGTGGCTAACAACTGCTCCTCTCTCCATGCTAGAATCTCATCTGGCTTGAGCTCTACATGTGTTTTGTGTGTGTTGGTACCAGCACTGTGAGTTCCTGTGCGCAGCTGCCCTACTGATCCCAGAAGGCACTGTTCCTTTATAGTCACCAGGCTCCCCTGGTTCTTAGACTACTTCCACCTCTTCTTCTGCAATAATACTTGAGTCTCTGGAAGAGGGTGTATCGTTTAATCTTGTTAAGGCTTTGAAACCCCCTTAAATAGAGTCTGACATGAAATCATCAGTAAATAGAACATTTGTTATCTATTTATTTCTTATTTACATTTTTAAGACAGGATCTCATAGAGCCCAGACTTGTCTCAAACTCACAGTATAGCAAGAAATGACCTTGAACTTTTCATCTTTCTGACTATCTCAGGAGTACTCGCATTATAGGTGTGGACCACCATGCTTACCACATATTCTTTTCTGATTCTTATGGAATTAAAAAAAATGAATTCTAAATTTTATGTTATGGGTATTTTGCTTGCATATATGTTTGTGCACTAAGTATATCCCTGATGCCTTTGAAGACCAGAAGAAAGTATCAGAGCCTCAGGAACTTGAGCTACAGATGGTTGGGAGTCACCATTTGGGTGCTGGGAATTCAACCCGGTTCCTCTGGAAGAGCAGCCAATGGTCTTAACCACTGGGCACCTCTCCAGCCCTCATGGTTTCATCTTTCCACTTAAAATGCAATAAGGGAGTTTCAAGTTCATAGAACATTTTAGCAAAAGATAAATATAGTCTCAAGATCTCTGCCCCTGAACTTCCACATCATTGCTACCCACACCAAGGTACATATCAAGGTGGTTTTCAGATCCAATTTTGGCATTCATTTCTCTCCAGTCTGTGTATTATCTGTTGTCTTCACAATATTTTCCTTTTCCTTTTTCCCTCTTCCTTCTTTCCTTCCTTCTTTCTTTCCTCCTTTCCTTCCTTCCCCCTCTCTTTTTCTTTCTGTCCGTCTGTCATTCTCTTTGTTTCCCTTTTCTTTCATTTTATCAAAGTGAAACCTCTTAACTATAATTAAGGTCAGATACTGATTATTATCGGGGAATAGCTCTTGACGTTACATCTAAAATGTCATTCCCACCCCACTGCCACTCAAGCTTGCTCTTGTTATCTGTGGACTTTATAGTTTCTCACCGTGTATTTAGACCTGCAATTCAGCTTTTGTGTAAAGTCTGTGTTCAGAATTGTCCTTCCTTCACCTTGACATTGAACTGCTTTGGCTCCCTGAGAGGAGTGGGTGTGGTTCTTCAGTGAAGATCTTGTTGGGTTGCCTGCACGTGTTCCCTCTCACCACTTTGCTTTACTTTACTGTAAGGCGTGCAGTTGGGCAGGCACGGTGGCACCACAGTAGTTCCCTGCCTTCTATCTTTTCCATGTCATGCTGGCTATACACTTCCATTCTTTCCATCTAAATTTAAAACGATGCCATTGATAACCACAGATTATCTTGCTGAGGATTTCTTAGGGGATCACTGAACCTGTACATCATGATACATTGAGCTGACATGAAGAACGCTGTGTAGCCTTTCAATGCTATAGTGTGTCTCCTTGGATTCATTTCAAAACTCCTTCCTTCCGACTATTGTATTCTTCCTCTTATAGATTTTATAGCCCATTATCAAGAGATTTAATCCTAATATTTTATTTTCTAAAGTACAAATATAATTGTATTCTTAGCTTCAAATTTGACTTGTTTTTTAACTATATATAAAAGCAATTGACATTTGCATAATAACCTTCCTCCCTGTGACTTTGTTAAAGTTGATTATTGGTTCTTAAATTGTTGATTCTTTTGGGTTTCAGACATGGTCTATAAATTCACAACAAACAGAGCTGTGTGTGTGTGTGTGTGTGTGTGTGTGTGTGTGTAGACTGTGGGGCTGTGAATAGTCACATAATTATATAATATTTCTGTTTTAGGTTTTTCTATTCTATCTACTGAATACACAAGTTAAGCTGACATTGTAATAGTATTGTAATCTCCAAATATATAGGCCCACATTGAAAGCTATCATAGGACCCATGTACACTTAAAAATCAACTTTAAGTGTGCTTGCTAAAACCTTTAGCAAATGAATCATTGTTGTCTTAATTGTCTTGTATGGCAGTTCCAACACTTTTCTCATATCTGAGTCTTTTTTCTCTTTTTGTGTGTCCAAGGCTCTGTATTGGTTATTTGTATCCTGATTTTGTTAGTTAAGTCCCTGTAGTTTAGACTGAGTAATTTCTGTTTTATTTATCCATCATCTGTGCTTCCCACACTGCTCCTGAAACAGTACATTGTAGTTTGATTGGGTGATTATATTTTTCACCTGTAATATTTCATTTAGCCTTTTCAGGTCTCTTCCACATCCTTTCTAATTCTTTGATGAGACCTTTGCATCTCATTGTTGTTATTGTAGCCCCACCCCCTATTATTTACCTCAAATATGTGTGTGGTTTTCATTAAAGTGTTTCTTTTTAAAACAATGGCTGCTGTAAAACATGAAATAATTCTGACATCTTAGTGTTGGATTTATTGATTGCCTTATTTATTCAGAGTCACACTTCCTGGTTATTGATGTGAGTGATACCCTTCTAAACTTTGGGTTTCAAGGTATTGCATTATGAAAGTTTCAGTCTTATATAAATGTTGTCCTTTATCTGGATGCTTTGACTATTCATAGAAGGAATGGAAGGATACCCTTTGTTGCTGCCAAATGGTATCTAGGTGGAGGGCTCTTACACACCATTTATCCACGTCTAGGGAACATGGGAGATCTGGTTCACCACTGTACTTCAGGTGATGTGATCCTACATAAAAGGGTTCATTGATAGTGCCTGTGTCACTTATGCTGACCATCATAGGAGTGGCCTTGCCACACTGGATTTTGGCAGTCTCAGTGTTTCTTTATGCCTTCCCTCATACTTCCCAGGTGAAGTGGCTAACGTCTTACAATGGTGAGGTGAGGTGGCGACAGAAATCTGTGGTGTCCACATTTCTTTTGCAAGCCAAAGGGAATCTTTTTCTTGCTCAGAGACTGGCACACTTCATGATGGCCTAGCAAAGATAGACATCTGTGATCTCAAAGGTCAATCTGGGGTCAGGATCATTGAGAACCGTATTTTGCTTTCGGCTGTTTCCTTAACAATAATGACACAAAATAATTGCATGTGTAGAAATATATTTAAAAACTAATACATAATCCCATCACCCTAAAAAAACATAGCCTATTTTCACATTCTTTTCCAACCATTTCTCTTTACATGCGTGTTTCCATATAGTTTTTAAAAGTAGATGAGATTCCTGTGCTATTAATCCAGAATTATGGTACCTTGGATCAACTACTAGGGCACAACAAAGTGACGCATGGTTGCAAACTTTGAACTAACACTGCTAGAGATGCCTGTGTGTGAAGAGGGGGAGGGCAGAAGGAAGGCTATGGCTCATTATGCAGGAGACAAACACCTTCATTCTCATAGTCCAGCACAGAAGCAGGAGTTTATCTAGAGTTGTTTATCCAGGTTTGTGCTGTTTTCCCACAGAACATAACATCCACACTTTTACAAACTTGTCTACAGTTTTCACATAATTTTAATAAATTCTGACTTCTGTGTCATACCAAAATACAGATTTTTCTACATCTCATTGATATTATGAGATTAATTTATTAATTATGATTGTATAATACATATAATTATCATTAAATATTTTCTCAAAGTTTGGAATTATTAGACTAGTGGTTTAAGACTGGCGTTTCTGGGCAAGAAGGTTGTTACAAATGCCTATAAGTTTGTCAACTTTTAGAAATACTACATTATACATTCTCCAGCTGCATATGTAGCAGAGGATGGCCTTGTTGGACATCAAAGAGAAAGGAAACCCTTGGCCCTGAGAAGGCTGGATTCCCCAGTATAAGGGAATACCAAGACAGGGAAGCAGGAGTGGATGGGTTGGTGAGCTGGGGGAGGGGGATGGGATCGGGTGTTTTCAGAAGGGGAATCAGGAAAGGTGATAACTTTTGAAATGTAAATAAAGAAAATATCTACTAAAAAATTAAAAATTAAAAAATACACGCTCATAAATTACATGTGAGAACATCTTTATCATTATCTGTAAATCCCAACAGTTGGATGAATAGATAAATAAATAGATATATAACTTATAATGGAGAGATATCTTTAAAACTAAATATTGCCTTTTAAAACAGCATATAGTTTATAAGAAAGATATAAGTGCATCACATATATATTTTCATTGGATATTTTCTTTATTTGCATTTCAAATATTTTCCCTTTTCCAGGTCTCCCCTTCAGAAATCCCCTATCCCACCCCCCACTGCCTCTATGAGGGTGCCCATACCCACTCCCATCTTCCTGCCTTGCCATTCCCCACACTGGGGCATTGAATACCCTCAGGGCCAAGGGCTGCTCCTCCCACTGCTGTCCAACAAGGCCATCCTCTGACACATATGTGGCTGGAGCCATGAGTCCCTTCATGTGTGCTCTGGTTGGTGATCCAGTCCCTTGGAGCTCTAGGAGATCTGTCCAGTTGACACTGTTTCTCCCCCCATGGGGCTAGAAACCCTCTTATCTCCTTCTCCAGATCCTCCATTGGAGACCCTGTGCTCAGTCCAATGGTTGGCTGAGAACATCCAGCTCTGTGTCTGTCAGGCTCTGGTAGAGCATCTCAGGAGACATCCATATCAGGATCCTGTCAATAAGCACTTTCTGGCATCCACAATAGCATCCAAGAGATGTTGGCCAGGACGTGGAGAAAGAGCAACACTCCTCCACTGCTGGTGGGATTGAAAGCTGGTACAACCACTCTGGAAATCAGTGTGGAGGTTCCTCAGAAAGTTGGACTTAAGAACCCAGCTATACCATTCCTGGGCATATACCCAGGAATATAATAAGGACACATTCTCCACTATGTTCATTGCAGTCATATTTATAATAGCCAGAACCTGGAAACAACCCAGATGTCCCTCAACAGAGGAATGGATACAGAAAATATGGTATATTTACACAATGGAATACCACTCAGCTATTAAAAACAATGACTTCATAAAATTCGCAAACAAATGGATGGAACTTGAAAATATCATCCTGAGTGAGGTCAGTCTTTCACACAAGAACATCTATGGTATGCTCTCACTGATAAGTGGATATTAGCCTCAAAATTCAGAATACCCAAGATTCAATTCCCAGACCATATGATACTAAGAAGATGGAAGACCAAAGTGTGAATGATTCAGTGCTTCTTAGAAGGGGGGGGGGACAAAATCCTCACAGGAGAAAAAAATGAGGACAAAGTGTGGAGCAGAGACTGAAGGAAAGGCCAACCAGAGACTTCCCGACCTGGGGATCCATCCCATATGCACCATATATTTTTTATTAGTTTATCTCTGTGAGTGTTGGTATGCATGTATATCTGTGTACCATATGGATGCCTGGGACTTGTGGCAACCAAAACCGGACATCAGTTTGCCTGGTTATGAGCTGATATGTGAGTGCTGGCAATGCACTTTAGGTCCCCTGGAAGAGCAGCCAGGCTCTTAATTACTGAGCTATCTCTCCAGTGTTTCTCAATTATTTAGTTACTAGGTTGCAGACAAGATCAGGAGGGCTTGAGAACATTCACTTAAACTCTACTTTTTCAAATTACGTTTCACTGATACTCACATAATGCTGATTTCTTTCTGTGTTTAATTGATGTACACAGGATCTTTATCTGAAAAAAAAAAAAAACCAAACATCAATCTTAGCTAAATCTCGGGTAAACAGCAGCTGTTATTATGAGTTCCTTCATGGGATTTGAAAGATTTTAAAGGTACCATTTTGAGTATATGAATTTCATGTTATCTCTTTCCGCTTCTGGATGTGGAAACACAGACAGGCAAGCAATCAAGTACTCTCACTGCATTGTCAGCCTCTTTTAACTTTTATTTTGAGATAAGGTTTCACTGAGTTTCCCAGGCTGGCCCTGAACTCCCTCTAACTGTGCAGACCTGGAGGAGTGAGCCTCCTACCTAAGCCTCCAGAGTTGGAGCGCTCTCAGATGTGGCTGGCACAGCCTGGCTCACACAGCCATTTTATTAACACTACAGGATCTATTCATTCATTGTATTGACAACACTTCTTTTCTCATGTACTATATTGTGATTAGCTTCCCTTCTTCCTATTGCTCCCCATTTCTCCCATCCTTCTGTCCCATCAGGATCCACACCCTTTTTATCTCTCCTTAGAAAGCAAACAAATATATAAGAGATAATAATAAAATAAAATAAATAAAAATCAAATAAATCATAATATGACAGAACAACACAACAACCAAACCAAAACCAAAAATGGCACAATACATGTATAGACACCAACATGCACACATGCACACATCCACACATGCACACATGTACACACACAGAAACACACAGGAACCGCATGAAATTCCCATACAAGAAACCATAATAAACACATAAAGGGCTTGTAAGCTGGCAGGGCTACTCTGTCTTAACATTATGAGACATAGATCTTCCAAAGATGTTGTTGAGTTAATTTTGTGTTGGCCATTTACTGCTGAGCATGGGGCCTTAAGAGTGGTTTGTTTCCTGAGTAGATTCCCTTAGAGAAAACTAAATTTTTATATGCTTTTCTACATGAGAATTGAACACACAGAGAGAAGGTAAACAGTTACTGATGTTTTCATGAGTTTTATGGTTGCATTGCGAAATTAAATATTTACAAAAAGTTTATTTGGTAAGTTGTTATTTGAGTTTCTCTATACTTCTAAAAATCATTGTACACATTACATGGCATTTGTCAATCTGGGTTACATCTTGTCAAGGATCCTGAGCTCAAATTACAGGTTTTACAAATGTTTATTACCAAGTTATTAAAAATAATTTTAAAATAATAATACCACATTGATACATTTTTTAAGGGAAAGACTCACACATTTAAAAACCTAGGGGAGAATAACAATATCTTCTATTTGCAAGTCAGTTTATGTGGTAGTCAAAGGAATATTTTCAGGATGCTTCTTTGTTCAACTTGTCACGGTGCAATCTTTTGATCAAATACATGGAACACACCTGGGATCAAAACATACTACTAGTGAAAATGAGGATTGTATTCAAAAGCCTTTGGAAAGTAATTGGATACTTTTTATTGATCTTATCATCAAACTCAGCAAGCCAGTTCCTTAAAACCAGTTTCTATATGATTCAGAAACCAAATAAATTTACTCTTTGTTTTTAGTATATTTAAATCTGGTAGTAGTTCTAAGAGATCTTTTCCTAGGTATGTGCTATAGGGGAGAATGAGACATTTATTCAGGAATTTTGATTGTTACACTTCTCATGGTCTCCCAGTCTTGACACACTTAGTTTGATAATAGCAAAAGGCTGGCTGACTGTGGTTATCCTTGATCTCAAATATTGTTATTATTTAATAACCTAATATAAATTCATTTGAATAAATTAATTTTAATATTTACATTTGGACACCATTGGGCTCATGGAAGTGGAGGCAAGTTTTCCAAAACTACTTCAAATTTTATAATACAAAATCAGCAAAACATGAGACAGGCTGTCCCTTGAGCTGCCTCAGCTCTGTTTGGTACTTCGCACCTCTTTCATCTGTTCTTTTGGGTAAAAATGGTGTCCTACTGAAAAATTAAGTCAGCTAATTGCAGTTTCAGTTAAAAATCACACAGACTATTTTCTTCAAAGCCGTGACTGTGCTTTCACGTGGGACGGAATGTCTTATGCATAGTTCCATTTGATCACGCCTGGTATGAAAATGACTTACCAGGATATTGATAGCAAGTGAAGTCCAAATGTTTTATTAGTTCATACGGGCCAGTCTCGGGTGAACATAGCTGCCAGTCCCGAGTACTGGGCAGCGAGGGTGGCAGGGACTCCTAAGGTGCCCATGCAGTTTTGTCTGCACTGCCTGGAATAGCTTTACCAATACTGTGTTTCATCCCATGAGCACACAGTCAAGTCCCATGGATCTCCAGGGTTCCAAGGACCATGAATTGAGAATTGCTGCTTTTAAACATTTGGAATTTTTACGATATTTAATACTTTACTTATGACCAATTTTTTTTCTCAGTACGTGTAGTAGTTTGAATAAATATGGCCCCCATACCTAGCCTCATATACTTTTGCATGCTTAGTCCCAAGTTGAAGAACTGTTTGGAAAGATTAGGATGTGTGTCCCTGTTGGAGGTATGTTGGAGTTTGCTCTGTAACTTCAGAAACCCACATATCATGCCCAGAAGCCCTCTCTCTCTACCTGCCTGCCTGTCTGCCTGCCTGTAGTTTAGAATGGAAGACTCTCAGCTACTGCCCAGCATCATGCAGTCCAACATGCTCACATGGTGATGATAATGGACTTGATGATGTACTAAGGAAGCTCCCAATTAAATTCTTTCTTAATAGCCAGAAGCTGGAAAGAACCCAGATGTCCCTCAACAGAGGAATGGATACAAAAAATGTGGTATATACACAATGGAGTACTATTCAGCCATTAGAAACAATGAATTCATGAAATTCTTAGAGAAATGGATGGAGCTGGAGAACGTCATACTAAGTGAGGTGACCCAGTCTCAAAAGAATACCCATGGTATACAGTCACTGATAAGTGGATATTAGCCTAGAAGCTTGGAACACCAAAGACACAAATCACATATCAAGTGATGTCTCACAAGAAGAAAGGAGTGGACACTGGTGCTAGAATGGACCAAAACATCATTGTGGGAGAGTACAAGAACACTAAAGTGGGAGGGGGTGTTTGCGGGAGCAGGGGGAGGGAAAAGGACATGTGGGACCTTTGGGGGTGGGGAACCAGAAAAAGGGAAATGAATTGTAAATATAGAATATATACAATAAAAAAAAGGAAAAAAAAAGAGTTGCCTTTATGTAGCAGAGGATGGCCTTGTTGAAAATCAATGAGAGGAGAGGGCTTGGGTCCTGTGAAGGCTCGTTGCTCCAGTGTAGGGGAATGCCAGGATAGGGAAGTGGGAGTGGGTAGGTTAGTGAGTAGGGGGAAGAGGGATGGGGTAGGGAGTTTTTGAAGGGGAAACCAGGCAAAGGGATAACAATTGAATGTAAATAAAGAAAATATCTAATAAAAAATAAAATGAGTTGCCTTGTTTATGGTATCTTTTAATATCAATAGAACCCTGACTAAGACAATTAACTAATTTCCTAGCTTCCTCAAGTAATTTACATAAGTCACATTTAGACATTTAAATGTGTATGTATATACGTATATATCATACACAGAGATGTTTACACACAGAATGAAAGAGAGAGGCATACAGAGTGTAACATGTTAGTATCATATCAATTGATTTGTTTACTATTCTATTTACACCTTTGATCATTTAGTTCCTAATATGTTTCACAATCTAGAGGTGCAAGACAAATTTTCAAGTATTTTTTATAATACAAATAGTATTTTAAAATTTAATATCTCAAGAAAAATGTCTAATATCCTTAAAATAATCAGAACAAGCTGTTTGTCAAGCAAGAAGCAATGGCAACTGCTTAAAAACTGTCTCTCTGCAACTCCATGAACTAGAAGAGTTATGGATAAAAGTAGACCTTATTGCTAAATGTAAATGCACTTAAATACGATTTGAAAATAATAATCCTGCAATAGTCAATCCTTTCTGCAGTGATTGCACCAAAAAACAAGGTCTGTCCACCACCATCGTCACCACTGCATGATACTGCTGTTGTTATATGGAAACTATGATGCTTTTGTTTGTTTGTTTTGCTTTGTTTTGATGTTAAGGTTAAGGTTCATTCCTTTGAACCTTGTTTTTTGTTGCCATATAATAAAGTTTTTTTGTTTTTTTTTTTGTGTGTGTGTGTGCAAGCACGTGCACGTGAATCTTTTCATCATAACATTCAGTAATCATATTTTTCTCATTTTTGCTTTTCTTATCAACACAGAAACAATTAAGTTTACAATTGATACTGGCACGCAGTCAGGTTCCTTTTTCCTCCCCCAAATAAGGAATTAAACGACAGCCTAAAATAAAATGACTTTTTTTTAAAACATCATTGAAGTCATATTGGGTAGAGAAGAGCCCCCCAAATCTGGCAGACTACAGATCCTTAGAAGGTCTGGGTTTTTATTTGAGGTTATGGTGTTCCACCTCATGATTCCATCATTTCTCCATTGGGCTAAAGGTATCTGTATGACCCTCCTATGGCGGGGATTGTGTGTCTGTCTCTATTGTGACTAGCTGGAGTAGGAGTTATAGTTTGGTCTTCCAGCACATATTCAGCTTCAGTAGAGTCCCTGTCCGCCCAGCAGCAGTGAGGGATTGATGTTGGTTGCTCAGGGTAAGAGTGGAGTCTGCAAATCCCTCCACTCCTTTCAGTGCCATGGGGAGAGGGATCCAGTGCATGTGAGAGAAAATGGACTATTTTCCAAGGATATGGAAACTTATTGCTGGGGATAAAAAGCAACAACAAAAAGGAATCTAATTGTATATTCCTTGGGTGGGGAAGCCATGAGAAAAACCCAAACTGATTTATTCTGTCCTGCCTTTTGACGTCCTGATAGCCCATTGCCACACAACCAATAATGATGTTCTTTAAGAAAATTATTATAGAATAAAATAATCTACTTTTTTTATACATCACTTGTAAAGACTCCAATAGTTCCAAGTAAAATGATATTTTGTATGATTGTACTGGAATCAGTTACAAATGCCTATTAATAAAATAAGTGAAATGATAGGTAATTTGAGAAAGGAAATCTTTGTTTCACAGTAGAAAAAGCTTTATTCTCATCAAATAAATTTTATATTGTGTTAAAGAGTAAATAATAAAAATGATGTGGGTTTATTTCTTAATAGAGCCTGAATTAAGTGTCATATTTTTAAAATGAATTCTCCAACACACAATTAATAACTAGGGTGCTGGTAGGTGGATTTCAGTTGTTTCCTATACAAGCAATTTTAGAAGAAAGCTTCATTACAAAACTAAGAAGAAAAAATGTTATCTAGCTAAATGCATGTAATGTTTTATGTTTATCTTCTTTGTGAAGATGGTTGACTTTTTAATTTTGTGAAATAAATAGTTTGGTTAACATGACTTCTTTGCAGCTTGAGAGAAGAGTCTATGAAATTCAGACTCTTTTCATGTTTCTGGAATTCTCCCTGCCTACCTCTGTGTAGATCTGTTTGCTGTACAGTGGTTTATAGAGAAGAAGCTGGATTCCTGCCTTGTGGAAAGTCTCCTAAAAGCATTCGCTGGTCAGGTCCCAATCAAAGGGGGGTGATTTAGTCCATTATTAATGTGGAAGACCCATAGCTGAAGGAGTAGAACATGCAAACTATTCCCAAAGAGGACTCTGTCCCCACCCCAGGCCCTGCTCTTCACTGGATGGCTATTTAAAGCTAAGCAAAGGCTCTCAGGTGACTAGGCAGTATCCCACTACTGGCCCAAAATGAGCCAAGGTAAAATCTGAGACATGAGTGAGGCACAGAAATACAGCCTGCTTTTAACATCCCTGTATATAGATGTCTCACCAGATCAGCTGCGACTTATATCACATCCGTCCTAGACACATCCCTGCCTTGAGAGGGATATTACAGACAGTACCAGGGAAATCCTTTAATGTTGCTGCAAAAATAGCTCCTATTGTTGTGAATGAACTTTTCTCTAAATGCTAGCTGTCATGTTAGACCATTTACTTCACGTGCAGGTCTCATTAGCTTAGTTGACTGAATATGTGACCTAGGAGACCTTAGGGGGAAAAAAAAACTACCAACACTCTTGAGTCTAAATTTGTCTTATTGTTCTGAAAATCAGTGCTTTTTCTGCATTATTAATGTTTTTTGCAGGTACCATTGCATTGTATCTTAAGTTGCTTGTTAGATAGCAACAGACATGTACCTCAATTTGCTATTTTGACTTTTATCACAAACTGAGAAGAAACAGAAACCCTAGGTAGAGAAAAAAATCTTTAAAATTTCTTAAAATTAAAATATAATTACACCATTTCTCTCTTCCCTTTCCTTCCTCTCATCCCCGCCCCCCAAATCAGCATTCCTTAGTTGCCTTTAGTTCCTTGGCTATGGGTGAAAAACCTGTGCTTTCCCTCCCTTCCCTTTTGCTGTGTCTGGTGGTAATGTACGTCTCCAGGTCTTTTTTAGGCATCTTACAATGAGTAGACATCAATAGGAACTTCTCAAAAACAGGTTGAATGCTATTTTGACTTGACTTAGTTTGTAGTTTGTCACACACTTTAATTACTAAAATGTTGAGGATTCATCCATGCAACTCTGTGTTCTCTGGATTTAGTGTTATAAACCTCCAACTGGACATAAGAAGGGAACTCTTATGTAAGCAATGGCTTCTGATTTGCATCTATATCTCCTTTTCTTCATAAATGACAAGAAGGAAGACTAACTGTTACTCTAGAAACCCTTGGCGCTACCTATCAGGCAATGAAGGGGTGAAGGAAATGAGCATATTATCAGAAGACGACAGGCTGTGCTCTTGGCTGCTATGAGGTATTCCGTGAGCTGATTTTGATCATAAATCCACAGGAGATTTCAGCTGAGAGACATGTGATTATGGATCATACCACACAGAGAAAAGGAATGTGATCAAACCATGAACAGCTGTTTATTGAGAGTGGCGTGCATGCAATAAAACAATATAAGAAGATGAGAGCATCAGCTGTGCTTCTGGGAAGTCCAAAGCTCCTGGGCATCCTGGAGGAACCAGTTCTCCAAATAGACAGGGAGAAACATATCTGAACACGGCAAAGGTGGATGGCCATGCCAAGTGGATGAAGGGTGAGATGTGTCATCAAGATCTTCCTTTAAAGAGGACACAGTTGCCTGTTCTAGCAGCTGTGAACAGCAGACAGCCTTCATCTGCCAGCTTCTGCTACTGGAGTATAGAGTGTGGTAGCCAGAGAATCACATCTTCCCTGGAGTATCTCACACAGTGTGACTGCTGGCTACCCTCAATGAGCCAACTCTGCCCAGAGGAGTCGTTCCCAGGCTCTTCAGTTTTTCCACTTGCTTCATGCTCATTCCATCCATTTCCTTTCGTGAGTATAGATTCCTAGTGAGTATTTGTTAGCCAGCTTCATCCTAGCTAATTCAAGTTAAGAATCTAACGACAGCAGTCAAAGGTGTTTCCTGTAGCAGTAGCCCAACTCTCTGTGCAAGTGTGAATGGTCATTGAAAGACAGCGCTAAGCCAGACAGTGGTGGCTCATGCCTTTAGTCCCAGCACTTGGGAGGCAGAGGCAGGCAGATTTCTGAGTTCCCAGCCTGGTCTACAGAGTGAGTTCTAGGACAGCCAGGGCTACAGCGTGACTGCCATAGAAACCAAATTCTCTCCCAGATAACTACTTTTAAATCCTTCTTTTATTTTTCTTATATCAGAAAAATGTCACCTTGTTCTGCTAAGACAGAATGAAATAAAATTGTCCCCTACCAATGTTGTTTAATAAATTAAATGGGCTTGTACAGGTGATGGACTATTTAACACTCAGACAGAAGTTGTGACTTGCAGCAACATGTCCTTTCTGATTTTCACTTTAGATACATTAGGTCATTAGTTTTAGAAAATATCATCAGACTATCTGGTATTTGTAAACTATTATTAGAGTTCTGATTGATAAGTTGGCTGAATTTGAAATCACAACTATCTTCCCGTACGTTTAATATTTTCTATTGTACCACAGATAGGCAAGCTTCTTTAAAGAACATGTTATGAAATACTTTAGGCTTCATTAACCAAAGGTCCATGTCCCAATTTCTCTACTCAGCAGTTGGAAGAAGGAAAAGACACAATGCCAGCACTCACACTGTTTACACAGCAGGTAGCAGGTAGATGTGCATCTCACTCTAATTCTTCTAGCTACCTAAGGACCTTGAGGAACTCAGCCAGCCACAGGAGAATATCTCCATAAGTAGAGCTTACAGTCTGCTCAGGCAGGGACAGAATGCAACTATGGGCTAAGAAATGAATATCCCAGTGCTGATTAACATGTGCTTGTTCCCAGCTCTGTAGGAGCTCTCTGAAGTAATTGATTCATGGATAAGAGACATTACTGATGAAGTGGGTTAGCAGGGCTCAGAAATAGATATTGAATTAGAGTGATAGCATAGGATACACTGTGAGTTGATTCAGAGACATAGAGTATGCCCATGCTCTTCTCCCTGCTGGCTGTGTAACACTGGAAAGTGGATTGCTTACTTTTAACTGTGTAACAAAATATATAAAACCACATAAGGAAGGACTTACTGTGGCTCAGAAACTGGGGCTACAGTATGTCACAGTAGGAAATACCTGGTGGCAGGAGTGTGAGTCACTCACTGGGTTCAGGCTGCAGGTGGGCACATTGCTTCCATGATTAGGCAGTAGGTGGAAGCATAGCTTCTGTAGTCATAGGCACATAGTTTCCACAATCAGGAAGCAGGTGGGTATATAGCTTCTGCAGTCAGAGAGCTGATGGGCACATAGCTTCCTAGTCGGGGTGCAGGTAGACACATTGCTTCTATAGTCACAAAGCAGGCAGATATATTATTTCCACAGTCAGAGAGCTGATGGGCACATAGCTTCCTAGTCAGGGTGCAGGTAGACACATTGCTTCTATAGTCACAGAGCAGGTAGATATATTATTTCCACAGTCAAAGAGCTGGTAGGCACATTGCTTCCACAGTTAGAAAGTGGGTGGGTGCATAGCTTCTTCAGTCATGGGCACATAGTCTTCACAGTCAGAGAGTTCATGAGCACATATCTGTTGGCAAAATTTTTTCTCAAACTACTTTATTAAGTGTTCAACCTCTCCTATAGCCCAACTCCCACCAGAGGTAATAGAAAAGAAAAGTTATTAGGACACAGAGGAGGAAGTAGGTCTATTTAGAAATAGTACTTTAGGGGTCCAAGTAAAATCTTCATTGTCAGGATATCAGCAATGCAGTCCAGTAGCAAACACCAAATACTAACCAGCAGCTGAAGTTCAGTCCTCTTGGCAGGCACAATATACAAACCAGCAAGGGCAATTCAATCCAGAAGAAATTTCAAGGCTTACCATCCAGCCTGTGATCACTACAGCAGTTATAAACCCCAGGAACCTCATAAGAAGTTCTTTGGCAAGCTTCTTTGGTGTCACCACAAGTAGAGCTAAGCTACGCAATGTAAGGGGTCCCAATATATGTGTGTTGTTAGTGAAGAAGAACAAAGTGGAGTGAAACAAACCAATGCTTGAGCTCCCACTGTCTGTGGGGTCATAATTATATTCTTTCTGAACACCATGTTTGTTATAGCAAAACATCCTTTCACCTGTGTGCCCCAGCAAAACATCATTTGACATGACTGACTTTCCAGTAAAAATAGAAGTTTCCACTTCACATACCTTCTGCAGTCAGGGTGCTAGTGGACACATCATTTTCACTGTCAGAGGAAGGCAGGTGACTGCTTCTACTCCACTTCATTAGTCATGGTCCTAGTCCATGGTATTGTGCAGTGCAGATACCCCTCCTCATTAAGCTTCTCTGGAAACACCCTCACAAATGCATCCAAGGAGTTCTTATTCAAAACATGTCATTTAGAAGCTCCCAATGCTCTTTACCTATATATCCCCAGAGCTTCTAGAGAACATTCAACTCATACTATGTATATTGATATTTATGTATTTATATTAATTTCACCTTATTTCCCAGTCTATGAAGTTCTGCAGTTATTCACATAATTTTGTTAGGAGACCTTGAACGTTTCTCTTCAGCCTTGAACAGTAATTTGTCTAGGTTTTTATCTGTTACCTGTTTTTACACACACACACACACACACACACACACACACACACACATATATATATATATATATATATACCCAGTATAGTATCTTGGCATTTTAACTTTTCAACCCTAAAATATAACTTCAAGAATAGAAATTTATTATAATTCATACAAAACATGAAAATACATGAAGATAAATGTCTTTAAATAGAAATGTATAATGTTGGCTGGAATTAACCGTTTAAAGGGGCATATCACATGAATGTTTGCAAGCTATGCAGTTAACCAAAGGTCAGAAGAATGTACAGAGGTTCTTTAAAGATGTTTCAGAAGTTGCACTGTATTTGGAAAAATAGCTTGATATGGGAGATTTGAGCATCATCCACCATACAGAGTTTGACCTGAATCACAGAACCTCAAAGATGATGGCCACAGCAATCTCTGTAATGCTTTTGCTACTTTGCATGTTGTAAAACTTTACTGAAGAACTTAAAAAGACACAATTAAATTAAGAAATGCCTTATGTTTGTTGCATTGTGAAAATATTTAATGTAAAGTAAACCATCTTCAAGGACAGTATGTATGTAAATAAAATCTAATTCTGATTAGAACCTTTATAGAATATGTTTAGGTCAATAGAATAAAAACCTTAAAATTGATATGGACCCACAAAAGGTCCAATCTGGGAAAAAATAATTTCAAAAGGAAAAAAGCACAGTATCATACTCTCTAGTTCCAAAACATATAAAACAGAAAAAAAAATACAAGAAGTGTCATAACTGCTGAGGATATGAAAAAAGGAGAATGCATATGCTACAGTGATGTGAATTTTTGCTGTACAGTCACTATGGAAGAAACATGAACAGCTCATAAGAAAATTAAATCATTTTTATTTGATTCAGTAACTCCTTTTTTGACTCTATATACAGAAATTTAAAATAGAGATAATAAGTTACCTATGTCTATGTGCTTATTGAAGCATAGTTCACATGAGTCAAGGTATCGGAAAAGCGTAAGTGTCAATAATCAAATTGAGAAAAGTAGTATATACTGAAATACTGAGCTTTCATGAAAAGAACAACTCTCTGTTCTTAAAGACATGTGGATGACTCTACACAAAGTGACCGCATCACAAAACAATACTCCTTGATCTCACTTATAAAAGAACGATTAAAAAGTCAAAACTTAAAAACTGGATCTGAGGTTGGGAGATCAGAAGGTATGGGTCCACAGGAACATGCTTCAATTGTGTTAAGATACATTCTGGGGATGATTTATTCTGCACAGAACAAAGCAAACACGGCCAAATGAAATGCATCCTTTTTTAGGATGCACCATAGGAATCTGGGTGGAGCGTCCATCTCTGAGAAACCTTCCTTGCAATGTCAAAGGCCTTTAGGGTCCACACTGGTGACAAGAGAGGGCCTGGCTGAGTTAAGGGCAGAGGGGGGCAGAGCATACAAACATGGGTGCAACATTCAATGAAATGTGTGCTGAATGGAATTTCATTTTACTGTATTAAACACGTCAGATTTTTTAAATCTTAAAATAAATGGAAGAGATTATAAATGAAATAAAAAAATCAGTGCACATGAAAGAGAATTAGAGGCTATGGGAGGAACACTGGGAGGCACAGGACTGAGATCACTGGGCCCTAGGCTTTGTGTTATCAAATTAAGTCCCAGATTATCTTGGAGCTGAGTTCACATTTTCAGTTCACCATGCTTGGGACACCATGCCATAACTTGCAGATGTGAGTGAAGCTATCACACACATTTTTTATGTGTGTTGGTATTCTAATGGGCACCCTGTCATCCTGTCAGGTGTATTTCCATTTCTGTCACATCCCAAGTCTAGGGACATCTCTCATCCGAATGGCCTTTCTTTTTCACCCTATATACACTTCAATCACTTCTCCAAGGATCTCTGTATTGACTTATATGTGGCTCATTTTCCTTTTCTGATGATCTAGCTATTTTGTGGAAGTTACAATAAAACAACTTAATAACAGCAGCACTTCAATATATTTTCTTCAGTCTAGTTTTTACTGTGGTTTCAAGGAAGACAATACATGGGATGGATCAAAGGTGGCAGGAAAGAGTATGAATAAATGGGGGTGGAGAACAGACAGGAACACTTGCAAACTCAATTTTCCCCAGTGATAGAGGCCAGAGAGGCGATATTAATGGTGTTCTCCTGGGTATCATGTACCACTCCAGCACATTTTAAGTCTCTGCAGTATATATTTCATATCAGGCCTTAGAGTCTCCTCCATTCACACTGGCAAAAGAGAAAATCCCTGGTTTAATGTACTGCACAAGCAAACTCCAAGTCACATGCCTGTAGTCTTGATGATAGATAACTTGGGTAATATTTACATTTCTTTTAAGTTGACCTTGAATATGAGCCTATAGCATGTGCCTAAAGTACCCAACCTAGACAGTGTTCAAGACTTTGAGAAGGTTTGAATGTATTTGGAATGCAGGATGTTCCATGCTTACAAGACCCTAATTTCTTGATCTTAGAGCATATGCTATTGGTATTCTGTTCAGGAAATTTTCCCCTGTGCCCATGTCCTCAAGGGTCTTCCCCAGGTTTTTTCTATTAGTTTCAGTGTGTCTGATATTATGTGGAGGTCCTTGCTCCATTTGACTTGAGCTTAGTACAAGGAAATAAGAATGGATCAATTTGCATTCTTCTGCATGCTGACCTCCAGTTGAACCAGGACCATTTGTTGAAAAGGCTATCTTTTTTCCACTGGATGTTTTCAGTTCCTTTGTCAAAGATCAAGTGACTATAGGTGTGTGGCTCATTTCTGGGTCTTCAATTCTATTCCATTGATCTACCTGCCTGTCACTGTACCAATACCATGTAGTTTTTAACACTATTGCTCCGTAGTACTACTTGAGGTCTGGAATACTGATTCCCCCAGAAGTTCTTGTACTGTTGAGAATAGTTTTAGCTATCCTGGGTTTTTGTTATTCCAAATGAATTTGAGAATTGCTCTTTCTAAATGTATGAAGAATTGAGTTGGGATTTGATGGGGATTGCATTGAATCTGTAGATTGCTTTTGGCAAGATGGCCATTTTTACTATATTAACCCTGCCAATCCATGAGCATTGAAAAATTTTCCATCTTCTGACGTCCCTTCGATTTTTTTCTTCAGAGACTTGAAGTTCCTGTCATACAGATTTTTCACCTGTTTGGTTAGGGTCACATCAAGATACTTTATATTGTTTGTGGCTATTGTGAAGGGTGTCATTTCCCTAATTTCTTTCTCAGCCTGTTTACCCTTTGAGTGTAGGAAGACTACTGATTTGTTTGAGTTAATTTTATATCCAACCATATTGCTGAAGTTGTGTATCAGCTGTAGAAGTTCTCTGGTGGAGTTTTTCTGTCACTTAAGTATACTATCATATCATCTGCAAATAGTGATAATTTGACTTCTTTCCAATTTGTATACCTTTGACCTCCTTTTGTTGTCTAATTGCTCTAGGTAGAACTTCAAGTACTATATTGAATAAATATGGATAAAGAGTTTCAAGTCTCTAAGATCAAGAGTTGATAAATGGAACCTCATAAAATTACAGTTTCTGTAAGGCAAAGGACACTGTCAATAGGACAAAATGGCAAACATTAAATTGGGAAAAGATCTTTACCAACCCTTCCCTTGGATATTAGAGGGCTAATATCCAAGATATACAAAGAACTTAAGAAGTTAGATTCCAGAGAGTCAAATAAGCCTATTAAAAATGGGGTTACAGAGCTAAACAAAGAATTTCCACCTAAGGAATATCGAATGTCTGGGAAGCACCTAAAGAAATGTTCAATATTCTTAGTCATCAGGGAAATGCAAATCAAAACAATCCTGAGATTTCACCTCACACCAGTCAGAATGGCTAAGATCAAAATCTCAGGAGACAGCAGGTGCTGGTGAGGATGTGGAGAAAGAGGAACACTCCTCCTCTGCTGATAGGATTGCAAGCTGATACAACTACTCTGGAAGTCAGTCTGGTGGATCCTCAGAAAACTGGTCATGATACTACCAGAGGACTCCATTATACCACTCCTGGGCATATAACCAGAGGATTCCCCACCATGTAATAAGGACACATGCTCCACTATGTTCATAGCAGCCCTATTTATAATTGCCAGAAACTGGAAAGAACCCAGATGTTCCTCAACAGAGGAATGGATACAGAAAATGTGGTATAGTTACACTATGGAATACTACTCAGCTATTAAAAACAATGAATTCATGAAATTCTTAGGCAAATGGGTGGAACTGAAAAATATCATCCTAAGTAAGGTAACACAATCACTAAAGAACACACATGTTATGCACTCACTGATAAGTGAATATTAGCCCAGAAGATCAGAATACCCAAGAAACAACTCACTTACCAAATGATGCCCAAGAAGAAGCAAGGAGAGGCCCATGCTCCTGAAAAGGCTCAATGCAGCAGAGTAGGAGAATACCAGGACAGGGACGAAGGAGGGGCTTGATTGGGGAACAGGGGGAGGGAAGAGAGCTTATGGGACTTTTGGAGAGGGGTTCCAGGAAAGGGGAAATCATTTGAAATGTAAATAAAGAATATATCTAATAAAAAATTAATTAAATTAACATAAAAGGCCCTAATTTCTTTTCTTCCTTTTTTTCTTCATTTTTTTATTGGATATATTCTATATTTACATTTCATTTCCCTTTTTCTGGTTCCCCACCCCCCAAAGGTCCCACATGCCCTTTTCCCTCCCCCTGCTCCCTCATCCACTCCTTCCCACTTCCCTGTTCTGGTATTCCCCACATTGGTGCTTTGATCCTTTCCAGCACCAGTGTCCACTCCTTTCTTCTTGTTGGACATCATTTGAAGACCCGAATTTCTTACGAGGCTTTGAGGGGAATGCCAAGGCGTGCACAGCCAAAGATGAATACATACGTTTATCTCCAAATGTTGTTAGTTTTATCTTGTTTCCCAGTCTGTGGAGGGCTATAATTGTCCAAGTAATTCTGTGAGAAGACCTTGAATATTTCACTTCAGCCTTGAACAGTGATATGTTTAGGCTTTTAGCTGTTACCTATTTTTTTCTAGCTGATTGCTTAATTCAAAAGAGCTGGGTGATGAATTCTGAGAACATTTCCTGTTGATGCATTTACTACTCAGCTATAATATCAACTCGACACAGCCTAAACTTCTCAAAAGAGGGTATCGATTGAATAATTGTCTCACTTCGTACATCTGGGAGAGTGGCTGAGGGACTATGTTGGCTTGATTGACATGGAATATATGAACCCACTATGGGCAGCACAAGTTCCTAGGCAGGTGTCATTGCACTGTATAAGAAAGCTAAGTGTGAACCTGTGAGTTCGCCATCAAGCATAGTTCCTCCAGGCTTTCTGCTACTCTTTCCTGTCTTCTGGATCCACAATTGAAGGTAATCCATCCTAGAATATGAAACAGTTCAGCCTTCTGTTTCTGACCTTGACATTCTGAGCTGACACTGCTCAGGGATGGACTGTGAACTGGAAGTGTAACATAAACCCTTTCTTCCCCAATGTTACTTTTGGTCATGGTATTTGTCACAGCAACAAAATAACACTAGAACAGAGTCCCACCAATAAGAGTAGATTTATGGGATTTTTAAGTGAAAATTGAGGCTTCATGAAGACTATATTTTCTTTCACTCTTGAGGGTAGAAATTAATTACTTTATTTCTAGAAAGTGGTATTTGTTTCCTTCATGCATAATTGGAGAGGCAATCAAATAGTATGTTACATACTAAGCAACTGAGATTTTTACTAAATATAACTCCTATGTGACAAAAACCAGGCTTGAATGTCTTTTTTTAGTAACAAATAAGCTTTTATCCAGGCCTGAAATAAGAATCCAATTATTACTAATGTTTTTCCCTTTAATACTGGTAGTTGGTTTCACTAGAATATTCTGAGTTGAGAATACTTCTAGTTTTATGTAATAAACAAGATCTTCTTTTGAGACCTACTGACAGCTTCAAGTGAAATACTCATGTCAAAATTCTCTGAGTTTCCAAATCAGCTGATGTCATCATGAGATGAAGTAAAAAGAAGGAATTGGAAGAGACCTAGGGTCTTGATGATAGGAGAAAAACAGAGAGCTGGACTCAAACATCAGGTGATATGCTTAGCTCAGAGCCACATGACAAATGTCCATTTAAGTGGTCTCCCTCTGAATGTTTTTCCTCATCCAGTGATTAAGTTGACTAGAAATAACTTCTCTATAGTCTCAGGTCTAAGATTGAAGCCAGAGTCTTTCTTCTTCCAGAAAGCATGGCATAAAGCTACTCATCATTAACTGAGCCTTAGGGGCATGTTCCTGTCCTCAGCCTCAGATCTCAGTGGTTTTCCTGAAGGGAGCATACCCACCTGTTGGTAGACAATTTCTGAAGTCAAGTATATATATACTGCCATTATTTTGTTGTCTTCTTCCCTATTAGAGTTGCTTTTTCTCTATTTTGCATTTCCCCTGATCTCTCTTGGTTCTTTGTTTATAAGTTTGGTACTCACCACTAACTTGGATAGCTCATCTTCTGCAAGCTGAGACATAATCAACCAACACTTATAGACCACTTATATACCAAGTATGTATCACATGTCACTTGATCATGTGGTTTTTTGAGATATAATATAATTACACTTCTCCCTTCCTGTTTGTCCTTTTAAACCCTCCCATATACCCCTCTTTGCCCTTTTTTTCAAATTCATGCCTTCTTTTTAAAAATTATTACATTTATATATAATAATGTGATTTTAATCAGTGTTCATTGGTTTCTTCATCTCAACAACATGTAAGATATGTAAGGAGACAAGTCCTGTGCCGCCCTGCAAAGCAACAACAGCAACAAAACTCTAAGATTTAAAAACAACAAATTATCTGCTAAAGTTCTCATGCTAATTGACAAGACTGTCTAGATTGGAGGTTTCTTGCATCCTTAGCTCAGGGATTTTCTCTCTCTCTCCAGAGATGCCTCTGTACTTCTAACACTTGGAGAAAATTAGTGAGAACTCTGAATGGCAACTCTCTCTTCTCTGCATTGTCTCTCATATTTCTTTGTTTTACATACATATTCTGATGAGCCAGAAGACACAAAAAACACTTGCTGTCCCTTTGACCTCCAATTACTGATTAATAAATCGCTTCATAAACCAAGATGTCCTTTAGCCTTCTCTGACAAATCAAACATCCCTCTGTGACAGTAAGGATTCATGCCTGTCATGTGTCACATAGCTTTGTGTCTTGAGAAACTAAATTCTGCCATTGCTTAACAGGTTGCCCAGCAGGACACTACTTTCAAATCACCCACAATGTTGGCATTTCCTAAATGGTGGGGGAGTGGGTACAGCTAGGTGGGGTATATGGCAGAGGAAGGGGTGGCCCTTTGAATAACCTAGTGGACTGGCAGTGACTTGCTAGCCTTAAACATGTGATCTCATGTATATCATTGCCTTCCAAAAAGGACAAAGTAGGAACCTCTGAAGTCAAAGGCACAGTCATGAGAACAGAGATATTGCAGTGAATATAGCTCATATTTCCTAGCTGCCAGTCTAACTATATACATTTTGATGATAAGAAAATTTCCCCATCTCTTCTAAGCCAAGACCAGTGTCTGACCAAGTGCTACCAGTTAAGGAACTTAAGATTCATCTTCATTTTTTCATTAATGTATTTATTTATTTTTAATTATTAATTTTACATACTGATCACTGCCCCCGTCTTAGTCACCCCTTTCCACAGTCCTTACCGCCGCCTTCTCCTCTGGCCAGGTGGGAGCTCCCCTCGTTATCCTCTCCACCCTGGCACTTCAAGTCTCTGCAAGAGTAGACCCATCTTCTCCCACTGAAGCCTGACACGGCAGCCCAGCTAGTAGAACATATCCCAAGTACAGGCAACAGTTTTTGGGATAGCCTTGGCTTCAGTTGTTCAGGATCCACATGAAGGTCAAGCTGCACATCTGCTACATATAAGTGGGTAGACCTAGGTCCAGCCCATATATGTTCTTTGGTGGGTGGATCAGACTCTGAAAGCCCCAAGGATCCAGGTTAGTTGGCTCTGTTGGTCTTCTTAGGGATTTCCTCTCCCCTTTGGGACCTACAATCTTTCTTCCTTTACTTCCATAAGAATACCCAAACTCCATCCACTGTTTGACTGTTGGTGTCTGCCTCTGTCTGAGTCAGCTACTGGGTGGAGCCTCTTGGAGGACAATATGTTCCTTTCTGCCAGCATAACAGAGTATCATTAATAGTTTCAGGGTCTGGTACTTGCCCATGTGATAGGTCTCAAGTTACCCCTGTTATTGGTTGGCCATTCCCTCAGTCTCTACTCCATGCCTGAATTTCTTGTAGACAGGATAAATTTGGGGTTGAAGGTTTTGTGGGTGGGTTGGTGTCTCTATCACTCCACTGAGGTTACTGCCCGGCCACAGGAACAGAGGTGAGAATCTTGCAGAAATCACTCTTATATCCTGGAACTCAGTAAGTGATGGAATGTAAATCACACTATAACTGCTTCAAAATTTTCTTGTAAGTCTCTGTTGATATAACTTTTGTGAAAGTGGTTAATGAATAGTAAAAAGCTCACCATAGCAAGCTAAAACCTCAGATATTTATTCATTCATTTCAATACTCTTTAGTTATTGGATAAAATGCTAGTTTTGTGCCTTAGAAAAATTCAAAGTCAGGCAACACAGTCCAAGTCAGAGACAGCCCCTGCTGCAATTGTTAGGGGACCCACGTGAAAACCATCCTGCACACTTGCTACATATATGTAGGGGTCCTAGGTCCAGTTCAGACATTCTTTTTGGTTGGCAGTTCAGTCTCTGTGATTCCCCATGGACCCAGGTTAGGAGAGGTGGTTCAGTGGATATGAGCATTGGCTGCTCTTCCAGATTCTCAGAATGGGCATGGCAGCTCACGACTGTCTGAAACACTAGTTCCAGGGGAATCCTCACACCCTCACATAGATATACTTCCAATGGAGTAAATATGAACTTTAGAGACAGTGTATTAGTTGATTGTAGAGAGCCTTATTGAGGTGCCATGCCACCTGGCAGGAACTTGAGATTGACCAATATGATGTTCCTCTCCCAGCCTTTGAGCGAGAACTCCTGTGTTAGTCATAATCCCCTCCACCTAAAGTGTAGTGCTCAGGCCAAGGTGAAGTCTATTGTTCCTCAAGGACCTTCAGTTTCCTGAGAAACACTAGCCACCTGTGGAGCAACTGAACTGATTCTGCTGAGAAGCTTCCAGCCTTTAAGGAAGGGTTTTCCTCTGCCTATATATTGGGAGTTCTTCATTAAACTTTGAGAACATGAATAGCAGGTGTTATCTTGGTCTCCTTCTCTTTTTGCTGCCTTCCCATACATCCCCAGCTTCCCTTCCAGGTAACCCGTTCGATGTAACTGCAGGCAGTTACAGTTAATGTAACTCAAGGGAAAAACTACAAGCTTGGTCTTGGTGATGGCTTTCTGCGCCTGGAAGATGCCGTTAATCTATAGAAAAGGAATGTTTGCCTCAAGCCTGTGCTGAGTGTTTTTCTGTACCTATTCTATGGAGCAGAGCTTTAGAACCAAACAGGGCTCTTTCAAAGCCAGGATGGAGAGCTCACAAGCAAGGCAATTTCAGTGAATTTACCTTGCTTCTTAGACTTTAATTTGTTCACCCACAGAATCTTGCTCTTAAAGCCTTACTGGGCTATTTTTTTTATATACAGTATAAATAATTTCCATATGAATTCCTTGAATGAATGAGCAGTGTATTTATACATATAGAAACATATTATATTTTCAGTGACAAATAGCTGTAATCATCTTTCTGTTAATCACATTCCACCAACTTGAGTGAATAATATAGCATTTTGTGTAGAGTGAAGAAGGGTATTAAAGAATAAAACTGAATGTTGAGGGCGTTTTCCTTTAATTTTTCAAAAGAGCAGGTCCTTTATCCTAGAGTCCTTTTTAAGTCACTCCAGAGCTAAGTCCACTCAGAAGCAGGTTTGAGAGAAGACAGTAGTCCTTGGATGAGTCTTTTAAGTTTCAAAGGCTAACTGTGTCGGTTGCTGCCCGTTCTAGGCTAAAGCAACCACCTTTCCTTTAAGGCAAAATCTAACACATTAAAGTCTCTTCATTTCAGAAGTCAGAAACAAGAATGACTTCCATGCATAAATAGACTCAAATTTAGAATTATGCAGCTGTACATAAAGGACTTTTATCATAAAATATATAATTTAACCACAAAACTTAGCTTTCCCGTCACTAATGGTATAAAATGTTTGAAATTGATAGGTCAAAGATCAATTTGAATTAGAATCTCTCAAAGGTGTGTGCCAGGTAAGGGAAACCCATAAAAAATAGTAACCTCAAATATTTTTAGGTACCCAAAAGCGATGAATTTGAAAAAAAAATAAATAAATAAAATAATTGGGTGGTGTTGGTACAAGTACAATTTAATGTAAAAAAATATGTTTGGTATCAAATGATGTCCAAGAAACAGGAAGGAGTAGCCCCTGGTTCTGGAAAGGCTCAGTGAATCAGTGTAGGGGAATACCAGAACAGGGAAGTGGGAAGGGGTGGATGGAGGAACAGGGGGAGGGAAAAGGGCTTATGGGACTTGTCGGGAGTAGGGAGCCAGGAAAGGGGAAATCATTTGAAATGTAAATAAAGAATATATTGAATAAAAATTTAATGATTAAAAAAATATGTTTGGTACTCAAACATTTACAAATTCTTACAGATGTTGTGCTATCTACCTACAAAGGCAGCATGCTTTGATAAGTCTATCTGACATCCTGATGTCTAATGATAGCTAGGTATAATAATAACAATAATGTAAAATCAACCAACCATGTATGATTATGAAATTGAAATAAAATGAGGGGCATGCATATGTTTTGTGGAGAACTAAGTGTCCCTACATGCTTGGACCTCTTTAACTACTCCCTTACAGTTCTCCCTCACATAGAAGCTCTCCTGTCTGCTTTGCTTGGGCAAAAGCAGCATCAAGAATCTCTCCTTGTTGGTAACTCTATTATACTGGTAGTTGGTCATTGCAAGACATTATTACATACTGAGAGCCCCTAGATCTATAAGTGTCACACATATAATCCCTTTTATTTTATGAAAAATTTAGATAATGCTTATTCCCGAGTAAAGGGGAGGAAACATTAAGATGGAGAGAGGCTGCTGGGTTCAGAAAGTTGGAGTTTGCTGATTTGTGTTCTTCTAGGTAGTGGCAGGTCCAAGTGCATTCCCCATCCTTTGAATTAGAGATGTGCTTACAGCGTCAGAGGTGATCTTCAACTTGTTGCACATGAAGTGGCAATATTCTCAAACAGATACTACCTGTAAACAGTACACATATTGTGATTCCCACACTTGTAAAATAATAATAAAAACTTTTAAAAGATGATAAAGTAATAAAATACAGTTAAGCAAAGCCTTTTCAGAAGACATGAAGGAAGATGAAAATCTTAACATTAGGATTCATGTTCCTTGAGGAGATTACAGCAGTATTTGCAATATTGTGGCCCAAAATATATGGCCTTAGTTGGTTATGAGATAATATTGAACGCTCACTAATCATCACTCCTAAAAAGTGTCAGGTTATTAAAGACCAAGATGCATAGGAAGAAGTTGGGAATATATAAAGCCAATTACAATATGAAATTCATCCATGAATTCTAGAGTACATTGACATGAACTGATCATCAAATATGACTATTTTCAGTACTGTTATTAGTGGCAATCAGTACACTTTGGAATACTTACAGACTGGAATACTTCATGACATGAAAAGCCACTCATCAGTATTTACTTCTATGTGGGCATTGCTAAAGGCTATGTATGACTTCTCTCATATAAATAACTATGACTACTGTGATGCTTTGAATATGCTTGGTCCAGGGAGTAGCACTATTAGGAGGTGTAGCTTTGTTGGAGTAGGTGTCACAGTGTTGGAGGAAGTGTGCTCCTGTGGGGATATGGTTTGGGACCCTCTTCCTAGATGCCTGGAAGCCAGGTTTCTCCTGCGTGCCTACAGAACAAAATGTAGAACTCTCAGCTCCTCCTGTGCCATGCCTTCCTGGATGCTTCCATGCTCTTGCCTTGATGATAGTGGATTGAACTCTGAACCTGTAAGCTAGCCCCAATTAAATGTTTTTCTTTATAAGAGCTGACTTGGTCATGGTGTCTCTTCACAGCAATGAAAACCCTTATTAAGCCAACCACCCATTACATAAAAGTATTATCAATGCATTTTTGTGACTATATTAATAGGTCATGATACATAAACAGACTGATATCTATCTATACTTATAGCAAAAATGTTACCCATATACACTAAGATAGCTGCAGGAAAGCCAATATGTAATACCATTTACAATGGAACTACTAAAGGATGGGAACATCAAAAGATCTACTGAAGATAAGTAATGAATTGTAATACCTTCCTACAATGGAATCATATGTAGTAATGAAAATAAAATACAGCTGTAAGTTTCAACATGGATGGATATGGCCAAAATGCTGTATTAGTCAGATTGCTGTCAATTAAAAACTTGGGATAATCTCTAAAGAGAAAAGGGGTCAGATTGGTTCGTGATTTTCTAGTGTATCAGTCTGTGACTGTACTGCCTTTCACTTTGACAGAGGCTGAGTATCATGGCAGAAGCACATAACGAACAAGAGATAGAAAGGGTATTGAGTCCAACTGCTCTACACCCCCTCCCATAGTGTGCCCTGTCAGGTGAAGAGACCTCCCCGGATTCCTTCCTTAGGTTCCATCGCCTCAGTGGTACAGGGCTGAGGGTCAAGTCTCTACCAAATGGAGCTTAGGAAGCACCTGGGAGTCAAGCTGCTGATTACTTCACAGGGGCAAAGAGTCAATCAATCACACAGTTCTACACCGAGTGACTCCACTTGCACAGAATACAGAACACTTACATAGATGCATTATTCATTTCCAAACTGAGCCCAGTGGCTACTTCTGACAGGAGAAGGGTTACAATGAAATCTGCAGTGATCAGACAGAAATTTTCAAAGGGAGTATTTTATTAATTCTTTGTTTTCCTTAAAATGGGTAACTGCGGTGTGGGATTTCTCCTGCTGCTGAGCTGAGCCTTTACTTGGTTTGCATACTTTCAAAGATGGCTCATTCATATGGGCTCAATATGTCTTAAAACCATTTTGCAAACTCCTTTCAAGGAAGCTTCAAGAGCGTTCCATATTTATCCGTGGTGATCCCGGACAGAGAGCCTACTGCTTTTCTCATTGTTTCTGATCTCTTTGGACTGCTTTAAAATGTCCCACTCAGCAAACAAGCTGTGAGTAAAAGCCTTGGAGAAAGGCAGCAAATCAGAAATGCAAAATGCCCTCGCTGATTAATTTATGAAAACGAAGTTTCCAGCCTGCAAGAACCAGGGGCAAAACAAAACAATAACTCACCGGGGGTCCATGAGCCCCGGAGCTTAGCACTTGGCCATGTGTGACTATTTATCACTTTGGGTCTCAAATCTGAATGATATCCATCATGCTGCTTGCGAGGGTGCCAACTGAATATAAATTGCCCTTTCCGGGCATCAATAGGCCTCTTTCTGCCAAGTGATTTGATAGTTCTTTTATTTTAAAACATTTAAGATGGATTATAAAACGAGAGTATACATTTTGGAGCTGTTTAGAAAAAAAAATCAATTCAAGCTGCATTTAAGGACAAAGAGAAATCCTTTTGTTGTTTCTGGTGCCTTGTCTCACTTGATAGAGCAGTCCCACATGAAGCAAACATTCACCCAAGGACAATTTAGCTAATTGCTGGTGGCTAGCCCACTAACTGAGGCTTAGTGTTCACACATTCACCACCCGCCTCACTACCTCTAGCCACTCAGAGACAGCACAGAATCTTCCTGTATCCTCCTCCACCCCCTGAAAAGGAATCCTCAAAGCCCTGGGTAATCTTTATAGTTTATAGGGATTGGATTTTGTTTGTTTGTTTGTTTGTTTGTTTTGCAGAAATTACCAAAAGTGTTGGGAATCAAAGTTCAGAGAACAGAGAGTTTTCAAAGGAAGCAGAGCCAGTGGGGCTCACACACAGAGATAGCTACAGCAGACCTGTGTTTTGTGAAGGGCCCTTGAGGTGCCAGGACACCAGCTTCCCAGGGTAGAGATATTGCATGAGGAATGTGAGACCCCTTGGGGATCCCTGCTTCACCTCAGCCACTGGGGGTGCGGGGGCAGTTAAGTCCCTGCTGTGGCTTAACTGTCAGCAGAAATAAGATAACCACAAGTCCCTCCTGAGGTCAGTGTGACAGATGGACAGAGCACACGGTGTTGTGACACACAACACTATGCAACAAATCGAGAGCCTGAGTGGAAAGCATCAGTGGGAGAACAACTTCTTATGTTTTAAGGTCACAACTGAGTGTCAGGTCAATGCATGGGCTTTCGAATCAAACCAAGCTTAAATCAATTTAGTCAAACCTAAATCTAAATCACAGAGTGTCCATTTCTTAGATATATGACATACATAATTTTCAGAAAGGGAATTGAATTCTTAGGACTCCTCAATTGGAAAGTGGGTAGATGATGAGTTTATGGCTTTGCTATAATAACCATGTAGTAGGGTGGTATTAAAACTTAATTTGCAAGGAATTTAAATGACAACAGAATTCTTTTAAATTAAGGCTTACTTCATATATGGGTGAGGTCTTGAGTTAAAACAGAATGACCAGGAAGAGCTGACATGGACACACAGGCTTCTGTCCCTTTGGCTCTTTATAATCAAAGTTGACTCAAGATATTGAAGACATAAAATGCATAAACATTTAAAGATATACTCTAAAGAAATGAATATAAACTTAAAAATATTAAATTATGTCTCTGGTTTTTGAAATCTAAGTCATTGTTAACTGTAGGTTAAATTTACCTTTGTACTTTAAATCATGTTGATAATCAAATATGTGTAATTCATGATTTTTGTTTTGAAAGAAGCATTGATATTTGATAATTCATTTTGTCCCAGATTTCTTGAAGTGTGAGTAACAAAAGAGCAGAGGAGTAAGAAGGGGAAAGGGAGAGAAGGACACACATAACCCCCCCCCTCTCTCTCTCTCTCTCTCTCTCTCTCTCTCTCTCTCTCTCACACACACACACACACACACACACACACAGAGAGAGAGAGAGAGAGAGAGAGAGAGAGAGAGAGAGAGAGAGAGAGAGAGAGAATATGCTGGTATGGTATATGTGATGGATTATACATTTTATCTTTTGTATGTGTGGTGGTTCTGGCATGTGTGCTCACAAGTGTGTGCCTGTGCCTATGCCTCTGTGTGTGTGTGTGTGTGTGTGTGTGTGTGTGTGTGTGTGTTGGGAGTCTTAGATTACTCTTTCAGCAGAATCAGTCTGCAGTATGTTATAGCTAATGGCCATCCCGTGCACAGTAGAATTCCAGTTGCCCCCATCCTCCTTAAGTAACACCTCACGCGATTCAAGCATCATGCCCTCATCTTCTCTCATCCCTCATCCCTGAACAGCCACCATTTGCCTCTCAGCTTCTGTGAGTCACATTTTTCTTACCCTTGAGGTCATGCAGTATTAGTCTTTCTATACCTGACTTTTTCACTTCACATAGCTCCCCAACGGCCCACCATGTTGTCAGACTGATGGGATTTATGTAACATATGAGCACTGTGGTCACTGGGCTTGTCGTTATTTCTATCTCAGTCCTATAAACAAATATTGGCATGATCCATCCTTGAAAATGACTCCTCTGGAGAAAATACAAAGCATGATGGTTGTGCTTATTTTCACCTCTCCTCAGACTGTGATAGAGTCCTAAATGATTGGACAGAGCTCAAAGAACAGGTAGTTCCTAAAGATGGGGTATGTGGGCATGGAGGGATGGCTCAGTATTTAGGAGCTTGGCTTACTAGAGGACCGACCTGGATTCAGTTCTTAGAAGCCACATGTCCCAAACTTTCTCCCTTTCTCCCTTTTCTGGCTTCCACAGGCACCAGAGACTCATATACATTCTGGCAAGCACTCAAATACATAAAGTAAAAATAAGCAAATCTAAAAAAGAACAAAATAAAGACAGAAAGTTAAAGTGCTCACAGTGTCGAGGAAGCATCGTGGAGTTCCTCTAGGAAGTGCTGACAGTTCTCGTCCCTTCTCAGCCACTATGCTTGCATTAGAGGAACAATGTTAGTTTGCCTTTTGGTCTCTGCTTACCTTTCCCCTCTACCCCACCTCTACCTTCCATGGTTAGCCACACCCATCTAAGGTGCAGGCATGACCAATTACATTTGTTCCACAATCTTATGATTAACATGTTGTTATTGTCAACTTCATGTTCTTTTAAAATATGGTGCATTTTGTTCACCTGGAGGCACCAAGGTATGATGAATCATACATTAGAAAAAAAACTTACCTACACATTCACAGAGCCTAAGAATATCATCTGCTTCTGTCTGGGAACTTGATGGAGCCCTTACGGGCCAATGTTAGATCAGTTTCAACTAGCTGGATCAAGGGATCTGTTTTGGTCTTCCCCTTTGAGGATAGAAAAGCTAACACTACATAGTGTACTTCACATGGTTCTGGGCCCTATAATTTTAAGTGAAAACATTAACTGTGAAAACTTCTAGGTTTGCAAAATTTCAGTTCTACCTACAACCGGCCTTCTTTCCCAAGCCTAGTTGCATGGCAGGAATTGATCAGGTCCCGGAGTTCACCAGAGTCTTGCAACGTGACAAAAAGCACTTCTGTTCTACGGGAACATGCTTCCTACCCAGTCAGAGGCAAGAAACTCTCAATGGTAACATTTCTTACCTGGTTGTGCTTATAAACACGTGGCTAATAAGACCTTCATTTCACTGAAGAAAGATTCTTATTGGACCTTTGCAAATAACTACATCACCATGGGCAGTAAAGAAATGTAGTAAAGGCCAGAGTCAATTTGCAGACAGAGCCAATCAAAATGTGCCTTTATTTTTTATATGTCACACCTGAAGCTCTTCAAAGGTAAAACATGCAGCACATTTTTTTTCTGACAAGAGGTTTGCCCTGAGTTCTGAGGAATCACCTGAAATCAGTTCTGGGAAATGTCATTTGAGTGTTTTCAAATGTCCCAGCAATTGAAGTTTAAAGATAAGTCAAAACGAATGAAAAAAGATTTTTCTCTGACACTCTGACAGATACAAGAGAGTGATAGAAAAAAACATGGTAACACACCGAATAACGCAGTTCTGGGGGCCAGTGCCTCTCATGAAGCGACATGAAAATGCTGAATTGAGAATGAAAGTTCAGATGGGAAGGTGGTGAGAGGGAACGGCAGAGCTAAAGCAACAGATGGGGGGGGGGAAGCGATCAATGTAGACTTTTAAAAATTAAACACAACAAAAATAATCACTTTCAAGTGCTATAAACAATGAAGAAAGGACCAACTGATGGATGACCCAATGGAGTCACAAACGATAGCAAAACAGTTTTTCTCAGACACGAAAAGGCGAAATAAGTTAGTTTAATGGTTTAGCTCTGCGTGATGACCCCACATCCAGGCATACATGATTGTCACAGACTGGATTTGAGAAGTTATTTTAAAATAAATAAATAAATAAATAAAATAAAAGTTGGGATGAAAGCGGGAGGTAGGGATCAATCTGAAAGGCATGAGAAGATGGTAAATACAATCAAAATATTATATGAAATTATCAAAGAATTAATAATATTTTAATGTCAAGAAAGAAACAGAAAGAGATCGGGGTGCACAATGGATGAACAGTACTTAGTGTAGCAATCTACTGCCACTTCCAGAAGAACAATTGGAGGAAAGAAATCCTGAGCATATATAAGATTTTTTGTTTAATCACCCTTCAATTTCCTAGACAGGATATATTTATAAACCACTTTGTCCACAGAGAATTTTCACACACACACACACACACACACACACACACACACACACACATACTTGCAGAATATTTTAGAAAATTTACACAAGAGCATTCACACCACCTTTGAAACCTAGCAGCAAATTATCTTCAGTTATCTATGTACAGAGGAACCAACACTTGAGCTGATCCAAACAATTATAAAAGTAATCAATAGTGAAACAGAAAGGAGCTATTCTCAAACATCAACAACATGAGAGAATCTTAGGCTGCACTGAGCTTAAAAATATAGTGCAAAACTATGTACACTATGAAGCTATAAACAGAAGGCATGTAAACTGATAAGTACAATGATTACTAGTTATATGCAAAGGGAATAATAAACAAAATATAAAATAGCATTGATCCCTAGCGAGGATTACTTTATGTGAAAGGAAGTCACATGGGACAGAATCCACTGAGTGTATATGGTTTATATTATGTATTGTGTACTCATGGTAGGGTATGTGTACATTATAAGTAAATGGAAAGAGAAAGAGAAGGAGTAATTTGGAAAGATTGAACTCAGAGTCTCTTATTTACTGTAGGTATATCTCCAAACATGGAGTTTTATCCTCCAACTGAATGATTTTTTTTTTCTGTATAAAATACTTTGTATGTGCTCCAAGTTGCCTTTTGGTTTTCAACCTTTTAAATGTTCTCCTGTAACTTTAAGGCGATGGTTTCATACAGTTACTGCCACCAAAACTTTCTATGACAATTTTTATATTTCCAAATGTCTCAAATGAGAATCAGAATTGGAGCTTTCCAAACAATTTGTCCTAATGAACTGTGATGTGTGTCTTCCATTTATTTATGTGATGGAGACCCTAAAACAAGAGGCCACGATTTCAGCTCATGGCTAGATCCTTCTCTTTCTGTAGACTGTGCTCCCAGGGCACTACTCAGCTAGATATACTAATATTTATTTTGAATACATCTAAGCCTCTTTGCTTCACATTTTTCTTTTATTGGCATCTTTACTCTTTGAAATGATTTTTACTTGCTTTGTGAATTGAATTGCATAGATTCAAGGCTTGACTTTTTAGAAAAATAGATTTCTGCAGCATGAGAATTCAAGTGTGGAAGAAACGACAGCAAAACTGACTTGAAGAGATTTCTAGAAATATGTATTTGCTCATCTTTAAAAACACTTTGCATGTGTTCTCAGATCTTCAATTTTAACTAGATTCCATTTTGCTCATTTTATTAATAAAATATAAGCAGCCAATTCTATTCGGTTATATACTTTTGTGGGACCTTGAAAGGCAGCCTGTGTTCTGATCAAGCTAGGTTTAAATCCCAGAGACCCAGCAGATAATTCTGGAAGTGGTGGCAGGCAATCTGCCATGATCCCAGATACTAGACTCCTGACAAGAGGGCTTAGCTCTCCAGTACTCTGTGGCCATCAGTCACATAGGGAAGCCTCAAGCCTCTGGTATTCTGTCTGGACTCCACCCACACAGTTACCTGGCAATAACCAGGTGTGCTCCTCCCCACTATTACCTGGCAACAGCCAAATAGGCCTGGCCCACTATAAAAGGGGCTTGCCCTCTCCTCTCTCTCTTATGCTCTTACTCTCTTACTCCTGTTTCCTGTTTGCTTCTCTCTTACCCTCTTGGGCTCTTTTCCCTTCCGCCCTCTCTCTATGTGGTCATGGCTGGCCTCTACTTCTCTACTCTCCCCTTCTCTCTGCCTTTCCCTGCCTCTACTAACCTCAGGTTCACTCTGAAAAATTTGGGTATAGCTTCACTCATCACAACTCTCCTACCAACAATAAACAATTTAAAACCATGGACTGCCTCTTCTCATCTGGATCCATAGTGCTGGAGCAATGGAGGAGGTCTTCCTCTAAAGAGCCATGTCTAGTCTCCAGCAGGAAACCTCTTTGTGCTTCCAGACATGATCTCCACCAAGCCAAGCAGCTAACCGAGCTCTCATCCCTGTGGGTCCCAGCCAGAGTGCTCCTCCTGTCCTTTCCCCTTCAGCCCCAGGCTAGAGCCAGCTCAAGATCCCCACCACCACCACCACCAACTTCTCAGCTCTTTCATGATATCCACCTGTGTCTGCAGTATCCAAGAGCTATAACCTGCTGTCCCCTAGCCTCCATTTGGCCTGGGGACCCGGAGTCAGACTCCACCAGTTCTGCAGGGACCTCTGACTGCACTTCCACACCCCTCCAGGGGTCAAACTTCCCGTGTCTGTGTCCCCCAACATCCTGAGACCTGGCTGGATGCAGGCCACCATTTTAACCCACACACTTTGGATATTAGCCTTCTATTGGATATGGTGTTGGTATAACAGGGGAATTGTTATGCTTGTTAATACCATATATTTAGGATCCCCCCAAAATTCTTTAATCTCCTTGGAAATAAGAGAAAGCATAGAATTCAAGGTCAAAATTACAATTACAGCATACATTGCATTCATAATAAACTTTGATATATGGTTAGGAACAAAGGAAGCACAGATGCCCAAGGTCCTTTTAATTTACAAAGCAGTCTTGAGTGAAGCTACAAGATGCTTCTATGGCAGATGCTCCCATGATAAAACAGTGCAACAGGGTAATCAGCCACAATGCCTACAGTTCTCCGAGGTCAACTTCATTCATACTCTATGTCTAAGTAATGTGTTGCCAAGTCACAGGGAGTTCAGCTCTTACTTTGATTCCTCTGAAGGCAAGCACATTCCCACTGTCTATCTGATGACATTTTCCCCAGTCCTAGGGAAATGGAACTGGGATTACTTGTGTGTCACAGGACTACACACAAACACACACACACACACACACACACACACACATGCACGCACACACGCCAGCCACAATTACTCCCATCTAGAATTCATAAAAGGCTCTATTTAACCCTAAATTTTTAGTATAAAATGGATGTGTCATAATCTTTGTACCTTTTCTTTTGTATTTTGACTTGGTCACATTTCTAAGAATAGATATGGTAGGTCACTAAGTTAACTGTGTCTAAGCACTACGGAAATGTCAGAGCTCTTCTCTAACCAGTACTAATTGTTTTTTACTATGCTTGTGTGTATGAAAGGACTTCTGGTTGTGATTTGGATTTACAATGCTCTGATGGAGGCTTCAGAGATAACTCCTCAAGCATGAGGAGCTGTGTTCAGTTCCTATGTAAATGCTGAGCATAATGGTGTGTGTGTGTGTGTGTGTGTGTGTGTGTGTGTGTGTGTGTCTTTAACCACAGTATTTTAAAGCAGATACGCATAGATCCTGGGGGCTTGCTAGTTGGCCAGGTAACCGAAAAACAGCAGGAGAGACAACATCTTAAAAAAATTCAGGTGGAGAACAATATACGAAGACACTCAATATTAGTCCCTGGCCTCTAGTTGTGAACAGAAGTGGGTAGACATATAAGTATGTGAACACATGCACATGCAATCATCTACTACACACACACATACACACACACACACACACACACACACACACACACACAGAGGGAGAGAGAATGAGAGAGAGACAGAGAGACAGAGAGACAGAAACAGAGACAGAAACAGAGACAGAAACAGAGACAGAGAGACAAAGACAGAGAAATCACTCTGAAGTGATTATATCACTTCAGATAATGATTCACTGTGTACTGATATAGAGTGATATCACTCTGATAATGATTCATTTTTGTTGTTGTTGTTCCAGAAATTTCATTTTATTATCATTTTAATTTTGTAATGAGTTTCCTGATTAAGCTCCTCAGGCTGACCCCAAGTGAGGTACCAATACAAATGCTGGAATTGTTCCATTTCCTTTACATTTATGTATGCTTTAATCATAAGAACTCTTGAATTTGAGACATGATGAAACTTTACCGACTGTCCCAACTCATCCAGCTCAAGCCTGGCTATGCAATGAGAAAGAAAGTGTGTTGTCCTCAGAATACATGCAGTTAAGCACCAGGTAACTAAGTGAAGTGGGCATCAGCTTAGGAATGAGAAAGACAAAGTATGCATCCCTTATGGAAGTAGAATAACTATAAACATTGATCTGTATTGAATTGTTCAGGATAAAAAGAGGATGTAATGTTAAAATATGAAAATTATACAGGGAGGTGGGAGGGGTTGGATGAGGGAGCAGGGGGAGGAAAAAGGGCATGTGGGACCTTTGCGGGTGGGGAACCAGAAAAAGGGAAATGAATTGTAAATATAGAATATATCCAATAAAAAAATAACTTGTGGGAGAGATGCATTAAAGCAATGCAAAACTCACATTTTGGTGAAATAATGCAATAATTGTACAAAGGGATCTTCATGGCCTGGCAGGTAGCAAGAGGGACTAGAATGGAAGTCCCAGGACCACAGTCCTTTCAGCAAAAGGATTGAAATATGCCCCCATGTAATTGAACTGTAAACATTTTAAATTAATAGCAGACTTTTATTACTTTTCAAGAGAAAGCTCCACTGTAGCTTAAATAGATTTTATTTCCAAGTTTGAGACAATAAAAGTTTGTAGTTTTTAAAAGAGCTGACGCCCTTCTGCTGATTCTGTTTTAAAATATTCATTTCTGTTAGCAGATTAGAAAGCAGGACTTAATCTGGGTCACCCGAATCAAAAACATGTAGGAAAATTTAACTAAAATCTGAAAAAGAAGAAAAAAATTTCAGAAGAATGGTTAAGTCCTCTATTTTACATTGAAGAAAATAAGAGTTTGAAGGACTACGGATATCTGAGGTAGATATTTTGGGGGATTTAAGAAGTCATTAGTCTTTACTAAACTTGCCTTTGAAATAAGTTAATAATTGGGATTACAAATTTATTGCATGACCTATAGTTCATGCATGCTCATTTACATGTATATCTATGTCTAAACATACCTTAGATATATTCAAAGTATCTCTTCAATAGGAATTTAAGGACATCCCTACAGCTCAGCAAATGCTAAAGAGAGCAAAGAAAATGAAATCAAAGAAATTAAGGAAAAAATTAAGTAAGGAATGTCCTTTGAGCAGCAGTTGTACCCCTGTTCCCCAATCAACCCCTCTTCCAATTCCCTCTCCTGGTATTCCCCTACACTATTGCCTCAAGCCTTTCCAGGACCAGGGGACTCTCCTCCCTTTGATGTTCAACAAGGCCATCCTCTGCTGCCTATGCATCTGGAGCCATGGGTAACTTCATGTATACTCTTTGGTTAATGGTTCTGTCCCTGGGAGCTCTGGTACTGGGTAGCTCATATTGTTGTTCCACCTATGGCACTGTAAAGCCCTCTAGCTCCTTGGTTCCTTTCTCTAGTTCCTCTATTGGGGACCCTATGCTGAGTTCAATGGCTCGCTGAGAATTTTCCCCTCTGTATTTGTCCTGCACTAGCAGAGATTCCAGGTGACAGCTATATCCAGCACTGGTCAGCAAGCATTTGTGGGCAACAATAATAGTGTCTGGGTTTTGTAAGTGTATATGGGATGGATCCGTCGGTGGGGAAATTTCTAGATGATCTTTCCATCAGACGCTGCTCCACACTTTGTCTCTATCTCCTTCTGTGAGTATCTTGTTCCTCCTTCTAAGAAGGACCAGAGTATACATACTTTGTTCTTCCTTCTTCTTGGGCATCATTTGACATGTGAATTGTGTCTTGGGTATTCCAAGCTTCTGGACTAATATCCACTTATCAGTGACTTCATATCATGTGTGTTCTTTTGTGATTGGGTTACCTCACTCAGAATGATATTTTTCATATCCACCCATTTGCCTAAGAATTTCATGAATTCATTGTTTTTAATAGCTGAGAAGTATTCCATTGTGTAAATATACCACATTTTCTGTATCTATTCTTCCATTGAGGGACAACTGGGTTCTTTACAGCTTCTGCCTATTATAAATAGGGCTGCTATGAACATAGTGGACCATGTGTCCTAATTACATGCTAGAGAATCCTCTGGGTATATGCCCAGGAATGGTATAACACGGTCCTCCAGCAGTATCATGCCCAATTTTCTGAGGAAGCACCAAAATGATTTCCAGAGTGGTTGTGCCAGCTTGCAATCCCACCAGCAGTGGAGGAGTGTTCCCCTTTCTCCACATCATCTATAGCACCTGCTGTCTCCTGAGTTTTTGATCTTAGCCATTCTGACTAGTGTGAGGTAAAATCTCAGTGTTGTTTTGATTTGCATTTCCTTGATGACTAAGGATGTTGAACATGTCTTTAGGTGCTTCTCAGCTATTCGATAATCCTCAGGTGAAAATTCTTTGTTTAGCTCTGTACCCCATTTATTGCTTCCTGTTATTTTTTATGTAATATTTATGTTTGTGTGGTTGTCTTCTTTTGGTTTTGTTGAAAGAAGATTACTATCTTCTTTCAAAGAAGAAGGGTGTAGTAGTCCTCCTTATATTGGCATTTTCGATCAATTATCCTTTGTAGGGCTGGATTTGTGGAAAGATATTGTATAAATTTGGTTTTATCATAGAATATCTTGGTTTCCCCATCTATGGTGATTGAGAGTTTTGCTGGGTATAGTAGTCTGGGCTGGCATTTGTGTTCTCTAAGTGTCTGTGTAACATCTACCCAGGATCTTCTTGCTTTCTTGTTCTCTGGTGAGAAGTCTGGTGTAATTCTGATAGGTCTTCCTTTATATGTTACTTGGCCTTTTCCTCTTACTGCTTTTAATATTCTTGCTTTGTTTAGTACATTTTTTGTTTTGATTATTATGTAATAGGAGGAATTTCTGCTCTGGTCCCGTCTGTTTGGAGTTCTGTAGGTGTCTTGTATGTTCATGGGCATCTCTCTCTTTAGGTTAGGGAAGTTTTCTTCTATAATTTTGTTGAAGATATTTACTGGCCCTTTAAGTTATAAATCTTTGCTCTCTTCTATACCTATAATCCTTAGGTTTGGTCTTTTCATTTTGTTCTGGATTTCCTGGATGTTTTGGGTCAGGAGCTTTTAGCATTTTGCATTTTCTTTGACTGTTGTGTCCATGGTTTCTATGGTATCTTTAGCATCTGAGATTCTTTCTTCTATCTCTTGTATTCTGTTGTTGATTTTTTGCATCTGCAACTCCTGATTTCTTTCCAAGGTTTTCTATCTCAAGAGTTGTCTCTCTTTGTGATTTCTTAGTTGTTCTACTTCCGATTTTAGATCCTGTATGATTTTGTTCAGTTTCTTCACTTGTTTGTGTTTTCCTGTAATTCTTTAATGGATTTTTGTGTTTCCTCTTTAAGGGCTTCTGCTTGTTGACCCATGTTCTCCCCTCTATGCACTCCTGAGTATTGAGCTACCTCCTTGTGCTACTTGGATATGGTGTGTGGTGGCAAAGGGTGGTCCCAAGCTGGACACAGAAGCAGGAGGGCTTCTGCCAGAGGGTTCTGGGCATGATCTTCTGAGCAGTGGAGGTGGTTCGACCTGTGCAGTTAGACCTTTCTGCACTCCTGGGTGATTGAGCTACCTCCCTGCTCATACTTGGGTATGGTGTGCTGTGCCAAGGATAATGACTCTTAGAATGCTTTACACAGTTTTAAAGTTCATCTGCTTTGTATGGATGTCTATTCCAGCCCGGAATTCATTTCAATTGGTCTGTCTTTATTGTGTGATTAAATTAGTTCTTCATATATTCATCTTGTGAATTGTCTTTGTTAACAATATCCTCTGAATAATGAAAGTCTTTCACTCTAGTAATGTTCAATTCCCTCAATGTCTTTTACTACTGCTTGTTTGGTTGTGTAAATGATCATTGCTGACTCGGGATCTGTAAAGTTTTAGCCTTACGACTTCCGTAAAGTTTTTTAAGCTTCTGTATTTAAAATAGGTCTTGGTTTATTTTTGAAGTTCATTTTTATGCAATTTTAATTGATCTATTAATTAATTTAATTCTATTAAATCCATTTGGTTCAAATCTTGAGTTAATTTTACTGTGCTTCTGTTTGGTTTGTGTTTCCCTGATCTGTCTATTAAGGAAAGTGGGGTGTTGAAGTCACCCACAAGTATTGTGTAAGGTGCAATGTGTTCTTTGAGCTTTAGTAAAGTTTCTTTTATGAATGAGGTGCCCTTGCATTAGAAGCATAGATGTTTATAATTGAGAATTCTTTTTGGTAGATTTTTCCATTGATGAGTATGAAGCGTCCGTCCATGTCTTATGGAGATGGGAATGAGTAGAGTAATTCCATCTCAAAACATGGAACTTTCTGAGGCATGTACTCAGAGTAGCATTCCATTTCATTAGGCCTCCCTGTGTCTCTTTACCCTAAAATTAGCAGGTTGCAGAGTGAATATTCACAGTTATTTACTAATTCTGAATATCTTCATTATTCTTTGTATTTATTAAAAATAAAATTTTGTTCTTAATTTCCTCCTGCTGGCTACAGTAGGGCAATGTGGTGGATTTATGTTATATCTTAAAGTATGGTTAAATGCATGAGGTTCTTAGTGGTTTCTTAAATAATTTGTGTGTGTGTGTGTGTGTGTGTGTGTATTTATGTCTACATGACCATGACACAGAAACATGCAGAATATTTTTACCAATTCCTCTCACATCAGAATATATTGTAGCCAAGTTTCTTTCCTAATTGCCTTCAGGAGAGCTTATGGCCCTGCACCCACTACATCATAGACACTGTAAGTTTAAACATATTCATTTGCTACTGATATGAGAACCATGATGTATTTCATTGTTTATCCTTTCAGCCCTGATTCTACATAGATGACTCTTATCTTATTGAGGATCATTATCACATACACATACAGAATCTCATCACAATTATTTTCCATGTCTCTCAAGATAAATGTACGGCTTTGTAGTATTTTTCTCCTCAGAGCCAGCATGTAAAATGAATGTATTATCAGACATTAAAATGTTCTCACACCCCATCTGGAATCTTTGTCCTATGACTGAGACAGATCTCATCTGCATGTGTTACACAGGTCTTTTTTTATTATACTGGGTTCAATTCTGTAGCATTCACAAAAGTGTTTCACACTTGTGGTATTAAAAGAACACATAAACACCCTGTCACAAAAGAACCTCTTTAGTAGAGAATGCTATTTTTATATCTTTGACATAAAACTGAAGTTGATTCAGTTTACACATAGCTTATTTAAGCTGGACCTATAAATGAGACGGAAGAGGCTTTTTCTGACCTGCTGCACTGAATTGAATCTCAGTTCATGGTCTTTACTTTGGGTACCTTGTAGAGAGAGATGCAGGAAGCACTAGTCTTGAAGTTACAGGTACAGAAAGGTGTAGTGGTTCAGAGTAGAAAGTCATGGACATTTTGATTTGAGTCATGAGCTTTACAAATGTCCTCTGGCTTTGAAAAATAGAGTCAATTGCTAGCATCTCATTTTCTGTCTGTAATAGGGTGACAGTTAAACTCAGCTTATGACTTAGTGGAATGCACTAAAGGACTAAATACACACACACACACACACACACACACACACACACACACCCCTCATGAATGTCCATGGCATTTAGCTTAATGTGTATAACTAGGATTGCTAGTCTGAGATGTTCTATTTTCATTGTGATTCATTCAGTGCTTAAAATTTTCCTGTACATTGATTATTTTAATCTACGCTTAGGTTTATCTTAGTTTTGTTACAAGCACCCTGTGTATAACCTCAGGCTACCTTTGGGCAGAGTTTGCCCCCACCTCCTGTTCAACTTCTCAGCTTGCCTTCTGCCTTTGAGGGGGCAATTCTGGCTCAGCTCTCTTTATGCTGCTGGGTTTCCCAGCCTGAGAACAACCTGCTTCCATTGGACCCAATGCAAATGCTTTGACTAAGCAATTATAGCTTCTTTTTACCAGCATGCCTAGACTGTGGAGAAAATAACTCACCAATCCCAAACTCTGTTAAGTCTGTGCAAAGAGATGACTATAAAGCTGCACAGCCCATATCTGTGTGTTAATGAGCTGCCTTGTTTCAATACCTATGCTTCTGCTGGTCATCCTGTGAAGTTTCTGCAATCAGTGATGGTATAGGATGTCTGTTTAATTCTTAGTACTAACAAGTCCCTCTTCTTAGATTCCTCTTGTCACTTCTGTAATTAAAAGCAACCCCCACTTTCCACCACCTCTCTTCTGTGTAACTGCCTTGATCATAATTAAAAATCACTCTGCTCCTCTTCCCACACCCCATTAAAATGGCACAATCACTTTCTGAGAGATAGACTAGATCTCTCAGGATTTCAGCCTTGGCTGTGTCTGCTAAAGCTGAAAACAAAACATGTGCTCGAAAAGCGCCTTGATTTTTTGTATCTTACTCCAAAGGAAAACTGAAGTAAGGTGATTTATATTCATAACTAATGATTGCTCCATTTTCAAAGAGGTGAGCTGATAGAAAATTTCAAAGACCAGAACTGAGGAAAAATACAACTCTTATTTTTTCCAGGTCATGCTTCCCACGATGTCACTTCCAGAGAAGCTTGTAGAAAGCAAAGAAGCACAGCTGAGCACGTGAGAGCCCTGCGAGCTGCGGGCTGGGGGATACCTTGCAGTGTCAACTTAATTGCAGACATCTGGTGAGCTACCGGTTCCCACAAGTCTAGTAAATTAAATAAAGATGATGACTTAGTTTAATCATGAGAAACAAAATATGCAAATAATTGAGGAAGGAGTTTCAATGGTGCCGGAGGTGAGACCACCAGAGACAAGGAAAGAGTGAATGATACCAATTTTTAGAGAATTAAAACCCAGTGAAATATAAATCCTGGCTGAATATCCAGGAGGCATCTTCATTGAAGAGGTAAAATCTACCAAAAAAAGGGAAGGAGGATAGAATATCAGTTCAAACTTTAGGGCCAACATAGAGGTAGTTTATCTAGGGAAACAATGTCCTGGATTAGGTATCATTTTTCTGGCATCATGTGATATACTGAGAGGCATATAGCTTCCTCTACCCAGATATATGTGACTAAGGACAAGGGACTTCTGCTGTTGAGATGTTTTATCTTTTACCCAGGCATAAGTATTTCCTACCTTTGGTGTTTATTTGTTTTCTACATTCATTTTTATCAAAAGTGATTTTTTTCATACAGTATAGTCTGAATACAGTTTCTCCCCACCAGCTCCTCCTCACTTCCACACCCACACTAATCTGCACAAACATCCTTAAGTCTTCAGCTGGTACTGTTTCTTCCCTCTGACTCATTCTGATTTGGTACCAAACACCCCTGAGTGAGATGTTCCTATGCTTCAACTTCTTGGACTCAGACCCATTTCTTTTTCTTCTCTAATTGTGCATAAGGATATTCTGAGAGACAAGCCCATGCTTCATGGTAATGGTCAAGAAATAGAATAAATAGAAATTCCAGGCTTTTGGAAGCTCCTCTGAGGTAGTAGACAGATCTATGAGTAATAAAATTTCATTTCGTATATCATCAATTGCACAATGAATGTTTACAGAGTAGTTTTACAGATTGTCTCAGTGTTTCTATTGCTGGGATGAAACACCATAACCAAAAAGCAAGATTGGGGGAAAAGGGTTTATTGGAGCTACATGTCCATATTGATGTTCTTTATTGAGATAAAGCCAGAACAGGAAATCAAACATGGAAGGATCCTGGAGGCAGGAGCTTATATAGAGGCCATGGATGAGTATTGTTTAGTAGCATGATCCCTGTGATTTACTGAACCTGTTTTCTTATAGAACATAGGCCCACCAGCCCAGGGATAACAAACCCACAAAGGGCTGGCTCCTCCCCAACTGATCACTAATTGACAAAATGCCATACAACTAGATGTCATGGTAGCATTTCCTCAACTTAGGATCCTTTCTCTTTGATGACTCTAGCTTGTGAAATGTTGACACAAAACCAGTTAGTACACAGCGTGTTCACCAAAAAGTCTCTTTTTTTTTTCAAAGCACTAAGGACCCAGCAGTGGAAAAGGAACACAAGCCTCTGCTTCCATGAAATTTGTGTTCTGCCATGAGAACAGATAAATAAAACAAATGGGTCAATCATATTGCATGCTGGAATTGGTAAGTACTAGAAAGAGAAAAAATGGATGCGAGGTCAGCAGAGAAGGCTTCCTTAGAGTGTCCACATTTCAGCAATGAAAAGGAGTTGAGGGAAAAGTCCTGGGGCTACTAGAGGAAATGCATGCCAGCAAGAGATCAGACCACACCAGGGATCTGAGCTAAAACATGTCTCTGGATCTTAGGAAGAGCAGAAGCCCAGGATTGCTGAAGCAGAGTAAAGGGTCCTAATCGAAGTGCAATAAACATAGGAAGCAGATCATATAAAATCTTACAAACTAGTGTTAGAGTCATCTATGCTCCTGTAATGTCAATGATGACCCACTGATGTCCTATAATTAGACAAAGACTTGAATGTGTACTTCATAGCTGAGCAGGCTATGAAAAAGAAGTCAAATTACAAGCAAGGAGACCAATTAAGAGGATATTGAGTGATTCTGATGGTGTGAGAAATACTCTGGTGGGACATGCAGACATGTATAGATTCTTAGAATTTCTTGCCAACCCGGATTCTCTTCTTTCTCCAAATTTCATTTCACTTCTTAGTTGCCCCCAGAATCTCAGTGTTAGTTCTAAATGCTGAACCTACTGTCCACTTATTCAAAACTAACTATCTGCATATTAAAGTCTCTAGTTGTTCCCAGCATATAATACTGTGAAGTATAAAATCTGGCTACTCATTGTGTTGCTAGGGGAGGTAATCCTGAATCACAAGGTGAGAATTTCAGCCAATAGGTAATCATAGGTCGGAGGTATCCAGAGAAATAAAATCCCCACTGCCTTCCATTCCTTTAATGAAAATTTGAGGCGTGATTTCTCAGTGCAACGTTGTAGAAGTCATTCTAAAATGATGGATGTACTGGACAAGGATCCAGCCATTTGCCTTTGAGTGCTGAAGGGGAATACATATGGATACCTGGCACACTCTTGGGAGCCCTGTCGGCATAAGGCAGAGTTAAGCACATAGGGTCCCAAATTCTCCCAAGACAAAGGATCACTGGGCCATGGAATACTTCTTTATCATGCTAATGCTTTCCTAGAACACATTTTGGGACATTTTCCTTTAAAATTATTCTCAGTAATTATAGCCCGACTTTGTATGAGAGAAACCCTGGAGCTTACACCACCCTCTCATGCCCTTGATGTCCCTTAGTTACAGCTCACCAACAGCTCTGTAAAAATGATGAAAGGACCTTAACCTCTGCTGGTCCAGAGTCTATGAAGTCTCCAGTGAAGCAATGTACTTAAAGGCAACAATGTCTGGTTGAAGAAGAATGAATTTTTCTAGAACTGATTTATGACTCTCTGGTTTATGGCTCGTGCAACTGTGGACAGTAGACAAAACATATCAATGGAATGCCCAGAAGATCAGGGATTCTGTCTGCTTATTAGAAGTGTTCTGTACCATAACTCCACCTGCCACATATGGATGAGTTAGGATACAAGGGAACTCTTGAAAGAAGGTTTTATGGTAGGTGTTGTTGACTATGTTCCTAGTAAACAGGAAGACATGAATCATCTTTCACACTCCCATATTTCCTGCCTGATGTCTGCAACTTCTACTTTCAACACAAATACAAGGAAACAGATATGTTTCATTGGGAAAGAAGACAGGAGATCCCTGGATACTGCATTCTGGGTTAGCCAAGCTCTCATCCATATCTTCCCAGATTATAGAAGAATAAATCACCACCAGAAAACCGTTTCTGAACAATTGCAACACAAAACCTTTTCTTCACTTTCTGTAGGGTGCCAGCCATCATTAAACATTTGTTGAACAGAAATAAAACTGTGTTTATTGGGTGCTTCTGGATTTGATAAAATGTTCAAATTTTTTATTTCATTGATCCATGATTAATACCATGGCTGGTACTAAAGAACATTGGAAGCTTTCTGATTGCGGCATGGTGAAATGTATTTTTCATTCTTTCTTTTTTATTCAATATCATCTTCATTTAAATTTCCAATGGTTGAACTTTTTCCAATTTCCCCTCTCCCCAAAGACCTCCAATACCTCCGCCCACCCCCTACCTCCATGTATATGTCCCTCCACCTGACCCACTCCCACCTCCCCCACCTCAATTGATCCTTTACTTGACCAAGGACCACTCCTCCCACTGATGCCCAACAAGGCATTCCTCTGCCACATTTTTTGGCTAGAACCATGTGTACCCCTTGGTTGATGGTTTAGTCCCTGGGAGTCCTGGGGTGTCTGGGTGGCCAAAATCATTGTTCTTCCTATGGGGCTGTAAACCCCTTCAGCTCCTCTGGAACACCCTCCATTGGAGGAGCTCCACCCCACACCCAGTCCAATGGTTGGCTGCTAGCCTGTGCCTCTGTATTTGTAAGGCTCTAGCAGGGCCCCTCTAGAGACAACCATGGCATGCTCCTTTTGGTATACACTTCTTGTCATCCATAGAAGTGTCAGGGTTTGGTGACTGTTTATAGGATAAGTCTTCAGGTAGGGCAGTCTCTGGGTGGCCTTTACTTCAGTCTCTGTTCCACACATTGTCTCCCTTTTGTTACTGTATTTTGTTCCCTTCTCAGAGGAACAAAAGCACCCTTACTTAAGTCCTCCTTCTTCTTGAGCTTCCTGTGCTTAGTGAATTGAAACTTCTTTATTTTGAGCTTTTGGACTAACATCCACTTATTTGTGAGTGCATACCATGTGCATTCTTTTGTGATTGTGCTAACTAGCTCAGGATGGCACTATCTAGTTCCATCCATTTGCCTAAGAATTTCATGAATTCATTGTTTTTCAAGCTGAATAGTACTCCATTGTGTATATATACCACAGTTCCTGTATCCATTCATTAAAGAACCCACGCATCTATGGTCACTTGATATTTGACAAAGCAGCAAAAAACTTCCAGTAGAAAAAAGACAGCATTTTTAACAAATGGTGCTGGATCAACTGCAGATCAGCATGCAGAAAAATGCAAATTGACCCATTCTTATCTCCTTGTACAAAGTTCAAGTCCAAGTGGATCAAGGATCTACACATAAAACCAGACACAATGAAGCTTATAGAGGAGAAAGTGGGGATGAATCTTGAACACATGGGCACAGGGGAAAAGTTCCTGAACAGAACACCAATGGCCTATGCTCTAAGAACAAGAATCGACAAATGGAACCTCATAAAACTGCAAAGCTTCTGTAAGGCAAAGGATATGGTCAATAAGACCAATTGACAACCAACAAATTAGGAAAAGATCTTTACTAACCCTACATCCGATAGAGGGCTAATATCCAATGTATTCAAAGAACTCAAGAAGTTAGTCCCCAGAGAGTCAAATAACCCTATTAAAAAGTGGGGTACAGAGCTAAACATGGAATTCTCAACTGAGGAAACTCGAGTGGCTCTAAAGCACCTAGAGAAATATTCAGCATCGTTAGTTGTCAGGAAAATGCAAATCAAAACAACACTGAGTTTCCACCTCACACAGGTCAGAATGGCTAAGATGAAGAACTCAGGGGACAGCAGATGCTGGAGAGGATGTGGGGAAGAAGGAATGCTTCTTCATTGTTGGTGGGATTGCAAGCTGGTAAAACTACTCTGGGAATCAATTTGGCAATTCCTCAGAAAATTAGACATAGTGCTACCTGAGGACCCAGCTATACCACTCCTGGGCATATACCCAGAAGATACTCCTACATGTAATAAGGACACATGCTCCACTATGTTCATAGCTGCCTTATTTATAATAGCTAGAAGCTGGAAAGAACCCAGATGTCCTTCAACAGAGAAATGTATATTTCTTATCATTATGCAGGCTGTTATGAACCTGTACATAATTACAGGGTAAGCCATAATATTGAATAAATAAAACATTTAACGGAAAATAAAAGCAATTAATTTCTACTTACCAAAGGAGAAGCATTGGAACAAGAATTAACATGTGTTCTTTGGCAATTCTTAACATTGTTAGAATAGCAACAGCATCTGTGGCAATAATAACCACTGAGACCTTAACCTTGTCCTAGCAACATGCATCAACACTGCATAAGATTGTGTTTCAAGATTTCCAAAATAATGCTAGTCAACATTTGCTTTGTGCTTCTTTCCTAAGACTTTCCTATTACACTCTCATCAGTAGATTGGGAAGTTACTGGAAGCTAATACTGCAGCAAAGCCAGGTTGAAACCTAAGAGAAGAGATGTGGAACCTATGTCCTTATCCAATACAACCAAAGCTTGCCAGGTAGCTAGGTTCAAAATTCCTGGAAACTAAGCAATTCAGATAATCTGAGATCAGACCAGCACACTCTTTGTCCCATTTACATAGGAGAAAAAACAGAGATCCAAATAATTAAACTATTACTCCCAACCTGCCAGGGTAACTAAGTGATTATGCCAGACCTCAGATTTGTTGAGGGAGTTTCTTGTCATTTCAGGGCATGAAGATTTGACTCTTAAAAATTATCTTCCATGCTCTTTAATTCTTGTCAAATGAATGTTCTGTGCTACTATACACCGTGATGCCCTCAGGTCATTCTGTAGAAACACAAAAGTACAAAGTTGATGATTGCAATCCTGCTGAAATACCCAGAAATGCTTGAGGGTAGAGACTATGTCAAATGCATCCTAGGATACAGAAGCAGCAAGAATGTCAAGAAGATGTACAGCTAAATGCTCTAATGCAAAAGAAAAATAGTATGCCACAGATATTTTTAAAGGAGAAGGTCCTCATACACAGAGGTTGGTTGTGTGTTATTTGTAAGTAGGAGAACGATTGCCTCTGTGTACTTGTATTTGCCCTGCCAGATTTTCAAACTGGAATATCTTTTCCATGAACCTTCCTAATTGCTGTACTTGGACCATTCATATTTTCCTTAAATTCCCTAGTTCCCAGGGGTTGGGACAGCTTTGCATGTAGCTCTTAATGTAACAACCATAGATGAAAGATACCAACATTTGCGGGATGGGGGAATGTAATGGATGCCACTCTGGGTCATCGACCACAACCCTCATGAGAGGATCCTAATTAGCCTCTTGGTGTTTCCTTAAAATAGACCACTTCCCTTTCTCTGTTAGACATTATTTCATATTCTATTGCCAGGGTCTGTTTGCATTTGCTGTAGTTCTTTCATTATTAATGTAAAGGAGCAATTCAGTGTTTCATGATTAATTTTAAAGTAGATCTTTCTTGTGTAAATAATTGATGAGAATGGTGATCAGAGCAACATGAAGACGGGAGCTGGCACCCAGCCTGCTGACTCCTGTCTTCTTGCTTGCACTGATTTTCCTGTCTCTACCCCAAGACTCTTCCTTTGGTTGCAGCTGGTTTGTATTTTCCAGCTTTTTGTCACTGACTCTTTTAGTTGTGTGTCTACTTATAGTGCAACAGCTTTACTAAAGAAAATGAAACATTTCTTTCCAGTTTTCTTCAATTGTTTATAAGAGGAAAACATGAGGAAGCAGAGGCAGTTATTTCTATCCTCCTGGGGTGTTAAGGCCAATTGAAGATGAATTAGAAACAATCTACTAAAGGAAAAACAACTTATTTTTGTATTATTATATATAACACAGATTTTACAATTAAAAAGAAAAGATGCCAAGACTTGCTCCTCACTGAACTGCCAAATATCTTCTGCCTTTCTCCTGAATTAGCCCCTTTGATTACAACATCCTTAAGTATGGCCACTCATTTGCCTAGAATATATAATATAGAACCTGGACAGCCCATGGGAAGAAGAAGGTGATTGGTAGTCTCTCCGTGCTACCTGGCATACACTCTTCAGTGCTTCTTTCTTTCTTTCTTTCTTTCTTTCTTTCTTTCTTTCTTTCTTTCTTTCTTCCTTCCTTTCTTTCTTTCTTTCTTTCTTTCTTTCCTTCCTTCCTTCTTCCTTTCTCTCTCTCTCTCTCTCTCTCTCTCTCTCTCTCTCTCTCTCTCTCTCTTATTTATTTGACAGAAAAATAAAATGAGTTAGGAGCCAGTTGTTATAACTCCTTAGTAGAAAACAAAAATTGCTAACAGTTGTAAGAAATACAGATGATTACCAGCAAGCATTCGTTGCTCTCTGTTCTTCATTATGAATATAATGTACACCCTTCCAACCATGATAGACCATGCCTTTAACTGAGTTAAGATGAACTCTTAATTCTTCTTTCTTACAGAGGTGAGGAGAGACACAGCAATAGAGGGGGAGAGGAAGGAAGGAAGGAAGGAAGGAAGGAAGGGAGGGAGGGAGGGAGGAAGGGCAAAGCAAGGGACATGGAGAGAAAGGAGAGAAGAAAGAGGGACAATAAAAGACAGACAAATTTAAAGAAAAATTGAATGTCTCTATGTTGGCAGGCTTCCCATGCTGTTTCTCCTCTTATTTCATACAGGCTTATCACCTAAATATTCTCCTCCTGAGCCACCAACAGTACACATTTATGTCATCACACATTCAGTCCAGAAACATGTTCTGTTAATAGTTTGAATGATCTCCAAATGCCCATAGTTATATCTTCCCTGAGACTCAAAGCAGATTCTTATCTGGAATCCACTTGAAAACCAAAACCAAGTTTCACACTCACAACATGAAATGTCACAGACTAAGCATTCAAAAGGATGAAAACTGTAGAAATAAGGAGTGGGACCAAAGCAAAACTTAACTATAGTTGGTAAATAAAAATATTCAGTTCTACAGCTTATGTCTAATATCTGGCACAATGTAGGTGAAGGATATAGCATCTAGAAGCCTTGGAAATATCCTAATCCCTCACCAAACTCAAAGCTAGCTGTGCTCAAATGAATAACTGGACTCCTAACTTTACTCTTGGCCAAGGCTCCTTAATCGGACCCTTGTCCTAAACTCTTCCCAGATACCTCTCATTTTATTTATACCCATTATATCTAAGTAGACAAGGGTTAGTAGACTGGTATTGAATTGCATCATCCTAAGCAAGAAGTGTTGCCTATGCTCATGGTGAAAACCACACATACCCAGTATCAGCACTAACGTATTGGAAGCACTCCTAGAAAAACACAAGAGAAAATTATATTTGTGAGAATTATTTACTGAAATTGGTGCTGATTAGATGAAAAGAGTTTTATAGAATGAGGGAATTAGACCTCATTTTTCTCTGGCTTTGATTTGGATTTGTAAAAATTAATTCTTCCCACATTTACCCATAAAGTTTCATTCATCTGTACTCATCTATATTTTATGTGAAGAGTACAGCCACAAGTCAAACACTTACATTTGATCCTTCAAGACTGGCCATAGGAAATTACAAAGGGCTTTGCTGGATAAGCATCATGGAAAGAGCTGCCATCTCCAATAGTCAACTCCATCTTGCCAAGCCAGTGCATTATGCTAAGCCAGGGCATTATAGATTATGGGAGGGAGTTGTAGTCAAGGAAATATCCTAACTCCTCACCCAACTCAAAGCTAGCTGTGCTCAAATAAATAACTGGACTCCTAACTTTACGCTTGGCCAAGGCTCCTTAATAGGACCCTTGTCCTAAACTCTTCCTAGATACCTCCATTATGACCTCTCATTTTCACCTTTACAAGGGCATTTTTTCCTTTCTCAGACATTGCTAATTTAGTCTTTTCTAAAAGATTATCTTTTTAGTCTTTTCTGTTATATGCTCCATGGCTTCAAAGATAGTCTGTTTGTTTTCCTGGGTAGTGATGTGTAGTTAACCACCCATCTCAGGTCAGAGCCTGGAAGGAAACAGAGTGTGGAGAACCTAATGCAATGTTCTTTTCCTTTTGTGTTCATTTTATTCACATGAAGTGAATAAAATATTGAATATTATATTTTAGCTGATGATTTCTGCACCTTGAAAAATCCATGTGGTAAACTGTGCAATGTAGAAGTTAAGCACTACATGCATTTTGAAAGGGCAACAAGCCACTGATTCTGCAGTACAGCTTGGGGTACTGGCAGATCTATAAGAGCCTCAACAGCTATGCCAATGGGTGATTGTTTGCTGACATAACTCAGAGGGGAAACATTGATCATACAGAAGGTAGAATTAAAATCACATAAACCATCTCAAATCTAACCAGGAAAGATTTCCTAATCATGATTCTCTGACAAAGAGAACAAAGATCTTTTAGGCTCTGTGAAGTAAGATGTCCGCAGAAACTACTATTAACTCTAAGCAGCTATAGCTCACCAAACTGGTTGATAGCTATGCCCTCAGTGAAGAAGAATGTAGAGCCTGTGGATTACTTTGTTCAGTGGCTCAAAAAAATTAATTGTGATTAGTTTGACAATGCCATAATGGAGATAACCATGTTATACTTTGTGAAAGGGTCTGGTAACATGGGTCACTTTACTGCACATTGATTGCTTAGAACTCCCTAGATCAGCCACCACTAAGACAACAGAATATCAATAGCAGTGTTAGAAGTGTGGCGGTTCCTCAGAAAATTGGGCATGTCCCTTCCAGAGGACCCTGGCATACCACTCCTGGGCATATACCCAGAGGATTCCCCTGCATACAATAAAGACACATGCTCCACTATGTTTATAGCAGCCTTGTTTATAATAGCCAGAAATTGGAAGGAGCCCAAATATCCCTCAAAGGAGGAATGGATACAGAAAATGTGGTATATTTATACAATGGAATACTACTCAGCAATTAAAAATAATGAATTCATGCAATTTGTAGGTAAATGGTTAGACCTGGAAAATATCATCCTGAGTGAGCTAACCCAATCACAAAAGAATACACATGAAATGCAATCACTGATAAGTGGATATTAATGAGCCCAGAAGCCCTAAATACTCAAGGCACAATTAGCAAGTCAAATGATTCCCAAGAAGAAAGGAGAGGACCCTGGGCCTGGAAAGATTGGATCCAGTTTTGTAGAGAAACTGTGGAGGGAGGTGGAATGATTGGGGAATAGTTGGGGGGAGAGGAACTATGGGACATAGGGAGGGGGGGAACTGGGAAAGGGGAAAGCCTTTGGAATGTAAACATAGAATATAGAAAATAAAAATTAAAAAAAAATCTTAAAAAAAAAGAAGTTGTTCAGCAGATGTACAGCGTTATACTGTGCTCTCTATGGCCTCCTGGTCCCCTTTGCATCTTTATCCTCAAAAGTGAACAATCAAAGACCAAGGAGAATGCAATAAAGTAGCATCAGCATAAACTCCCCCAACAAGACTTTACTATATTACCAGTGCCATTTTGGGGTAGGGCATCTGTATTATCCAGCCATAGTGTTCTGTATGCCTCCAATCTCTGGGGAAGATAGGGTCATACCCACACTACCCCACCCTGAAACATTGTAGCAGTCCATGCAGGAAATCACCTATCCGTTAGTCTACCCAGTTCTTCATTTGAACTCTTATCTCAAGAAAACCCATGACCAGCCATTAGACCATCAGAGTCATGTGCAGGGGTGAACCAACAGGTAGCCATGCTAAGGTTTTGTGACGTCAGTGATTGACACAAGTGCAGATGAACTAAGGAACAAGTAGTAAAACCCTGACAATCTTTACTTGGTACTTCAAATATATAGCATAAAATTAAGACTAAGGCTCAGGCTGAAGTGGCTGTATCCTGTAAGGGACCAGAGGCCCCATTAGAAGGTGGGAGTTCTAAAGGGGGTAGAAAATTGAACTTTCTGTTGGTGGGGGATGATGGTACAAAGGTAACTGTACTTTTAAACTCCTTGGTATGGAGTTGAAAGACAAAGAAAATATTCTTGGGTTCTGGGACTAAAGTCAAGATGGAGTGCTTGTGTAATACCAGCTACACAAGCATTCTTTTAGGAACATATAAAGCCCCATTATTATGGACTGAATGCATGGTTTGCTGTCTTGTCTACATATGATACTATTTGTCTTCACTCGTAAATGCTGATGTGAACTGTTACAATCCATATCATCTTAATGGACAACAGAGAAAACAGTAAACCCTTCTGACCTATTATCTGTGGCACATGGGTTGGTCTGTCTTCTCACTCAGCCAGCTCAGAGGTTCAGAGCTCCAGCTTAAGGCCAAAATATTTCATTCAGTCTGTTGGCTCTACAGTTAAATAATATGAATCTTTTCCGGGAATGATAAGTTACTTGTCTTTGTCTATTTGATTGGATTTAGAATCACCTAGGACACACACCTTTGGGCATATATTTAATGGTATTTTCAGAGGGAAACTTAACTGAAGACAGATCTACTCTCAACATGGGTAACACCACACTAGGATCTAGAGGACCAGAGTAAATAAATGAGGGACTAGGAGAAATCCTTTGTAATACCAGTATTCTAGATGGTTACTGCTTCCTAATCTGCTGAGATATGAACGAGCAATCTCCAGCAACCATGGGCAGGACTTTGTGAAGTCAAGCATGATCTGGAGACTAAATAAAGCCCAGGTAGGAAGGGCTTTTCTCCTTCCTCTGCTAACTGGCATTTTCATATGCCATTCAGAGACTGCCCCACCTGGGGATTCACCCCATATACAGTTACCAAACCCAGACACTATCGTGGATGCCAGGAGTGCTTGCTGACAGGAGTCTGATATAGCTGTCTCCTGAGAGGCTCTGCCAGGCCAGTCAGGGAAGGTTGATTTTTTTTCCAAAATTCATTAGTTGAATCCAAAGGAATTGTGTCCATTGTCTGCAGAGGTGGGAATCTTTTATTTTTTTAATTTACTTTTTTTAATTATTCACTTTACATCCTGCTCACTGCCCTACACCTGTTCACCCCCTCCCACAACTCATTGTCCTCCCCCTCCCCTTATCCTCTGAGCAGGTGGGGACCCCTCTGTGTAACACCTGTCCCTGGCACTTCAAGTCTCTGCAAGGCAGGGTGCTTCTTCTACCACTGAGGCCAGACAAAGCAGGCCAGTTAGAAGATATTCCATGTGCAGGCAACAGCTTTGGGGATAGCGCCCATTCCAGTTATTCTGGACCCACAGAAAGATCAAATATGTGCAAGATGGCCTAGGTCCAGCCCATGTATGTTCTTTGGTTAGTGGTTCAGACTTTGAGAACCCCAAGGGTTCAAGTTAGTTGACTCTGTTGGTCTTCCTGTGGAGTTCTCCTATTTTTCCATAGAAGTCCCCAAGATCCATCTATTCTTTGGCTGTTGGTGTCTATATGTGTCTGAGTCAACTTCTTGGTGGAGCCCCTCAGAGGACGTCATGTTGCTTTCTGCAAACATAACAGTGTATCATTAACAGCGAGTATTAGTGGTTGGTGCTTGTCCATGGGATGGGTCTCAATTGGGCCCGTTATTGGTTGTCATTCCCTCAGTCTCTGCTCCATGCCATGTCTGTATTTCTTGTAGACAGGATAAATGTTGGGTTGAAAGTTTTGTGGGTGGGTTGGCGTCTCTATCATTCAACTGGCTAGAGGAACAGAGATGAGAATCTTGTGGAAATTACTCGCATTGCCTGGAACTCAGTAAATTATACTATACCTGCTTTAAAATTCTCTTGTAAGTCTCTGTTGATATAACATTTATGAAAGTGGTTTATGAACAGTAAAAATCTCACCCACTGCAAGCTTAAACATCAGATATTCATCAACTCATTTCAACACTCTTTAGGTATTGTGTAAAAAGATAGTCTTGTGTCTTAGAGCTCCTTCTGTATAGAAGAGTGATTGTTTTTGCATAGTCTTTAAGTTCTAAATGAGAACACTGGGCTGTTAGAATCATTGTAGTATTTGATTATGAACTAAAGTATCTAATGTGACACAGTTTATATACTTCCTCTAACCTCAAAAATTTATGGATGTCTCAATCATTTCTCAAATTTCAAGTTGCCTGTCCACTTGAAAAATTCAAGTATTTTAGGTTTGTGAAACAACAAAGATGTGTGTGACAGAGTCTATTAAAGTCTTTCAAGTCCTTAGTCAATCTTGCTTTTCTTCTGTCCTTTCCCATGAATATTCTGAAAATGTTTCATGTGCTTAACAGAATGGAATATTTAACAGAATGGAATGTTGTAAATGGGGGGATAAGTTCCACAGAGATAAGAATCTTTCCTACCTTAAGAAAAAAAAATGTATGCCATCTCTTTCACTCAGGGTGTTTTTCTTAGAGGCAACATTTTAAATTTGACCTGAAAGCAACTTAGTTTATTTGGAAGGAAAGTTGGTTTAGGTTTAAATTTTTTATATGATAATGTGAAGTAATAACTATTTCCAGGATATTAACCAGTTCAGAGCCATATAGTTTCTTCTTTTACCTTCAAATGAAATAATAATTAACAATTATTGTGAGAGTTTTAAAAGCTGGCGTATCAGGTTTCCAAGCACAGCACCCCACCTCGCAGCATTGGCTTGGTTTAGATAACCCACTTGTATAGCACAACCAGTGTATGCCTTTGTGGAACAGAACTGCCAGTCTTCTGTCCTCTGTGGGTATTTGAATACACCAACACAATGTTCATTCCCAATCTACAAAAATAATACTGCATTCCAGCAAGTTCTAACATCTGTGTTTATGTAACATGTGGCTGTGCTATGCTTGGTTGAACAGTAGGAGATAAAGAAAAGTTAAACCGCAGAGTCTTACATCTTGAACATCTCCCAGTACTGAGAAGAAAAATTTGTCTTGCCCTGCATTCCATCCTGACTGTTTGGCAGAATGCAAGACTGCCTGGCTGAGAAGTTGGCTTTAATCAATGAAGAGAAGCTTTCTTACTACGCATCATTTGCTGAGCACCTTGCCAACTAATCCGTGTGCTCTTCTCTGCCAGCCCTGACTCTTGCTCCCTGCTTTTGTTGCTCTCAGTCTTTCCAGCTGTGTCAACTGCAGGACTCCAGATGTTCTCAATTGCTGGTAGATTAGCCATGTGATGAACACCTAAAAGAGCTGCCAAAAATGTCTGGGAAAACACAAGGCTTCCGGAGGGCATCAGGAGCTGACAGAGATGGTCAATTTTTTTCTCTCACTAACATTGTGTCTTAGCCATCATATAGAGAGATGGGGAGAAAGGTCAGTCACTAGTGTGCTTGCTAGGCAAACATGAAGACCCGAGTCTGATGTCAAGAACCTCACTCCTGACCATAGTGGTAAATACACTCAGATGATAAATCCCTGCAGCTTGCTGGTCAATCAGCCTGGCCTACTCAGAGATCTCTAGGCCAAGGGAAAGACCCTATCTAAAAAAGAAGCTTTCTCTCTCTCTCTCTCTCTCTCTCTCTCTCTCTCTCTCTCTCTCTCTCTGTCTCTCTGTGTGTGTGTGTGTGTGTATGAGTGCATGTGCACATAGATATGCACAATATACACACAGACACACCAACACAGGTAGACATGCACAATGCACAGGGGGTTGAGGGCATATAGCAAGAAGAAGCCACAGATGCAAAGACCAAGTTCAAGTTTGGCTTTGTGGTACATGTGAGTAAATCTCAAACTACAAAGAGCAAAAAAGAAGGTTGCTTCAAGTGTGAGCCAGCGTAGACGACATGGCAATACCCTGTCACAAAGCAACGAATCCTCAGGTAAATGGTATTTTGTTCCAAATGGAGTGGAAGGGGTGAGAGAAGAAAATATCCTCCTCTGTGTATCAGAACTAAGACACTGCAAGAAAGAAATAATTAATATAGAAAAACCAAGGCTGATCAAGTATGAGTTTTATTCTGCTACTCAGATAAGTTATGAGCAGCTGTTATGAGACCCTATTCCTGAAGAAATATGAAAAATGTCTACGTACACAAGACAGAGAACTGAAATAGATCAATGTATGGATATCAGCAAAGTCTACCTTATTGAGCCAGTTTTGTTGGGGTTATGTATGTATGTATGCATGTATGTATTATGTATGTATGCATGTATGTATGTATGCATGCATGTATGTATGTATGTATGCATGCATGCATGCATGTATGTATGTATGTATGTATATGTATGATGGGTTACTGACAGGAGCAGAGTAATGCCAACACAGCCGCATCACAGAAGCCCACCTCAGCATGGATGACAGCTTGCAAAAGCATGGAATCTGGAACATACTACACCAATGGCATGTTGGAGAGTATCACTTTCAGGTGGCTCAGCTGGCCAAGCCTCATGCAGACAGCTGTTCTGTTCTGAGAGAGATGCAGACGTGCCTCCCAGTAGTTCTTCCTGCTTGCATGCATTTGGGGAAGGAGGAACTAAGAGACACTGGTCAATTTCAGGGACTTCCTGAAGCTTTTCCTTTGTTTATTTCTTAACAAGTATTTCTGAAGATTGAAATGTTTTCAGGTCAGATTCAGCCCAAACCCGTGTCTAATGTGGCTAGTATTTTTAGCAATAGTGACTTACCTTCTACCTCTGGGAAAACTCTGAGATTATATATACACATAAGTAACATTTTACAGAGAGAGAGAGAGAAATGGAAGTGCATAGGAAGGAGAAAAGAAAGATGGGGGAGATGATATAATTATAGTTTCAAAAAACAAGAACATAGTTGTCTGTCATCTGCTTTTGTTGCCAGGTAGTGATAGTGATGAAGTCTTATCCCTCTAGAACTCTAAGCCAAAACATAAACCTTCTTCCTATCAGTTGCCCTGGTAGCGGTGTTTCATTCAACTACTAGCATAACATAAGCAGTTATGATTTTCTACCCAGGAGACCCAAAACTTTCTGTCATCAGAGCCCCTTCCAGAGGTGAAGCATTGAGAGAGCACATCAGCTGCCTTAATAGTGATATGCTTGCTGCCACTTAGATCTGGCATCTCACTTTCTACTACTGAAGTGAGTAACTTTATGTGAAAATTACAGGATGTCCCAAATACACCTACAATATTGGTCTTCAAACCTATAAGGTTTGAGTACAAAATGTAGTAGCTGGGAAGAAATATAAAAATACAACTAGCAATTGCAAAAAATAAATAAATTGCAATACAGCACTATTAACTAGAAATAAAGTGTACTGAGTAATTAGAAGAATACACAGAACATTTTATGGTGATAAATTATTAGGAAGAAGATACCTTGATTGACATGTGAAATAAAGACAAAGGAGTGGACTTATTGAAAGCTTGGAGGAAAGAGAGAGTTTTGAGCTAAGGCACTAAACTCAGATCTGAGGCTGGTATCTCTAGATAAAAGGGAACTCAATAAACCTGGATTCAGGCTTGTAAAGATCTGTTATGTGGCAGAATTTGTCTGTGAGTCCTGTGTCCTACAGGATATAAGATATGCATCTATTCACCCCATAAAGTAAACACAGGAAAGGCCAAGGTAACAACTATACCGAAGACTAACTTGGTAGTTCAGTGAGGTTTTATCAGGGTTACTAGCAGAAACATGGTCAGGAAATCACTTTCAGGAGCATGCATAAGGAGTCACTAATAGGAGAATGGATGAAAGCTTACTTAGGAAAACCAGAGACGAATCAAAAGCAGCCACGTCACCGGAAATCCTCCCCAGCGCTGGTTATGACTCACAGGAAGGCTGTGAGCTCTCTGCACAGTTTACAGGCAGCTCAACAGTTCAATATCTCTTCTCACTAGTGCTCAACTGACCAAATTCTCCTTCCCCAGCAGTCGACTTATACCTTTTTGTTCTACTGGGGAGGGTTCCTCAAGAATCTTCTGAGTTCCTGTCCTCCCAGACATGTAAGTAACTGATTACTTCCTGAGGCTTGTCTTACTCTTGCTGGAAGCACTGTTATCTAGAAACAAACTGTCCTTTAACTGTGTCTAAAACTTGGTCTGGACCTGCTTGTACTAGAGAAGGCTAACTGAGACTATTTAGCTGAGAGTTGAAAAATATAGCCCAGATGCTCCCTGCTTCTGTAAGAGTTGCGGGTGTAAGGGTGAAGAGGCAGTAATGGGATAAAGGTCATGAGAATAAGTATTGAAAAGGGGCAATGATGGTATTAACAGGTATTAACAATCCTATTATTTACACATCTTGTATCTTTTTTTTTAAATTTTTATTTTCTATATTCTATGTTTACATTCCAAAGGCTTTCCCCTTTCCCAGTTTCCCCCCCCCACCATACGTCCCATAATTCCTCTCCCCCTAACTATTCCCCAATCATCCCCACCACCACCATGTCTCTGTTCTGGATCTACAAAACTGGATCCAATCTTTTCAGGCTAATACAAAGTTCCAGTCCTATTGTCATAATTTACAGAAACATTGACTGCCATTGAGGGCAATGCAGGACAAAGCGGTACAGGCTGTACTCTGGCCCTTCACAGTGGTTATGTGACTACTGTCCTTTCATGCTTTATCCAGTTCAAGAGTCTTAGGAATTAGGAATTGATGAACACTTATAATTCTTATAATTCATATGATTCTCAAGTGCCTGCTTGTTTATGATGTTTGTTTTTCTCTTGCTGGTGCTATAGAAACCAGGTCATTCAAGCAAAGAGTTGGGCAAGGGAAGGAGACTGTGGGCCAAAGGGTCTTCCCTCGTTCCCAATAGCTCTCTTTCCTAGAATCAACAGCTGATCAGGTTGGAGCTGTTGCTCTGACTCCTAATGTGAAAACATCTGATTTACCTTCTAGAAGTATTTATATGTAATTAGCTCACATGCTGTAACACCTGATTCTTCTTTATTTTTGGAGATCTGATAATCTACTTTTCCAAGTAAGACTAGGTTCTGCTGGGAATTTTAGTTACAGCCAACACCAATTTGCTTGTTTATGGGCACATATATTATGATTCATCCAACCTGCCCTGTCTGTAGTCTAATCTCCTCTTACATGGCTATAGAAACAGAAGCTCGTGATCTCTAAGCCTAGATGTACTTCTGCTTGAGGAGTTTGGGTATAAAAGAGTCTTCAAGAAACATCTCTGCAGTTCCTTTGCAATAAGGCACAAACCAATTATGGTTCATGGACCTGATTTCTCCTTGAATAACTGGGAAGGAGGTAGATCAGAGAGGATAGGTAATAAGCAGACACTATTCATATTACTCTTTATCAGAAAGTGAACAGGAATCTGGCATGCTGACAAACCAACACGTCACTGGAGTCTGTAAATGAGTTGGGGTAGTCTGACGGTATTGGGGCATCTCAACTTGTGTCCCTTCCCTAGAACTTTAACATAGCAGAAACTACTGAGCATGGTGGAAAATGTGGAGTAGAAAGGGAAATTCCTCTTATGCTCACTTCTATGCAAATACTGCCCTCTTCTCCCAAGCAAAAAAGAAGCAATGATGCAGAGTTGAGACCTTAAGATGGTGCCCATACTGGTCTGGGCCTGCTCTGATCACCTGGCTCAGTGCTGGGTCATTCCCAATTCTGTTCTGTTTGTGAACTGAGACTAGGAACTGATTGCTGGTGTTGTCTGCTTTCCTTTTATTTAGTTGTTAGCACTCAGAAAGCTGAGGCTAAATTGAGATCAGAACAGGCTACACAGAAGACTCATCTCAAAATACATATACCTATGGGTGTGTCCCATAGCTATTTTACATTAGGTCTAAGAAAGAAATGAAATCTGAGGTAGGCAATGCAATTCCAAAAGAAAGCAATCAGGCCATCCACCAGTTTACACTAGCCAGAAACCTCTCACCTTTCTGCTGTGTCATGCGGCTTACCTGATCAGTGAGGTGGAGATGACAACAGAGATAGTGAGAATAGACAGTATATAGGCTTTTCTGAGACATTCTTTGTTTTCAGGCTTTATCAGTGTTTGGATAGCCCTACCTGTGCACTGAGTTCATGTCCTTTCTGTTTCTTTAAAACTTATATTTATTTATTATTTTATTTTTATTTTTATGAACTTGTGTGTGTATGTTTATATTTGTGTATGTGTTGTGTGTGTGTGTGTGTGTGTGTGTGTGTGTGTGTGTTCACACATATGTGCAGGTGCTCACAGAGGCCAGAGAACGGAAGGCATCACAACCCCTGGAATTAGAGTTGCAGGCCATTGTGACCCACCTGACATAGTTGTTGGGACCAAACTTTAGTCCTCTGCAAGGTTAAGAAGCATTCTTAGTCACTAAGCAATCTTCTCCAGCTCTCTTTTTTTATTCTTAATATTTTAACCACAACAAAGATTTCAGTGTAAGTAACTTTCTTATATGAGTTATTTTTCACAGCTAAGCTATTGCCAAATTCTTGGCTTCAGGAACCTAATTGCCTTCTCCGTGCTGATGGGCACCCTGGCAGGACCAACACCTGGAACAACAATGTGTGTGACTGGCAAGGATGTGCCAGGTTCATCTGATTTTCATGCTGCTCACGGACATAGTGGATATTCAATTTGCAAGCCTCCTCTTGGCTCTGTGCTGATAAGGAGGCCTGTGATTTAATCTAACAGGGTAAGCAAAGGTCTCGATGGTACAGATTAGAAACCCAGCTTCTTTAAAGGACTGGGAAGCTGAGAGATAACCAACCTGAAATCTTCTGTACCTTGGGCTGAGGTATAGCTCCCACACAGCCTTATGTTTTATAAGGAGTTGCAGAGGGAGCTAAGAGCTCAAGGCTTTCTTCCAGTGGGAGGGTGGGACCAGGTGACGTACCAACCTTTGTTTTGAAGGAACAGTTGAAAACTAGGCTTTTAAATGGTAGGGAAGTCTACTTCTTTACTTGAAAGTTATATTTTGAATAGTTTTCTCATGTCTTCTTCAAATCCTCCCTGGATACCCGAAATTAGTACATTTTGAAGCTTAACAGTGACAGAGAGCCCAAATTGTTGGCCGAGATCATATGGCAGAGTTGGAAACTCTGAGGAAATGTAGCTTCTCATGTCTGGTGCATACCTTAAGTGTTTCAAACACAAAATCTTTAGATAAGCAATTTCACCTGGTTTCCATGGAGGCCCTGGGAAGCCCAGAGGAGAATATTTTTTATACCATGCAAGTGAAAAATACGACACTCAGAGACATGTATGAGTTCAGGAATCTCCACCCATGTGTTCCCCATTTGTTAACTTTCCTATTACTTCAGAACATGCAGCAAAACCAGACCCCACAGTATTATTACAGAACACCTGCAGGTAGTCAGTGGAATGTCCTGATCCCTATATGGCAGACATCATAAGGTACACACCCCTCAAGAAAACTCATTACACATCATGGTGTGATTTAGCGTGTCTAAGTTTTTTGTATCTTCTTCAGCTTATTTTGTCAGAATTCTTTCCTAGTGTTACATTAGTTCTTTGAAAATTTCCAACAATGTAATTTGATCATATTCACCCCTCTCAGCTGTTCTCACATAACTCCCTTCTGAACGTGGCCAGCTTTGTGACCATTCCTTTTCTTCTTTTAACCCATCAAATCCATAATATGATTACCATACCTAGATGAGTGACTTTACACTGGACTATGGCCTGCTGTCATAGTTTAGGTTTTATTGCTTTAAAGAGACCATGACCAAGGCAACGTTTATAAGGGACAACATTTAATTGGGGGCTGGATTACAGTCTCAGAGGTTTAGTCCATTATCATCACAGCAGGAAGCATGGCAGCATCCAGGCGGACCTGGTGCTGGAGAGGGAGGTGAGAGTTCCATGTCTTGATCCATAGGCAGCAGGAGACTGTACTACAGTGGGCATAGCTGAAGCATATATGACCTCAAAGCTCACCTCCACAGTGACATGCTTCGTCCAACAAGACCAAAATTCCTGATGGTACCACTCCTTATAGATAAACATTCAAACACACGAGTCTATAACATGTGATTTGAATGTGAAATGTTCATGAGTTGTTGAGTAGGTCCTAGCTAGAGGAGGTAGTATAATGGCAGCATCCCTTTGGGGATTTAATCATATTTGTCCCACTTCCTTCAGGGTACCATGATGAGAGTTGGTCTGCTCTTTCACGATGAACTGAAATCATGAGCTAAAATAAATCCTTCTTTGTTCGTTCAGGAGGGTTGTCACACTGACAAAAAAAAGTAACTCATATCAATGTGCAATGTAGTGACATTTAGTTGTCATAGAAAGGTGATGAGGAAAATAGTGTAACATCAGACAAACCTGAGCCAGTCATGTGTGTAAACACCTGGTGTAATTAGCAGCTAGTCTGGGCTTTCATCGTATTTACAACAGAGAGATTGGGTTGCTTTGTTTAATATGTACTTGATGGGTTAGTAGGGGTTTAGAGATTCATCTATGTAAGAAAGTTCATTAGATGAGCTGACTACATAGTTGTGAAGGCTGAAGAGAACCACAGCAGGAAGTAAACTCTAGACTTGAGGTTACAGGATAGAAAACCTGGCTTAGTCCAGTAACTACAGATGCTTCTGAGTCAGGAGAATTGATGAATGTAGCATAGTCCAAGGCCAGAAGCCTAAGAACCAGAAAATCTGCTGGCATCAATTCCCTGGGCCTAAATGCTGGCAAGCCTATAGTTCTGATGTCCAAGGCAGCAGAAATAAGCCTGACCCAACTATTAGAAAATAGGCCAATTCTCTTCACAAAAATGTTTTCTTTGAGCCCCCAGATGATTAATAGTACCATCCACGAGAAGAGGGTATTTTTTCCTACATTTATATTGGTGACTACCCATGTTTCTCTGTATCCCTTTAGTCACACTAATACCTAAAATTCATTTCTACTCTTGGCAAATGTAGTCCCCCAGCTGCTCTTCAATGAATTTGTTCAGATTAGAGATAGGCCAAACAGGAACTTATTCAGAAGTCACTGCCCTTAGAAGGTCACTGTTTTCACACTCTGTGATGGATGAATGTGCAAATACACAGCAGGTCTCTACTTCCAGCCTGTCATCTATTCTACATCTGCCTTAACATTTCTGGCAGCTGCTTTGATGAACAAGACAAGCACCAAGCCTATAACCAGGTGCTTGGCTCTAAACTCACTGTAGCAATAGAGACACACAGGCAACAATTTCCCATATAGTCTCTTCCTGGGAGCCCAAGGTCAGTGGCCAGATGTGCTTGTACCTGTTGCCAAGCTGTGTCTGCCTGGCTTGTCCATCACTTTAGTTTCCCTGCCCATGTCTCTAGATTTTGACTTTCTCATCCCCTTCCATATTCATGTAGGTTCTCATCTATATAATCAATGTCTCTGGACCTTAATACTTGTAATGCATTGGTTTTCCTGTCTGATCTTGATGAACCAAACTGTGTCTGTGTTTATAATCTTGTAAGACTTTTCATAAACAAACCTGTCACAACATAATAGCAGGTAGAAGGAAACTGATTATCATCTGCTCACTGTTGTCGCATGGACTTCAGCTGGGGTATCGCTCCCCTTGGTGTCTCTGCTCTGTCACGCAATAGTGTAATAGAGTTAGTGCTTCTTTTTTCCTTCTGACTGTAATTTGGGTTCTCTTAGTATTATTCTGATAACAGGCAAAAAAGCACATTTTTCTTTCTACCAAAATCTACCCCCCAAAACAAATCTTAAAAAATCTTTCACACTTATACACCAACTCTGGGTCATTGGGATAAAAACATTTTCTCCATTTCTCTGTGTCACTACTGATTTCCAAGACTGCCACCAACTAAGCTTGGAGTCATCATGTCGTAAGAATTTTGAGGAGTTCACAGTGAAAAAGAGGGTGATAAAGCGTGTCTGTCATGATGAACTCTGCATCGTGTCAATGCCTACAATCCATAGGCCTCCACAAGGATGTCTGTGTATCTGCTTGGAATATGGACTAGCCTAGGCCTTAGAATCAATTGCCCAGTAATGAGTATTCTGGCTTTGACTCAGGTTTTGCCTAAGACTGCTGGTACATTGGGACTATAAAAATCTCTTCCAGTGATCTGTGTTTATAATTTGTGAGCTCTCTATAGACAAAGTATTGTCGGTGAGTGTATGCTGGGCCAGAACTTACACTCCCTTCCTGAGCTTGAGGGTCCACTGCTATCAGGTCCCACTGGTGCCCTCTACAGACACCCACTTTCACAAATGCTTCTAATCCAATCATTTCATTTATGCCCACAAACAGTATGTTTTAGATTAGATAGAAATGTTCTTTCTGCATCTATAGACAGAAGTTAGCCAGGAAAAGAATAATCAGGATATGCAAAGAAAAGGATATTTTCAGTTGGTTAACCACTACTATAGAGTCAAAGTATTGAATCAAGATTTACATGAATCCTTAAAAATAGACAGCTGGGAAGTATCATTCTCAAGCCAAGAAATGATGTTGCTGCCAGTGAACCACATGTATCAGAAGGGATTAGGTTGTGGATTGTAGGAATTGTCCTTTGTGACTTATTCCCTATCTAAAGAAGAAAATGCTTGATGTTTTCCCCAAGAAAGTTGTTATCTTTTGGATCTTGTGGAGAGAACAAGGTAGATATTTATCATCAGAATAAATAATATCATATCTTATTCAAATTTTCTGAATTTTGATATTTTTATTAATAAGCAGATATTAGATACTATGTTGAATCTTTCCTTCTTTTATATTGAGTAGCTCACAGATTTCTCCCCACTTTTGTTAGAGTAAATGGTTTTCAAATGTTGAAGCAGTATTGTACTCTTAAAATAACTTTATTAATATATTCGTTTATATTATATATTAGCATATATTGGGTTATAAGAGCTAATAGAGAATGGCTCCTGGCTTTTGAAACCTCAAAGCATACCCCAAGAAATATACATACTACCTCTAGCAAGACCATGCCTCCTACACTTCCCCAAATAGTACTAAAAAGAATTGCAGACAAGTATTCAACACATTTGCCTTGGTATGAATGTTATTAAACAATGTCATATTGACTACAGGTACAATCTCAGCTGCTGGTAGCCTAACAGTTAGGAGAATAGAGCTATTAGGTGAGCATGTCCACACAGCTCTATGTTCGGACTTTTCCTCTGAACTGTAGTGTTTCCTCCTGGAAGCAGGCTAAATCAGAGGGTATAAATACATTTTTCAGGTCCCAAGAAGGCTAACAAGACTGCTCTTTAAGGTCCCATAAGCAATAACATGTGCTGGGGAATATGACTTCAAACCTGCTTTGCTGCTTGCCTAGGGAGCTGCAGGAATGCCACCTTTGTAGATTGTCACCCATGCAAGGGTGAGCTTTTCAGTGATGCAACTACTTTAGAGTCATTCATGCTCTATAAGAAACCACAATAAACTCATTGGTTCTCTAAGCCAGATTTGATATAATTGTTACTTTGGCCTGTCCTCAGTGCCCTGTTTAGGACTGAACAGACATCTGTTGTCTGTTGACATCTCCCCAGGCTAAGTCACACAGCAGAGCCTTCATAAGCTACTTTTTGCGTATGAGAAGGGAAGAGGAGTCCATGATTAAAGCATAAAGGTAAATGACAGCCCAAGTTCCACAGCATGTCTTACACAGTCTTTATGTAAAAATCATTTCAAAAACACCTCCCAGTTTCTTGTATTTTCTACTGTGCATCATCTCTGTTTCTTCCTTTTTGAAGAAATACAGCCCAGAAAAATAGTGTACATTTTTGCCAAGGAAATGACAAATTGATACGTGACCCAGAGTATTTCTTCGGTGTTGTAAGGGAATAAACAATTACACATTATTCCAAAATAACAGCAGCAGCTAAAAATTGAGGACGCAATACCCAAATGACTGTGGGAAATAAACGGAGGGATTGTGAGCTTTTTAATACAGAGTTTTCAGCCCAAGCTCAAGTTATAAATATCAGCAAATGCTCTCCCATGCTTCACTGTGCTCCTCTAATGCAATTTGTTTAGAGCTTTGAGATACAAGACAACCATATATTTTACTCTTGCTGCCAGTAGGCAATTTGCAAGAAAGCAAGTAATATAAAAATGGCTATTTACTCTGATACAAGTGGTACAGTCCTTTCTCACTCTCCACCGAAGCCATTATAAGATAGCAAATCAATAATCCGTTCTCATTCCCCAACTCGGTAAACATCTGCCTTTGTTACCATAAGCCACACTCAGTTAGGAATGCTTTCTTGCCAGGAGAACAGCTGATTCCTCTGCCAGGGCCACAGATGTCAACCCAGGAAAATCACTCCTTAATTACCTTGTTCCAACAGGCAAAGAGTTAAGTGCTGGAGAATTTCCTTGCAATTGGAGAAACTGAAAATTATAAGATGATGCTACATGTATTCACAAGGAGACAGACATTGTCTCCTTGTGAATACATTTCAAATTATAGAGTTTATCTCACACCATATTCTCCGAATTCAGATCACTCAAGTGAACATTTAGGGAGGGGGGCAAAAAAAAAACACAACCATTTAGAGAGCCTCAGATATTTGAGCATAGCTCATGGGACATTGCTTGCATCAAAGCCAATGAGATAAGTCTAGCATCCTGGCAAGAGAGATGATGTACAGCCTTTCATATATACAATGTATCTGTACAGTTGAACCATTGCTCCCAAGCCTACACTGTGTGATATAGAAAATGGCAAAGAGAAACTTAAACAATTGCCTGAATTTCATTATTCAGTCAGTTCATATTATTGACTACTTGGCTCTTCCACAAACACAGTAGTCACTCTTCCTTTGGTCCCAGGGTTCTGTATTATGTTTTGAAGGGGCTAATAGGAACAGAATATTTGGAGATTTATTCTTCTCCAGCATTTTGCCCATGTCTTCCTGGGTACAGAGCTCAGAGATAAAGCACGAAGGTACCAGTGAACTAGCCTGCGGTCCTTCTTGTTGAAGAAATGAAATTAAAACATTAAAGTAATTAAACAGTTATAGATTTCTTTTTTTTAAATTTGTATTTTCTATATTCTATGTTTACATTCCAAAGGCTTTCCCCTTTCCCAGTTCCCCCCTCCCTATGTCCCATAATTCCTCTCCCCCCCCAACTATTCCCCAATCATTCCCCCTCCCCCCACGGTTTCTCTACAAAACTGGATCCAATCTTTACAGGCCCTCTGTACTGGGGCACTACTGCTTGTGGCCATTTGCTGTTTACCTGTAGTACCACTACTGTGCTAGCCCCCTCTGTTTCTCTCTCAGAACCTCCTTCCTTCACTCCGTGCTACTCTCTCCTCTCTTTCTGCTTCTGCCTTTTCTATTAGTACATTATATTTCCTAGAAAGTTTTACTATAAACCATTTTGCTGAAAAGAGATTGCAAACCAGTCCCCTTTGTATCATTACAGTACCCTGTGATGAAAAATACTATTAATTATAATAATGGCCAAAACAATTAGCTCTCTTTCCTACAATCAATACTTTTTGTAAGCCTTTTTTTCTAAAATGCTGAAGGAATTTAATATCTTTATAGCTGCGATTTTTTTCCTCAGTGGAATATGTTTTTTTATGGTATACTCTGGCTAATCAATTACAGTTTATTCTATACAAATATGAAACCCTTCTTCACTAAAGACTGAAATCTCCATCTCTTTGAATTTAAGGTTTGAAGGGATACCAATGTTTTAGACCACTCTCTGTACCATTTCTCTTCACTATCCCTAAAGTACAATGGTATCACATATAGAGTACACTCTGCTCATCTCAGCCATAGCTCCAAAGCTAAACGCCTGAGTTTTCAGCATTCATGGATGCCGTATCTATAAATGTCCAAGCTTTCAATTTCATAGATTGTTGTTTAATTACAGATGAATAAAACACCTGAGTTTTCAGTGTTCATGGGTACCATATCTACAAATGCCCAAGCTTTCAAGTTCATAGATTGTTGTTTAATTACACATGCATCACAAGTTACATATAGGCTGTTGGGGTAAATGGGATTTGGGGGAAACTTTTATTATATTTCATTTTCGGTCCTTTTTATAGGGTTGATTATTTTTTCAAGCTCCCATAAGATTTCTGGGCTAGTTGAGTGTAAACAGAGAGGAACCATCACAATATAAAGAAGTAGGTAGACAATAAAAACAGTGTCTTCCTTTGTGAGTGATGCCCTTAGCAGTGGCTTTGTTTCCCCTGTAATGTAACCTTTCACCAGAGTAGGCTAAAAGAATACCTCCTGCCTTATCTCCTCTTGCTAGTTGACTTCCATGTGGCTTTCTGCATCTTGGTAAGATGCCATCCTTGCCATCCTCCTCAAGGATGCCAGCAACAGCTAATCTCCTGCTCTACTTCCCGATTACTTTCAGTCCTCTCACTGTATATATAATTAATCCATAAATTAGCTCTCCTTTTTGTGAAATGTCTACAGCAATTCTTCATTCTCAGTGAGCTCAGCTTCAATATTCAGTGACCAGAGGAAAAACATAAAACCAGGTTGAGTAAGTAAGTATAAGAATAAGCAAGATAAGCAGGAAGCATAACTCAAACATTATTTGCTCGAGGGCTGGACAGAGTCTTAGCATCTAAGAACAAGAGGTGCTCTTTCAGAGGACCTGGGCTTAGTTCCCCAGCACCCATATAATGCTTCACAGCCTCCTCTACTCTAGTTACAGTTTTTCTGAATGCTCTTCTGGCCTCAGTGGACACTACACATGAGGTATCAATAGATAGATAGATAGATAGATAGATAGATAGATAGATAGATAGTTAGATAGATAGATAGATAGATACATACAGACAGACAGACACACATACATACATACAGGCAAGCATACAGACATACATATACATAAAATAAAAATAAATAAATTTAAAACATTGTTTTCTGTTTGACTTAAGGAATAGTACAAACAGAAAGTACTATGGGCTATTGCAGGTTAATCCCGTTTAGCTCTGTGCCTCAAAAACTCAATCAAGTTACTTTACCTCCTTTGCTTTAGTTTTCTCATTAGAGACAGCATGGTAAAAAATAATAATATCACAGTTGGAGACTTACTGTGCACATTAAAGAATTTATCAGCAATGCCCAGCTCATAGCAAGTCATTAATAACCACCAGTTCCAACATGCATTTGACATGTTCAGTGTCTTAGTGAGGCTTAAAATGTTTATAGATATTATTTTTGTGATTTAGGAAGCCAGTAAGGTGCCACAGAAGAGGTGGGGGCCCTTCCAATGAAAAGTGAAATGAATATAGTATTATAAAGAGATAAAGGGGAAACTATAATGGGATTAAATGGGGAGGAGTTGGGGGACAGAGTAAAAGAGGGAATGTGGAGGACAACTAACAATTAAGCCTCTTTGAAAAACCTTATGGGAAACTACCATTGTAGGAGTTTCCTAATATATATGGACATGAAAGAAATTTAAACAGAGTCATCATATAATGGGAGACAATGCTTCAAATAATTCATGCCGCTAAGCAAAACCTCAAATACCAGGGATTGGTTAAAACTCATTGTTTTGTTAGCCAATCAGGTCTCAGAGAACCACTCCCAAATATCATATGGTATTACCCAGACTAAAGGTTACTACCTATGACTTGATGGTAAAACCATATTTTTAAACATTCAAATTACTTATAACATCATCATTGAACATGGAGAAATCAAGTTGGTGGCCAACTAGAAGCTTTATCCCCACTGGCTAGCATTTGTGGTATTGGAAGATACTTGTCATAATTTCAGAGAAGATAAGTCTTCATCAGTATCTCCCAGCTGTAATCCTTGTGACCTACAGCAGTGACTTGCCTGCAAGATATACTGGTAAAATCATGGAACAAATGGTTCAAACGTAACCAACCACTTTCTACTAGGACCCAAGGCCCACTCCATGAGATGGAATTAACTCATGACACTGTTAAAGTTCCCAAGAACCTAATACTATGCCTTGGGCCCTAGAGGAAAACATACTGCCATTCTTCTATTAAAGAAACTTAATAGCAAAATAATTCGTAGTAATATTGCTATACTTATAAGTAAGTCTCTCACTCAATCCTCACCAAAGAATTGTGTTCTTGCAGTAGGTAATAAATAACAAATAAAGTCACAACTGCACAGTGTGGAGAGGGAGAGAGTCTAGGGTGCTCTGTATAAAGGGTAAATCTTCCTCAAACCCCTCCCTTTAAGTGATCTACACAGAAAAGGAGGCAAAAAAGATTATAAGAGCCAGAGGTTATGGGTGACTCCAAGGAGACAAAATTTCACATACAACAGGACTGATAGGCCTATAAACTCAGAAGAGATGAGAGCATGCGAAAGAATGATACACATTCAAACCAGACAAAAATCCAAGCACTGAGATGGGGAAGTGGCTGCAAAGTATCACCCCTAGCCAAGAAAGCATTCTATTGGGTGTCAAATATCAACACACTCCAGGGAAGGCCAATGCTCTCTCTCTCTCTCTCTCTCTCTCTCTCTCTCTCTCTCTCTCTCTCTCTCTCTCTCTCAATGCTTCCATGGCTCATTCTTCATCTTATCCATTCATGATTTCCTTGGCTGTTTAAATGTTTGCTCTATGTTTTCTTCCAATTTGGTTCATTCAGAGGCACACCTTCCAAGATAGCTGACACTTATCTAGCTGTTTTTAACAGGCCTATAAAATACAAGGACAAAGGCATGAGGATTCAAGTCAAGGAATGCAGGTTGTATGGTAAAGGACTGTGCTGACAGAGGTCTTTACACAATACTGGCTCTGCATCACCTTTCTTTTCTCAGCAGTGTCTTCACCCCAAATGTGTTTCACCTATGCTACAAGTTTTTGGCTCTATCATAGCAGAAGACTCAAAACAGAACCTCAGAGTTCATACAGCTCTTGGATCAAGCCTAGGACCTCTTCCATATTATCCATGTGCTCTATGATGGGACTCTGTCTTTTCCCACTCTGCACAATTACAGAATTCTTGTCTCTGCTGCAGGAGCTAACAGAAAACAGGAATTAACATGGAAAGTCAAACTGATAATCAGCAATCTTCTTTTATAAAGACAATATTTTGTTTTCATGACATTTTTACTGATTATAAGATTTCCTTATCTTCACATACAAGAGCCCAAAACTTGGCAACTGCCTCCATCTGACAACTTAATTTAAATATGTTCTCCATGTCTTATTTCATAACTAATCAACATGCCAATATGAAACTACCCCATACTTAAAATACCATACCAGGCCACTTTGCTATGAGTATGTTGCTTTTATTATATTCTGGGACAGAGGCTAAAAAATTCCAAAAGTTATTTTCATCTTGACCCAAGACTCTTGAGACCCTCCATGACAAATCCTGCAAAGCATAGTTTAGGAAATAACTTTATTAGTATATAATAATCATACAAAATAATAAGTTTCATTACACTTTAATCAATGTATGTCATAGACTTTGAAAGTGTTCAACCTTCACCCTCTCTTATCTTCTCTACAACTTTATGCCATTTCTTTCTCTTCCGAAGATTTCCCCTTCTTGTTGTATTTTAATTTAGATTCCACATATGGAAGAAAATATGCTTGCTTCTGAAGTTATCTCTTTCCTTTATTGTGATCTCTTGTTCAGTTTATCTTCTTCAAAAGAGATGACTTTTTTATTCTCCAATCTGATAATATGTATGTATGTGTGTCTGTATTTGTGTGTATATTTATCATATACATATATAAACATATATGGCATCTATATTTAGTTCATATCTTGTCTTTTATGTATAGCACCACAACAAATGTGTGTGCAGGTACTTGTGTTGTATTCAAATTTTGATTCTTTTTGGTTTATACCCAGAAAATTTCTAGTTAGATGGTATAATAGTTACATTTTTAGTATTGATATCCATGCTAGTTAGACTGCTTTATATTTTCACCAGCAGGAAAGAAGAACCCTGATTGGTTGCTGATGTGAATGTATAGTGGTGTAGTCACTATGGAGACAGGTGTAAGTGAAAAACAAAACACTCACATTGGAGAATGTTTCCCTTCCTATCCAGAAGTTTTTTCATATTCCGTGGTATATTCTTGGGATTATTTTCAGTGCTATTAGGGACTTTCTCTGAAACCTTTTGCCCATGTGCTCATCTTGAAGTGCTTACTTTTGTTTTATTCTAGCAGTTTCCATCTCTTAGGCCTCAGCATAAAGGTTTTGATCCTTTTTGAGTTGATTTTTGTGAGAGTGCATAGAAATGAATCCAGTTTTCACAGTACTCCCTATAAATAAACTCCTCTTATCCCAGTGTGTTTTGACACCTTTGTCAACAATTAAATGGCTGTGATTCTATGGGTTTATTTATGGGTCATCCCTTCTGTTCCATTGGGCTACATGTGTGTTTTGTACCTGTGCATGTTTGGTTTTGCCACTATGGTTCTGTTGTATAGTTTGAGATCAATAACTCTAACACTTCCAGCGTCATTTTTTTTATTAGAATCACTTTAGATATTTAAGGGTTTGTGTCTTGTTTATTTGACTTTTGTTTGTTGTTTGTTTCCACATGAATATTATTTATTTTCCAGTTCTATGAAGAATGCAATTGAATTTTTATACGTCCTCCATTGAATGGTTAGATCAATTTCAGTAATATAACTATTTTTAACATATTGATTCTGTTTATCTGAGGACAAGAATGATCTTCTGACCTTCTGACCTTGATGATTTAGATCATAAACTTCTTTCTTCAGTTTAAGTTTTAAACATAGAGGTCTTTCACCTCATTGGCTAATTTTATTCCTAATTATTTTATTGTTCTAAAGGTCATAATAAATGACATTTTCCGTCTCAGAAAGTTAAATCTTGGTATGAAGGAAGACTACCAGTTTTTCTTTATTCTTTTTGTACCCTAATGTCTTATCAGTAAGTTCACTGGGGGCATCATTAGAACTGTCTATGTAAAGGAAGCTATTAATTGCAAATAGTGATACTTTAATTTCTCCCATTTCTATTTGTAGCTTTAAAAAAATAATTCTATATCTCATTGTTCTTGTTAAGGATATAAATCTATACTAAATAAGAGTGGTGCAGGTGGACACCATGTCTTGTTCCTCATTTTAGAGGAAATGCTTTCTGTACTTCCTTATTTAATATCATGTTGGCTATGGGCTAGTTGTCCACTGCCTTTATTATGATATTATGATGAGTTATTGATTCTTATAGCCCTATTTTCTTCAAAGTGTATGTATGTATGTGTATATATATTTTTTTAAATAAGGAAGGAGTGTTAAAGTGTTCCAAAGGATTTTAACTCATAGTCAAGATAACCATGGGCTTTCTGACATTGTGTCTATTTATATATTGCATTACATTTATTGATTTTTGTTTGATGAATTAATCTTGTATCCTTAGGATGAATGTAATTTTCCATGATGACTGATATTCGTATGTTCTACCTTGAGAGCTCAAATTCAACCCCCTAAGGAGGAAATATTTGATGCCATATATATTTGAGCTCTGTAGTCAGTACACACATATTTACTTCTTTAGTTTTATGTCTACTTCTTATATAAACATTAGAGAATTTTACTTTAGATGTACTTATTTTATGTATGTGGATATACTGCTGCTGTTTTCAGACACCAATATAGGGCATCAGATCCCATTACAGAGGGTTGAGAGGCACCAGGTGGTAGCTGGGAATTGAACTCAGAGCAGTCAGTGCTATTAACCACTGAGCCACTTTTCTAGCCTTTTATGTGTTCTTAATTATGAGTTGTGATAATTTTACTGAGAATAGTTTTCTGTCTAAGCTTAGGGATCTTTTGAGAGAAGAAACTGAGTACCTGAAACTGAAAGTGAGTTTGAGGCCTGTGAGAACTATGGGCTTGTCCTGGGGGACAGGACTGCTCATCTCCTCCTCCCCACAAGAAGCTTCTGCCACTCCCCACTGGCCAGGAGCCATGCCATTGCACTCATGTTCAGTTTAGCTTTTTTCTTAAATCACCCAGAATCTTCTCTGTACTTTGTACTGAATTTGTAAAATACTTTGTGTTCTTTCTCTCTCTGGAATAAAGTCTGTTTTTTTGTTTTTTTGTTCTTTTGTTTTGTTGTTGTTTTAAATGGAGGCAGCTTGTAGTCTTCCATTTTACACAGAAGTCTTCATTGATCTCATTTTAACCCGAAGTATCTCATGGTGACTTTGGGGAAACTCTTAGTTTTCATCTTAAGTCCATACATTATGATGATTTATAAAAAACTTAGGTCTCTCAAGGAAGAGGGACAGTATGATCTCATTATTTTTTTCTCCTTGAGTAACATACAGTTGTAACATAGCATGTGTGTTTAGCGTTAAATCTGGATAAGTTACAAAGTGTGTGTGTGTGTGTGTGTGTGTGTGTGTGAATGTGTATGAATGTGGATAGGAATGCATGCCATGAGCTGCTCTACACTTTCTCCTCTAAGCTAAACAGCACAAAAATATTTTGGTTTCATTTTAAGCTGTTTTTATTCTAAATTATCTAGATAATTATATCTGGGAAGGATAATTACATACACTTATGCCTGCTGTTTGAATATAATGTGAGTTGTTTGTACTCTGAAAGCAATATGATAATGTCTACAGTTTATGTAATTGTATCCTTGATGCTGTCTTTCTCTGGGGTAGAAAGAAGTAATTATGTGTTTAGTGTTGTCTGAAGACAGTGGGTATTGAAATTGCTGAGGGGTATTTTATGTTTCACCTGCCCCCCTTTATTCATCAAGACCACTTTAACAAAGGCTTCATTCTGAACACCTGAGCTTGAATTTTACCATCCATATGGAACACGGTTTCAATGTTAGGGACTTAATAAATCTTGAATATTTAAGGCTGATTGGGAAGATCCCAGAGACCACTTTGTAGCCTCATGAGTAGTACATGCTGGAAACCATTCTAGTGGACCATTTGAGCCAATCTGCTCATCTTTATTTATTTTTCTAAAATGTACTATTTTTCTATGCACCACAATTACATCTGATACCCAGAGACTTGAAGAGGACAACATCTATCCTGGGCCTACCGTGAGATGGTTGTGAGCTACCATGGGAGTGCTAGGAATGAAACCTGGGTTCTCTGCAGGATCAGCCAGTGCTCTTCACCACAGAGAAAGCTCTTCAGTCTCTGGTCTCAATTCTCTCTATTTTTTAAGTTTGAAAAGGGAGGAGATAGTCTTCATATGGGGTTCAATATAAAATGTTGATAACCTAGAAGATCTTCCAAGGGGAAAAATACTCAGTCTCTCTTTCAGCCTGTTATTTATCAGACTACATGACTCAGAATTACCTAGCCAGTCTATATGATAACAATCTGGTCCTTCAGCCCCTAAATATGCATTTCTAATCATTACCTATTTTTGTCTGTACCTATAATACACCTTTTATGTCATCATTCCACTTGTCCACAGAGAATATCAAAATTTAAGTGCCAACTTGTAAAAGATTTAATCAATTCTTCATTCTTCTACAACACCCCCTCTCACACACACAAACACATACACACACACACACACACACACACACAACTTATACAGTGAAATCATGAATTTAGTCTCTTGAAATCTGAGAACAAGATGGAGACTTACATTTGCTTGATGGCTCATCAATACTTGTAAAATGCTTTGAACTCTGAAGAACCTCCAGTTCAGCGACTTAAATGGCTGCCTAAGAGGAGTCAGCATGGGCAAGGTAGTAGAAAGGTCGATAAAATGTATTAAAGGTAGTTCTTCAAGTAACTGTCATTCATGACAAGTTTTATGTCCATTATAGGTATGGTTTCCCCCCCCCCACACACACACATACACTCACACCTCTCTTCTCTTCCCTTCCTCTCTCCCTCTCTTTTAATTAGAACTCTTAATTTAATTAAAATTTTGCTTAACTGAGGATGCATGATAGTAAGACAGCATAGTGATGTATTTACAAGCAAATCAGAGATGAGGAGAATGATGTTCAAACCTATGTCTGTCCCTGCTTTCCTGTGTTCTTTCTACCTCTTAAGATGTCCTCTACTACTCACTCCTATGTGCCAGTCTTGCTGTTTCATCTCTGCAGTAAAAGTGGTTCCATCCACGTGTTACACTGTGTGGTCAAACTTGTCTTCCTGGAAATCATTTCCATGTTCCAAATTCTCCCCTTCCCCACTCCCAGTGAACATAAAACTTCGATCCTTGCCATTTCTTTCTGTGTCGCTGCTATCTGCGGTCTCCTGTCAATCTCCTGGCCATAAAGTCTGACCTACAGGTTTCTCCATGAGTCTGCCCCCCCCCCTGCAGTCTCCGAGAACCCCCTAGCATTTTATTCTACCATGTTTCTTGTGGATCCTTCACAATAGCTGCTGGGTTCTTGTCCATTAAGCACTAACAAAATGAATGACCAGAGTTAAGTTGTTTGTTCAGCAAATGTTCTTTATCAGGGCTGTGTGGTGCGCTGTAGCTCTTCACCTCAAAACAATATCTTTTTTTGGTGGAATGTCTCTAACAATGTATCTTCATCTATAAATTCCATAGTTCCTTAATAGCCATGTCCACAAAAATAGATATACAGTAAACTTGCTATGTGATATCTGGCATAAATATGTACTCAGAGAGATCGAAAGAATAAACTCAAAGCTGCAGAACAAGACAGTCCTTTGAACAAGCCACGGGCAATTACCAACAAAGAGAGTCTCTCGGGGCATAGTCTCCAAATCTCATCGTCTTTTGAGCCAAACACTCTGATGTCTCATCCATTTTGGGTCCTCCATTTTCTGGTCTCACTTTCGTTACTGAGCACCAGATGAGCCATTCACAAAGGCCGGCCACACAGTTCTTGTTCTTAATTCCCTCACCTCCACCCTTATATTTAGTCCTTTTCACAATACACCCTTTTTTTTTTCATATCCCAGGCATTTGGCATTTATTTATTTCTTTATTTACTTATTTGTTTGTTTGTTTGTTCATTTATTGTGGAGTTCCAGTGACTTTTTATATTCTCTAAGATTGCTCTGGAAGGCTGAGGAAGATAAATCTCTTCACTGAGAAGCAGTGTGGTTGAAACATCTAAAGCCACAACCAACAGGCAAGTGATGAACAAGCTGCTGCCAGGTACTGGACAGCTGGGCGCATTTCACAGCTCACGGCACATCTCTCCTCATGAGAATAAATGAAGGCCCACAGGCCCGAGAGCCGGGGGCAGCAGGGAAGCAGGAGACAGCTGGGTGTAATTACCCACCTCACCCAGAATTCGCAAGTGAAAATTAACAGCTGTCGAGCCCTGCAGAGAGGGTGTTCTTCCAGGTTTACACAGTCTGGGGACAGGCTTATTTCATCAAAGGAAACAGAGCCAAGGCCTGCTGAGATGTCCAGTACCAATGGTCATCTTACCTGAAACAGGATGATGCTCAGGTATGACGCTCAGTTCTATAGCCAGTCTAACCCATACAGTCTGACATGAAAGACCCATTCTAATGTCCACTCCTCCTTTGCTCTTCTCAGTGCCTAGTCTCTTCTCTTTGGCCAGTTTCTTTTACTCCCCTTGTACAGTTCAGGGAGATGCCGCCTTGGTAATGAGGAACTTTGCTTTCCTTGCTTGACCCTTCCTGACTCTTCCATTCAGCTTTAGCTTTTAGGCATTGTGAACCTCTGCTCACAGCTGTGAGTCCGAGGAGAGGGTTGTGTCCTGTTTCTCTTCTAAGTAAAATGTGTGGGTTGCTGCCTCTGACATTTAGGAGTACAGCAAGGATACATCCAGGCACTTGTCGGATGCTTACTACAGGGTCGTTCAGGTACCAATGAGACCGTCATTGTTCCTCGTCTATAAGGGCCTACAGCATGGAGGGGATAGAAGTGGAGCCACTAGTCTATAGATTCATGTTTGGATGCAAATATGGCCTCATTTCTTCAAAATGCATTCTTAGAAACTATCCTTCCATGGAATGGAGATAGTAATAGGTCAATTTACATGATACGCTAAATGATGTGGGTTTTCAATGTCCCTCATAGGCTTAAGCATTTGAACAGTTAGTTCCCAGATGCTGCTGCTTTGGAGGAGTTTATGAAACCCTTAGGGGTGCAGCATTGTTGAAGGAAGTCACCCCTCTGCTTGGATTTACAGGTTTCTAGAGTCGCCGCCACCCTTCCCTGCTTCTAATGTGTGCATGAATAAATAAGACCAGCCAGCTTCTTTCTCTAGAAGCCACACTATGCTATCTCTACCAGAGCATATTTTATCCCTCTGAAACTATAAGTTAAATAAATCCTTCCTTAAGCTGTCATAGTGTTTTATCACAGTAACACAACAGTAATTAATATGGCAATAAATACATAATTTTGTTAATTCACTTAATTGCATAATCAGAACATGGCAATTAGTATATCATGACATAAGTTATCCTTGAGAAATGTGTCCTTACTTTGGAGAGTAAAAGAACGGCTGAAAAGGAATATCCACAGATTGAGAGAAAGAAAGAAAAAAAACCACCACCATGGTATTGAAGGTTTATTTGTGCATTCTGTCAAGCTGCGCAGAATTTGAATTTGCCTTAGAGGTGAATGCTTCAGCTTCTCAGGACTGATTAACATTCCAAATAAATATCTGATTGATTATATGTCAGATTAATGCTCAGAAAATTTAAAGAAAAGGAGCACTTAGCTGAAACTTCTACTTCTCATATGTTTTTCTACTCCATCACTGGTACACAGTGAATGGGTCCCACTGCTACTGACCAAAGTATCTTAATGATCAATAAGGTAACAGTTGTCAGAATGTTAGCTGTACCTTTGTGTCCACACGGTAATATACACATGGGGAAGGGTGGTGACATCTATAACACTTCCCCCAGCTGGTTGAAGCAATTCTGTGCTCTCTGTGTTCTCGCATTCATGACTAATGCTATTAGATATTGTAACTGTTACAAATATACAACTCTATACAACTCCAGTGGAAAGACCTAAGACATTAATGGAATTACTAGAGAGACAAAATACAGCTTCAAAGATCAAAGTTGTGTTGTTTTCTCTCGAACATTTTAGGACAGGCTGTCTTGTGTGCATCTGAGAAAGACCTGTGTAAAAGTTAAGGTCTAAAGAAAATGCATTGTCTCTTGTCTTCATTATGTATGTAGTGGATGTTGCATGATTATGAAGCAGTGATGAGATATGGGTTAACTAAAATCTGAAAAGTGTATAAGTGGGTGCATAGATAAAAAGTTGAGTATGAGTTTTGGTCATTTAATATCTTTCATTGATCCCAGAATGAAACCTGCCTATGGCCATCACATACACACAGCCTGTAATTTCTAGCTCCAGGATCCTCCTCTCCTCTCTCCTCTCCTCTCCTCCTCTCTCCTCTCCTCTCCTCCGCTCTCCTCCCCTCCACTCCCCTCTCCTCTCCTCTCCTCCCCTCCCCTCCCCTCTCCTTTCCTCTCCTCCCCTCCCCTCTTCTCTCCTCTCCTCCCCTCTCCTCCCCTCCCCTCTCCTCTCCTCTCCTCCCCTCCCCTCCCCTCCCCTCTCCTCCCCTCCCCTCTCCTCTCCTTTCCTCCCCTCTCCTCCCCTCCCCTCTCCTCTCCTCTCCTCCCCTCTCCTCTCCTCTCCTCCCCTCCCCTCCCCTCCCCTCCCCTCTCCTCTCCTCTCCCTCTCCTCTCCTTTCCTTTCCCTCTCCCTCTCTCCCTCTCCTCTCCTGCACTCCCCTGTCCTCCCTTCCTCTATTCTCCACTCCGTCATTCCCTCCCTTCCCCTGTTCTTCTCTCTTGTCCTCCCCTCCTCTTTCCTTCGTTTCTCTTCTTCTCCTCTCTGTTTCCCTTCCCACCTCTCATTTTCATGCCTCTACTACCCCTCTCCTTCCTCTCTTTCCTTTTCTTTCCCCTCCCATTCCCCCCCTCTTCTCTCAGCTCATCTCCTCTTCATACCATACTATTTTCTCTTTATTCATTGGCCTTTATTTATTTATTTATTTGGCTCCCCTTAATGATCCCCAGTAAACCAACTCTGCTTCCACTTTACATTTTTGTGCACTTTCATCTTTCCTGGAAAGATTCCTGCACTGCTGTGCACAAAAGCTCTTCCTCATTCCAATGCTCTGGCTTCCTTTACCCTATCTAAAGTGTGCTCCCAGTTCCCTCCAGTTCACAATTGTGTCCTTTCCTCCCTCATACTTGTACAGTCTATTGTTTTGCTGTACAGGTCTTTGCTTTCTAGTTTCTGTCTTTTACACGTGGAGCTACTAAAGCCTTGGGCATAGAGAACAATTCTGCTGTATTCCTGTCTGTATCTGGAGAGTCTATCACACTGCCTCTGAGTAATGAGAGAGTGACAATGAGCCCAGAAAAAGGCTGTGTTGGGGACTGCCTCTCAGTGCCAGAGGTCACTGTAATCTGAGTGTTCTTGTTATCTCTGTGTGCTCATGTGTACTTGTGTGTTTTAATCTTTCAGGAACTGCTGTTTCTATAGATTGCTTTATTTTCCCTCTGTCATTTTCCTATAAACCCTGTGTTACAGTGCTTGTGTAAAGGGCTCTTTTTTTTTCTCATGGGTTTTGATATAGATCTAGTCTTATAATCTGGATGTTTCACAGAACCAGTATCAGAATTTTTCATAGAGCTACAGCATAGTCGGGAAAGATGTGAAGCCTAGCAGCCTATGCAGCTTCAGCACAGGCAAGGTCTTTACTGTCATCCTAGAAGAGGAAAAAAAGCGGAGATTCATGAGAAGCCAGGGGAGGACTGGACAGAGCAGAACCAGTTCTGGATCTACAATCAATCAATCAGCTGTGAACTCTAGGCAAGACTCAAAATCACTCTGAGCTCTGGCTTTTTTGTTGAAGAGAAGGTGAAGACATAGGACAGCAGCCTTTAAGCTCTGCTCCTTTAAGCTCTGTTGTGCAGGTATGGGAAGGGGCTCAGTGTGTCCCCATATTCCAACCATAGATATCCTGATTTTATCCACTTTCAGAATTTGGGCACTGAATAAATTTTTCTAAGACAGGTCTTATTACTAGAGAAAATTTGAAATCATGAGATTAGTTTTTTCCCCCTAATACCTTGTGACTCTTTTAAGTTACAAAAAAAATCAATTCAGTATTGACTTAATTGAAAACCCATTGTTTGCAAACTACTATACTGGATGTCAGAAGATGTCAGCTGCACACATATTATGTTGTCTAATGCACACCTTTCTGCAAACATAATACAAGGAAGGAAGATATTAAAATCTATAGCAGTGAACTAAGCACAGATCTGGGAATGTCCGAGGAAGGGACATTCCAAGAGTATACATGCATATGTACAATGTATATGTGTGTGTTCATGTTGCATATGAATATATAAGAACAATTTTTATAGTTTTATAGGCATGTATTCTAGGATACACATGAATCCCATGTCATATGCATCTAATATAAAACAAATACATGGTATGCACACACACACACACACACACACACACACACACACACACACATATGTACATTCATATGTAGCCTAGAAGCAAACAATGAAGCAAAATTCACTTTTGATTGACACATGTTAATTAGGTTTCCAGAACTGTTACTTATTCTCACACTGCACTCTCTATGGCAATGCTGTTGAGCCAGTGAGAGTAGGAGGGAGAACATAACCTTGCGATTACATTTCTTGCCAATTGACCATGTCTATCTCCTACGAAGACAGAGTCATTGTGTACTGCTCTTAATGTGTCATTAGGTAGCTACTCTTGCAAACTTTCAGCATGGTAGCACGGTACTGAATTTAGTGATTTTACTATACTTGCCTGCTTTTATGATGTTGGGGATGGGAACCCAGGGTCATACATATATTACCAAGTGCTATACCATTGAGCCACATGCCCAGCCTCCAGACCAATGCAATTTGGTAGTGTTTATTACTTCATTCCCAGCTCTGCCAAGTTCCACCTTCCCTTCCCTTCCCTTCCCTTCCCTTCCCTTCCCTTCCCTTCCCTTCCCTTCCCTTCCCTTCCCTTCCCTTCCCTTCCCTTCCCTTCCCTCCCCTTCCCTTCTCTTCCCTTCCCATCCAACTTTGTGTCTCTTTTATAATGTATAAGTCAAGGAAATGGTCCATTTCTATATGAAGTGTATTTGAATATGATCCTGTCTGATCATCTAGGCTTACATAATGCTCACTCATGGAACTCATCTAGGTCTGTAGAATAGATACTTCTAAAGTCACATTTTAGTTTCCACAGTAGAGCATAGAAAACCTTCTTAAAGAAGAAGTACATTTTATAGTATTTTGTTGTTGTTACTGTTGCTGCTGCTGCTGATATATGAATGTCACTCTGTGTTGCCCAGGATAGTTTTAAAGTCATGAAGCCAAGGGAATCCCTGTTCTACTTTCATCTCCACCCTCCACTACCAATGTCTGGAACTATAAGTACATGTCACCTTATCTGGATCAATGTGTTTTTATCAATTAAATGTCACCCAGTGTATTATACAGTGTATATTCCATGGTTCATAGAAACTACCATGGTTTGAAATGATCTAGATTAAATTCACTCCATTAGGTTTCAGAAGAAAAGAAAAGATTGAGTCTAAGAATTGTATTTATAAAAATAAATACTTTGGTCTAACGATTGTAATGTCTTCCAGCTAAGCACCAACACACTGGAACTCAAATAAAATTGTGGCATTTTGATAATGTCTTGGAGAAACAAGTACAGACAGCTCTGAGATGTATATCTGTACGCAGACATTCTCTGTAGCAGAGGTCAGCAGACTTCGCACGGAGGAAGATAGGAATAGTGTTAACTTTGAAAGTCATTTGTCCTTTGTGGGAACTAGTGGACTTGCCCTCAGGACACGTGGGGCAGGTGCTAATCGAACAGGAGGACTCTGTTTCACACAGAGATCTGTAGATGCAGTTGCAAGTCCTGTAAATGCCTTTGTTTTTATAACATTGGAAAGGCTTCTCTTTAATTGGGTTGTCATAAATGTTTTCAAAGGGTAATTTTCAATTCGCTACTCCAGGCTTCCATGGGAGGAATTGAGATAAAATATGATGTGCTGTAATTTATCACATCGCATTGGTCTTTGCCAAGTGTTAGATTCAATTTGTTGTCATTGTGACTCATCACATAGAGTTGGTTTCATGTAGAGCACTCCATTTTCCCAAAAAATATTGGCTATTATCTCTGCTGGAAAAATAGTAGTGAATGATGGTGTTTGGAACTTATAATTTTAAATTAATAATGTTATTATTTAGAATTTAAACATTATATATATCATCACTGGTAGAACAAGTTAGGACTTTGAGAGATGGGAGCTGTGAGGAGCAGTCCAGGGACTAACTTAATTCAGAGCAATGCGTGATTTTTTTTCTTTTTCTTTTTCTTTTTTTTTTTTTAATGCATGATCTTCTTAAAAGTATCACCTAAGGTTGGATGCTTAGCTCTGACGAAATATAATCATTTTGTATAACCTAATACCTGCTGATCCTTAAACATATAGCATTGTTTGGGGCTGGAAAGCTGTCCCATCGGTTAAGAGTACTTGGTGCGCTTGCAGAGATCTGGCTTCTACTCCAAGTACCCACATGTCAGTTAAACAACATCCATAAATCCAGTTTTAGGGGACTGGGTAATTTTTTTTGATCACCACAGGCACCAGAAGCACACGTGGTGCACAGCCATACATTGAGGTAAAACATTCATATAAGTTAAATAAAATGAATCAATCCATCAATAAATCAGCAAGCACATATCAGCTGAAGTGGGAACTGTCACCAATCCATGTTTTTCATAAAGGCTTTTCCTTTTCATCCGTAGAAGCAATGTCATTAGTGGAATAGCATTGGACAGGAATCAGAAACCTTGACTGTCAGATGCAAAGGACATAAATCAAATACCTCTGGGAGAAAAAAAAAATGGCCAGATTCCTTAGTCCAGGTTTATGTAATATGTGGGGGACTTTGTATGTAAAGTTAATGAAATGTATTATTTTATTACCTTTATTAATAACTATTAAAGTGCTTTGCTGGTTTTGAGTATTATATAAAGTTGATATAAACATAATTTGGCTTCCAGTACTAAGAAGCCCTTTTTAGATCACTATTTAGAAATTGTGAGTAAATGTGTCACTTCATTTATTTTGGCAACAGAGAGGAGACAGTACTTTTTGAAATGATGTTTAAGGATGTCTGGCATCCTTTCCCCTTTAGTGTATCATAATTGCCCTAAGCAGTTTTTAGCTGAGTGAGTGGGCATCTGTGTCCAACAGTTTGAAACGGAAGGATGCCGCGGACAGATGCTACACATCTCCATCAACATGTCCCACAGGATGCTCCATTCTGTGTGCAGCGGATGAGACAAAAGTCACAACAGGCAACTTTATTTTTAGAATTTGATCCAAAAAATCAAGAAAAATAAATAAATGGTGCCAAGTCTCTATTATGTTTGTACACAAAATAAACAAAAGGTACATTAACATTTGTCATGGAATCTGGTAAATGTATCCGCAAATGATCTGACGAGGGAAATGTGATTTACAACACGGATACTCAACAACCATCGACCGAAATACACGGTACTGCAGGCATCTAGACTAGTCAGCAAGGATGAGCAAAGTGGCAAAGGCAACCCAAACGCCTTCCTCAGACGGAGACTTTGGTAATTGACCGTGGCTAAAAGGAAAAAGAAATCAGCCCCTCTTCTTTCTCAGGTTGGATGGTCATTTTGTCCATTTTCTCATGTGATTAGTCCATTTAAAAGCTTCAGTTATTCTCAAGACACGCCAGATCCACAGAGCAGCAAACTCTCCCATTCTGTGCAAAAAAAAAAGAACACAGGGGTCAGCTCCTCAAACAGAAGACTCACTGGTGAGCAGTATGCAATGCATGGTCAAAACAGTGAAACAGAGAATAGGCTTCAAAATGGAAAGAGGACGACTAGTTTGGAAAAGGAAGCAAGCATGGGGGTGATCTTTCAGGTCATCCTTGACCAAGGCTTTGCTAACAAAGTCAGTTTCATGTCCTGCATTCAGTCTATGCTAGGGATACACTCCAACAATCCAAACTGTTTCAATTTGCTAACTTTATTTCCTAGAAGTATTTCAGGAATATAGATGGCTAAAAAGGAACAAGTACCCATTTCAAAGAAACGAACTGAAAGTATCAGTAAGACTCGAAGGCAAATCCAATCTAGGTTCCCCGAAGGGATTTATGTCAGGGGTAAACATGACCATTCACAAGATCAAGAATTGGAAGGAAGAGTGAGCATTTAGGTGAATAAATTCTTGGAAGTTGGCTGAAATTCAATTTCATAAATTAATATAAATGTACCTTTATAATTGCATCGAATGAATCTCAAGTGTGACATTAAAAAAAGGAATTGTATTCTCTCTGCCTCACCCTCAGCAAGTCACACAAATCTTCTCCAACCATTTTTCTTCTCTAATCATCCCATCCCCCACGTTCCCAACTGCTGCAGGTATTCTCTGCTAATTCACCAGCCATGCCTATCAGGAAACTGGCTGGGCAATATCTATTTTTCCCTTCTCCTTTGCAAATTCAATTCTCTAGTCTCCTCCCCAACTGTGTGGTGGACACCTGACCTGCTGTAGCCTCGCTTTCCTCTCTGCTCCCCCCAACCCCTGAATACAGTAGATCATGCAGATCTTCCCCAACTTTTTTCCCATTCACTCTTTGTCCCAGCCCCAAATTCTAGCAGACGGTCTCTGACAACCTGCGGGTCAACTGCAGATCTTCATACTCCCTCCCCTTCTCCAAATCTACCCACCCAGTTGCATCCCCAACTCGGTAGCAGAGCACCTGCTGTCATCCCCCCTTCTTCTCTACCACCATTTCCTGCACATCACACAGATCCCCTCCTCTGACCTTCTTCCCAACGTATCTCTATGTCTCAGTTGCCACCTCTAGAAGGCATTCCCTGGGAAGCCTCTGGCCAAGCATGTCAGAGACTCAACTAGGCCAGCAAAACAGGTAGTGGGTTTCAGATCCTCACACCATCTTCATTCCTTCAAATCCAACTCCCCAGGTCTCATCCCCAGATGTGACGTGCTATGTTGTTTCCTCCCCATCTGCCCTCATTCCCAGGGATCGGGCAGATTCTATTGGAACAGTCTACTTTTCTCACTCTTGTGGATCCCCTTAAGAACCCCTATGGCTAATTGTCAGAACTAATACCTAGAAACATATTGCACCTCGAACCTCCAGTAGACATATTTGGCAGTCTCCTAGTAGCATTCCCTACCAGGTCACAGTACCACACCCTCCTAAGAACCAGAAGACAACATAAACCAAGGAGCAAAACACACACCTAACAAAGACAAGACCAGATATCAGCACTTAGATTTGCAATCATCCCAAACCCAGAAGCTTGGATGTCAGCATAATGACAAAAATCAGTAGCAACAGAGACAGTATGTCCCTAGTAGAGCACAGTAACCTGAGAAATGCCACATACTAAAACAAAACTTAAAATAAGCTTTATGAACATGATAGAATTTCTAAAGAAGGAAATAAATATAGCCACAAAAGATCTATAGAAACACAAAAAAATGGTGGAAGAAAATGAATAAAAGAATCCCAGACCTAAAAGTGATTTTGAGTCAATTTAAAAAACTTAGAAACTATCCGAACCTCAGAGGTAAGCCTCACCAACAGAATATGAAATGGGAGAGAGAACCGCAAGCATTGAAGAAAAGATAAAAGAAATGGAGACCTAGATTTAAAAAAAAGTTAAATCTAAAAAAGAAAAATTCAAGAAGAAAACATTCAGCAAATGACCAAACACTATGAAATAACCAAATCTAAGAAAAATAGCAATAAAGGAAAACAAACTCAGGTCAAAGGCACAGAAAATACTTTCAACAAAATCACTGAAGAAAATTTCCCTCACATAAAGAATGATGTGCCAATCAAGGTACAAGAAGCATATAGAACACCAAATAAGGCAGGTCAGAAAAGACATTCCCCTTGGTACATAGTGACCAGAAACTTGAATGTACAACCAAAGAAAAGATATTAAAAGCTACATGGAGAAAAGACATAAAGGCATACAAAGGAATACCTACTAGAAAAACTCCTGACTTCTCAACAGAAACTCCAAAAATCACAAGGACCTTCACCAGACTTTGAGAGACAGAGATGTCCGTCAAGACAACTATACCCAGCAAAACTTTCAATCACAAAGGAAAAAGACATTCCGGATTCTGACCATCATGGATTCAAGATGGATAGCAACAACAAAAAAGCTTACAATCTAATGGAAACTGAAAAAAGTCATTACTGATTTAACAACATGGGTCAAAACAAAAAATTTTTAAAAACATATCATTTTAGAATTGAATGAAAACAAAATACATCATACCCAAACTTATATGGACACAATGAACGCAATTCTAAGAGGCAAGTTCATAGCACTAATTGCCTATAAAAACTCAAGTAAGCAAATTTAAAAAAATAGCAAAAATGGAGACATCTCATATGAGTAACTTAGCATACCTGGAAGATCTAGAAAAAAAATGAAGATGAAATCATAACCAAAAGGAGTAAAGGACAAGAAATAATCAAACTCATGGCTGAACAAAAAATAAAATAAAAAAGTCTGTACAAAAAATCAATAAAGTTCATTCTAGGAGAAATATCAATAAAATTGACACATCCTTAGTCAAATTAACTAAAAGAGCAGATTCAAAGTAACAAAATTTCAGATGCAATGTGGGACATATCAACAGGTACCGAAGAAATCCAGAGAGACATAAGAACATACTTTAGTAACTGCATTCCACCAAACTGGAAAATCTGAAATCAATGCATAATTTGCTCAATAGATACCATCTACTAAAGCTAATTCAAGATAAGAAATCTAAACAGATATATTACCCCTTGTAAAATAGAAGCAGTAATTAAATATCTCCTATCCCACTCCAAAAGCCCAGGGCCAGATGATGCTAGAGAAACTGATTGGCAGCATCTAAAACAATGCAAATGGATCAATATTTATCACCCTGCATAAAACTCAATTCCAAATGATCAAATATTTCAAAGTAAAACCATATACACTAAACCTGATAGACGAGAAGCTGGGGAATATCCTTGATCTTATAGCAGCTGCCTACAGAATGGAAAAAGATTTATTTTACCAACTCCACATCCAATGGAGGACTAATGTTCTGTTGAGATTCGGTCTGTTGCTGTGTGTTGTCATGCTAAATTCTGTACCTGAAGGAAGAGACTAGGCCTACGAGTGAATTCTCACATTTATAAGCGTTTGCTGTGCAAACGCTGTTCCTTGATTTAAAACTATTGGTTTAATAAAATTGGCTACAGCCAAATACTGGAGGGCTTAGAGGTAGGTGAGATTTGACCTGGCTCAGGTGGTAAAGAAAAAAGAGAGAGAGGAGAAACCAGGTGGAGAAGGAGGAAGAACTGAGAGAGGGAGGAAGCTGCCATGAGGGGAGAGACAAGAGAAACAGAATTGCCTGAGATACACCACTAGGGAGGCAGCCAAGCCAGCAGTTAGAACAGTAGATTTGAGGTTACCCCCCAGTCACTGTCACAGTCAAACAAAATGAACATGATCTCATTTATTTGTAAGCCAGGTGGGGACAAGCTTAAATTGGTTGCACTACAATATCCAAAATATAAACAAACAAACAAACAAACAAACAAATAAATAAATAAAAAAAAACTAGATGTCCAAATAAAACCATATAATCTAATTTTAAAAATTGGATACAGTTCTAAACACAGAATTATCATTAGAGGAAATCCAAATGACTGGGAAATGTTCAAAACCTTTAGCCATCGTGAAAATGCAAATTAAAACTTTTCTTGAGATAACATCTTATACCTGTTGGACCAATAATGTAGGTGACAGCTCATACTGGTACAGATGTGGAATAAGGGGAGCATTCCTCCTTTGCTAGTTGGAGTGCAAATTGTACAGCCACTATGAAAATCAATATGATGGTTCCCCAGATAGATGGGAATCGATCTACCTCAAGATCTAGTTCTACCTAACCCTTGAGCATATTCCCAAACGAAGCCACAGGGAGAGTTGCACAATCATGTTTGGTGCCTCTCTATTTAAATACAGAAATTGGAAGCAAGCTAGATGTTGTCCAACAGAAGAACAAATAAAGAAAATGTTATCCATTGATACAATGGAGTATTATTCAGTCATTAAACTAACTGACCTACTGAAATTTGTGGGCAAACAGATGGAGTGAGAAATTAATCATCTTGAGTGAGGTAGCCCAGACCCATAAGGACAAGTATAGTATGTATGTGATTATATATGGATATTAACTGTTCAATCAATGAGGACCATGCTACTATCTATAGAACCATAAAGGTTAAATAAAGAAAAAGAAACAAGATGGCATGGATAAATCTCCCAGGAAGATAAATAGAATATATAGTTATGGATGGAAGTTATTGGGGGATAGACAAGAAGAGGGGGATCAAACGAGGAGGAGGATAGATGAAGAAGAGGATACAGGGAGGGTCATCTTTACTCAGGGCTATTTGAGGGGACGTATTGTAGGCCAATCTAGTAGAAGCTCCCATAATATATATACTACATTCTAGGAAACAGAAAAGTGTCTACACTAATAAATCCATAAAACGACAAGCTAGAAAGCCTCCCCTGATGGCTGGGGTAGGAGTAGCCTTTTATGGAACCAAGTACACTATCATTATTAATATTATCAATCATGAGCATCTCATCATAATGTTCTGGCTGAGATTTTGACTGCTTGAAGAAGAATCACTGTAAGCAGACTTTGGTCATAACTCTATGAACGCTGAAGAGAGGGAGGCCCACCTTTCAAGTTTGAAAGACACATGAGGATATTTTATGGTAAATCCTCCAAGACAAATATGACAGTAAAAAAATCACAAGAGATTCAGGAATATGGAATGTAAAATAAAACAGAGTAAACAGCTATATAGATCTCTGTCTTCTACACACCATTGATGGTTTCTGTAATTTTCTAGAATAAAGCTAAGAATTTCTAGGCTTTCCCTCTCTCCCCTCCCCTTGCCTCCCTTGTCTCTCATTATTTTTCTATATTGCATGTTAAAATAAGTTTCATTCTCTATGATTAAGATTACAGTCGGCTGTTAAAATTCTGTAATTTTTAATGCAAATTTGTACTATTCCATTTCTATTTGGAGACTACCTGTATACAAGGACCAGCTATTATCTGTGAGCACTTAATCTCCTGTTAGAACATACACTCCATGGAATCTGAATTCAGAGACTTCAAAAGGAAACCATCTGTGGTTCATATATACACCCCAAGGCTGATGGTTACCTTGCATTTACAGGCTGTACAAGGAGATCCAGCCATCGTCCACACCGCGCCGCTCAGCCTCGAAACACCAGTGCTGTCCAAGCAAGTTTTTCTGATGTCATAGGCAATATTATCAGCCAGGCAGGGGTCACTGACACAGCGGGGACAACACTCCCCTTCAAAGGTGGCTGTGTATTCACAGCTCAAACTAGGGCAAGCTAGAGGCCAGCAGTCCGCCTCTCCTTCCTGTGGAGAGAAAGATGAAATAAGTTGTCCTCATCCTTCTGCACTTTTATATTCCCAGTATCCCTTAGGGAAAGAAAGTGGTACAGCCCTGATTATTTTCTTACTGAATGCTTCCAGCCTGCACCATGGTGCTTATGAACCATCCTTCTCTGTGAAGACATCCCTTCTACACACATAACTTCTAAGATAGCACTTCCCCGGGATGGTTTTGCTTACTACCTAAGCCAGAGTTCCCAGAAAGTCTTTAATCAGCTTGTTTGTGTTCCAAGCACAGAATATAATTATTTTCATCATGTTGTATTGTTTTTTTTTCAGTTTATGATGTATAATTGGTATAACTCAACATTAACTTAAGCTTTTGGACTTTTATTGTCTGTTTTCTTTCCCGATGGTGTCCAGAGATTTCTCTAACAGATACTAATACAAAAAACAAGCAAACACATGGTAGAGTGAGTTTGGTGTATAAAAAGATACCCACTTCTTTTAAGGTCCAAAGGAAGACCCAGAGCTGTAGACAATTTCAACAGCTGCACCAACTGGGATGTAGGATTCAAGTTCAGAGCTGAGGCTGATTGTTCTCTGGAGAAACCACCCCATGACTCTAAGGTGTCCAAATCACAGCTTGAATGGAGCCTCTACCTGAGTCCTCTTCTGGCTGCAGGCACCATTGAACTGCCTATTACAGCAAGGTCTCTCCACAGAGGCCTCACTGTCATCACATCACTGTCAGCTGCAGTGATTCTCATTTACTTATTTTTTTAGTCAATGTCTCCACATTCCAGGCTTATTCATGTTGTTACTGTATCTGCCTTGCTTGTGTGATATCACGAGGAGCGTGGCACAGGCAAAGTCTTGATAAAGTATTTAAGAAATGTGCCCAATATTATTCTAAAGTAACTTTAAGTTAATGCTCAATAGCTTCGGTGTGTTGAAAAATAAATGTCCATCCCAAAGACTGGACATTCGAGATGTCTTTTTGAAACTCTTTGATTGAAAACGTCATGTGCAAGATAAATGCCAGCAATCCCAGCTATCTGACGACTGACTTCTGAAGGAAGAAAAAATGGTTTTCCAGAATGACTCTGGAAACAGGTAGGTAGGTGTCCTGGATGTGTTTGTCCTTGGAAGGGAATCTGTAAAATTGGCCCTGAATGGAATTTATCTATGTTTCAGTCTTAGTATTAAGATGGATTGTAAAGGATACATGTGATGACTGCTTGCACGTTAACCTGGGGGATTTACGGAAACTTAGAGAACAATTTCTCTGGGCACTAGTTTTCATATAAAACCCAGAAAGAGAAAAATTCATTTCAATAAACATTAAGCACCAAGCTCAAAGCTTGCTTCATAAGCTGACTCAGGTACAATGCTCTGAGATGGAGCAGATGGAGCACCACAGTCCTCAATGTACCATGCCCTCAAGTCCTCCTTCAAGTCATTCTTAGAAATCATCGTCTGTATGGTAGTTTAGAACACACTGAACCAGATACGAAAATTTATGTGTTTTGTTTGAACTTTTCCAAATCCTGGCACAGCATTAATATCTGTGTATTAGTATTTAAAATAATGCTATCTGTTCTGTTTGAACAGCATTTTCAAGGGATAACAGAGCATCAGTAGCAGTTACCACATTAAGTGTCTCCTATGGTGCACAGCCAGCTGCCTGCTATATGAAGAGTGTAGTAATCATCTCACATACATTTCTCTTAGCTTCCTAAGAATCTTTGAACTGGTACCCATAAACCTGTGAACGTTTATGGAAAAGACTAACCACTGAGATGCTTTGACATATCCAAAGTGTCTACATCGAGCTAGCCTATGAGACAATTATAGAATTGGATTCTCAATCTTGCTCACTCAAACTCCGTCACTCCTATCATATTTTTTTTCCTGTTGGCAATATTAAAGATTGAGTCATAAGCAAAAATACGCTTGACTCTATCTGGACAATCACTCTATCTCAAACCATTTAAAGCTACTTTATGAGAATTTTCGTTGCTTTGGACATTCTAAAATATACAGGTATATACAAACTGCTCAGGTTAAACCTGTTCTATAAATGCATTCTTTTTACTTTTGCAGCATTTTAAATGTAATTTAAATATCTCCAGGTATAACATGTGGCAACTGGTTAAGCATAGCCCATGATACCGTATAATACTGGAAACATCTTGGAACTCCAGCCCCAACGCTCACATGTTTATAGCCTTTTCTACAGTAAAGGCACCAGGATCCCCAGGAAACTGACATACCAGACATCGACACTGCTGGCAGCTGTGGGTCCAGTTGTCTCCACTTCGATAGAGCTTCTGTCCGCTTTGATCTAAACATTGGCTAGTGACCCTGGTGTCACACTCTGGGCAGCAGAAAAGGTCAACATTTGGATTCTGGCAATCACAAGCTGTCCGCCGGCAGAATATCTTCCCATCCTGTTGAGAAATAAGGTCACGGAGGTTTTGTGATTAGGAAAACATATGCACAGATGCACTCTGAAAATCAAACCCTGCAAATGCGCCATAGAGCTCACGGAATAAACTTCTTAGCTATGAATCTATATCGTCTACTTCCCATCTTGTTCAAAGTAGGCACAGCCTTTCTTTACTGGAGCCAGCCAAGTCAAAATGGAAAAATTGCCAAGTGTACCCACAAGGGAAAAATCAATATGTACTTTGAATATTTTTTTAACTGTGCCATTAAACTTTTTTTCTCTCTTTTTTTTAATTTTTATTTTCTATATTCTATGTTTACATTCCAAAGGCTTTCCCCTTTCCCAGTTCCCCCCCACCATACGTCCCATAATTCCTCTCCCCCCAACTATTCCCCAATCATTCCCCCTCCCCCCACCGTTTCTCTGTTCTGGGTCTACAAAACTGGATCCAATCTTTACAGGCCCAGGATCCTCTCCTTTCTTCTTCTTGGGAATCATTTGACTTGCTAGTTGTGCCTTGAGTATTTAGGGCTTCTGGGCTCATTATACCCACTTATCAGTGATTGCATTTCATGTGTATTCTTTTGTGATTGGGTTAACTCACTCAGGATGATATTTTCCAGGTCTAACCATTTACCTACAAATTGCATGAATTCATTATTTTTAATTACTGAGTAGTATTCCATTGTATAAATATACCACATTTTCTGTATCCATTCCTCCTTTGAGGGATATTTGGGCTCCTTCCAATTTCTGGCTATTATAAACAAGGCTGCTATAAACATAGTGGAGCATGTGTCTTTATTGTATGCAGGGGAATATTTCTGTGAAGCAGGGGCTAGCCCTGACCTGTTGCCAGTCTGTAACTCTGCCCTCCTATCTGTGGTGCCTTGTCTGGCCTCAGTGAGAGAAGATGCGCGTAGGACTGCAGTGACTTGATGTACCAGGTTAGGTTAGTATCCAGGGCAGGCCTAACTCTCCTCTGAGGAGAGGAATGGGGGGATATTGGTCAGAGGCTATGTAAAGGGGGACTGATAGGAGGGGCTGTGATTGGGATGTAAACTGAAGAAAGTCATTAAGTAATGGGAAAGATATGTTTCTGCTTAAGAGTTAGAGCTAACATAAGCAGTTAAACGGAATGTGATCAAAAATGCATTCCAGATGGAAGGGGAACTACATGGTAAAGGTGGGAGGGGAACAGACAAGAAGGGGAAAGTGGGAAATAAGAGCAAACTGTATGGTGTGTGTGTGTGTGTGTGTGTGTGTGTGTATGTGTGTGTGCATGTGTGTGTGTGTGTGTGTGTGTGTGTGTGCACGCGTGCACAAATGTAATGACGGCATTGTATTGTGTGCTATGACGATAAGAAAATAACCTCATTTCAGGGGAAAACCATGTCAGTACATTGTATATACAAGAACACCAGCAAACACACTGAAATACACTGCCTACTTTCACACATGCCACAATTTATAAGGGATATGGGAAGAATCAACTGAGCTCCAGAGACCTTAAGTGCCTTATACAGATCACACAGTAAAGTATCATCTCTAAGCCTATAATTGAGTCTGAGAGTTTCAAAAATTTTTTTCTTCTACAAGTTTTTTTTCATTGCTTATTTGAAGAGCTTATGACCAATTGCCACCTTCCTCCATGATGCAGTTTGTCAAATGACAGACACATTACAATTTCAGGAGTATTAGTCCTGGGAACTCAGTTATAAGGTACTAAAAGTCAATATCGCTGGACATTATGACTGAGTGCCTACGGCATGTCTGTCATCTACTCATCAAATCAGTGTCATATTTCTGTTGAAAGAGAAGCTAAAGTGTGAGGACTTTGGCTACCATTTATGGGTAGAGTTATTTTTGTTAAAGATTTCCTTTTATTAAAATATGATTGTGTGTGTGTGTGTGTGTGTGTGTGTGTGTGTGTGTGTGTGTTCATTCCTGTAGAGACCAGAGTGATAACTGGATCCTCTGGAGTTCACGGAAGCCTCAGGTGGTCCTAAACTACCCTGCTTTGTTGCTGAAAACTGAGCTTGAGTCCTTTGGAAGAACAACTGACCTAGCTGTCATCATCCCCCTACGGTTATGTTTTTGAGTATTTTTAAAACTAAACCTTAGGGATAGAAGGTAACTTAAAGTACATAAAGCCTACCTTCACTGTAACAACCAGAGTGAAAAGTTACAAAGACTATACCTGAGGCTATCCATTCTTGGGAGCTCACACCAAGGAAGGTATTCGGGGCACACGTCTGTGCCTTACTCTTGGTATCTCTTTGCTGACTTTAATTACTATTCCTCGAAATCATAGCCCTTATATTCTTTTATAACATTTCTTAGAAGCTAATTTGTAAGTGTTCACCAAATTACTCCTTCTGGGAAAAACATTTCTGATTCTTTAACTTGTTCCCATTGTTTGTAATTTTTCACTAACTGCAGTTTCAGTGGCTACCTCCTTCAATCTTTGACTATTCACCATGATCTTTAACATCTTTATTAGTTATCTTCTGCCAAAATTATATAAATCATTTACCTCTATTACATTTACTACTGATGACCCATGGAGTGGAAATGTGGGCCTTCATTTCTCAAGTCAAGTAACTAAATATAAGTCTTGAGAAACAAGGAATGACATGGGCTTGGGTCCCATGGTTTGACTTTCAGTGTGCTTTCTCTAATGCAGTCTGCTTTGCCTTCTTATTTTAGTTATGTCACAGTGTTGACTGATACTGAGTTTAATGAAAACAAAAACCTCATTAATCCCTGCCCCATCTACAATGGCTGGTTGATTGGGCATATGTGTGTTTTGGGGTGCATGTTGCATTTTATCCTATTAGATCCGCCGCACCTCTCTTGCCAGTCACAGCTTTTATCAGATACTGCATCTGTCATCTCCCGTGAGATGCACCTCATAGGTATTGGTATCTGCAAACACAGTGGACCTTCCCAATAGGGCTTAGTCTATTTCTTCCATAAAAATGGATGGAAAGTTAAGTTCAATGGAAGCTAAAGTGGAAATCCTTAAAAGAACTACATTCCTTACAGAGAGTGGAAGGGAGATGCTGGCTACTTTTGTCTTATAATGACTGAAGGGTATGGAAAGGGGCCCTTCACTCAAATTTTATGTATTGTCTCTACTATAAAAATGATAAAAGATAGCTACTTTAAAATGTCAAGAGATTAAATAAGTACACACAGATACTTGTGTGTGCATAGACACTGATTTTTATAAAAACAGACTTTCTGTAAGTATGTAAATATGTGTGAATACAGAGTGAGATATATAAATACATAAAAACACACACACAGCGGTGGGGCATGAGGTGGGAATCTAGAGGTGATGAGGCGAATTAAACCAGATATTTTACATAGCTTACCACTAACGAGTACACACTGTAAGAATCTTCCAACAATAACTCCTTGGCCTACTAGCTTATATCATGATTCCCATCATTTTCACTAAAATAATATTTCACAATAATTTTGTATAACATGTTATCTTTCTTGTATTAGAGCTGGGATTTGAACCTAGAGACACGCACACACCAGGCAAGCACTTTACCACTTACCCTGTATCCCCGAGCCCCACCAACTTAATTTCATTACTAATCTATTTCATTTCCTAGGTATTGAATGTCTAAGCATCAGAAACCTCATGGCTTTGCTATGTGGTTTAGACCAGCATCAACCAAAACTATAAATTATTTTCACAGATTACTATACTTCTTTCCACGAGATTCAATCCCACCTACTAGTTAAGAGAATGAATAGAAATGAATGGATAGCCTTCAGGGTTAGTGGAGAATAAAGCAATTTCACATCTCATCAATTATGTGAAAATGCCATTGAGGCCCCTCTTAGCTTCTATTAGGTTTCAGAACAATGACAATGTTCCTGTTAGCTTTGAATTACTGAGCAACTGTCAAGAAAATATCATGTTTGATAATGCAATGCCAAAGGCGACTTCATTAATACAACTGGAATGTGATTATAAAGGCTTTTTCAGAGAGTGCAATCACACTGGGAACCAACTGTGAGTGAGAACAGGCCCATCTCAGCAGGACATCCTTCTCATTTTGTTTTGTGGGCTCTGCCAAGAGCCTGACTCCTGGCCAGCTAAGATGGTGACCCCAATTCCACTGAGATATCAAAGCTGAATTCTCACTCTCCTACTCAGCACTTCAATGTTTCCACATAATTTTATAATGAAAGTTCAACCATGCACAATTAATAAGAATTATGTTTAAATTAATTCTAGATTTTTAAAAGCAGGGAAATTCTCACTGAGGATGGCCTTGTTGGACATCGAAGGGAAGAGAAACTTTTGGTCCTGAGACAGCTCGATGCCACAGTATAGAAGAATGCCAGAACAGGGAAGCGGGAGTGGGTTGGTGAGCAGGAGGAGGGGGGATGGGTTAGAGTTTTTTGTGGGTGGGGGAACCAGGAAAGGGGATAACATTTGAAATGTAAATAAAGAAAATATCTAATAAAAAAGGAAAAAAAGGAAAAAAATTTGAATATATTATACTGTGTAAAATTCTAGGTCTTAGATTACACATTTTATTACTGTCCTATTGAAATACTGATCCACTCACCCCAAAATGCACAATTCATATTCATGTCATTGTCTTTGAAACATTTAAATTGAGTAGTTGGATTTACATGAAAACCATGTGTAGTCACTAAATAAAAATATAAACTACCAATTAGCAAGCTGACGGCCACATCCACATTCAACAGCTGCCTGATAATGTCTCATAGAACCCAAACTTCTAACCTAGTTACATAGAATCTACAGCTGATTTCACAACACAGTGGTGAGAATGAGAATTTGTGACATGATGCTCATAGTTCACAAAATTTAAAATATTTATTAACTGGTGCTTAAGGAAAATGTCTATTTCCTGACATAAACTGTAAAATTAGGAATATTACACTAGACCTATCTATTGTTCTTTCTCAAAAACTGATCAGGCTGTGATATCAATTATCTTTTCAATTATTGATTTTGATATTAGGTTATAGCATATTCTAGCAACTTCATCCCCTTTAAACATTAGGGATACAAATACCCTCATTACCACATTTACAAAAAAGTATAAAAGAGAAGAAATCAGACATTCCAATGTAAAAAAAAATTAGTGATAGAACAAATGATGGACCCCCAAATAGATTCTGAGCAATGATTTTCCCCTAAGATGCATTTTTGTATCATAGGGTGTAGGATAGGAAAATAAAATTTCTGCTAAAACGAGACTGAAAACTTCCTAGATACTTATACTCAAAATGGAGTCCTCAAAACCAAGGTATTGATACTTCCTGGGAACTAGGTACAAAGGCAAATTTGTGGTTACTACCCTGTGTCTATTGCTCTAGAAACTTAAGCCACAAAGTCTGGATCAAGAGTTCCAAAAAGACCCCCCAAGTGATTCTGAAACAGGAGAAATCTCCTGACACACAATGGAGACATGCTAATATAGACAAGGGAAATTTCACAAGGCCTCAAGCTTATGATAAGAATTATGGGTAGTTAAGGAATTCTGAGGATAGGGGAAATGGTATTCCCTAAGGAAGAATCACTAGTTGTTTGTCCAGTACTAAGTGGTAAGCTCCTTAAAATGCAAAATCGTGTGCACATAGGTGACACTGAATGGATTAGGCAGGTTGTATTTGTATATTTAGAGGTATGCACATACACATAGATACACACATAGACCCACAGAGACACACACATAACAATTCAAGAAAAAGAGAAGACATAGAATTTGAAAGCAAGCAAGGGCTAGATGGAGGGATAGGGAGGGAGGCAATGAAAGGGGTATGTTGTAATTTTATTATGATCTCAAAAGTTAAAGATGATTTAAAAATCCATCTTTTAAAAGTCAGAATATTACATACAGTGTATTCTATTGCTTATTTTAAATAAGTAGTTAAAATATTGACCTCGTGCCTCCTTCAAAAATGTGAAAGCAGTGGGGTGGATTATCACTAATGAAGTTTACTAACAAGAATGTCAGAGTTGATCATCTAGGGTGTCGGCTGCATCTGAGTCCCTCAGAAGATGCTTGGAACACTGTAGGAAACAATGGAGACAAGAACGAGGCTGACTGAATTGTTCATACAGTGACAGAGGCCTGGGAGAACAGTCATGTTCATTGGATACCAGGCTACATCCCAGACTCAAGTGCAATTACAAAGATAGTCAAAAGTGTTTGGTTTCACTGCACTTAATATTCCAGTGGTCTACAATACAAAACATGAAAAAATTGGGTTTCGGGAGATTTATACTCAGAAGTTTGGAAAGAAGTTGCTTCATTTTGCTCCAAGAACAGGGAATGTAGTTGAAAGCCTCTTTCATTTTCTGTGTTCACCATTCTAACATATAATGATCTTTTCCTTTCCTTAGAACTCTTGTTCTTTGTTTTAACACCACCTGGTTCACTACTACATTTGACAGCATTCACTTGGCTGCTGATAATGTTCTATCCATGTACTGTATTTCTAAGCCGAGCATTTGAGCTCCCTGTAGTTGTGAGGACAGTTGACCCCCACTGGCTTCTAATATACCAGTCTCTATCCTCTGTGGGGAAAGTAACCTTTGGGGCAGTGAGAACCGAAGGCCCCAGATAATTTGTGAGTAGGTATTGTGAGAGAGAGGATGAGTTACTTGATTCCTGGGGATATTTTCTTCATTGTTCAAAGCTGTGCTTACATGAAATATGATGCTGTTTTCTAGTTATGGGTTATTTGGAACTTAGCCTAGTATATGGTACTTAATAAATTGGAAAATAATTGTAAATTTGGATTATGGAACTAGGCTTAAGTGGAAAGGGAGAGAACAGGTGCCTTGGGTTTAGGACATGGTGATATATCTCTTCCAAGTAGACCCCTGGGTTCTGTCGAAATGTGGCCAGATGTCAGTGCGCATGGGTTTCTCAGGCTCAGTCCTGCTCTATTTCTGGGGAACACATAATTTATTAGGAGACTTGGCTTCCAAAGGAGTTACTACACAAATAATGTTTCTTGTTTTCTATGCCTTTAAAGCCCAAGATTAAATAATCTTATTCCAATATTTAAACCAAAAACTATGGCAACATAAGGACAAATGAAAATAAAATGGCAAAATCAACAAAAGAAGAAACAAAGCATGAGGAAATGAAATACTTAACAGGTCCATTGTGCAAAGCAATATGTAACACCACAATGTTACTGAACTGTGTTTTCATAAACAACCAATTTGCTTTCTTGGGACTAAGCCTAAGAGACTTGGGACTTGGCAATGAGAAAGACAGAGATGCTAGTTACAAGGGAACTACCACATTATTGGAGAAGTGTTATTTCCTTGTTTTCTGGGGATGTAGGCTAAGAGACACCCCTCTAATGAGAAAGACAAAGACATTGGTTACAAAGGAGCCATAATGCTACCCTCACCATTTAACCCTCTGTTCATGTCTGACTACTACATGAATGATCTGTGATCCTGACTTTTCTTGATGATATCAGCAACAAGCAGTGAGCCAGTGGAGAGGCCTTGCAAATGACAATTTTAGATAGAAATTTCTGAGTTTCTGTAACTTGTATAAGTGTAGAATGCAGGTTCCTGAAATTTTCTCACCTGACCAATAACCAAGGTACTGTGGCTCTCAGTTCAAGAAGCAGCCTTGACTGCTCTTCCCAGCTACTCCTGATAGTCAGGCTCTTCTCAAGGTTGCAAACGACTTGCCACAAAAAGAAGGGTGAATTCAAATCCAATTTGCTAGTCACCCATCATTAGTTGGCTATATTGCAGATTAGAATGGATAGGCCCTTTTTAAGGACTCATGAGCACAAGTGCAGAAAGAAACCCGTGGTGGGCAGAGAGGAAGAACATACCCTTCATTGTATCCTGTCAGCTTACCTTGCAGGAACAGACTGAACACCTGTCTTCTCTTAGAATCCACACCTGCCCATTGTGCTTCAGCCCTCCTTCGTGGGGACAGTCCCCAGAGCAGGAGGGCCCAGAGGGACACAGGCAGTCAAATCCTCCTGCTAAGTTGATGCAGGCAGAATCATTCCAGCAAGTGTGAGTTCTTAAGGCACATTCATCAATATCTGCAATAAATAAACCATAGAACGTCAAAACCCAGCAATTCAACTCAGGAAACAACAATAATACAGAGTATCATTGAGTAGCACTGTGGTAGATTTACCTGTTGTTGGGTCCTTTTTCATCTGCATTTGCTCAATTACTCTAAAAGGCAAATGCTCTGTGGAGAAGAATCACAGTGCTAAGGCTCACTGAGTGAAAGTGTATGCCCACTGCCAGGTAGCCTGATGCTTCTGTGAGATCAAATATATAGCTGCCCAACTAGTTAAAATACCTACTTTCACCTCTGTAGTCTTATGGTGGCCATGACTTTTGTTAACTCATCAACTACAGAAGCCTAGCTCTCATAGAAAAGAACTGTGTGTGCATAAGTCACTGAACAGAAACAAGAGGGTAATTAGAGCAACTTTGACTCAGCCAGACTGCCCCAGATCCTGATGCCAGGGCTTTGAAAGAAGAGATTGCATGATTCTTTGTGTCATATTTAATATTAAATACTTAGCATTCTAAGGGCCAAAAAAAAGTTAGGTCTCAATTAAAAAAAAAATCAGGGCTCCAGAAGGTATGGCTTGGAGGCTGATGAAGACAAATATATTGAATATTGTGTTCACTGATAACGTAATAGGGAAGTCAGACAAATCCAGTCACTCTACCTGACAGTTGAAACTTGAGTGACCTTGATGTATCAAATACTCTCCTGCCTAGTCTCTCTTCAGCACTTTCCTGACACCCAAGCTTGAAAGGCAGCCAGTTTTGCCTATAAATGGCTACTTTAAAAGAGACTTATTCATTACATTTAGATCAAATATCTTAGTCAGCAACTTCTGCCCGTTGGTGCTGGTGTCATATCGAGAAAATTGTACTTGGCCTTTCTTTATGTGTGCATTGAAGCTTCATTGGAAGGCACTTGCCTTGTGTCTGTCAGAATCTTCTTCTCCCTTGGTTAATCTCTAGCCATGTCTACGAATACCTTTCAGATGATGAAACTCTATTATGTGCAACAGATGTGACTGATATTAAAAGTAACACAAAAGAAAATGCAAGACAGCGCTGTCACAAAGCTGATGAAACAGAACACATGACTTGGAGACCCATCAACAAGGGTACTGATCATTAGAAAGAGTCTTGTAGGAAGTAGAATGTTAGAATAATGCCATCTCATCTTAATCCCATCCTGATACCTATGTGAAGTTGTTCTTCATTAGGATAAAATAATCAACCCTCCTCAGAGGAGCTTTTATTTTTCCTTGCAGGATGCTAGAAGTTAACACAGAGGCTCACAACTAGACAATGTGCAGAGAGTAAGAGATTTTGGAATACCCAGTTCTTAATGGGATATCTTCATCAAACTCCTCCCTTCAGGGATCAGGGAGCTCTGGGGAAGAGGAATCAGAAAGATTCTAAGAGCCAGAGGGGATGGGTGACTCCAAGGAAAGTGTGTCTTCTAGACACGGCAGGACAGAGACATTTATATCTCACAGATTAACTCACAGGGACTAGGGCATAATGTACAAGGCCTGCAGAGGTTCAAGCCAGACTTGGTACCAGCACTGAAAATGAGAAGTGGAGAGAGTCCCACCCCTAACCAAGAAGGTCTCTGCAATTGATAGCTGCTGGATGAGGAAAAATCCAGCTTTTTACAATAGAGTGAATTTACTAGGTATTATCAGCCACACCCTGGGACAGGCCCCAAGCTCAGGAATAGTTACATAGATTTTGAAATACACAGTACTTAATAGGATATCTTCATCAAACTCCTCCCTTCAGGGATCAGGGAGCTCTGGGGAAGAAGAGTTAGAAATGTTGTAAGAGCCAGAGGGGATGAGTATCTTCAAGAAATATAAAACAGTATCATAACATAAAACAGCTATGATACTTTTGTGGACGTTGTTTCACTTTATTTGTATCTTTTTATATTGGTCTTTTGTTTGTTTGAGTTTTTTCCTGTGGAGTTTTTGTTTTTGTTTTTGTTTGTTTTTGTTTTGAAAGACAACAAAAGCAAAGTTTGGTGGATAGAAATATGGGAAGGATCTAGGAAGAGTTAAGAGACAGAATATATATATATATATATATATATATATATATATATATATATATACAGAATATATGTATATATATACATATATATGCATACATTTTACATTACAATTTTGAAGCCATAACAGCAATTTTCCTGATTATATATATAAACAGTCATGTGTGTTTATACACATATAGATGATGAATATACTGACAGCTCTTGTTTTTCAAGAACCAGTTATGCTATAGTGATCACAAGAGAGAAACTAAGCTTCATTTTTTTTTAAAGCAGGGAAACTGGGGTGCAGATAGGTAAGTAACTAGCATATACTACAGTGTGGAGTGCTTCTGGAGGATTCTGTTATCCTGTACCAACTCAAGAGCTAAGGTGTACTGCAGTGCGTTTGTGGTTTCTATTTACTTTCCACAACTTACACTCTAGACTCTAAGATTAATTTTCAAACATTATATCTTACATAGATCCCTTGAGTACTTTTAGTTGACATTCTGAGTGTAAAATGATGCAATTACCCCAAGTGTGTTGGAGTTTTGAAGCAATTATGACTTGAAAATAATGGGAAATATGTGACCTATGTTCTCTTCCTGACTGCAGGGACCATATTGCTATAAAACAGATTCATGGCAACAATACAAGAAGACATTAAGCAGTTTCCATGCTATATTTTTTGTGACACTGGGGGGTTGAACCTGCAGTCTTGTGCATGCTACACAGGTGCCTTCTGGATGAGCTCCATCCCCAGACCTCTTTATGCTTTTTATTTTGAGGCAGTGTCTTCTGACATTGCCTGTGCTGGCCTTGCCTGTTCGGGAGCTCAGGCTAAGCTTGAATATGAAATCCTCTTATATAGTCCTCCAGAGTATCTGCGATTGTAGGCTCCTACCACTAAGCTTACCCAGCAATCATTTCTAGAACCTATTGCTTCTAAGATATACTTTCTCTTTTTGTTCTACCAACTAAAGTCTCAGGAAAGCCAATTAGTTAATAAACAATGAATGGAAGCCATGATAGTGGACTCTTAGGAGGAAGAGGTACTACGACATACATACATTTTGCAGTCTGTAATTCTCTACATTTTGCCCCATTTGGGATCTCTGTGCTAATTACCATATACAAAAATAGGGCTGTTCTGATGAAGGTAAATATATACAGTAATCAATGGTTACAGCAATAAGTCATTAGGAGATAGTTTAATATTATGTCTTGTTAGCAGAGCAATAACTCCTGGAGCCTCTGATTTGGCTATGTGTATGTTCTTGGCCCTAGTATCAATATTAGAAATGAGTTTTATTTTTCTGAAACAGCCTTTAAATCCAATCAGAAAGTTCAGAAGGTTGGTTCATCCCATAATATTTATGCCACTATCACACCAGTGGGCATGTCTTGTCATGCAGGGCACAGTTATAGATCCCAGGGTTCACATTCACAGAGGTATAAGATTAGTGGTACTTTTTTCCTCCAGTCACATACATAGCATCTACTTTATGACATCTAGAACATTCGAGGTGAGTAGCAGCTTCACTTTTTGGGTATTTTATGATTCAGTATATGCTGTTTTCAGCAATAGGGGTCTTACCATCAACTTCTGAATGGTACCTAATATCCCTGATAATAGCATATTATGTTTGAGGGGCTATGGGGCCTCACTTGCCAACAATGCAAAGGAGGCAATTCCTGGCACTGAACTTTTTAGTTGTTATTCTGTGATGTCTCTTAAACATTGTTGCCTCACAATAGGGTCACTCCATTTTAACTCTTTATATATGTGCTGTAAATATTGTAGGAAGCTTCTACAGTGATAGGTTTCCATCTGACATTTTTGAAATGTCTTAAGTGTTATTTATCCTCTTCTGTAAAGGAACTCTATATTTATAATCCATTCTGAGTTATATTATTATTTTGAATTCATCTTTTCATTTCAAATGTGAATACACTATATTTTGGTTAAACTAAATCCACACTTCTTACAAACTCTTCCCATTGTTCTGAGAACGTTTTCCTTTCCAACTTCATGTACTGTCTTTTTTAAAACCTACTGAATCCACTGGGTGCTGTTAGTCTGCGCCTGGGTGTAGGACCATCTCCTGGTATATGGAATTAGTACCAGGAGGCACATCCAAAGGAGAAACCTGACTCTCCACCCCCTCCCCAGCAGCCATCAGTGGATGTGCACACCACTATGGGCACTGAGTTCACTGGCATTTTATTGTTCAGCAAGCAAAGGGAATAACCAATATTTTGCCCTCAAGGACAATGTTTTCTTACTAATTTATAGTCTGAGATATCCTTGATTCTTATGTAAAATAAAATAAACATACAAAAAAGTAATCACAGTGAAATAGAAAGGCAAAATCTCACTGCCCCCCAAAACAATTTCATTTTTCTATCTTTTTCCTTGTTTTTAGGAAAAGGGCCAAGGGAACCACTTAATAAATCTCTCTAGACACTTTCTAGAAATATAATTTCAACCAAACCATTACCAATTTTTGTTCTCTTTAAAATAATCTCAATATTGGCAGTTAATTCCCACCCTAAAATGTTAATTCCCACTGCTGAAATGATAGTTTAGTATTTGGCTATTTCAAGTTTACAAAATCGCAAAGACATTAGCAATCCTTTCCCTTCCCCTAAATGGAACACAATGGCAAGCAATCCCCCTGTCCATAATAAAAGTAAAGTGTAAAAACCAAATGTTCTCTACAGAAGGGAAGGACTTCAAAGTCAGTACAAATCTGGGTTGCCTACAGAGTTGCATGTAATTGCTTTACTTATGACACAGAAACCTAATTCTACTTCCATGCAGTTTAACAGATTTATGGAAAGCCAGATGTTAGCAATTATGGAAACCGACATTATTCATATTCTGGGTAACGGACCTGTTTGCTCTGCACAAAGCCAACTTAATCTATTACACATATCCCAAGGCATCCAAAAGGAAGAGGCACCCTATTTACATATTGCAATTGTTGTTCTCTGCTGAACAAGTGCAAAGATACTCTCCCAGGAGACTTCTGCAAATCATCCAACAAGCTCACAGTCTGACAAGAGACAATGTACAAAAATCAACCAAAGCATTTCATGCTCAAATCCATAGTCATTACAGCAGCCTTGTTTTCGCTTGTTGTAAATACTAGGTTTCTGTGATTTCTTTGTGTTTCCACTTATAAGTTTATTATTTAAATGCTCCATACTTGAATAAGACTTTTCTCAATAAGATTCCATGGCTAAGTTTGCATTAGAGCTAATTTTCTTACATTTGTATTTTCACAAATTCTGAAAGCTGTGATTACCATATTCAATTTTACTTTAAGTCTAGCTACACACAGTCTGTCTGATTCCTTTCTTGATTCGAGGTTGTGAGGTTACTTGGGCATGGAAAAAATATACTTCAGAGATGTTTATATCAGAGGCAATCAAACCATTCCCAACTTAGCCCCAAACAATTTCCCTACTCGTCTGAGAGGAAAATAAAATGGCTCTGTAGGAATCTTAATGCCATAAAAACTGTAACAGTGTTTGCCTTAGGAGCTGAAGCTGCTACAGGTTGATTTCCGAACTCAACGAAAACATCTTTCCCAAAGGTGAGTAGAGGGCCAAGAAAATGAACTGTTTGATTATCCCATATTTCTCCTTCTTGAATAACTTTTGCAGCTTATCAGATTCAAAACAGGTAATGTGTCTGAAAAGGAAATGTAACCCAGAGTTTGAACATCCAGCTGTGTGGGTCCTGACTTGGAAATCATTATCTGACATTAGTGGCTCAGAAATGAAAACAGAGCTAGGGGGTCTATTAGTAATAGACAGGATAGAGCACAGGTGCCTCCCAACAGCTACGGTTGCAGTACTTCCTTATGATGGCAGAAAGATAATGGGAAAAGGACCATACAGTGCACATCAGCAGAATAATTCTGATAAAATGCAGAGAAGGACAAGGGCTCCTGCAACTTGCAAGCAAAGGGCTTACAGAACATTAAGCTGCACAGGACCAGAATAAGGCTTCCGAGTTATGTGATGATGTAGTCTGCCTTTCCACATTTTGCTAGAAGCTCTGTTTTAGAGCACAGACCATTAAGAATGAGGCTGACATACAAAATGCATTGGAAGGTATCACCAAGCACAGTAAGTCACTCAGGTCACCTAATTATCACAGAGCATATCACATAGCTAGAGGAGAAAAATGGGACATACCGTTATTATTGGCCATATTGCATGTCATTGGAAGATTTTGATGTTTGTCCAGGGTAACCTTTGTGGTCCCTACCTTAGCCTCCTTGAATAGACTCTTTCAATCAAGGAAACAATATGATCTGCACTAGCTATCCCTCCATGCCTCCATGTTGTTCCTTGATCCTGATCTTAATTCTCGATGTCAACAAATAGCAGGTGACTCTAATTATTCATTACTGGTGTCTTCTACACATGTGCAAGCTTCCAGGGACCTTGTCTTCCTAGGTCAGGGTCTGAGGCTCCTCCTGACAGCTTATTGCAAAACCATCATCTAGAATTAGCAAATAATGAAACGTTGGTATGAAAATTTGATCAGAGAGCTTTCATAAACTTCCTGACGTTTAGTAATCCCTTACCCATCCTCTTACCTGATCATTCCCTCATTCTCAGTGGCTAAGAGTCTATAGCTAGTTATTCAATTCAACATACTTATCAATTACCAGGTTACTACTTAGGGAAGGAGATAGAATGAGAAAGGGAGATATATACAGTTTCATAGGTAAAAACGTTAGTGCACGTATTTTCAAATTTTGACCTTTCCTAAAGCCCCAATTCTTTTCTGTCTTCTTCTTCCCCATGGAGGGGAGGTGGCACGCTCAGGAAAAGCTTACTTTGAGAAAGTTCCTAAGAAAAGTAAGTCTCTTGACTCAGCCCCACTGTGAAATTTACTTATTGTATGACTCTGGAAGATGTTTAACTCCAAGGTTCAGTCATCCTGTGCAAAAGGCAGATGCAACTGTATGTCAGGTAGTTTGGTAATTTGGTTAAACATGATAATGCACCATCCTACAAACATTACTTAAAGATGCTGAGCTTCTACTGGGGTTCCGGGTCCGTTTCCTTCTATACCCCTTGTCACTTCGAGTTCATCTCTTCCTATAAGGGCCACTCTTCCGTCTCCCAATGTTAAATTCAGTCTTGACTCCAGATCTCTTACTACACAGGCAGAACATTCCTTCCTCTTGTTGTCAAGGTATTTCACTAGACTCCTGAAGTCTCACACAAACTCATGTGCTTTGCTTTGCCTACCAGGAATGTCAAAACTCCAAGTTCTCTGTGAACTGTTATCTACAAACCTTGCACTATGGTTAAGTGATGGGCACACATTCCTGATACTCTGTGCATTAGCCATGATTGTTAACTATGTTTATTTACAGAATATGCAGATGTGGGAAAGATGGAGGAAAGAGCTCTTCTAGGTAGGAAAACAAGAGTTGGTGAAGATAGAGAGCATTCTAAGGTATCCAATTCACTGTTGTCTGCTGTGGACAAGTCCAACCTCTGTACATAGTGATGAAATTTGATGAAAATCAATACAATTTTGACCAGTGAATAGAATAAATAGAAAATCTATTAACATTGAAATACTTCCTATATGAAAATAATTTAACACTTCTAGAAAGCTGCAGTATCAATGCCAAATGTGTTAGATTAATGTGTTTTAATATATCTGCTCATGAGTGGAAAGTTGTTTTCTGTTATAAGGACGGCCTAACACATACCCAACACCCAGCCACAGAAAGTTCATTGTAACAGTCATTGTATTATGTAGAATTTTTACCAAAATTTCACTTTTTAGGGCAAAGGGTATACTTTCCTGACTTCCAGTTTTACACTGCATTATGCTTCTACATTCTTTTCTTTCCTCTGTACCCACTCAGCTTGCTAAGTAAGACCCAGCTGCCTCTTATCTCTGTGTCTGTCACAGCATGGTCTCAAGAGCCTTTTGTCTACTAAGAAATACATGAACAATTGTTCTACTTGAATATGGTTGAGCCCCATGGACAGGAATCCTTGGAATTGTTTCAGTCTCTTGACTGGAATCAAGTGTTAAAGAAACATTTGCCCTTTGGTGAACTGCTTCCTTTATTGAAAAGTAAAGAAGTTAACTACACATAATGCTTTCTAAGGACTTGTCCATTTCCAAGGTTATATGGTTACTTTCAGCTCTGTGGAACTTAGCTTATAAGTCAATTAGAAGACTTATAACAATACATAAAATCCAGATGTAAATAAAAGAGAGACAACAGGTGCTGGCGAGGATGTGGAGAAAGAGGAACACTCCTCCACTGTTGGTGGGATTGCAAGTTGGTACAACTGCTCTAGAAATCAGTCTGGCAGTTCCTCAGAAAATTGGGCATGTCACTTCCAGAGGACTCTGGCATGCCACTCCTGGGCATATACCCAGAGGATTCCCCTGCATACATAAAAGACACATGCTCCACTATGTTCATAGCAGCCTTGTTTATAATAGCCAGAAGTTGGAAGGAGCCCAGATATCACTCAAAGGAGGAATGGATACAGAAAATGTGGTATGTGTATATATATATATACATACATACATACACACACACACACAATGGAATACTACTCAGCAATTAAAAATAATGAATTCATGCAATTTGTAGGCAAATGGTTAGATCTGGAAAATATCATCCTAAGCTAGTTAACCCAATCACAAAAGAATACACATGAAATGCAATCACTGATAAGTGGATATTAATGAGCCCAGAAGCCCTAAATACTCAAGGCACAATTAGCAAGTCAAATGATTCCCAAGAAGAAGAAAGGAGAGGACCTTGGGCCTGAAAAGATTGGATCCAGTTTTGTAGGAGAGTACCAGAACAGAAAAATGGTAGGGGGTGATTGGGGAATAATTGGGGGGAGAGGACTTATGGGACGTATGGTGGGGGGGAACTGGGAAAGGGGAAAGCCTTTGGAATGTAAACAAAGAATATAGAATAAAAAAAGAAAAAAATGAAAAAAATGAAAAAAAAAAAAAAAGAAAGAATCTACCATTGGAACAATTAATGGACTCCCCAGATTTTGGTTTACTTGAACATGACTCAAGTATATAGTCCCAAAATTTGGGAGACTGAGCTATTACTATTAGCATTATGATAGACTGGGATGCACAGGAAAACCATTTCTTAAATGGAAACCAGTAACAATAAAAACAAACAAGACAGCTTAGCAGTCCCCTTTTACATTAAACATTTAGTGAAAAAATTCCAGTCTCATCTTGGGTATTTGCAAGCAAGTGTCAGACAGAGAAGGCATGTTTTTCTTCCCGGTATTATGTCTGCATCAAAGTAATCTTTAATGGAAATACATGCAGGGATCCAGCCAGGTTGAACCTAAGCTAATCCCTCATCTGATAGATCATTCTTTGAAGCATGCTGCCAGATGAGGGATTATTTCTTTTCTTTCCTGTGTCAATCAAAAGTCTTAGACACAGAATGGTACAAAGCCACTTAGAAAGATTGTCTTGTAATTTATACAGAAGGCACAGGACACAAAAGTATTAGTAGTGGTAGTTTTCTAAAGACTGGTCTCAATCTGACTATCAAGAGGACTAGTTTAGAGTGGCCACCTATTCAAAGGCTGCTGTTGTTCCCTCCAAAGGTCTGTTCACTGTTTTGTTAACTTCTGCTGTGCAGTCAAGACTCTTCTAAACTTTTTATCCTAGTGGAATATTTAGGACACTGTTCAAAGATGGGAATGTGGAATGGCATCCCAAGGGAAGTAATTGGCAAAAAGTCTGGAAAGAATATAGGTAAAATTTTAAACATCCTCTGGTGGTTTTGCTTAGAGGATCCTATCTTTTTAGATTATTTTTTCTCTATTTGTAGTTCTTCTCTTATAGAGCTCTAATTATCCAAGTTGATAAAACAGCTCATGGAGTACCTTTTGTATTGAAAGGGATATTGACTGGAAAGATCTAGAAGGCTTTAGTAGGAAAGGGGGAAATTTAGGCACAAAGGTAGATATTTTATCCCACTTTATACACATTTTGGAAGACTTTAATTTCTGATTTTTTAAAAATCTGTTATCCTAATATAATCAAAGGTTTACTGCCCCAAAACTAAGTTTATTTCCTAGGAAAACAAAGGAAACCAAATGTTACATTCTTGAGCAGACATAGACCATGAATAATTAAGGTAGTCTAACCCACCCCATCCAATAAGCTCATATAGAGGACTTAAAACAGATACTCACATGGTTATTAACAGATCAAGCAATTTCCCTGAGATGACAACTCTATACCCCTTACAATTACTGTTACTTTGAGTAACACCTAAGATTAGAGACCTGTTTCTTCATTTCTGGGAAGATGTGGAATGTCTTACATACATACCACAATTTGACAAACCCAGAATGGTTCAAATGGATCATTGCCACCATTTTCTAAATTAATTTTTTTTACCATCCTGACTGTTAAATAACCTACCATTCCTCCTTCTTACTTTCTTTTCTTTTAAAAGCCCCCAGTCATGGGGATGGAGAGACTGCTCAGTGGTTAACAGAACGTGGTGCTCATCCAGAGAACTCAAGTTCAGTTTTCAGGAGCCATGTTAAATGGTTCTATCTGCATCTAACTATAGCTCAAGAAGATTCTGTATGTCTACCCTCCAAGGGCAAACATGTGCATAGTTACTTGCATAGAGACTCACACACACACACACACACACACACACACACATGCACACACACACACACACATTTTTAAATGATAAAACAAATTTAAAACAATAAACATAACAAGACAACAATGCAAAACCATCAAGTCACTTCTACACAAGTTAGAGTTCTATTCTATTTAACTGGAATCATCCTCTGTATTGTAACTTTATTAGTGATTAAGATCTCCCTTACTGCTTTAAATCACTCTGTTACTGTGTTTATCTTAGATAAATACTTATCTTTAAGGCTGCTAGAGTTGAAACAAAAGAAATTCTTGGCATTCATACAATGTGCAACTATGTTTAATCAGGAAAACTTGTATATGGGTCAATGTCCTCATTGGTCATGAAAAAAAAAACCAATCTTTCTAGGGTTCCTTTATTAATGCATATACTAACAGATATTTATTGAAAATATTTGATCTACTAATTATATTGGATACTTTCCTCAATGATCAAAGAAAAATGCCTTATTTTGGCTCATAGTTTGAAGGTACTATTCATGACAGGTAACATATGACCACAGATATGAGATCCCATGTCATAGAATGGTACCATATTCAGAGAACACCTTACTTCTCAGTTAATTACCTCTGGAAATACACTCATTCATAGATGTAAGTAAAGATATGCCTCACTGATTCATATGGGAGACAATTTCCTGAACAGAACACCAATGGCTCAGGCTCTAATATCAAAAAAAATTATAAATGGGATTGCATTAAACTGCAAAGTTTCTGTAAAGCAAAGGACAGTGCCAATAGAACAAAATGGCAGCCTACAGTTTGGGAAAGGATCTTTTCCAACCCTACATCTGATAGGGTGCTAATATCCAAAATTTACAAATAACTCAAGAAGTTAGACACCAACAAACCCAATAACACATTTAAAAAATAGAATGCAAAGCAAAACAGAGAATTCTCAACAGAGGAATCTTGAATGGCTGAGAATCATGTTAAACAAATGTCACAAGTCCTTAGTCATCAAGGAAATGCAAACCAAAACATCTCTGGGGTTCTATATTATACCCATCAGAATGGTTATGATCAAAAACTCAAGAGACAGCACTTGCTGCGGATGATGTGGAGGAAGGGGAACACTTCTTCATTGTTGATGGTAGTGTGAACTTAACCACTTTGGAAATCAATTTGGTAGTTTCTCAGAAAACTTGGAATACTTCTACCTCAAGAACCAGCTATGTCACTCCTGGGCATATACCCCAGGAACTATCTTTATCTAGCCAATTACCATCCCAAATTAACCAGCCCACAGGGTTGCAATCTCATGGGAAATGCTTTTGAGATTATACAGTTACATGCTACATTGAAAAATAGTTACTTGTACAAAAAAAAATCACATTTTCACACACCATAAAATTTAAACATTGGGAGAAACGTATTACACGAAAGGTTTTAACACTCTGAACTCCCCCATGACAATACTGACTGAAGCTTCACAACCTCCACTCTCACCTTTCATCCTCACACCCATATATCAGGTGCTTTATTAGGTTTATGATGTCACCCTCCCCCAAACACAATTAGCTCCCTTTACGATGTCTCTAGTCAGGCTGCTGTTATGGTTTGCCTGGAAACATTTTCCCTTTGGCACACACTTTACCTTCTCTCCTTTCTCACTCTTCGAGGGAAAAACCATGATACCTCCACTTGGTCCAACACCACTCTCTTCAACACATTATGTATTTGGCTAGCCCACACCGTGACCACCTCCACTCTCTGCCGACCTCCTTTTCCTTCCACTCAGACATCAAGATGGACTCAAAAGTAAATGTCGATTTTTTTCTTTCCTTTTGGCAGTTCTGCTCTATTTGATCAGAGTAGTGCAGTTTTAAGATTCAATGCTCAGAAAGCCACAGGTAAAGGTTTCACAGCAGCAGGAGTAACTTCAGACTAAAACAAACAATTCAATATTCATCTCGAAGGAGTTGTAGTGCTGGTGTCTGAACTGCTGCTTAGACAAGATCCTGGCCTCCAATGTATTTAAGCCAGGAGATTTGATAATGACATGATTGTTCTTACTGAGCCTAGAGAGGCAAGGAGCTAACAACTGCATAGGATTTGGACACCAAGGATTATTTAGGAACTGGGAAAAGAAGGCAGATGAATCTCCATGGAGAAAGGTTACAGATTTCCCATGAGAAAATAGCGAGGAGTTGAATCACAATGGCAGCTGAAATGCTGATGTTGGGACCTGTCATTTTCACAGCTGGTTGTTAACACGAACACTATGGGGGGGTTGGCATCTTTCTAAGATCCCAAGGAAAAAAATCTCAGCTAATGGCTTCTATAAGATGTAAACACAAATGTACATGCACAGTTACTGTTCCAGGATGCTCTGGAGTTGTTCAGTGAAAACTCATTGCAGCATTTTGCGGACATGTGTGGGTATCATCATTAGCCAACAGGGTCTCATCAAGACCCTAATCATAGAGGGGCTGGGGGTGGCTAGAAAGGTTTAAATTCCCATCCCTGAGAACCTCAAGTGAAAGTGAGCAGTGCTGCCTGGAGGGTAACAGGTCTGGAGTCACTACCACAATCTATACAGTTTTCCAAAGTGGAAATGAAGTCTTCAATGTGCCCAGATGCTCTTCATGTCCTCTCGCACATAAGCCTCATCATCCCCACCTCTGCAGCCCTTGAGGTGAACAAGCAGGCTGGTGGCCAGGTTACAGGTCCCTCTCTCTTTATATGGACATGTCCAGCAAGCAGCTGGACAAATGAAGCACTCACAACTCCTCAGCCCCAGTGTTCCCCATAAATGAATCCCCTGATAGGTTATCCAAGTGGTTTACCTCTAAACACTTCAAAATATGAGCAACATTCATGGACTCAGTAGTTTTTGTCTGTCAGTCTATCTGTGTGGAAAAAATCAATCATCAAGGTATTAATTAAGAGGTAGTAGGCAGTGCCATGTGAGGTCAGAGGGTGGAGCAAAAGGGTAGATATGATGTAAAGACAGAACTCATGTATGAAATTCTTGAAAATAAAGTAAGTTAAAAACTGCCTAGGAAATAAGCAAGATCTAAGGCCAAATGCATTTGGGACATTCATAATGCATAGGGAAGACTCCAGTTAGTTGTTCATTATGCAAAGCACTTTCTAACAGAATTATTCTGGGCATAAATGAATCAGAAAATAAAATATCTTATAACATTAAATAGTATATAGATTTTCGATACTATTAATAGACTTTTATATTTGAACCTGTGAGTCTAATTGTTCACAAGCTATCTGATATTACTGTTCTCTGGTCTTCACTGATTCCTTTCTCTCCAAATTGCCTCCATATTTTATAATGCCAACCGTATCACTTTTCAGTGAACTATGGTTTGTGTAGGAAAGCCACTGTTAGCTTCATGTGTGATTTTTGTTTGTGTGCTTTCTTGCTTGTTTGTTCATTTTTGAACTTCCAAGTATTAATATTCCTAAGTTATGAGCCCTTGGCATCATCCATTCCACCACTTTAATACTGTCTTATGGATATTATCTAATTATGTGCCTGCCTGCATGCATGCATTTGTGTGTCTGCATGAATGTATGTGTATGCTCACCAACATCCTAGCTGCTCCTCTATTTTTATTGATGTAGTTGCCATCTGGTAAGAACTGACCTCCAGGCTCCCCAAATCCTTTGTACTGCTGTATGATCATTGCTGATTACTGAGACTATTAGGAAGATGTTTTAACACGGAAACCAGCACCATATCTATACTAAACAGTATCAGAGATGGTGGCATGGTTTGAGTCTTAAATGACTCCCAAAGACCATGTGTTGAAGTGCAACACTGTTTATAGGTATGGCCTGTAAACTGTGACTGGATCATCAGTGATCTGACCTCATGAGTGGAATATTTTATTTCTGGATTCTGATCCCAGTGGGTCAGTGCAGGAGGCCTGGGTGAGGGATGTAGACCACTGAAGGCTATACATTGCTTCTGCCATTTTTCTATCCCTCTCTTTTTTATTTGCTTCCTGGACACCATGAGCTGAACAGTTTTCTCAGTCACATGATCCACCCCATGGTGTTCTGCCTTGCTATGGACATAAAGGCAATGGAGTTGGCCCAACAATGGACCAAACCCCTACAAATATTCTTCCTTTTGTAAGCCTGTTGCAGCAGCATAAAGCTGAATAACACAGTATCTGACAGAATAGGCCTGATAGGTATTTTGAGGTCCTATTAGAATTCTACTAAATAGCTGGTTTTAGTTCAACATACAGGCTTGTTCTATTAGCCCCTTTGTCCAGAAGATTGCTGAGCCTTGGGTATGACACACTCTGTACCAATGTTATTACTGTACCAATGTATCACTAAAATGAAGACAAGCATTTGTCCTTCCAGAAGTCTCTACATTGCCACATCCTGTCTCCTTGTCGTGCTTAACAGCTCCAGGTTTCATACACATGTGGCTGGATTTGTAAGACAATATCAAGCTTCCAGCATGGCCTGTGTAGAACTCATTCTTATCTAACCCACCAGATGCAGCCAACCTTGCTGAGAAATCTTTTAAGGATGCACAGATAGCCACAAAGGAATGGGGAACATGTCCTCAACCTCTGTATCTGGATCCTGGAAAAGTTGATCCATCACAAATCTATCTTTACCTAACTTGGTCTCTTCATCCATCTGAAAATATTTCTAACATCTAACATGCATGGAAATGTTACAACACCTCCAGCACAACCAACAAAGGTGCTAACAAGGATATTTAATAAGAAATTCCACCAGAAATTTGACAAGTTGTTTTGTTATCTATTGTTACTTCATATACTGATAAAAGTTAACAATACACAGCTGACACTTTATTGTGTAAAAACACTATTTTAATGACTTCTAATAATAAATAATACTTTGCTCTTCATTATAGAGTGGCAGCTGCCCAGGTTGTTGTCAGGTTTATTGTGGCCAGAGAGCAGAGCACAGTGGGGTGCCTGCTTCACTCTACTGTGTCCTGTGAAGAAGGGTGTAACAGGAGGATAACAGCTGCCCAGTGTGGGGAGAATAGCTGTGTCTTCCTCCAGTGTACCTTGACAAAATGATTTTGTTGGAATCTGAAATTATTTCCATTATTTACTATAAGACTTCTCAAAATGATTTAACTTATTATAGATATACAGAACATAGCAAAAATAGTGTAGAGATGAAAAACTAATTGATAACCCAAGACTTACATAGAAAATTGTTATAAATAGTTGTGCGTCCACACAGATGGAACAGCTTTTTAAAAACTGTGCTCATTAATGGAGAAAATCTGTGCTGATGATTCTATGTGATAACTGATCACTTTTATCTAGACACTGGAAGACGTTTTTAAGATCACAGTAGTCCAGGTCCTACAGAAGACCAACCGATAGTGATTCTCACGATTATACTGTTAGAGCATAAGAATATTTAAATGTACCTGAGATCTCCTATGAACTGAATTTAGAAATTTCAGGTTTGGGGACTGAGATGTGATTGGGATATTGGTCAGTAGAAACCAATGTTCAAGAAAATAAGAGAGAAATATATAAGCAATGATTAATGTCTCAGGAATGATGGAATAAGGCCTTGCGCAGACTGCAGTATCTGTAGAAAGCATGAAAAGTATCAAAGGAAAATAAAGATTCATATGCAGGACTGAGAACAAGGTGACAGAATGATGTGGAAGGGGAGTGAAGTTGATCTTTAAAGTCTGCAGTGTTACACCTAACTTCTTGATAACAGCCTACTGTGCACGCAGAGAAAAGCAGCTTGAAGACTGAGGAAATATTTCAGCAATACAATAACTGCCCTACAAACATGAGACACTGAGTTCAGATCCCTAGCACACATGTAAAATTCATCATAGTAATACATGTTCATAACCCAAAAGGCAGAGATAGAAGGATCCTTGAAGCTCATTGGTCAACTAGAGAGTTGCATTGCTCTGGGTTCAGTGAAAACTCCTGTCCTAGTAGTAAGATGAAAGTGATCACAGAAGAAAGACAAACATAAATGTCTTTCTTCTGCCCACCTGCATGTACACATGTACATACCAGGACATCCACATGCACGCATCCACATTTCCACCATGAACATACACATGCATACATCCACATTTTCCCAACTGCACATCCACATGCACACGCCCACATCTCCACACCTGCACATCATGCACAAATGCACATGAATGTACACACACACACACACATACACACACACACACACACACACACACACACACAGCTGCTTACAACTTCAACATTGGCACTGAGAATCACAGATTCCTAATAATTCATCAAGACAGAGTACCATACCAGGCCACTGGAACCTTCTGATAATATTCGGCACAAGGTGTTTATGTGCCCCAGTATCTTGGTGGCATTGTACAAATAACAAAACAGAGAACAATTACTACCAATGAGTCTCTTGTGTGTGATGACTCTGCCTCTGTTTTTCCAGGTTCCTTTCATTTCCTAGATCACATGATCTACTTTGGGAAAAAGAGGCAAATCTTGATAAATATTTTTATCTTCTATAGATAAAAATACATCTTGTAAGAGTGCTGCTGTTCTTTATTGTATCAACACTGTAGAGTTTCTGATGATGTGAGTATAGTAGGTGTTATTATCACCATCTGACAAAATGATATAGAATGATGAGATTATTCTTCTAAAAGCCTTAAATGGCCACATTTTTAGATTCTAATGCTCGTATTTCTACTATTGTCTGGAAGGAAAAAAATAGCCAAGTCAATTTTGCTAAGCCACCTTTTCATTTTAAATGTTGTTTTAGAAATAGCCTATTCTTTTAAATGTAAGCATTGGTGGATTGTGCTATTTAGGACTAATTTAGGTGTGATAATTTTCACTGCCATTAAGCTCTGCTATTATGAGTCCAAGTTTTCAGTTCATAAATCCCTTAAGAATAGGCATCTCTGCTTGTTCACAGATAGATCCCCAGAAGGTGTGATGCCAGGTGGATGCAATGGGGGTTCTCATTGAATTTCTTTTCAGAAATTTCTCAGGTGGTTTTACAGAATCTAACATCTTTTGCCTTGCAGAACAATCTGTAGAGTTTGCTATGTCAAGTCAAATGGAAATTACACATGACCTCGTATTTTGAATGTCTATTCTTTCATTCATTTGATACAGATGTACTGAATACAATGGTTTTTTTTTTCTAGAGGAAACAGGTACAGTATTGAAAGAGAAACAAGGTGTCTGCCTCCTGAGAACATGCATATTTTCAGGCAAGAAAGTATTAGAAATATGTTTGTACATGTGCTATAAAGTACTTAAGATACAAACGTACAATATAACAAAGTGCTCGGAGAAGATCAAATGCAAAGTATTTAATAATAGTCAAACTGTGTCTGCCTAAAGATGATTTGATGAGGCAGCTATGCCAGGTGCCAGAGAGGCCAGGAAGCAACTCAGTGTCATGCTCAAAGTCTGTAAGGAGCAAACAGGCTAGCACACAGAGGAGATGAAGCCAGAAAATAGTCAGGGACACTGCCGCCTAAGAGCCGGGGAGCCATGAGAAAGCTAGAAAGTGGCTCACAACGAACAACAGCAAACACAAGGTTAACACAAAATACTTAGTATGCGTGCGTCAGTTCAAAGTTCACCATTTCAAACAGGCATTCAGTTTTATCCTGAAAACACACATGCAGTATCATTCCTTTTATACATACCCTGATGAGGGATCAGAAAGTAGACATGTCTATGAGTTTGAATTGAGGCTACACTTCCTAATTCTAAATCTGGGAGTTATTTCCACTTGCTCGCTGCTTCTCCAACTGCCAAACACTTCATCCTTTTGCCATGATTTTACAGAGAAAGAACTAAACACCCTCAGCACAGGGAGGCAGACTTTGTTCCTCTGAATACTCTACTTTGGCATAAAATTCTCACCGTGCCACCCTCTAAAATTGTGGGCCTAGTATGTAAATGGTAGGGGAAGCACATTTGAAAACATTAACTTAGCCGTTGCGTGGTCACATGGAGTTGCAAAGCAATTCAACCCCAGGTGCAGGGCGTTTCTGAGAGCTGCTTACCAACGCAGGACTCCCCGGACACGGAGTAGGTCCCATCGTCATGGAAACCGCTTCTGCACTCACAGTGGTACCACCCTGGCAGGTTAACGCAGCGGGAGTGGTTGTGGCACTCAATGAATCCCTCTGCACATTCATCAATATCTGCCTCAGAGAAAAACAACAAGCCCACCGGGACATTAGTGTCTTTTTACACTAACCTTTCAACAAATACCTCAAACATGCTCACGTCAACATATGCCAACATATCAATTATAGCTGGTGTATCATCTAAAATAAAAGTCACAGAGAGATCTAAATGTAACACTCCAGAATCCAGAATTTGTTGAAAGCTTCATTCACCAGTACCTTTTCACATAAATTATGAATAAACACCATTAGTCCTTGAGTCATTTATAACTGCACATCCTAGGTGACCATCTGAATAACTGAAATCAGAACTGACAACTCAGGCTCTTATCTCAGACTCAGTGCTTCTAAATTAGTAATTCTAGATATTATTGTGTTGGTTAAAAATATTTAAGAACAGATGAGTGCAGGGAATCCCATATTATCAATGGTCTAACTGACCTTTTAAAAGTCAGTTAGAGACTTTTGTGCATATGTACATGTATAATTTTACGCACACACACACACACACACACACACACACACACACAGAGAGAGAGAGAGAGACAGAGAAAGAGACAGAGACAGAGACAGAGAGACACACACAGAGAGAGAATATAGAATGAAGAAACTTAAAAATCAGTTAATTTAACCAACAGAGAATTATCTTTAAATACTGAGTGTTGATCAGGGTAGCAAAGCAACATACTGCTCCTGCAGAGTCGATAGATAAATTATCTAGAATTTTCTTACTCCCCTGACAGAGAAAGGACACACATACAAGACTACCACCACCATCACCACTATCACCACCATCACCACCACCACCTCCACCACCTCTATCACCACCACCACCTCCACCACCACCACCTCTACCACCTCCATCACCACTACCACCACCACCACCACCACCACCACCACCACCACCACCACCACCACCACCACTACCACCTCCACCACATCCATCACCACTACCAACACCACCACCATGCAAACTTATTCCACATTATCCAAATAGGTTTCACTGATAAAAGCTTTCTCTTGGGAAACTTTCAACATCTCATGGATCTGGGCCTCTGGGGCAAGCAATCTGTGGATAATAGCATGCTAATTTACTAGTATAGATTTTTTTTAAAAAATCCCTTCTCTTTCTGTATTATTAATGATATTGTTCCCATATTGTTGTCTCTTGAGCTTTGCTTATTTTCTCTCTGATCTGATTATTCAGAATCAGCAAATACCTAAATCATGCACATAATTTTAAGCCTAAAGGCTTGCTCTTACATAAGCTGGGCAGAATCTGGTTGCTAATGGTCATGCCAAAGCTAGATCCTCTTGACACAACTCCTCCTTGTAATTATTTCTTGGAAGTTAACCACTGCTGGCTAAAACTCTTCTCCTCTTTCTCCTGGACATATCTGAACTATGGCATACATGAACCCAAATTTAATTAAAACTGGATTATAACGCATAATAAATGAATGTGCCTTAGGATTCCTTTCAACGAGGCTGTTGAAGGTATCAGCTCATGGCCAGTCTGCTAGCATAGTCCCATTACTTATTTGTAGCCTGAGTTATACACTGAACTAAGGATTTAGCCTGAAATATGACACTGTCACTTCATGACAGATGAGTAAAGAGAGAAAACAGCTGAATCTCATAGTTCCTAAGACTCCACAGAACCAGCTCAGTCCTATTGTGAGTTTGAACAGGATGCATTCCTTTTACATGATGCTTCAATAGGCATCTGCATGCCACAACCTAATACTTCTGTGGCATCATCAGACACTGCAGTTAGATTTCATGGGCATTTAAGTAAATTCCATGAGATGAGTTCTTAATGCTTAATCTTGATTGTCACTTCCCAAATTTTATACGCGGAAGCTGTAAGACAGACTAAAATTCCAAACATAAAAAACAAAAATGATGCGAGACAGAAAAGGGTCTGAGTTTACACAGGGGAAAGGCTCACTTCAGGCTACTGACAACTCAATGATTTCTAAATCCAAGGCAGTGGGAAGTACAAGGTATAACCAGAAGATTGATTTGGGCAGAAATGACTTCCTCCTGTTACAGAGAAAGACAAACCTTTCCATCAGAGTAGCAAGAAGTTCTACCTCTGACATTTACAGATATCTCAGAAAAGCGGCCATGATCTCTGAGTCAAGGCTGCCTGGCCAAAGTTAGTGTTTCGGGAAAGTGGGGATAGAAAGCTATGGTGTCTCAAACAGCAAAACAATCATTTGTCTTGCCCTGTCCATGTAAACTCTTGTTTAAATTTCCTTCTCTTTCACTTTCAAGTTTAGAGGATAAATAATCTGAGCATAAAAATAACCTCACAAATTCAAGTGTGATAATACATGCCTTTAATCCCAGCACCCTGTAGGCAAATTCAGGGGAATATGTATGTCTAAGGTCAGCCTGGTCTCCACAGTGAGTTTTAGGACAGTCAAGGCAACATAGTAAGACCTAGCTTTGATCATGAGGATGATGATGATGGTGGTGGTGGTAGTGGTTGATGATGATTCACTTCCACTTTAAATTCAGTGGGGAATTTCTAGAGTCAGGATAAACTATGTGCAGACACTTTGTTGATTTCTAAAATAAAACAATGTTATTCTCAGGTTTTTAGAGCTTTAGAAGAGTCAAGTTGTCTATGGATATAAGTGACCTAGTAGGCATTAATTGTCAACTCGATTCAGTCTAGTCATATTGGGACTATCTTGATTATTAATTATTACAGGCAGAATCATCCCTAGACATGTAGTCCTAGGCTGTCTAAGAAGGCTACCTAACAGAATCTCGAGAGTGAGTGAGCCAGTGAGTGTGCGACCAAGTAAGTAGCTTTCTTTTATTGGTTTTTGCTTCAGACTCATGCCCAACTGTTCTCAATGGTAGACCATTACCTGAAAGTATAACCAACATGAATCCTGTTCTTCCCCAAGCAGCTTTTTGTCAGAGTGTTTCATCAGAATACCAGAATGGAAACCAGGACAAACATGAACTCTCTCAGCTAAATTCTTTAACTTCCCCCCAGAACCCTGGAGACCCTCTGGCTTCCTCTGGAAATGAGAATGACAATGACAACCTCCTTGCTCTGTAGTTCACTCCCTGTGTGGCAGATGCTGGGAGTCTGCAAAGAATAACTACAGATCATGCACCGGTACAGGGTAGTAAGGCTGCATCTTTATAGTCTCAGCAAAAGAAGCATTAAAGCCAGAAATCCATTCTATCTGCACCCTTGCTGCAAGACTGGAGCACACATGTGTGGCATGCTTTCAATGGTGGTTATCGCTTCTGTGCATTAACAACATTGCTCAATGCAGCCACCACAGGTCCAAATATAGAAAACACTCTGAGGGGTTTCGGCCATGTGGGGTCCTTACCAATTACAAATGATGGTTTCGCCCAAGCTGAGCCAGGACTGCCTTTGTCTGTGGAGACTTGTTTTTCCCAGTCAGCACTTTGCTGCTGGCAAACAAACAAGACAGATGCTGTGGGAATGGGGTCCCCATGAGTTCACTGTGGAATCTAACTTCCTTGCTGGAGGATTTCTTATGAATTACAGTAAGAATAGCTAGCATGTCAGTCATCTTAAAGGAAACAGACACTTTATTTCCACTCGCAAGACCCAGGATTTTGTCTAAATCTCAGTTTAATCCAGCATAGATCTGAAAAGGTGAGAAAGGGGTTAAAAAACCAACAGATGTTGCTGGATATTTGAGGCTGGAACTCATGGTATTTATATCCATGTGAGCTACACAAACTAACACTATTGTCCATGGTGCTTTGCTGAGCCTTGGTGAAAAATCTAGCTGTGTCTGAGTCTGCATCAGTCACAATACCATCATCATATTAATGAGCTCAGAAAGGATGGTTTATGCAAAGACAATGCACTTTTCAATTCTCTGAATATTATGAGAGAAAATCTGTAAGAATTATTTTCATATTGTGGCAGATGCAGCATTGAATGTAGCATGATTGCTAAAATCTAGAAGTTCACAGCAAAGAAAGAGAAACTATGTCCAGGATATCTTCAGTACTCAACCATTATTACCTCCTTTAGCTCCTCCTTTCCCCCAGTAGTTCACAGTCTCTGGACATATAGAGTGCACATCATACTCTAACAAACATTTCCCTTTTCATCTGTCATTCAAATATCAATGTCCCAAGAATAGGGTTAGGGATAATTTCATTTATGCTTACATTCATTCATAGCAAGTAAATGATAAACAATTGGAAAGTACTTAATCAACTATGTACAAGCAAGTAAATGAAACTTATTAGTATCATAAATTAAAAGATTGAGCAGGTATCTCCATACAAATTGGAAATATTATACTGTTGCTGCTGTGTGTGAATTAACAGACATGAGGCCAAGTCTTAAAACTGAGTGCAGTGAGGTTAGTTTAAGTATCATGTATTATTTAATGCTGACAGATGCTATTTAGTTTCTGATTAATATTTTGTGTCCATTTCTAATCTTTAGAGGCTTAAAAGAAATAAAGTAGAAACACAAAGAGCTATAAATGGTCTCAGTAAACATTCCTTCTGTATTAAGGCTTTTATTGACATCAAAAGCATATGATTATTCAAGGATAGTCTTATATCCTAAGTGATATGTTAAATATTTGGGGGAATATATAATAGGGTGCATTTTCTATTGAAAGCCCTTTGTAAATACATGGTTCTTATGAAATCATATTCTGTTAATCTGAAACAGATGTGGGGGGAAATGTATGTAGTCAATAATGTTTCTCAGAGCTTTTTCTGTCTTCTTTCTTCCCCTCTTGCCCTTCTCCTCTCTCTCCTCCTACCCCTCCACCTCCTCATCCTCCTTCTTCTGTTCCTCCTTCTTCTGTTCCTCCTTCTTCAACTGGAGACTTCACCCAGGGTCTTATGCACTCTACCACTGACTGTAGTTTTGGTCCTTAAAATCTTTTATTAAAAGCATAAGTTTATATTTCATACTAATTGCATGAAACTCGTGGTAGAGTTGGACTCAGTATGCTAAAGAGTGGCTCTGGACCTATGAGTCCTGGCCTCTTTGATGAGTGCATAGCAGATATTTATGTTACAATTCATAACATTAGTGAAATTACAGTTATGAAGTAGCAACAAAAATAATTTTATGGTTGGAAGTCACCACATGAGGAGCTGTATTAAAGGGCCACAGCACTGGGAAGGTTGAGAGACACTGTGCTAGTGCACCATGACTACTCTAAGAGTTTGCAGCATGAGACTGAGTGGTGGAAAAGCTTGTTATTTTCCATTCAACATAAGATTACTGGATGATCACTGGGTGTTAAGCATAACACTATATCTGCTTGGGAAGACAGGGTTTCTGGTTTGTAAGAATAAAGCCTGGTAGAGAAAACTAAATATTTCATTAAAAAATCCCACAGCTATAGCTAAGACTTTAGAGACATATGACTTACAAGTCCTGCTTGCCAACATATTACTTTATTACTTAAATCTCACCTGACTGTGTTTTCTGATTTGTAGAATGAAAATGATAAAGTAGAACTTCATACTGTTGCAGAACACAAAACTCTTAAAACACATATTTTTATTCAATACTATCATTAAAATTCTAGGATGATATCACTGTTAAAATGTAGTAGACATGAAAAGTGGATCCTCCAGATTAAAAGAAAGAACCCTAGACCCAAACTATAGGCAACAAAGGAATGCTTAGAGCAAGGAAGAGTCTTCCCCAGGGAAGATCCCACTAATTCATTATCTAACACCAAGTGCTCATCCCTAGAGACATACACTGAAGTGACATTATGCAGATTGGTTGGGTTGTATTTATATATTTATTAATTCTCGCATATATAACAACAAACACCATGAATTTGAGAGAGAGTAAAGGATGGGTGTCAAATGGAGGAGATGGAAGATAGAATGGTAATTATAATACAAATTCAAAGAAGAAAAGAGAAAAGATATCAATTTGGAGTCGAAAAACTAGTAAGAAATAAAAAGTGTTTTCTGAATCTTAAATGTGTTTTTTTCTTGAGGCAATCAAATTATAAAATATTGAATCCATACTCAATAGACCCTAAAACATGAATTCTCTCACCAATGTTATGTATATTTAGGAAAGTAAGTGTGCAACATCAAATTGCTGCAAGCATGGTAAACTAAAACCCAGAGACACTGCCAGTACTGGCACTGAGCACTGAACTTAGAGACCCCCAACAAAAGCAGTTTACCAGCTACTTTTCTGGGTTCCTTTGTCTTGAGTACATTATTTGTATGAAGGTAAATCTACCCACCTGATATAAGAAATGATATTCTGATACAGCCTGTAAACATGATCGTGGTATCCTCAATGCTGTTTTCACCTGTTCATTCAGGGCCACTGTCTGGACATCTTAGGGGCCACATGTTGAAAATGGTAGAACCTTTGTCTCTGACTTCCAGCATTGCAACATGGAGCAAGATTATTTCTATAAACTTCAATCTGTCATGTAATATTTAGAAGAGTAGGAAGCCTCTTGCAGCAGTGCATGCCTTTAATCCCAGACTTAGGAGAATCAGGTAGGCAAATCTATGTGCATTTGAGGCCAGTGGGTTTACATAGCAATTTACAGGACATTTAGGACTACATGTGTAGGTCCTACACAGTGACACATGCACTCACTGATAAGTGGATATTAGCCCAGAAGCTTGGAATACTCAAGATACAACTCACAGAAAAAACAAAGCTCTAGCAGAGGATGGCCTTGTTGGTCATCAAAGAAAGGAGAGAACCTTGGTCCTGAGAAGGCTGGATGCCCCAGTATAGGAGAATGCCAGGACAGGAAAGAGAGAGTAGGCAGGTTAGTGAGTATGGGGATAGGATAGGGTGATTTTGGAGGGGAAAACCAGGAAAGGTGATAACATTTGAAATGTAAATTAAGAAAATACCTACTTAAAAAAAGAAAGATCCTGTCTCTAAATAAATCAAAACAAACAAAGCACACTTGTGTGATAAATGATCCACTATACAGAGTGAGATTATAACCCTGGTATACCCAGGCTTTCTCAAATGTTTTTTTTTAATTCATTTTTTTTATTTTCTATATTCTTTGTTTACATTTCAAAGGCTTTCCCCTTTCCCAGTTCCCCCCATACATCCCATAAGACCTCTCCCCCCCCAAATATTCCCCAATCACTCCCCCCACCATTTCTCTGTTCTAGATCTACAAAACTGGATCCAATCTTTTCAGGCCCAGGGTCCTCTCCTTTCTTCTTCTTGGGAATCATTTGACTTGCTAATTGTGCCTTGAGGGTTTAGGGCTTCTGGGCTCATTAATATCCACTTATCAGTGATTACATTTGTTCTGTATTCTTTTGTGATTGGGTTAACTCGCTTAGGATGATATTTTCCAGATCTAATTATTTGCCTACAAATTGCATGAATTCATTATTTTTAATTGCTGAGTAGTATTCCATTATATAAATATACCACATTTTCTGTATCCATTCCTCCTTTGAGGGATATCTGGGCTCCTTCCAACTTCTGACTATTATAAACAAGGCTGATATGAACATAGTGGAGCATGTGTCTTTATTGTATGCAGGGGAATCCTCTGGGTATATGCCCAGGAGTGGTATGCCAGGGTCCTCTGGAAGTGACACGCCCAATTTTCTGAGGAACCGCCAAACTGATTTCCAGAGCGGTTTTAACATTTTGCAATCCCACCAACAGTGGAGGAGTATTCTTCTTTCTCCACATCCTTGCCAGCACCTGTTGTCTCTTGAGTTTTTAATCTTAGCCATTCTGACTGGTATGAGGTGGAATCTCAGGGTTGTTTTGATTTGCATTTCCCTGATGACTAATGATGTTGAACATCTCTTAAGGTGTTTCTCAGCCATTCGGATTTCTTCTGGTGAAAATTCTTTGTTTAGCTCTGTGCCCCATTTTTGATAGGGTTATTTGGTTCTTTGGGGTCTAACTTCTTGAGTTCTTTGTATATATTGGATATTAGCCCTCTGTCGGATGTCAATAGCTTATGCTCTAAGATCAAGAATTGACAAATGGGACCTCTTAAAATTACAAAGATTCTGTAAGGCAAAGGACACTGTCAGAAGGACAAAACAGCAACCAACAAAGTGGGAAAAAATCTTCACCAATCTCAACTGTTTTAATATAGTCATTGCTATATTAAAATGATAGACTTTTCAAGTTAGTGTTCATGCAGACTCACTCTCTAAAGGAAAGCAAGAAAATCTCTCAGCATATATACAGTCAGCTCCAGGAGTAGATGTTTTTTGCAGAGAGTCGGAGGGAAAGGAAAACCATAAAAGCTTCATGGTCAGATATGTTTGAGTCTGAGGTCTGGTCCAGTTCTTTCCTGGCTGCCATATTCTGACCACGATATTTATCTTTTTCTAAGCTTCCATTTCCTTGGTTCTATTCCACAAAGCTGAGCAGACACTTATTAAGAGGGAAATAATCAATGTCTCTACAGGGTTAGGTGTACCCTCTCCCACTGAGGCCAGATAAGGCAGCCATCTGCTACATTATAGGATAGGGGCATATCTGGAGGGACACCCTTTTAGAGGCAAAGAAGAGGAGGAGGGAGAAAGAACTCTGTGAGGAAAGATTTGTAGGGGGAAGCTTTCAGGATGTAAATAAAATAATTAATCAAGATTAATCTTGATTAATCTAAAAACGATGAATGAAAGAAAAAAGAGGGTCATAATCATCATTCTCTAACTCATAATTCTACTTAGCCCCTAAGGAATTACTAACCATATTAAGGCACACTGGTTTCTAGGTCTCAATTATTTGTATAAAATGGATGTGTTCTGTGATATTTCATGTACAGCCTTCTAACAAGATGGACAAACCATCTTCTGCATCCATGCCATTGTACATGACACCGCCTGAATGACTACAGAAGGCTTAAGCAACCCCTTTGAACCTTAGAAGCTCCACGAACAGAATTGCTATTGAAAAACAGCAACACATGTTTTTATTTGACTCTCAAACAAAGCCTGAACAGGGGGGATAAGATTCAGAAATGTTTCAAATGCTTATTCTTTGTAAATTTTAAGTTGCACTATCTTTTAATACAATAAACTAAAATCTGTTATGAATAGGAGTACCCATGGCAAGGATGATAGGCTTTCTGCCTTTTGTCAGTCTCTTTCCTAACATTATGACATTATGCCAAACAATCAGTCTTTTCCTGATTGGATCCTTCCAATTTTATCCCTGGAGCCTGCATTTGGTCTCTTTGTTCTTTAAACAAAACTGCCTCTTTCCCATACTTCTTGGGATTCTGCAATGGATGGATGAATGGAATGGGATGGATGGATGGATGGATGGATGGATAGATAGATAGATAGATAGATAGATAGATAGATGGATGGATGGATGGATGGATGGATGGATGGATGGATAGATGGATAGATAGATGAATAGAGCTAATAAATTCTGACACATGTTTAGAATTAACTACAGATTATCCAACCTCTGAGGCATCTTTATTTCAAAATCACACTTGTGCATATGTACATGCACACACACACACACACACACACACACACACACACCACCCTCACACTTTCAATAAATTCATTATCTTTGTGAGAACTTATTCTTCTTCTTTCTTATCTCCCATCATCAATAGAATAAAGATCAAAGCCCTTATAACTAACTGTTTATAAATCTTTGACTAAGCTATCTATTGTATTTGAAATCCCCTTCTACTTTATTTGAAATTGCCTTTCAACAATGTTGGCCCTTGACTCAAATGGCCAACTCAAAGTCTCAGTGGGACTTTCTGATGCCATCATATATAAAATTCCAACTTCCCCTATCCAGCTCCACCTACCTTCCCTTGTTCAAATGCATGTGTTTCTTCTTTTATACTTATGGTCATCGAGCAAATTTTTTATGTTGCATGTGTTCTTATTTGCTTTTTCTTTATTCCCTGACTAGCATGCACAGTCCTTGATGTAACTTGAAGATTGAATGGAACTTAGAACTTACAGGGAAGTAATGGGCATTTGCTGAAAAAAAGAAGTGAAAAAGACAGAGGGGAGGAAGGCCATTGGAAATTCATTTTTGCGATGGTATCAGAAGTTGCCTTCTTCTAACTCATTTTCTCCAGATCTACTCCCAACCTCACACCCTAGGGGCTTGTTCTCTTCGATCTAGATGGGTGCAGTCATAGCTGCAGGCTGACTTTTCAGGGATTGCCTTCTCTAATCCATATTCACAGCACCCTATCCTCAAAACCCATACCCCAGAGACATTTAACTCCAACAATAGGAACTGATCAGAGATCTGAGTCCGATTAAGTCAGTCACACATTCCAAGTCGATACATTAATTCTTTCATTTGTATAAAAAAGCAAAGATTTAATTGAACAACATTTTTCATCCACTCTTCAACTGAACACTTGATCTCCATGAAGGTGCTTCCAGTCAAACAAGGTGACCACCTAATGATGAACCTTAAGTGACATAAAGAGACATAGAGGGTGTTACCACTGTGGTCACTAACGGTATTATAAACTAAAATTTTGCTAAAGTTCTGATTTGTATTTCTTTTTGGGTTACAGTGTTCTAGTAATGACAAAGAGCTTCCTTATACAAATTTACCTGCTCAAAGTATAAATAAATGATCTGAATTTTACTACAATTTGTCTGTAATGAGCAAAGGCTTTTACTATAAAACTACTCTGTGGAGTGTTGATTTAAGTACATAAATTTTACAACCAATTTAATTCCCTGCAAATAATTGTGCCTAACTTAAAAGCCAAGCACCAGTTTTTATTCAAGGAATCTTTTCTCATCTATGAATTCTATAATTTCTAACAGCTCTATTACTCCATTTAGCTCCAATATCAATTCAGTTTTATGATATGTTATATTTCTTGAAATTGTTTTTATATCAAAGAGAGGAAAGCCTGAACTTATTAATAATTCAGAGTGTTTAAGGTTTCCTGACAAGCACTTTATGTTTACTACTTTATTTGATCTTTAGAATGCTTCCTGGATAATTTGAGGTTGGACACACTTAAATGTATGATTGTATTGCAGTGGCACAATATCTGAATGGGACTAGAATGTGGACTAAAGCAAGCTCTGTTTGAATCCACAGTTTACACTAATTGCCATATGCCAGAGTCTCCAGCAGGTTTCATTGTATCACCTCCCATGGTGAAGGCTCATGGCTAACACAAAGGAGACTCAACCCACTGTTATTGGTTTTCTGGGTAAAAGAGTTGAAGGAGGAAGCAGAATTTAGAGTTTTGACTCAGGAAAATTAACTGCCTGTTTTAACAAAAGTAGACCCTTCAGATGAAATTTCTACTTCTATAAATGGCTGACACAATTTCAATGCATAATCATAAATTACTAAAGAGGGGAAGAGAAAGGAAAATAGGATTTACCTAAGAAACCAAATACACTCCTACCTGTAAGTCACATTTATGAGGCAGAACTTGAAAAAAGATTAAGCACTTAGAAAAAAGAATACTCTCTCTCTTTCCTCTCTTTCCTCTTGGCACTCTCACCTCTCTACACTGCCCTCTTGGGCTCTCCTCCCCTGCCCTCTCTCCAAGTGATCATGGCCAGCCTCCACTTCTCTATTCTCTACTCTCTCCCTCTCTCTGCCCCCACTACCCCATTAACTCCCATCCCCTGCTGTGAATAAACTCTATTCTATACCAAAAGGAAAAAAAAACAAAAGAAAAAGAATACTCAGATGAAATGAAATTATATCAACCGAGGCAGAGTAACAAAATGTGTGTATATCAGTTCAGATAAAGAAAAGAACAAATCAAACTATCATATATGAGAAGTGGTTTTCAAGTATGAGTTCTGTAACCCTGATGCACAGTTGTTATAGGTGCCCATCTCAGGAGGGCAAGAATGTAAACTCATATCAGAATATCAAGTAGAGAGCCTGAGAAGGCAGGGCAAGTAGGGAAAACTCTGAAGTCCTACATGGAGAACACAACTCAAATATTCAGTGGAATGCTAATAAAGGAACTTGAGGAAATACTCCAAACTTAGGGAAGATCACTAGACTAGATTAAAGGTGGTTGTCTTTGCTGCTGTGCATGGAGAGAAATTATGCTTGTTTACACCAGCTAGACTAAGGAAATATCACACTCCAATGAATAAGACTAGATAAAGTACAATATCTTCTCTGGCTTCAAAAGTAGAGGATGATCACCTTGGACATTTAAGTTCTGAGTGTTTACATGGCTTCTTGTTCTTGTTTTCTAGCTGCAAGTGCCACTTTCTCTGTATTTAGCTCTTTTTCTCTAAAAGAGTTTGCCTCACAAAACTGGAAGGGAACAGGCACAGTAGATCTTGTGGGATCAATATTGTCAGCTATTAGTTGCAGAATGTAGGCTGATTTCAGATTTCAGTTAAAGTCATCACCATATTAGCATGGCTAACACGCAAGAAACCCTTCATTAAGTAATTTATAGAGGTGTTGGGCCAACAATTTTTCAAATCAATAAAAAAGATTAGTTATTACTATCAATATTGACACAAATCTAGGATTTCAGCCTAAAGACTTCTCTTAATTTATTAAGTTTTGATAGAAAGAATTTCTCCAAAAAATATAATATAAATTAATTTAATTTATAATAGTAATATAATTTGAAAAATGAATTAAACCACAGCTACCATAGAAGAGATTCTTGGGATTAGGCTATATATCTGCATTTTGTTAAGCTCCTCAGGATTATCCTGGGGCCACACTTTGGGATGGAGCTGTTGCTCCTTTTCCTAGAGATTTGTCTAGATAGCAACATGTAGCTAGTTCTAGCCAATAAGAGACAAGAAAAACTTGGATGACTACGGCATAAGAAGCAGAGTTGACTTTCATGGCATACTAAGCGAATTCTGACAGATTTACTCTGTTTTACCATCTGAATGAAGACCATGCTGTCTAAGGCACAGCCATCTTGTACCATGGGAGAAAGCCTAATAGAAGCTGACATACAGAATTACCTCTTTGACACCACTGAATTGCTGACTCAAACATTGAGCTACATAAGGTAAAATGTCATGACATCAAAGCCAATTAAAGACTATATTTTCTTACAATTACTTATTTCTATTTAATGGACTAAGAAAACAATTCAGAAGCAGATCAGATTGTTTGCATGACATAGTTTATACAGAGTCTTCACCCACTTTTTCTCGGATCCCCAAATTTCATAACTCACTGTCCCTCTTTATACTCCATGCTGCCTCTCAGTCAGACTGCATCTACACGTGGCTTCGTTTTGCTTTTCTCTGTATGGTTACATTTAATGCTGAGGGTGATGACTAATATTTATCCTCAACTTCTCGGGATCTAGAATCACCTTGGAGACAAAGTCTGCCCTTGCCTGGGAGGGGGTTTCTAGATCGTGTCAACTGAAGTAGGAAGGGCCATGCTAAATGTTGGCAGCTCCACTCCATGGCTTGTGCTAGATTGAAAAGAAAGTAGAAAAAGAAAGCCAGCTGAGGAATAACACCCCTCCCCCTGCTTCCTGACTGTGGGAGATACAGTGAGAGTAGCTGCCTCACACGCCTGTCCCATGCCTTTCCCACCATGATATACTGTACCCTTAAACTATGGTAGAAACAAACCTTTCCTCCCTAGGTTGCTGACATGAAGAATTTTGTCAAAGCTGTGATAAAAGACTGTCTGGATTTCTTTATGAACTTCGGAATCCTTGGGTGAGATGAGAGTGAACCTTTCCTGGGAAATGCTTTATTTTCTTACTCAAGGGGAGGGATATAACCTCTCTTTTAATTTATTCAGGCAAGATGCTAAACCTGTCCCTTTAAGGACAAGCCAACATTTTTTACTTTGATTATTCCAATAGCTTGCATTATTCATCTTGGTGGTATTTATGCAGGCATGATAAATAAGATAATTTACCTCCAAACAAAACAGAGAGACTTCAGACCTCCCCCCCCCCCCCCCCGCCATTTGAAAAATGAAGAATTTAAGTCAGGAGTTTTAGAAAGCAATGCTGTATATCTGTCACCGGTGGGTTATGCCCAGAGAAAAAAATCTTTTATGTTGTTCAGTGCTAGACAAGTTGCCATCATAGTGAAAAAGTTATTTTGAGGGGGTAAAAAATAAAGGTAAAAGGTTCTATTTACCAAAATCAAAAAAAAAAGAGTTTTATAATTTGCGATTCAGAAAGGATGGAATAAATGTGTTTTTTTTTTTCTCTTTGGTGAGTTGGAAAAGAATTTGAGAAAACTAAAGTCATTCTTGAAAGAGTCTGAAGGACTCTCATGCTGGGGTGCAGCTCTGCAGAATTTCAGGTGTCTGTGCTTCAAATGTCTTTGCAAGAGTGACACAGCCCAAAATGATTGACCACTAAGGTTGGCCATACTCATCATAGAAGCATGGAACAGCTAGGCCAGAACCAAGTATCTTCAAGAGTACCCTGAGGCAGTCAGTATGTTACTTCCTCTTGGATCTACTTAACCACACACCTTGAGAAACACTAAAGGCATCTGCAAGGGACAGGTTCCTGAGAGTTTAGGCTACAGGGAATAGGATGGAACAGAGATGAGTAAGTGCTTTTGGTGATACCTCTGTAGAACCAGCAGCTCCTTTCAAGTGCCCGAGTTAGCCGCTGTAATATACGTGGAGCAGGTAGGATACAGTCCAGGAAATGACACCAGGAAATTCTGAGTCCCAAGTGGATCCCACAACAGTTGAAGGTTCGCAGGTTAAATTTTGCTGTTACAGAGTTCCTTGTATCCATTTTTACAAAAATAACACCAGATAGTGTAGGATGCATGAAATATAATTTCATCCAACATATTCACTGTTTCTTTTTTTCAAACTGAACCCACTAACCATTCATTTACATGGAGGAAAATTAAGGACCAAAACCAATAAAATAGCCTAAGACTGGCTAGCTTGATGTACCGTTTCATAGCAGTCTAAAGAGCAGTAGAGTGGAAGAGCTGGACACATCAAGGTTTAAGAAGAAAGATTCGTTTTCACATTTGCACACAGGGACATCTATCTGCAAACACGTTCCAAGGGATTTTGCTGACTACAAATTTTGATAAATACAAATAAGAGAAAAAAGAAACATGTCTGTTTAAGTACTTCAGGATTTAGTTTTAGTTCTCCTCAGTGCTAGACTAAGGAGTACTGGTCCCTGCCCTATTATGTGGGCTATATTTTTCTGTAGGTATTATTTTTCCATAAGAAAAATAGGTGGGCATATCTAGTGGCATATGCCCCTTTACCTTTAGTGGGCAACATGGCTTAATTTTTTTCCACTATTTCTCTTCTGTGAAATCAGAAATGACTATGCATGTGGCCTCTACCATCAAGAACCTCACAGGATTTAAAGGGAGGCTCACATAGTTACATATTCTTCCTTGGGGGTAGGGGGGGCGGAGGGACCCGTCAGGTCAAGACTACTGAAGGAACTGCAGGACTGCTAAGAAGCCCTCTTCGAGAGCTGGCTCTGTGGGAAGGTAGCTGCTCATTCAGATCAGTAGAACTTCAATTGCTTCCCTCTTTAAACTGTAGTGACACAAATTGCAGGTGCCAATTTTCTGCTCACAGTCTCCAGATAAGGCTCTACCTTTGAAATCAAAGTCAGATCACGGGGTCCCTAAACCACTCTTTTAGATGAGGCCTGTCATGAAAGGAGGGCAGGCCATCAGATCCATCTTGGCAGATACTGTCTGAACCTAGGGTCAGCACGTTTGTTCTCTCGTCCAGGATCTGTGTGGATTTAATCCCCAAGGGAATTAAGCACTGCTGAACTCAAGTTCTCCCTTCCAATGTAAATGTCAAGGATTATACCAATATACTTGTTCAGTTGTTAACTTGCATAAGTGGCTGGCTCACAACTCCTAGACCCTTTGTAAAGAACTAGGGCAGCCAAGGAATGCTGAGAGCAGGAGAACTCATTTTCCCCAAAGAAGAAATGTTGATTTTCCAATACCAAACAGTCTTTCCTGGAAATATACATACAAGTAATATTATGTGGACCGGGTAGGTTGTATTTCTCTATCTGGACATACTCAGGTCAGAAATTTGAGAAAGAGCAGGGATGGGTGTATAGCAGGGTTTGTGGCAATGATGTAATATTTTATACTTTTAAAATTAAAGGAATGACTTTCAAAATATAATGTGACCAAGGCCCAGAGACAAAACTGTGGAAGCTCTTGGAGCCTAGGTGAGCGCTTCTCCTTCCAGTCTCAGGGTGCATTTGCCATGGCCTAAACTGTTACTTCTTCAGCAATTTAGAGATATAAGATAAAGACGACAGGAAATCAGAACCTCACAGTGAGGTGATGTTTTGTAGAGCGACCCCTGGCTCACCACTGGGCTCTCACTTTCTGTCTCAGTAGCATTCTGTGCTATTTCTCTCCATGCTTCCCTTGCTTTTACCACAGACAGACTTTCAGAGTGAAGTAGAAGCAGGGGACCCATGGGAAGACCTCTGTGGGCTCCATGATGACCCTTGGGTAAGGATGTCGAAAGCATTATTAAAAACAAACTGCGGAGAGATAATCCTGAATGATATGTGTTAACATGGACTGTGGAGGGCTCATTTCCAAAGACTTCCTTTTGTTGCTGGATCCTTAAGTCCTAATTTCCCCGTCACGTTGTGGAAGTGTGAAGAACCTGATCGGGGAGGGGGGAACCAGGAAAGGGGAAAATCATTTGAAATATAAATAAAGAATATATCTAATAAAAAATAATGTATGAAGGAAAGAAAGAAACTGTGATCTTAGTAGAAACCAATATTCAGAATAGGAAGGAGAATGATACAGAGATATGCAGAGAGAGAGAGACAGAGACAGAGACAGAAAGACAGAGAGACAGAGAGAGAGACAGTGCAAGACAGAAACAGAGATACAGAGAGACAGAGACAAAGGCAGACAGAAACAGACACAGATACATACACACACAGACACACACACACACACACACACACACACACACACAGATCTGACAACCCAAAACTTGACTGCAATATAGCAACAGTAGGTGAAGAGAAACACGCCTCCTTTAAATGATATTTGAACCTCCACTGTGGAACAGCCTGTACTGGCACATTGCACTCTTCTTTGGCAAGTTTAAACATCTAAGGTTGTGATCATTGCCCTGGCTTTAACAAGGAAAATAAACTTGGAAACCTTCTGGGTGTAACCCTCTGCTGTTATAGCAATTTGTAAAATGCTGCTTCATTACAAGTCACTTTATGTAATAAATGTACATAAAAGTTTAAGTAAAAACTCGTGCCAAATAATTTAATTAACAATTTAATTTAGTGATGCTAATTAAATTTTATCTTGTAGACTAATAAAACTGATACCTGTAATGTATTACCTTTAAAATTTTCAAAATGATGGAACCTAATTAATTGATTCAGAACAGCCCACTTTTAATCATATATTTTTTCTGTGCTATCCAATTGTCATTGTCAGAATAATCATTTACAATGAAAAACCATTTATAATGAATATTTCACTACAATTAATATTTTAGCAAAGACTTATGTCCTTATTTCAGATTATTTTATTCAGATGAATAAAATAAGAAATTGTACGACTTTAACCCAAGATCACTGTGTTCGTGTCCTGTGGCCAGGAGTACATGAAGGCATTCAACACTTATTCATGCCTTCGACACTTGCACACTCACTGAGGGAGTCCAAAGTCTAGGATGTGTTCTGGACTCAGTTCCAACAAAGTTTGAACTTGAGCCTGACTCTTTACTGGCTACAGAACCAGATATTTTCTTGATCTCTTCATTAGAGAAACAATGATAACTGCATCATTATAATATTCAGTTTATTACATGGTACCTCACAACAGCGTACAATTCCAGCGACAGGTCATCCAATTTTCTATTCTAACCACCAAGGTATTACGTCTATGTGATGTTCACACACACACACACACACACACACACACACACACACGGAAAATTTCATGAAGGATGCATTCTCACTCATGTACAAACCTAGATAAATCCATAGAAAAGATTTTTTTACAGGAGTTCAGCTCCATATTACTCCTGGAAAAAATCTAATACTCTAACTATAGGGAACAGTTTGCATTTAACTTCCATTCTGATTACTCAAATATTATTTCACAGGCATTTAATTTTTCCTATGGAGTTGACTACAATTCACTGAGTAAAATTGTGCTAGAGGGTTGGGAATTACAAATCAAAACCTAATTGAACAGCAGGGATAGGCTGATTGTCACTGGCAAATATCTCTTCTGTAAAGCTCAGTGGGGCTGCCTGGGGTCCCAGACTTTAACTAATCGTGGTCTGACTGCTTGGGAATAAATTAGTGTCCAATCAGATTAAATGCTTCTTTTGATTAGACAAACAGGTACTATTAAATTAATTTTCTTATCCTAAAATGACCAGAACTGTTTGCTGTATATACCCGGCCAGTCAGTCCCTGAAGCAGTAGCACTATATTGCAGGCAATATGCTCTACTTGGGGATCTGAGCCCAGGCTGGAAGGGTGGCCTGAGAGTGGATTTTGCTGCCTTCTATCTATTCAGATTGCTTTTTTCTGGTAATATAGGTTTAATTTTTAGAGAGTTTGGGGATATATTCATAGATCTGTCCTTTACTGCGCTTGTATTTTTAATTCTGCCTTTCCTTGACTTCAACCTGAAGATCACACATCTTGGACTGGGGAAGCAGCTAATTGATAAAGTGCTTGCCTTGCAAACAAGAAGACCCGAATGCAATGCCCAGAACGACTCCCCTTATCATAGACAAACTGGACGTGTGCCACGTGCTTGCTATCTCAGAACCAAGAGATAGGCATAGACAGATTCCTAAAACACTCTGGCCATGGAGGTTAGGTGAATCAGTGAGTTTCAGGCTAGAGACAGTGAGTCCCTGTCTCAAAAATACAGGGCAGAAGTCCTGAGTAAGATGACCTGAATTTGACCCATGCCACTTAGGAACCCCTGTATGTAGTCACGTTCACTCACGTGTTCATGCAGGAGCATGCAGTCACACAAAACTACATAAGTAAATTTTAAGCCACGAAAAGATAATTAAACCTTGCCCTATAAATAGCAAATGAAACACATACTGGCAAAGTCTAGTATATTAACAAATTTTATTTGCTCCACAAAATTTTTAGGTGTATAAGGCTAAGTATTACAGCTTCTACCTCTGTGGAGTTCATATTTCATAAAGGAAACAGATATAGGCAAAATTAAAATATTGGGCAGGTTTGTGATATTCTAACTCATCAAATGCACTTAATATAAAACTAAAGCTGCAACATTATGGTCTTTACTGATGGAGTATACAGGAGAATCCTTGAATGAGAACTTCCCAATGGGATGAAGTCAGTGCAGTGGCTTCTCAGCAACTGCTGCTTCTGATCGTAGGGTTATCTCTTTCTCAAGCAGAGAGTGCAGGCATGCCTTTGAGGTGGCAGAGAGAAAAAGAAAGGCAGGGTTTTCATTAATCAGGTGGCAGATTGTCCCTGAGAATGGCAGCATGTCTACTGTGACCTTTAATCTTAACACATGGTTCTGGGACTGCTTCATGAAAGGTGCCATCAGCTCACTAGGATAGATACGTCCAAGGTGTGCTTCTGAAGCCTGAGGACAATGGCCACAAAGTAACACCAAAGAGGACACAAAGCGAAGATGGAGTGTGATTCTGCTGATGGCTCACCTGGGTCATTCCAAGTATTGTTTTACCACATTATAGTATAGATTTTTGTTTCAGACAATATGGTATTTCATCCAATATCAGCATCCTTCCTATCTGGCTTTCGACAGAAGTTTTGAAATGAACTTCATGTGCCATTAAGGTATAAAGATCATCCTGATGTAATCACACTGGTCTCAGATTTACCATCAAACTTACTTAGAGCCATCATGATTCTTGGAGCTCTTACTCTAACTGTTCATACTCCATGAGATGTCCTTAATAGACACAGCAGTGTCCTTTCACTATATAGTTATCAACATAAATGTCATAATTTCAAAGACTTTTATGTACAACCAATCTTAGGGTAGCTTCATCTTTGCTTTTCCCTACACTGTTTTCTTCATAGCATCCACCAGTATGCGATACAATCCCAACCACATGACTGCTGCCACTCTTGTCCCTGGAACGCAGGCCCCATGGGGGCTGAGACTGTGTCTATCTTCATTACTGCGTCTTCCAGGGAAAGGCTTTGCCTAAGCTCACGGTAATAAATTAAGCTAAAACACATCTCACACAGGAACTGAAATACAGTTAAGAAAGTTGTAGGAAGCCAGACTGAATGGTTAGCAGAAGGAAGAAACTGTTACAGCGAACATTGTGATAATGCCTTAATATTAACAGAGGTAGTAACTTTATTTCCTCAACATCTGGGTCTATGGTAAGTATTTATTTATTATTATTTTATATAACTACAGAGGAAGGGATAAAAGCACATTTGCCCTAAGAAATTTACAGAGCTGGAAGGAGGAAATACATAGAGCATAATGATACATTTCCATATTCTAGAACAAGTCCAACCATAGAAATAACAAAGGCACATTAAATCAAATCAATTCTTAAAAGCAAGGGGAAAGGTAGCCTAGTGGCATCAACTCAGAGATTAAACAAAAATGAGGATTTTTATCAAGGGCAGGTCATAGAATAAAGAGCAGGACTAGGGTAACATGTTCAAAGCACTGTGAATAAAGAATGTGGGGAGGGAAAATGTAAGACGTTCCTGAGTGCTTAAGAGCTCAATGTGGGAAATAATGGGGTTGGATGTGACCAACAACCATAAATATACTTTCTCATGCTCTGAAAACTCATACCACCAATATCATACATTCTGACACATTAGATCTTGACACTGGGAGATTTGGGTACAAACAATAGGTTGGCAATATGTCCCCTCAAACTGTGCTGAGGCATGGCCCACAACAAATGCTTATATTCTAACACAGTCAGAGAACACGTTCATAGGGAAAGATAAAGAACAGGAAAGGGGATTCAATGGGGGCTGTTCTTCATCTTTCCACACAATTCAACTGAAGGGCAGAAATGGGAATTTTCCCTGTTTTGCTTTAAGAGAATGTTTTACCAATTCCACAGAGCATATCTAAATAGCATTTGGATTCTGCACGCCACTGCTGCATGGTTATTTATGGTGTTTACTGAATACAGCTACTGTTCTCTGCTCATTTATAAATGCAGCTTCTAAAAGACATCCATTACAGCTTATGATCTGTAATTGCAAACAAGACATAGCTAGCCGAGCATTTACCAACACTGCAAAATTACCTAGAGTCCTCCTGGACTATACCTAGAGGGCTGATGGGACTTGTCATTCAACAAAAGTACCAAAATGTTAATTAGCCCCTGATTCCCCAGCTTTTCAATGAGAATGCCACGTTTACCTGTGATCACTGCCTACATGCACCTGCCGCCTCTCCTAATACATAAAAGACAAATTTTAACAATGTAGTCATCAGTGATTTAAGAATCCTCCAGAGTTTGGGGATTAATTTTAATCAACACGAGAACCATCAGACTAATAATTATTCCTTACTCATGTTTACACACTTTTCACATTTTTCTGAAATGTTTAATAATCAACAACAACATCAAATATAAACTAAAATCAGAGCTATACATTTTTAAAGTGTAGCTAGCTAAATAGATTAATCACTATCAATACAGCTGAAGACCCAGGGTAAACCAGCCTCATCATATCTTTCTAGAATTAACCTGGTTTATAATTTTATTGTCCCATGTATTTTAGAAATAAGATAACTTCAGTTGAATAAACTATGATGTATCTGTATTATTTCTTTAATTAGATATTTTGAGGATTAATTCATTGCAAGAGATTACTGACGTTCAGTAAAAAAATCAAAATGCAAAATTGTGTTTATTATGGTGAATATACACATATATAGCATACACAAGCATGTATATGCACACACACATGCACACACAGATAGACATATATGCATGTGTACACACATGCATGCTCCCACACACACATGTGCATGCACACATATATGAACACATGCACACACCCACACCTTTAATTCCACCTATATTGTTCCCAAATGTCTCTTGAAGGCAAGTAACATGATTGAACTTTCCTTTGTCTATGTCCATGCTTAGACCTTACTGGTTATTTGACATTACAGAAAAGAAACAGCTGGCTTCAATGCCAAGTGGGGAGTAAGGGAGCCTTAAGCATGGCCAAACTGCCATGTTTATCTTGATCTCTAAACTACTCTCTTGCCTATTCTTCATGTAAGATTCCTTTAAAAATGGACTAAGGTGTTTTAAATTTTATAAATTTACTTTTTTTTAGCCAGTTTACAAACCAGCAGATTTCCTGCAGCATTTTCATACAGTTTTACCTGCCCCTCTTCCCATCCCCCTGCTCCCATTGCTTCATCTCTCTAAAATGTCTCCCGCGGGGTCATGCTGCTGCATACATACTCCACGTTTTACTCGGTACTGCCTTGATGTTTACCCACCTTAAGATGAGGAAGACATATGTGTCCATTTATAGTGATATTTAATGCTTCTATCTCTTCCTTCATGAAATTTAACTCTCCGATATTGCAATATGAAACAAAAGCCCGGGCTAAGGCGATTCAGAGTGCCTTATACATGTACAGAGTTTCTCGAGGGTCTGACTAAAACAGAAGAGTTGGGACCAAAAATATCAATCAGCAAGCACTGCCTGAAATGCATCTCATTTAGTGCACCAGCTGAAACCAGACACATTTTAACTTCTGTTACTCTAGATCTTGTCAACATTTCATATTTTCAAAAATTCTAATATTTGCCACCACACTGACTGTGAATTAGAATCTCCATGTCACTTTTACCTAAATTTCCTATGGGGGTTGGATAGATGACTCTGTGGTGAAAGGACTTGGTGCTCCTTCAAGGAACTGCAGTTCAGTTCTCAGCACCTAGGTTGTGTGCTTGGCTGTGTTATCTCTCTAAAGACCTCATGGGTTGACCACACAAATGTAATAACAGCTACCGAGTTTTCATGGTGGTCTTCTTTCTCAGTTGCTAAGGTATGTTTTTCTATCACTATAAATTAATTTGTTTTCTATATCTTTTCCATTTGAGATGACGTGAATATTTTCTTCTGTGTTATTAACGAACTGCACAGGGGCATTACTATTCAATTATTCTTCTGTAATTTCTAGTATAGAAGCAACAAGTCCATTACGTTTTCACAAACAATTCTGAGGGGCTGGACTGATTGACAGCATTTGCTGTCCCTACAGAGTGCCTGGGATTGGTTCTCAGTGCTCTTGCGCAGGCTCACAACTGTGTGTAATTCCAGATCTAGGACATCAAACAATCTCTTCTGGGATCCTTGAGCATGGGCCATACATGTGGTATACAGACATACATGTATACAAAAAGGTATACACATCAAAATGTAAACCTTTAAAATATGCTTTCAGAAATGTTATCAATATATTTTCAATTAAAACTGATACGTAACTGATGCTGAACTTTCACGACTTTTTATGAATGAAGTGAAATAAAACTGAGGAGCAGTTCATCCATTTCCAAGAATATTTTATGAAGATCAATATTTTATATTTCTAAGGTATTCAAACTCTCCTTCCATATACTTATGAATTCAGAGTTTTGAATATGCATGTTCATAGGACTAAGACTTCAGCATCACATTGAATCTTCAGATTAGCATGCTACAGAGCATAATACAATATAAATGCAAATAATATTTGAAATGCATTTCTTATTAGAAGGGGAAATGGTGAGGAAGCAGTAACACAAGAGGAGTGTCCTATATTTACATTTACAATTCTTTTCCTTAATTTCGTTTTTTTCTGATCTACTAGTTTCTCTGTGTTGCTTTTGGTAAGGCATGCCATTTGTCATTCTTTCAATTTATATCTCCATGTATACAATTTAGAATTCAGCTTCTTACAGCCAACACATTACTATGCCTTGCATTTATAACCACTCATTCAGTATTATGATTTGCATGTGCAATGTCCTCAACAGGCTCATGTGTTTGAGAACTTGGTCCTCCCCAGCTGATACTATTTGGGATGTAGGAAAACCTTTAGAGCAGTACCTTTCTGGCAGTATAGACCTTTAGGGTATGCCACTATGGTTATAGCCTACCTTAATTCCGACCATAGCTCTCTGCCACCTGATCTTCTGATATGCAAACAAGTCATATCATGGACCTATCTCCACAGAAAATGCTCATTGGTATGCCTTCTCCATAACAATGAAGTATATCTCCTTAGACTATGTGTCAGGATGTGTCCCTCTTTCTTACTGCTTCTTGTCAAGTTATTTGCTCATGTAGATGAAGAATATAACTAACAGAGTAAAACAGTTTATATCTTTTTATTTGTGGTATCGGGTCCATTTAAATTAAATTAATTAATATATCATGAATGGTTCTTATTCTATTAAATTCTTTGTTTATTTTGAATATCGATTGTTTTCGTCTTCCTGTCTTACTGGTCATCTTTGTGGGCTGACTGTATGGGTCAGCCTTAATTCTTTTCTGTTTCTCTTTTGTGTATTTTTTACTAGTGATATTTAATTATGTTGTAATAATCAAAATTATGTTTATTCTATTTTGGTTGTGAGACTGTCTTAAAATCTTCTATAATGTTGTTTCGGTGGTGACTCCTTTTAGGTTTTGTATATTTTGACAAAATGGCAACCAACAAATTGGGAAAAGATCTTCACCAACCCCACATCTGACAGAAGGCTAATATCCAATATATACAAAGAACTCAAGAAGTTAGACCCCAGAGAACCAAATAGCCCCATTAAAAATGGGGTATAGAGCTAAACAAAGAATTTTCACCTGAATAACTTTAGATGGCTGAGAAGCACCTTAAGAAATGTTCAACATCATTAAGTCATTAGGGAAATGCAAATCAAAACAACCCTGAGATTTCACCTCACACCAGTCATAATGGCTAAGACTAAAAACTCAGGAGACAGCAGGTGTTGGCGAGGATGTGGAGAAAGAGGAACACTCCTCCACTGCTGGTGGGATTGCAAGATGGTACAACCACTCTGGAAATCAGTCTGGCAGTTCCTCAGAAAACTGGGCATGACACTTCTGGAGCCTGCTATACCACTCCCAGAGGATTCCCCAGCATACAATAAGGACACATGTTTCACTATGTTCATAGCAGCCTTATTTATAATAGCCCGAAGCTGGAAAAAAGCCAGATGTCCCTCAATGGAGAAATGGATACAGAAAATGTATATTTACACAATGGAATACTACTCAGCAATTAAAAACAATGAATTCATGAAATTTTTAGGCAAATGTTTGGAACTGGACAATATCATCCTAAGTGAGGTAACCCAATCACAAAAGAACACACATGGAACGCAGTTACTGATAAGTGGATATTAGCCCAGAAGTGCAGAATACCCAAAACACAACCCACATATCAAATCATTCCCAAGAAGAAGGAAGGAGAGGGCCTGGGGGCTGTAATGGCTTGATGTGGCATTGTGGGGGATTGCCAGACAGAGGAGCAGGAGGGGGTTGATTGGGGAACTGGTGGAGAGAAGAGGACTTATGGGACGTAGGGGGAGGGGGAACCAGGAAAGGGAAAATCATTTGGAATGTAAACAAATATAGAAAATTTAAAAAATATAATTAGAAGGTAAAAACAAAAAAAAGTGTATTTCTTCATCTTCAATGGATGGCTTTGATGGGTATAATATCGATTTATTACAATTATCTTCTTTAAGATTTTGGCATATGTCATTCTATTTCCTCCTGGTTTGTAATGTTCATGCTGATAAATCTACTGTCAATCACCTAGATATATTGATACTGTGACTTGGCACTTAAGCAAGTTTAAGATGTTTTCAGTTACCATATTTAATAGTTTGCCTATAATAAGCCAGAGTAAGAGTTATTTGACCATGACTGTTTGAGAGAATTCTGAACCTCCTGCGCAACCATGTGTTTCCCAATACTAGAAAAGTTCTTAGTTAACATTGTGTTTTGTTCATGTTTGTCCACGCATTTCAATTTCATGCACTGAGTTCACAGTATTGAGTTTGAATCCTGATTCTGATTGTGCTCAAGTATGGTCTTAAGTATCTGATTCTCATTATAGAGTGAGACTAAACTTTAATTTACAAAGTTTTGATATCAGGTTTCACAGGTAGACTGAAGGGTAAAAATAACAGAGAGAACTAACAGAGAGCCTAGAAATAATGTGATCAGTGTATGATGAGCTGTGGCTATCCTTTACATATTTATCTGTTCTTTCAGCAAGCAAGAACGACAGATGCACAATGAAAACTGCCTAGAGCCTTCTAGGAAAAAAAAGAGGAGAGTATCTGTAGTGTCTCTCATTGTGGCACTAAGCCATAGCAATTATTTAGCAAGCATATACTGAGTATGCTTTCTGTCCAGAGCACAGATGTGCAGGGTCACTACCTGTGACACATGAAAGAGGATCTGATATCCACCACTAGGGCTTTGGGACTTAAAGCATTGAAAGTTGATAGATCTTTTGAGGTAATAATTATGATTTTATAGGCTTTACAGTCCCTTTCAACTGTATAACATGGTTCTTCTAATTTTATAGATGAGAAAATGCAAGCCCTAGTCTCTGTGTAGCATCACATTGAAACTGAATTAAAGCCATTTACTCCAGATCCTCTCTGATAATCTTAGAAGGCAGCTCCTGCCTCATAAGAGTAGGAAAAGTCATTATCACATGACAATGGCTTGGGTTGAGTGTTTTAGCCTTGCTGAATGGTCTGCTAAGGTAGCAGTGGGCCTCTCTGGAGTGATTCTTGGTGAGCATGAGCCCACAGATACCTCTGAAACTCTACATCTCCAATATCAGGTTTTCTAGGTGTTTTGAGAATGTCCAAAGAAACTCATAGTTTCAGCAAATTGTGTTCAAAATGAAAATTCTTTGAAGGATAATAATCCAACCCACTTTGGGGTGCTGGCCTTCATAGAACATGACTATTTTATAAGGTGCACATAACTTATGGAAATACATTTTTAACAAACTCACAGCATGACTTTTTCAATAGTGTTCAGACTGTCTCCTCATATCAGAATGCTCATATTATGAGATCCTGGCGTACTCAACTGAGCAGATGTTTGTGGGATTTTGGTTGTGTATCAGGGGAAAAAGTCTTGGAAAGTCAATGTTTATCCATCCATCAGTCATTTGCTGAGAGGCCATTCTGGGCCAGGAATCAGATAAAAAGATTCAAGAGGAAAAATCATGGTCTCTGTGGTTGAGATAGATGAACAATTAAAATAACATAAACGTTAACTTGGAGAGCATGGGATTACAGTAATTGTTTAAACAAATTCCTTGGGTGAGTCCTGAAAGGAATCTATAATTTCAGCAGGAGAATTAGAGGTCCTAAGACATCATATGTTTAAGAAATGGGGGGAGAGTATGTTATAAAATGTAGAATAGCCAGGGAGCACTGAAATACTCTGTATATGTGGAGTGCACAGCTTATAGAAGAGTGGAGTGAGGAAGGGATGAGGATACAAGACAAAGCAAGACCATTTTATAAACCAATTTCAATTCAATCATGTTTGTACACTGTGATATAAACAGAAATTTCAGGTTTCAACAGGTCTGCCTTATAAACTGTACCTCTGGTAAAAGTTACATGAGATCACTACTGCTTGTATATTTGATAAGTTCATATATTAGGGGCTTGGAGATTACTGTATTACACCTCACAGAAGATAACTTTCCCAAGCTGAATGATGGCTTCCAGGGTACTATTCCAGAAACCTTCTAAGGGTCTTAGCAGGAAGTGACAGAAAAAGAACACGAATGTGGATTAATGGTTGGCCACGACAGCATTAGCATTTAGCTAAGGTTTATACTGTGCTTGATCTCACAAAAAAATATTCTAGTTAAAAGAGAAACAAATCTAAACTTTCTAGGTAGTTGGCAAAAAAAAAAGCATTTTTCCTCATTAAAATTTGAAGTAATAGAAGAAAGAACAAAACTGACAGGAGTAGTTATTGCCGAAGTTGTGTGGCCACAGGCCTATTGTACAACTTCTCCTTGGAATATCCTTAACTTGGGAACTAGTAGCTTAGAGTGACAGCTCAAGGGCACAGGGGAGCAGGAGAAAGGGGGGTCCAAGCACAGTAAGAGGGAAAGGAAGCTTTGGTTCTACAGCCTTTACTTTGAGCTAGGGAATGGGTGAGTTTAAGACAAATTAAAACTCATCAAAAATAAAGTTAGAATAGATACATGTTTTGGAGGGGTCAGAGGAAAGGCACATAGATGTACAGATTCACATGATGAGAAGAAATATAGGAGAAAAGTGTAGGCCAGCAACTTGAACATTGAGTTTCCCAATCTCATTATAGGTATGTCACTGTAAACATCTAGTTGATTAAGATAAAAATTATAATAGCACCTCATGGGATTATTTAATTGTATATAAAACTATAATCACATGGTAGGACAAACTATGAAAGTAGAGGAAGTAAACCTACTTGTGAATTAAAGACACCAACTTCCAACCCCTATTTGACTGGTTGGTCACTTTGGTGAGTCCCAGCCTCCACATGCAAGGACACAAGATAATAATGCTTGATTGAAGATAACAGAAGTTTATAGGAGGTGATAGAACTGAATTCGCTGTGACCTCAAATCCTTTAATAAATAAGAGACATTATTATAATGGTCATCACAGTACTAGTTTGTAGCATTTCATGAAAACCACACTGGTGCTGTATTTGTTGGGCACATGAGGAACTGCTCTGAAGGGCAAATGAAGTCCCTACTCCCATGGAGCTCTTACTGACCTAGATGGGGAGAGAAATCAAGTCATGAGGTATTCACAAATTCAATGCAGCTTTGGCAAGGAAAAAGCCTATATGCTATTGAGAATTCAGCTCAGTACTTCTAGGAGCCAGAAGAAGAGAGGGATGCCAAAGGTATACCCCAGTGACATCGTAGTACTCAATGCATCAAGGTTGAACTAAGGAGAATCTGGAATTTTAAAAACAGACTTGAGAATCAACTACTACTGTGAAAAAGTACAGCAGAACCATTCAACACTGACTAGACATAAAATCTAAAGTGAATGGATAGATGAGGCAAGTGTTTGGAAACTCAGAAAAACTGGTTGGTGATCTGCTTTGACACTACTTATACGGCTAGCAAATTGATAATACCTTTATAATGATTGGGTATGTACAGCTACTCAAACTAAGAAGCAGCATAAGTGTTTTCTAGAAACTGAAAGCTCCCTGATGGGAAAGAGGGAGAAGGGAAGAGTAAAGCCTTCTTGGAAACATCACATTCTGCATAGCCACAGTATTCCTGTAAACACAGACACATGTAGACCTATCCTCTTGGCTGAAAATATTAATGGTGATGTCAAGTCAATGTACTCTCCTCCCATATTATCTACAGCATTCAGGCTCAATATGAATTAACATGACACAGGTATCAAATCTCCAGTGTTCTTAGAAAGTGAAATAGAAGGATTAGGGCTGGGAAAGATTGGGCCTCAAAATTCAACCTGTGTGTATAGACACACAATACACTGATGTATATACATGTGGGCCTATTACTACAATACATGTATGTGCACACATGCATTCACATTCACACACCACTCATGAACATTTGCTTTATAAGTATTTTGAGTTTGGTTCTGACAAAGAACTGGCAGTATATACATAATGACAGAGGCTTACTTTTTTGTTTGTTTTTTTTCTTTCTTATTATTTATTTCAAAAATTCTATAAATAACACAAGATTTTTAAGTCTGTGGCAGCAAAATAGGCATCCTAATGAAATGGTTGGTATACTCTTGAATAAAATGAAGGGTATATCAAAATAGAAATTGCTTTTATGATTAAAAAGTATCTCTGAACATAAAACTAATATACATTTGATTTCAATTTTCAATGAAATAATGAATGCATAAAGAACTTAAATTTTATCTTGAATATAATGGTATTTTGTGATTTTTATTCGATATATTCTTTATTTACATTTCAAATGATTTCCCCTTTCCTGCCTCCCCACTCCCTAACAGTCCCATAAGCCCTTATCCGTCCCCCTGGTATTCCCCTACACTGATGCACTGAGCCTTTCCAGCAGCCTGTGAGGAGGAGAAAGACAGAGGCTTTCAAAGCCATGGTACTTTTTACCAAAGACAAAAGCCAGGAGTCCTGGTTACCTGTGTCTGGTGCTGCTGGAAGAAAAGAGTATGTATTTGGAGACTTTAGAGGAAAATGCAGTCTTGGCAAAAAGGAACTTATAGTGAGGGAGATATTTAAAAGCTCACTGGCTCTGTATTAAAATGTTGCTGTTATTGCTCTATTTAACTCTCCAGAAGCATGCCTTCAGTTCTCTGATTGGTAAACTAAGGAAACAGAGCAAAGTCATCTATGGCATATATGCAGTATTTAAGGCAGGTAAAATAAACATGAATGCATGTGTTCAAATCTTGATAATATACACAGTGTGGCCACAGTTGGGCACATATTTCATTGTTTGCCACAGGAGTAATATTTTTCCACTCATAAATAGATGAAATATGCACATGATATAAAATGAAGGTTATTGCAGTCTTCTCTGTGATGAGAAGCAACTTCTGGATGTAACAAGCTCATTCATATAAACAGCTTATAAGAAACCCGGTGTGGTAACACCTACTTGAGATGAAAGGGGTTCAGCATTCAAGGCTAGCCTTGGTTACATACTGAATTCAAGGTCAGCCTGGGCTACATAAAATTCTGTCTCAAAAAAAATAGCCACAAACCCATAATAAAGCAATACAAGAACAAAAATACATAAAACTGGGGAGTTACTAGGACTCCTGGGAATCCAGGGTAGCAAGAACCCCCTCCTGGCCAGTGGCACAGGTTTCTTCCTGTCTGAGCCAGTGCCCTCGGCAGACCTTGGTCACTAGCTCTGCATCCAATCTAACACCCAGAGGAAACTGGACTCCCAAGAGCTCTAACATGCCCAGGATCATAGGTGAGAAGGGCACAACATCTGTCCCAACACTGGGAGTAATTAGAATCCCCGGGGATCCAGGGATGCAGGAACCCCTGCTGGGTCAATAGTATGGGTTCCTTCCAGTCTGAGATAGTCCCTAAGCAGACCTTGGGTGCTAGCTCCACGACAAGTCACACAACACCCACAGAAAGCTCAACTCCTAGGTGCTCTAGCACACCCAGGATCATAGGATCACAGGATCTCAGGAGCTTGGTCACACCAGGATTTCAGTATCTGAGAGGCAGCTTGACTCCCAGGAAGTCTTAAACCCAGGCACTCAGGATTACAGTATCACAGAGACAGCTGGACTCTAAGGAGTATCTGTCCCAAGATAACAGGAGGGACAGGCTCCAGTAAGAGAGAGTTAGTGCAGGTAGCACTAGAGATAACCAAATGGCAGGAGGAAAGCACAATAAGCAACAGAAACCAAGGTTACTTGGCATCATCAGAACCCAGGTTTCCCACCATAGCAAGCCCTGAATACCCCATCACACTGGCAAAACAAGTTTCATATTTAAAATCACTTCTCATGATGATGATAGAGGACTTTAAGAAGGACATAAATAACCCCCTTAAAGAAATGCAGAACACAGGAAACAAGTAAACAAATCCCTTAAAGAGAAAACACAAGAATCCCTTAAAGAATTACAAGAAAACACAATCTAACAGGTGAAAGAATTGAACAAAACCATACAAAATCTAAAAATGGAAGTAGAAACAATAAAGGAATCATAAAAAAAGATTACCCTGGAGATAAAAAAAAGAAAAAACAAGGAAAGAAATCAGGAGTCATAGATGCAAGCATCAGCAACAGAATACAAGAGATAGAAGAGAGAATCTCAGGTGCAGAAGAACATTGACACAACAGTCAAAGAAAATGCAAATGAAAAAAGCTCCTAACCCAAAACTTCCAGGAAATCCAGGATACAATGAAAAGACCAAACCTAAGGATTATAGGTATAGAAGAGAGAGAAGGGCTTAAAGGGCTAGTAAATTTCTTCAACAAAATTATAGAACACCTCCTTAACCTAAAGAAAGAAATGACCATGAACATATAAGAACCCTATAAAACTCCAAATAGATTAGACCTAAAAAACAAAAAGATTGGAAAGCCCACATACACGAGGCAACTAAGCAATAGATGCTTTACTCAATGATAACTTGGCCAAGGAAGAAATAAAGAAAGAAATTAAAAACTTTTTTAGAATGTAATGAAAATGAAGGCACATCATACCAAAACTTATTGGACACAATGGAAGAAGTTCTAAGAGGAAAATTCATAGCTCTAAGTGCCACCAAAAAGAAACTGGAGAGAACATACACTAACAGCTTGACAGCACACTTGAAAACTCTAGAACAAAAAGAAGCAAACACATCCAAGAGGAGCAGATGGCAGGAAATAATCAAACTCAGTGCTGATATCAACCAAGTAGAAACAAAATGAACTATTCAAAGAATCAACCAAACCAGGAGCTGGTTCTTTGAGAAAATCAACAAGATAGATAAACCATTAGCCAGACTAATCAGAAGTCACAGACACAGTATCCAAATTAATAAAAGGAGAAAGGCAATGAAAGACATAACAACAGAAATGAGGAAATTTTAAAAAAAAATCACCAGATTCTACTACAAAAGCCTATACTCAACAACACTGGAAAATCTGTATGAAATGAACAATTTTCTAGACAGATACCAGGTACCAAAGTTAAATCTGCATCAGATAAACCACATAAACAATCCGATAACTGCTAAAGAAATAGCAGCAGTCGTTAAAAGTCTCCCAACCAAAAACACCCCAGGACCAGGTGGTTTTAATACACAATTTGATCAGACCTTCAAGGAAGACCTAATACCAATTCTCTTCAAACGATCCCACAAAATAGAAACAGAAGGAACACTACCCATTTGTTCTATGAAGCCACAATTATGCTTATACCTAAACTACACAAAGACCAAATAAAGAAAGAGAACTTCCGAACAATTTTCCTAATGAATATGGATGCAAAACTACCCAATACAAGTCTCGCAAACAGAATCCAAGAACATGTCAAAACAATCATCCAACATGATCGACTAGGCTCTATCCCAGGAATGCAGGGATGGTTCAATATATGGAAATCCATCAACATAATCCACTATATGAACAAACTCAAAGAAAAACATCACATGATAATCTCATTAGATGCTAAGAAAGCATTTGACAAAATTCAATACCCTTTCATAATAAAAGTCATGGAAAGATCAATTAAGGCCCATACCTAAACATAGTAAAAGCAATATACAGCAAACCAGTAGCCAACATCAAACTAAATGAAGCGAAACTTGAAACAATCCCACTAAGATCAAGGACTAGACAAGGCTGCCCACTCTCTCCCTACCTGTTCAATATAGTACTCGAAGTTCTAGCCAGAGCAATTAGCCAACAAAAGGAGGTCAAAGGGATACAAACTGGAAAGGAAGAAGCCAAAATATCACTGTTTGCAGATGATATGATAATATACTTAAGTGACCCCAAAAATTCCACCAGAGAACTCATAAAGCTGGTAAACAACTTCAGCAAAGTGTCTGGATATTAAAATAACGGAAACAAATTAGTAGCCTTCCTCTACTCAAAGGATAAACAGGCTGAGAAAGAAATTATGGAAACAACACCATTCACAATTGTCAGAAATAATACAAAATACCTTGGTCTGATTCTAACCAAACAAGTGAAAGATCCGTATGACAAGAACTTCAAGTCTCTGAAGAAAAAAATTGAAGAAGATCTCAGATGGAAAGATCTCCATGCACATGGATTGGCAGGGTTAATATAGTAAAAATGGCCATCTTGCCAAAAGCAATCTACAGAGTCAATGTGATCCCCATCAAAACCCCAACTAAATTTTTCATAGCGTTAGGAAGAGCAATTTGTAAATTCATTTGGAATAACAAAAAACCCAGGATAGCAACAAATATTCTCAACAATAAAAGAACTATTAGGGGAATCACCATCCCTGACCTCAAGCTGTACTACAAAGCAATAGTGATAAAAACTGCATGGTATTGGTACAGAGACAGGCAAGAAGATCAATGGAATAGAATTGAAGTCACAGAAATGAACCCACACACTTATGGTCACTTGATCTTTGACAAATTAGCTAAAACCATCCAATGGAAAAAAGACAGAATTTTCAACAAATTGTGCTGGTTCAACTGGTGATCAGCATATAGAAGAATGCAAATTAATCCATTCTTTTACAATCCATCCTTTTACAATGCTCAAATCTAAATGGATCAAAGACATCCACATAAAACTAATAGAAGAGAAAGTGGAGAAGAGCCTCGAATACATGTGTACAGGGGAAAAGTTCCTGAACTGAACAACAATGGCTTATTTCTAAGACCAAATGGGACCTCATAAAATTGCAAACCTTTTGTAAGGCAAAGTACACTGTCAATACTACAAAATGGCAACCAACAGATTAGAAAAGATCTTTACCAATCGTACATCTGATAGAGGTCTAATATCCAATATGTACAAAGATCTCAAGAAATTAGATCTCAGACAATCAAATAACACTATTAAAAATGAGGTACAGAGTTAACACAATTCTCAACTGAGGAACCCTGAATGGTTGAGAAGCACCTAAAGAAATGTTTAACATCCTTAGTTATCAGGGAAATGCAAATCAAAACAACCTTGAGATTACAATTCACACCAGTCCAAATGGCTAAGATCAAAATCTCAGGTGACAGCAAATGCCTGAGAGGATATGGAGAAATAGGAACACTCCTCTATTATTGGTGGGATTGTAAGCTGGTACAACCACTCTTGAAATCAGTCTGGGGGTGCCTCAGAAAATTGGACATATTATTATCTGAGGACCCAGCTATACCATTCCTAGGCATATACCCAAATAATACTCCAACATATATCAAGGTCACATGTTCCACTTAGTTCACAGAAGCCTTATTTATAATAGCCAGAAGCTGGAAAGAACCCAGATGTCCTTTAGCAGAGGAATGAATATGGAAAATGTGGTACATTTATACAATTGAGTACTACTCAGCTATTAAGAGCAATGACATCATGAAATTCTTAGGCAAATGGATGAAACTAAAAAATATTATCTTGAGTGAGGTAACACAATCACAAAGAACACACATTGTATGCACTCACAGGTAAGTGAATATTAGCCCAAAATATGGGAATACCCAAAATACAATTCACAGACCACATGAAACTCAAGAAAAAGGAAAATCAAAGTGTGATGCTATGGTCCTTCTTAGAAGAGGTAACAAAATACTCATGGGAGCAAATATGGGAGCAAATATGGAGACAAAATATGGAGCAGTTACTGAAATAAAGGCTATCCAGAGACTGCCCTACCTGGCAATCCATACCATATACAGTCACCAAACCCAGACACTCTTCAGTATGCCAAGAAGTGCTTGCTGACAGAAGTCTGATATGGCTGTCTCCTGAGAGGCTCTGCCAGAGCATGATATACATGAGGAGGATGCTTGCAACCAACCATTGAACTAAGCATGGGTCCCCAATGGAGGAGTTAGAGAAAGGACTAAAGGAGCTGAAGTGGTTTGCAACCCCATAGGAAAAACAACAATATCAACCAACCAATGCTCCCAGGGTCTAAACCACCAACCAAGGAGTACACATGGAGGGACCTGTGACTCCAGCCGTACATGTAGCAGAGGATGGCTTTGTTGGATATCAATGGGAGGAGAGACCCTTGGTCCTGCGAAGTCTAGATGCCTCAGTTTAGGGGAATGAGAGGGTGGGGAGGTAGGAGTATGTGGGTGGGTGGGGCACACCTTCATAGAAACAGGAGGAGTGGAATGGGTTAGGGGTTTCTTGGAGGGAATTCGGGAAAAGGTATAACATTTGAAATGTAACTAATTAAAATATCCAATAAAATGCATACATTTATAAATTGTATGATCTAAACTTCAAATAACAAGCATAAAGTCAAAGGACAAACATCTATCTACCACAGCAATTTGCTAATGGGAACCCACACGTCTGCAAATAGTCTTTGTTAAAGCAAAGCAATAGATCAATGTCTATTAAATTTAAAACTAAGAAAAGCAAAATCAAAAAATTCTCTTCCAAGGTAAGGTGTTTGAAATATCTTTATGAGTAAGAAATACCACTGTCGTCTGCATATATATGCTCACAGTTGGACCATTGACATCACCAGTTGTATTTACAGTATTTTAATGCTAGTTAGGTCATTACTGTCATGAAAATGCTTCTATACATACCATAAACTGTTACAATTAATAAATAGTATCAAGTCAGTATGGACAATAGCTTCACCATAATATAAACAGAGTGCCTACATGCTATATCTACTAGACCACACACTGTGGGAAACAAACTGCTTACATAAAGGCCAGAAAACAAGATTTACTAAACCATCAACCAAAGAGTATACACTGAGGGACCCATGGCTCCAGATACACAGATAAGCAGAGGAGGGCCTTATCTGGCATCACTGGGAAGGGAGGCCCTTGGTCCTGTGGGGGCCTGATGGGATGAGGAAGTGATGAGGCAGGAGTGGGTGAGTGGGTGGAGGGGCACCCTCAGAGAGGCAAAGGGAAAGGGGAGAAGGGGAATGGGATGGGAGGTTTGTGGAGGGATAACTGGGAAGGGGAATACCATTTGAAATATAAACAAATAAAATAATTAATAAAAAAAGAAAAACTAAGCACTGAGGCTAGCTCTCAGTTCTTGTTCTCTGAAACAGTTTGTGGTACAGAACATAAATATGTTTTAAAGGAAAAAAACTTATCTGAAAACACATTGTGGACACAGTATATACAGAATTTGAAAATAAAATAGAACTAAATCTTCTAACAATCTTATTAGCTGAACGGTACTGAATGAACTTTTCTAAGAATCTACTGTAAGCAGAGATAAGTAGGACCAAGCTGTATTTTAGAAGCAAAGCAAGGGTTCAGTCCATGAGAATAAAAAAGATGCAAGCAAGAACTGTCCAAAATTATTGAGATTACAGAGATTATAAAATGGAATCGCTGGGAATTATTGGTCTACATGATTATAAACATTTTAAGGAAAAAAGATACTAAAACCTACAAAACTTTCCCAAATCAGATGCTCCCGAATGCAAGCTGTGGGATGGGACGGGCAGAGGAAAGATACACCAATGATCTGGCACTGAGAGAGAGCTGAGAAACAACACAAGGTTATTATTAAATTCACTGTTATAGTGAAACCCACTGGGGCATAAGAAACAATGATCTGGGCAAATGAGATCTCAGGTTCTAAGGTGTGGAAGGTGCCACATTCTTTCCAAGACTGTATATAATCAAGACACTATGAAAAGGGGGAATTTTTTTTACATCATCCTGACCTAGTTAGTCACTTTTCAGGTAATGTTGCTATAAACTCTTATCACACCGAATCTGAAGTATAGCTTATAGAACTTGTATGATCCAACCTCTTCTTTCAGCTCCAATCTACTTGCATATTTTCCTGATGAATGCAACCCTGAATACTAAAAGCAGGTAAATTCTCAAATGTGTCAATAACCCAGGCCAAGACACAGCTTTTCAGTTCTAAAGTCAGCCTCACATTTTGATTCTGAAATACTCTTAGATAATATTGGCTATCCTAGAGAGTTAATAATTGTAAAGATACCAATATACTCTTCACCATGAAACCTGTACTCAATGACCTTCAATAGGAGAATATTATGCTATCCTGAAAACACCCCTTAATGTTTCTGGTACTGTTTGTCTTCAAGAACAACAAGAGAGACAAAGTGAGCAGACTGCTGTTACTCCACAATCATGTTTCTCAGCTTTACAACCAATGCAGAGGCTTCTCCTTATGTTTTCACAAGTCACAGTGATGACTTTGAACACTGGGGCAGGGGTGGCTGGACATCACAGTAAATGGACTTGCTTTTCAGTTAAAGTCAAGCAGAAATTTCATATGAGGAAGAAGAGTTTGTTCAGAGAAGATGAAAAACATTTTAAAGACATAGTAAACAACACTGCAGGCTGTTGTACACAGATGGCAAGCAGACTGAAGAATACATAAAGGGCAGACATGATTAGGTTGGGCCATTTTGTTTAAAACTGCAACTGATATAGATACGGGCAGGGGGATGTGAAAGACAAAGCAAATAGACTAGACCATTGCTTATCCTTAGGGAAGAGTAAGATATCAGGTTCTTACCAGCATCAGTAAAATAAGCTATGCATTTATTAGACAACTTAAGAATACAAATTGGTGTAAAATTAAAAAAAAATGACATTCTAGGTTTAGGATGCTGTATAAGAGATGATTTTGAAGTAGTACACAGAAACAAAACATAGGCAAAAGAAAGAATATTAGCACATTCCAAAACATAAAACAGAGAAGGAATAAGGGACAAGAGATTGGCATTCAAGAGTGCAACTAAAAAATTCTATTAAACACTGAAAAATGTCAATGGCATCATATAAATGTGAATAGTAAATAGGAATGGGAGGGAAAGAGATGAACAGTGAATAGATAAAATATGCTCACCCTCCCCATCAGTCAGAGTCATTCAGATAAACAAAGTATTAGTAAAATCTATGGAAGACTGACTCTCACACGGTGCTTCAAATGAGAAAACCTCCCTCGACACTAATTTGCCATTATCTGACCCAAACAAATTAAATCAGTACACTGACTATTAACAATGAGAAATATGTCTTTTTAACTGTTAATAGTTTGCACATGTATGTTCATTTTATATGCCTCAAAGTGTATTTTATTCATTGAAATGCCCATGATATAGATAATATATTGTAGCTTTAAAACAGTATGGTATAAAAACATATTTTATAAAATGTAATAGTAATTCCAAGTCATGTTGGTTAGTTTTATATCAACTTGACAGGAGCTGAAGTCATCTGAGAGGAGGGAACCTCAATTTAGAAAATAATCACCATAAGGTCTGGCTTTAGGAAATCCTGTAAGGCATTTTCTTATTTAGTGATTGATGGAGGAAGGCCCAGATCACTGTGCTGATACCATTCCCAGGCTGGGACGGTCTATAAAAAAGCACACCGAGCTAGACGCAAAGCATCCTCCTCCACGGCTTCTCCATCGGCTCCTGTATCCAGTCTAGGTTCTTGCCCTGTGTGAGTTCCTGACCTCAGTGTTTTTGATGCTGAAGCATTATATAGTACTGAAAGGAGAATAGAGCTTTTCTCCACAAGTTACATTGATCATGGTATTTCAGCACAGCAATAGAAACCCTAACTAAGACACAAGTAAAACTACACAAAATGTAACAATTAAATGACTAGTTAGTTACAATAAGTTCACCTGTTACAATATCAGCAACAACTGCACTAATGGATAAGGAATAAGTAATCAGAAGGACAGGGTGGAAAAGACAACTGTCCCTGGTGAACTTTTTTTTTCCATTATCAAATTGACACAGTGGAGAACTCAATTAGAGATTGTCTAAATTAGGTTGGCCTCTAGGCATTTTCTTCAGTTGAGGTGGGAAGATCTGCAATGAAAGTGATGACATCATGCCAGGGGCTGGGCTCTGTTGCTGGATGGAAAGGAAGTGTGAGCTGAGCTCTTTCATGCATGCATTAACTCACTGCTCTCTACTCTTGATTATGGATATAATGTGACTAGCTTTCGAATTTCTGATGCCTTAACTGGCACACAGTCCACAATGGTATACTGTATCCTGTGATTGTAAGTTGAATGAGTCATTTCTTCCTTGCATTGCTCTTCTTGGGATGCTTATCATAGCAGGAGAAACAGAGACACCATCACTCTCATTAATACCTAACAGGTGCTTAGTTCTAAGTGGAAAAAAATGTGTATTATATTTCTTCCATTCAAGGCTCAGTTAGAAGATTATACAGAAAGATTATAAGAGCCAGAGGTAATGGACACAATCACTTTGCTAGATATGAAAGGGCCATTCATACATGAATTTAGTGGCCAGGATTAATTTCATAAGACTTGAACGAGATAGAAACCAGTCAAAATTCTATCATGGATAGAAGAATCATGAAGCCATGACCCTAGCTGAGGGCCTATTGGTAGTTCCTCACCATCCCCAGGACGTGATCCCAGAGACACTATCCATGCTCTAGTAGATGTTCCTGTAGCTGTGTCCATAAAGAAGACAGGGGATTTAAAAACAAAGCCCAAGAAGTAGGGACAGAAAATGGTGGTAGGCCCTGGTAAGAAATTTGAGGGGATGGACCAGTAAAAACAAAACGAAATAAAACAATATTGAATGACAAAATTTAAAGTATTGTAAAAAATAACTTCTAATATTTTTCCTAAGAAATATTAATGTACATGGTTTTTATATTTAAATGGCTCTATGCTTCTCATGATGGGATCACAGCTCTTAAGTAATAAGAAATAGATATTTAGAATATATATACAAAATCACAACCATTATAGCATTACTTGTAAGTGAGAATATAAAACCTGAATGCCTAAGTAAATGGTGGTTCATTCAGATAGCCACCTTAGTGAAAAATACTTAGTACTATTAAAATAAATGAATCTGTTGACTTGTAGAATGTACTCGACAAAACTGTCCCCTCCCTGTCTCTCTCATGTGTCTCTCTGTTTCTGTCTCTGCTCTCTCTGTCTCTGCCTCTCTCTCTCTCTCTCTCTCTCTCTCTCTCTCTCTCTCTCTCTCTGGGTGTTATATGCATGTGTGTACATAAGTGTGCTCACCCACTTTTGTATGTGTGGAAGGCGCCAATAACAGCTGGCATCCTCCTCTGTCAATGCTGCATATCATTGTCTGAGGTAGGTGTCTCCCTGAGCCTAGAACTGACCTGTCCAGCTAGACTGGTGACCAGCAGCCTCTGGGTTTCCTCTGCTCTTTATTTGTTCTGCGTTAGGGCTACATAAGAGTTAGGGATCAAAACATTTTTTATGTGAGTGGCAATTTACACACTGAGTGATCTCCTGGCTCCTAAACTGATACTTTATATCTAAAAGCAGTTAAAAATTGACAGTTGTATATAGTAGCTATTTCATAAATAATTATATATCACCATACACATACATATGTTTTTACATCTTCTGTTAGAAACAATGTATATACATACACATGCACAAGAACAAATATACAAACAAACAAATTTAACATATGTCTTAATCATGTTTCTGTGCTTGGAAGAGACACCATGACCAAAGGCCAGTCTTATAAACTGGCTTACAGTTCAGAGGTATAGTCCATTCTCATCATGACAGGAAGCATGGCGGCGTGCAGGCAGACACTGGAGCAGTATTGAGGGCTCCATTACGATTCATCAACAGAGAGAGAAAAACCCTGGGCTTGCCAGGAGCTTTGGAAACCTCAAAGCCCAGCTCTAATGACACACTTCTTCCAACAAGGCCATTCTTCTCAATCCTTCTAATCCTTTTGAATAGTGCCACTCCCCCAGGACTAATATTCAAACATGTGAGCCTATGGGATACATTCTTATTCAAAGCACAACACCATGACTGTTCCTTAGTTGGTGAAGCAATACATTTTATTTTCCTCTTTGCTGTGTATATTATTTTCACTTGGTGATCATAACTGTATTTTGTTTTAAGTAAAAATGTGGGGGTTTCTTCATAGATAAGTTTCATAGAAAACTATGAGAAACTCAAAAATGTATATAAAAAATAAGCCATTACTAAAACCTTCCCCTTAAATGAAATTGCATGATAGTCCCTATTTTCATTTATATGCATTTGTAATAATAATAGTATATGATGTATATATAATAAATATAACATATGTGTGTACTGGCTAATTTTATTTTATCTGCTGCCTTATATTGGAACTACCAAAAATAGTAACTATGCAGTATTCTACTGTTTGCCTCATTTTGCTTGCATATGCCCCATGATAAATACCTGGCTACTTCCATTTGTCCATTTTGACTAATTAAACAGCTCAATGTATATTTTATATAAAAATATATGACTGTAATTTAAAATATTTTCTAAGAAATAATGTTTATATTTGACTGACTCCAAAATACAAAGATTTTTTTTAAAATCTTGATGCAACAATTGAATAGTAATATCACTATTATGAGTATTATAGTGTTGTTTGTTAGAGTCTTACCAAGTATTCTGGTTGGCCTGGAACTTACTATTCAGCCTAAGCTGAACTTGAAATTATGGTGATCTTTCTTTTTTTTTTTTTTTACATTCTTTATTTACATTCCAAATGATTTCCCCTTTCCTGGTTACCCCCTCTCCACAAGTCCCATAAGCCCTCTTCCCTCTGCCCATATCCTGATCAAACCCCTCCCACTTCTCTGTCCTGGTAATCCCCTGCATTGCTACATCAAGCCTTTCCAGGACCAGGGCCCTCTCCTTCATTCTTCTTGGGAATCATTTCATATGTTAATTGTGTCAGTGATTGCCTTCCATGTGTGTTCTTTTGTGATTGGGTTACCTCACTTAAGATGATATTTTCCAGTTCCAGCCATTTGCCTAAGAATTTCATGAATTCATTGTTCTTAATTACTGAGTAGTATTCCATTGTGTAAATATACCACATTTTCTGTATTCATTCCTCCATTGAGGGACATCTGGGTTCTTTCCAGCTTCTGGCTATTATAAATAAGGCTGCTATGAACATAGTGGAGCATGTGTCCTTACTACATGCCGGGGAATCCTCTGGGTATATGCTCAGGAATGGTATAACAGGGTCCTCTGGATGTTTCATGCCCTACCTCAGCCTCTCAAGTGATAGGATTTTGGGCACAAACCACCAGGTCTGGCTAATAAAGTTATTTTCATTACAAATTGTATGTATACTTGCAGGCTAAATAATGCAAAGTTAACACAATAATGCCTCTGCCCCAAATATAAACACCATTGTACTTGGTAGACCTAAACTCAGTAGGTAATCATGAGTAGCCTTTACAGCTTATTCAAGTAGCTATTTAAATGTGTTCTTTACAGGAAGTACATGTTGATATAGTCTTTAAACAACAATATTCTGTTTCTCTTGGGAGCTGGTGCATAAAGGACTATGACCAGTACATGCTAGGGTTGCCTTTATACCTCCACGCATGCTAAAGTGATTTGATTGGTCTCCAAGTAATTCAGTCTCAATTAAAATATTAATTTATTTTGGGGTAGGGTGGAGTTTAGGCAGGGTTTCTCAGATTGACCTCAAACTCAGAGAGGCCGACTTGTTTCTGCCTCCTCTTGAGTGAATGCTGGGATTAATGGCATGTGGCACCACACTCAGCAAGAATTCTTAAATTGTAACAAAAGGTGGTTTTATTTTTGAGGTGGTTCAAATGAGAATGTCTCCCATAGGCTCATATACTTGACTACTTAGTCTTCAGTTGCTGTAACTGGGAATGATTATCTTATGGGAATTGGTACTTCACTCGGGGCAGGCATTGAGTTTTAAAAAGGCTAGAGCAATTCCCAGTACACTTGCTCTCCCTCCACCAACAAATGACCTCTCAAGTCGTTCCTGCTACCACGCCTTTGCTTACCCCTCCTCCCATCATGGACTCTAACACTAAAACCACAACCCCAATTAAACACTTCCTCCTCTAAGGCGCCTTGGTCATGTGTTTTTCTCACAGCAATAGAAAAATAACTAATACACAACTTGGTACTAGGAGTGGAAGAACCTGGTTATTGTTCTGTGTGAACAAACATCATCCAGGATTTTGCTGTTACAATTCCCAATATCATTATTGGGAAACACTGATGGGTACTCTTATGCTACCTACCTGGACTACGGGGGCCGAGTTCTAATAATAGTAGAGCTGCTCATATTTTAGTGAGCATGCTCCATCCATCTAGGAGATGAATTTTTTGGTTGTTTAAAGGTTATGTGACAATTTTGTTTTGTTTTCATTACAGTGATAAGCCCTTAAGAACACCAGGTTCCTCAGGTAAAGACACACTGCACTATCCTTCAGCAATAAATTATTTCCAAGCAATATCTACCACACAAGAAATATTAAATTCTTAAGAAACCGTTCCTCAAGCTGGTAGCTCCAGACCCTTGGGGGGCTGCTTGGACATAGTCTAAAGAAAATGGCCTTTTCATTTCCTGTTCACGGCAGGATTTTGACAGTTACTTTCGGATCGGATGATTTCATGCAGACTTGGTTTCTTCTCTGTACAGTCTGCTAGTTAGTTTCAACTCCCTGCACCAAAGCCATTGCCAAAAGGGTAAAATAGTACAGGGGACATCTGGCACTCCAGCTGATGGACATCCAACGTCTTTGCCTACGTTGGGGAATGTGATACTACTCATAGTGTTTGTTGATAATAGATATTACCTGCACCAACATGGTGGTACTCAGACCAAAAAGAGGTATTCAAAATGTTTAAAATAAGTTCTCATAGTGTTCTGACAGCATGGTGCCTATGAGAGGTAACTGTTGACAGCTGTTCCACCATCTACTGGGGTAACAAAGGTTTAACAACAGTGGAACTGGAATAGTTTCACATGTGACTACTCTGGTTTCTGATTAAAAATTAACTCTTAATCTCTTTGTTAATCCTGTGAACTATGTAATACATATCTGACAAACCCTGGTTTTGCTTAAATTTAACCAAGTGGAATTCTTTTGTTCTTCAAAATTAATGTGATGGACTAGTCAAGAAAGCACACGGAGAAACCCTGCTTCCTTGTGGTCACTCAAGCCATCTCTGCCCTGCTCCTTGGAGGGTCTGTGAATAGGAGCTATCTTGCTTTCAGACAAGTTAACTGTCTTTCTCTTTCCCCTCCCTTCTCTATGTTCTTGTTCTCTCTCCCTCGCTCCCCCCTCCTCCCCTCTACACACACACACACACACACACACACACACACACACACGTACACGTACACACAATGTAGAGAAAGTCAGATACTATTTGGAAGTCTTCCCTGCATTGACAATGTTCACACAGTCTGTAGCATATGTTAAACTGTTAATGTAAAACAGGCAGAGCAATCCCAAGTAACCCAGATATCTTCCATCTCAATGTTGTCCCTAATAAGGACACAGAGAGGGGAGTTTTCTCCTTCAGTGTCTATTGCTGTTTGCACTAGGAATTTGTGTTATCTCCTGTGCACTTAGGGAGTGTCTACCAGGTCTTTGAAGAAGGCTATACTATATTTCCACTTTAATGCAAACCTTTCATTACTTCTTTAGTTGTGAACATCAATCATGCTTGAAGATCATTATTAAGTCAGATGGCAATCTTTACCTGTCTCTATTAAAGATCCTTTTGCTCTAACCTTCTTATTAGAGGATTAACCTCATAGATGCTTTCTCAGGCTCAGCATTCATCCCTGAGCGCAGTGGTCATTAGGCCACGTGTGACTTAGAGATGATAAATCATGTGTCCAATCCTTTCCTGGAACTGACTTCATGAGATGGCTCTTTGGCAGACAGGCTTTACCAGGAAGATATTCACTTTGGGATCTCTGATATAGTATTCCATACTATATGACTCTACTGAACATATAATTTTTGGTCACTTATTATATACTGAGCAGACTATAGGAGCCCCTTGTGCTACATCTCACATATTTACAAAAGCCTTTGGAAGAAGTCTCTATAAATCCCCATCTCATTGATATATAAATTGGCTCTAACTGACAATTAATTGATTTGGCCAAGACCATATAAATGAATGGAAAGGAATCTATGATTAAGAAATTAAAGGCAAAACAGTAAAGCTTAGTTTAAGGGATATTTCTCCAATACATGTGTACTGGCTGGTTTTGTGTGTCAACTTGAGTTATCATAGGAAAAGGAGTTTCAGTTGGGGAAGTGCCTCCATGAGATCCAGCTGTGGGGCACTTTTCTCAATTAGTGATCAAGGGGGAGTACTTGTGGGTAGTACAATCTGTGGGCTGGTATTCTTAGGTTCTCTAAGAGAGCAGGCTAAGCAAGCCCGGGGAAGCAAGCCAGTAAGTAACATCCCTCCATGGCCTCTCCATCAGCTCCTGCTTCCTGATCTGCTTGAGTTCCAGTCCTGACTTCCTTTGGTAATGGACAGCTGTGTGGAAGTGTAAGCTCAATAAACCCTTTCCTCCCAACTTGCTTCTTGGTCATGATGTTTGTGCAGGAATAGAAACCCTGACTAAGACAACATGCTTGTCTGCTTATTTGACAAATATACAAAAACACTAAAGACAAGCTATGAGGCATGTGAGAGGAGAGAATACCAGGGTGTTTCCATACCCTGGTTCCTTTTGTTCCCCAGTATGACTAGCTGGTCTCATTCCCATATGGCTGATCAGTTCATGGTGGGTCATAACAGGCTCCCATCCAGAGCCCACGAATGAGCTAAATCTACATGTATTGTGAAACCCCATTAGTCTCAAATAGCCAAGTAAGGTAGGACGAATTTTTAGGTCAAAGAAGGAAACTCTGCTCAGGAGTTTTTATCAGAGAAGTGTGACAATTTAGCACACCCATGACCAGCATTGTCAAGCTAAATGGACAGCCTAATAGCTCCACTTACAAATGTATCTATCAGAGTGACAGACAGTCTGATTCCACCCAGGCAGAGTAATTGTCCTTTCTCCCTTCTCCTGTATGGGCAGGTCCTCCTGCTGCCAATAATTTTCAACCCACCGATTTGCATTTTCATCCGAATGATGTCAGGGAGGCAGTAGGTGGAAGACCAATGCAAGCTTCCTTCCTTGTGGGACGATTGAAACCGCTCCTGGAGTTACCAAGGCTTAAGCTTTGCTGATTCCCAAGCTAGAAACAAAAGCATCAGTAATCCTCTCATTTTACCTCAGGAAGAGAAGGGATAATTATAGCTATATGGGGGTCATCTATTAGACATATGCTCTATTCCAAAAGCTCCTGTAAGCACCTAAATAAACTTGAAAGACCTCAAAAAAGAACAGGAAGGATTTTAAATAAGAAGTTTTCTGATTGGCTTTATTGTTCAAACATTAGTACTAAATTATTCTGCACAAGACTGAAAAAGCTTGGAAAGGACAAGGATGAGCATGGCACACGTATCTCTGTCATTATTCTATTGCTGTGAAGGGACACCATGACCAAGGCAAGTCTTTCTAAAGAAATCATTTAATTGTGGATTTGCTTAGAGCTTCAGATGGTTAGCCCATCATAATCATGGTGGGAGAATAGTGACAGGCAAGCAAGCACAGTGCAGGAGAAGTAGCTGAGAACCGTATTCTGACCCACAGGCAGCTTGCAGAGACAGACACTGGCCCTGAAGTGAGCATTTGAAACCTCAAAGTCTGCGTGGACAATAGACAAGAACATCTATTCCACAGTAACTCCAGCTCCTGGTATAATTCAGTGTCTGCCATATGGGAAGTAAACAATTTATCATTAATAAATAGTTTCAATAACTAATCCAAATCTACTTAAGTCATTCCAAACAGAGAACTGCTATGCCATACTGTTGTGAACTCTTTGGATATCACATAGAAGATTGTGATTTGATTTGAACACACAGCAAGAAGTTGATTCATTCAAACCACCATAGCAGAGAAGTGAGGACATGGCAGTCCTGGCATACAAGGACAGGTTGAATGCTTTGGGATGCTTACTCTCGAAGTGATGTGACTGAGCAGAATGACACGGGTATAAACGTGGAAGAAATAGAAATGCCACCATTTCTACATCAAAGTCAATGTTCACAATAACATAATAATAATGTAAGTTATTGATAACTTATTGGAAGGAATGATATTCCTGGTACAACACCTAGTCTGTTTGGAGGGTGTGCTTTCTATGTGGCTCATAAATATAGCAGACAGGAATTGAATATCCCTGAATCCCATAGTGACTCAACTTTCACTGGAGCCTCAGTGCATCTTTCCCATAATAAAGGGATTATCTTTGCTCTCTACTAAAGGGATTGTCTCTGCTCTCTACAAACTAATAATTCTTATTAATAATGGATGATAGAAAAGTCTACATGAGTAGTCTTGAGCTCATTTACCTAGAGGTGGTGCTAGTGCTTTGGTTTGTTGGGTTTTGTTTGTTTGTTTGTTGTTGTTGTTGTTGTTTTGTTTTGCAACAGGCATTCATGCCACATGACCTTTAGTATAAGGCAAGGGGTAATGATTTTATGTGTCTGGGAGTAAGAAGCTTCCTGGAGAAATGACTAAATTTTTGTGAAAAAGTGGTTAATTGAAGAGGAACTATTACTCTCTTATCAGATAGGCACATTTAATTCCACTGTTACTGTGCAATATCATTTAAATTATTTCAAAGTTTTTGATAGTTGATGAGACAGCATATAGAGGGTAGAGATTTTCCTGCTATGGGCTGAACGGTATTGGGTATGATATGACACTATGTAGTAACTTCTATACTGCATAGAAGTGAAGTGGAAATTTCCAATTTCTTTGGAGACTCGGTTGTATCATGTGATGTTTTTTCTGGAAACTGTCTTATTAGAGGATGTTTTTGCTGAAGCAGACATGTGGGGGGATGTTTTGCTGAGAGCAGACACATGGTGTTTTTCTGAAAGCAGCCTGAAAAAAAGGACCAGGTGATATTTTGTAGAGCAGATGCTTAAGTGAACACTTGATGTTTAAAAAGGGTATAAATAGAACCCAACAAAGAGCAGACTATGCTTTGTAGCTTTGTAGTATTGGTTCGCCTTGCCCCTCTTTGCTGGTCAATGTTGGGCTTTGTTGATGCTGGTCTTAGCTAATCACACTTTGTGGTTTGGTTTGCCTTGCAACTCTTTGCTGGTCATCATTTGTCATGACTTCATAGAAAAAAAAGTCACCAAAGAACTTCTGATGTTGTTCCAGCAGCTTCTTACCACTTCCACAAATTTATGCAAACTCGGGCTGATGAGCAGAGCCTTATGGTTTCTTCTGGATTGAACTGCCCTTGCTGATGGCTAAATAGTGCTGATGAGTGGATGAAGCTTCCACTGCTGATTTATGTTAACTAAACTGCTGATATCCTGACAATGTAAATTGGATGCACTACAAAAATCTATTTCTAAACAGGTCCACATCCTCCTTTGCCATATTAACCCTTTCTGCTGCCTCTAGGGGTGGAGGTGGGGTTAGAGCATTTAAGTAGACTTAGTAAAGTAGGTTTTAATATTATATAAGCATACATAGAAGTTAGGGATTAATATCTTATGTCTTGTCACCTTTGAGGTTACTTGTTGAACTTGGTATAGTTACATGTTACTTGATAAACTTCTTGTCAAGGACAAGATGCCCATTCCATGGTGGCTCAGTATCATAGCAGTGGAAATGAGCATGCCCTCTTACCTGATAACATTAGTGTAAGTGCAGTGTCATAGCACAGTGCATTACTTACTGTTTGGGTGATTCTGACACAACCTCACCTACAGAATGGCCAGTATATACAACAGAACAAGCAGTGTAGCACTGGTAGTAAGGTGCTTGCCTTGCAAAAATGAGGAACTGAATTTAATCCCCCAAAGTCGCACTAACAACAAAATGCAGAGAATAATGAAACATATTTACAACCCAGTGCTAGGGACGGGGAGAGAAGTAGATCCCCAGCAAGCCCAGCCTACTGGATGAACTCACAGCCAGTGAGCGATTCTACTTCAAATGAACAAGGTCAAACTGGTACCTGTTGATCCATATGCACATATCAAACATTTGCAAGCTCCACATACATATAAAAACACATCACATAAAAATTATTTATTTGATATAAAAAATAGGGCAAAAACCAAATGCATCAGTAGCTTATGACTTTACTAAACTATAGTGTTAAAATAACTATTCTAAGGAAATTAAGTTTGCCATAAACAGGAGGGTACGATATGCTGGCAACAGCTTCAGATTCTTTCCATTGTATCATATGGAGAAAACAATCTTCGGGATCTTGATTTCTGTGAACATGTTCTGTGATATCACTATAATGGGAAGGACATCTAGCAAAACATTCCTCCAAGCACATTCCTTTCTCTCTTTCTTTCTTCCTTGGCTTCTCTTTCTTTTCCTTTTTCTTTTTCTTTATTCTTCTCTCAAATAATGCACCCCAGCCGCAGTCTCCCTCTCGTCTCGTCTCCTCCCAGTCCCTATGTTTCCTCTCCCTGGATCCACTGCTCTTTCACTTCCCTCCAGAAAAGGACAGGCCTCCCAGGAAGATGAACCAAACGCGACATAACAAGTCGCAATGTGAGTTGACACAAACCTCATATCATGGCCAGATGAGGCAACCCAATATGGGTAAAAGGTGTTTAGAGCAGGCAAAAGAGTCAGAGATCCTCCCACTGTCCAACAAAAATCCAAGATGAACAACCACAGCATGTAAACAGAGGGCCCAGTGCAAACCCACACAGGCTTTATAGTTGCCAATTCAGTCTCAGTGAGCCACTGTGAGCCTTGGTTAGTTGATTCTGTGGTCCATGTTTTGTCAGTGGTATCTGGTTCTCCCCTATGTCTGAGCCATTCCAACTTCCAAATCCTTGTCATCCAGGCAATATTGAAAATGGGCTCCCTCTTTTGGTTTTGGCCTCAAATTAGAGCAGTAGTTGGTTGGCCACGCCCACAAGCTTTGAGCCACCTTTGCCCTAGCACACATCTTGAGGCAAGGACAAGCTATAGATGAAAGGTTTTGTGATATTCCAGGCCCACCGCTGGGAGCTTAATGTAGTTACAAAAGATGTCCTGTTCAGGCTCTATACCATCCATTGCTAGGAGTCCTTGCTAGGGTCACCCTCATAGATTCTAGGAAGATTCCACTGGACTAGGTTTTCAGATCACCCCCCCCTAAATGTCCATTTATTCCAGCCACCTCTCCTCATGCTTACTCCTTCCATTCCTCCTTCCCCGAACTGATCCTTCCTGTTCCCAACCCCAGACACCTCCAGTCCATGATATGTTATTCACTTATAAATGGATATTAACTACTTAAAAGGATAATGACACTACAATCCACACATCCAAAGAAGTTAGATGAAGAGGAGCTGTCTGGTGGGAGTACTGTATCTCCCTGGGAAGAGCACATTTCCTTAAGTGAAGTGTGACTATATCTGTGTTATTTGTGTTCCATTATCTTAACAGTCCAGCTTTTTTTTTTCAGTGATATAACAATAACAGGCACTTGGTTTTTACAAATTGGGTCAATTTCTACTGTGGGTAATGATGACCGGGCTTGACACAGCTTTCTGTCTGTTCTCTATGTCACAGTGATAGAACAGGTTGTACTTCTTCAGCACCAGGGAGCTGTCAACTCAAAATCCCTGCTTGGATGCATCCAACATGCTATGCACTCACTGGCTGGTAGCAGCAGCAAATCAAGTGACAAGTTTTGTCCATGTGGACTTTCCTGTGAGTCCTGTGACTGAACATGTACATGAAAAATCTTCTAATAACAGTGAGACGGCAGCAGAGAGTGAGGGACAACAGTACAAATTACCACTGGAATATTCAGAATGAAGACACATGGAACATAATTAAAAATTTCCCAGCAGGACGCAACCTCAAACATCAATGCTTCCAATTAAAATGACATTGAGATATAGCTCTGTCATGTCTCCACATAATTAAAGAAATAGATAAAATAAATGAAAGAATTTTCACTGAAGTTTTCATATGACAAATGTTAATATGATGCAAAGGAAAAATAGGGCATTAAAATAAATTTTGCTTTTTGTTTTTCTTGTATGTGGAATGCAGGCTGCTAGAAATAAAAACAAGAGCATGGAGATCTACTCCAAAGATAAATATAACATTCAACAGAGTCTCTGGGATGCCCTCCAGCCTGAGATGCATAGAGCTTGAGATAAGCAATGCAGTCACAGCTTTGTCAGATAACTACCAAAACCAAAGAGCAAAGGAAAGAGAGAAAGAATCAAGGCTAGTGGTGCTTACAGCAGCTAAAGTTAAAAAGTCTGTGTGTTAATTAGTGATTACTGTGGAGCAGACTCTGCAGTAACTCTGCAGGAGATGACAGTCCAGGTGATGCTTTCCTGAAATCAGGAATTAGAAAGACAGATATCTACTTAAGACAGGGGTTTAGTAGAAGATGGACATTGCTCATGTCAGTCTCCAGTCTCCATGGAGACATTTAAAGCAGTGAGTTCTTGAAAGGGGTTTGGTTGTGATTTAGAGGTTTTCAAGATATTCAATTTCCAGCCTCCTCAGTGACTTTGCTGGTGACCCTGCATTCATTTAAATTTCTGTTGGCCACCTTGTTAGTCTACTGTGTGTTCTTGTGTATTAGGGATTGAGTTCCCAACATAAACCTGAGTGTGGTGGTACTGCCCATGATCCCAACATGAGGGATGCTGAGATGGAAAGAACTGAATATGGAGGCCAGCCTGGAGTACATAATGAAATTCTATTTCTTAGAGAAAAAAATGCTTTGAACACATTGATTGTGAAGAGAAAGAACATGCAAACCAGAGAGTATACAATGTACCCCTCTGCAAAAGGACAAAGATGCTACTGTAGGTCTATCTACTGTAGGTCCAGTCTACTTTAATATATACTAGCCAATGCCTGCCTTGTACTGGGCAGGTCCCCCAGTCTTAAGGATTCAGCAAACAAGCTGCAAGGCCCAACTCTCTTGATAGTTATCTTTCAGAAAGTATCATAAAAACACCAGCCAGTGTTTTGTAAGGTGAAGGTAATTAGAAACAGAGCAGCCAGTATCTACGGTACGAGGTCTACTAGACGATGGTTAAGGGTAACCTGTCTGCACAGAGACCAGATAAGGAGACAGGGAGACATACTAATGTCAGGTAGAAGAAAAAAGCAGCAACAACACTTTAAAGATGGATTCAATGAATAGAATTAACACAAGTAAGACAATTTAAGGAACAGACAGATAAAGATAAAGGATGAGTAGGCAAAAGATAGACCATTGAGCTTCATTGGCCTTGACAATAGTGTCTCCTAATTTGTAATAAGACACCATTGTGGAGGAGAATTATCTTAGAATAGCACAAAGAAAATAACATTATGAAGGCAATGCTACATTTTCCTTTCAGTATTCCACTCATCATAAAGCAGAATACCAATTCCAAATATATCAACAAAAGCCAGGAAGATGACTCAGTGGGTAAAGAGTCTCCCTGCCAAGCATGATGACCTAAGTTCTACACATGGACCTACATGGTGGGAGGTGAAAACTGATTCCCATAAGTTGTTCTCTGACTTCCCCCACGTAGGCATATGGTGATACCCATGTGCACATACATGTGTATAGCACACATAATAAGTAAAGAAGTAAAGAAAGAAGGAAGGAAGGAAGGAAGGAAGGAAGGAAGGAAGGAAGGAAGGAAGAGAGGGAGGGGGGAGGAAGGAAGGAAGGAAAGAAGGAAGGAAAGAAGGAGGCCAGAGAGATAGTGCTCTAGCTAAGAAGCTGAATTTGGGTCCCAGAACTCATAGTGGACAACTCACAACCACCTATAACTCTTGTCTTCATGGGATTATGAAGGTATTTGCTGAAGTACCTGGTCACTGCGGGTATTTGCTTTCATGCTTCTACACACACACACACACACACACAATTTAAAAACATAAGTTAATTATTATAATTCAAAAATTAGAATAAACAAACATCCCCTGAAGCATGAGGTTTCTGGAGCACAGATAGCCAGGTGCTGTGGAAAGGTAGTAAGAGGGCCACCCAATACCCTGTTTTGATTACAAAGTAGTGAGCTGTGCCTAACATGAACCCCACTGTGGCCTCCTAAAGCATCTGTCTGCCAAACACCTTATCGGTTGCATGCAAATGATCTTGCTCACAGTATCCACATCATATTTAGACTTGACAGATTGACAGACTGTCAATAACATTTGCCAGAAGGAATAACAAGCTGTCAAAGGTGACAGTTAATCTGGGAAAACACTGACAAGCTCCCTTTCTTCCCTAAAATGGAAACAAGAACTTGGAAGATCTAAGTCTTCATATGTGGAATGAGGGTCACATGCCAAGCACGTCTCATACTTCCAGTTACAGCCTCAACAAGCATCTTCTGGATGACGCAGCAGGCAGGTGTTTACAGGTGGACCAACCCTTGCCTTAGCCAGTTTGTCACCCTGGTGGTCATAGAGATGCACACAGAACAAAGTGAAGAAGGGTGATGGTGTTGTTGTTTTGTTTGTTTTTGCAGGAAAGATGTGAAAAAGACCTGGGTGCAGTTTCTCTCTCTCTCTCTCTCTCTCTCTCTCTCTCTCTCTCTCTCTCTCTCTCTCTCTCTCTCTCTCCCTCCCTCCCTCCTTCCCTCCCTCCCCCCTCTGCGTGCATGTGTGTGTGTGTTTGTGTGTGTGTATACAAGTTGTTGGCATGGAGACTCAGAGACTTTCTCAGAGAATTAGCAAACTACTGAAAACAAAAGATGTCTCACCTTCATGGGCCTCTGCAGCCTTCTGCCTAGAATGCTGTTCCCTTCCTCCCAAGAGTTTGTCATGGCCAAGACTCTCATTCAAAGGCTGCCCGTCTAGTTTCTCATGCTTTCCCAGGAAGGGAACTCTTCTCTAGGCTTGGGTGTGTTTCTTTCTCAGGGGATGAAGTTTCTTTCTTGGCATTTCAGTTACCTTCCCCCTGAATTTTTCTCTTCCTGTTATAGACACAGCTGAAGGTTGAAATTGAGTCAGACCCAACTTTAGGTCATCTTTCTTGAAATAATATTTTAATATAATTCATGTAAATGTCATCTAGTAACTGGACTGGCAACCAAACAGATAATTCAAATGGGAGGGGGATAAAGGAAAGAAAAACTAGAAGAAATGAGGGAAGGGAGAGAGAAAGAGCGGGAAAAGAACATGAAGGAAAGGAGGATAAAGGGAGGGAAGATGAGAAGTGAGAATGAGACAGAAGTGAGGACAGAGAAAGGGCGGATGAAGACAGAGTAAAGGGGAGAAGGGGAGGGTAGCTTTACAGAAGACTAGTATAGATATTTCCTATTTGCTGATTTCTTTCCTGAGATAATAATATTCATTATCTCAGCAGATACCTGCAACAGCTGTCTCCCACTTGGTTTCATGAAAAGGTGTTTTACCTTGTTTGATCCATCTTTCTTCTTTCTTTTCTTTTCTTTCTTTCTTTCTTTCTTTCTTTCTCCCTTCCTTCCTTCCTTTCCTTCCTTCCTTTCTTCCTTCCCTTCCTTCCTTCCTTCCTTCCATCCTTACATCCTTCCTTTCCTTCCTTCCTTCCTTCCTTTTCTTCTACTCCCTCGTTTTCAAGCATCAACCCACCTAAGATGAAATACCACACTGATCCTTCCCCTGCTCTCCAGATAATCAGATAACAAGATGTGTATCAAGCCCAGAAAGGTTTGGTTTTCCAAGAGGACACACTTTCAATAGTTAACTGCAAGCCCCAACACTGGGTAAAGGCCAGGGTGTGATTAATGACCCAATAACAATCGAAAGAGTAATGTGCTTAGTGGCATGAGCTAAAATAATGTTGTAATGCTCGAAATCTTTAAAGTTCAACAATTTAGGTTAAGGGAGCGTGAGCTATAGTTGATAAGCAGTCAGCATCTCAGGTGTCTGGAAGCAAAATCACAGTAATGATGAACTGAGCCCCAGCCAGGAGGTTTGCTTGTCAGCAGAGAGAGAGTGAGCTGAATTTTTCTGGAGATTGGAGACAGTCTTTGCGTAGCGAGCCACAGCTGGGAGATGAGTTTTAACGGGAAAAAAGACCTGGCATCGAACCTTACACGTTGCTTCTGAGAGCTTAGACAGCTCAAAGGCCATCAGAAAAAAAGGAAGAAAAGAAAAGAAAACTATTTGACACTAATTTTAAAGTCACTCCTGAAAAATGAACTCGGGTGAACCCTGCTGTCTTCCTGAACAGGCAAAAATAAATGTCCTCAGGCTGCCTTCACTTGTCCTTAACCAGGTCCAACATGTTATAAAGGGAAGGCTTTATAGTTTTAGACTTCACCAAAGGCTTCATGTACAAAATTTCAAGTCTAAATCTACCAGAGTATCACAGGTAAATGCCAAAGTATTTCACCTATACATGTGTTTTGTTCAGAGAATTTGAGAAGAGGAATCTATCCCAGAACATGATTTACTATTTAGTATATGCCTCTTTTTATGAGAAAGGATCTCATGGAACAGCCCTGCTAGCCTGGAACTCATTATATAGCCCACAATAACCTCAGACTCTGCCAACCCTCCTGCCTCAATTTTCCAAGAATTGCCTACCACCATAGGGGGTTTATTCTTGCCTCTTTATAGTTGCTGACCTTGGACAAATCTTAATGTTGAAAGCCTCAGTCTCTTTATTTCTATAAAGAGAACAGATGGCCTCTTCATTGCAGAAAGGTTGTCATTAGTGAATGTAGTAAGAAATATGCTTGTCATGGCAAGGAAACAATAAACATTGGTTGTTACAATTATGTCGCTAAATCATATAATGACTATTCCCAGTTCCTTGGATTTATTTTTTCTCAAATGGGAGGGAAACAGCATGGGGCTAGCATTTAGTAGCTGGGAGTGGGAGCTCTTTACATGGAAAATATCCAATGATGGACCAGAATGAAACAAAGGCTGGGTTTTATTAAAGCATGCTCTAGTGGTCAAGAGTGCAAAGGTGACCAACTTGATCATTTTGTATCAGGGTCAGTTTTATTCGCATCATGCAGAACACTTTCCTCCAACCTTCTCAATTCACTTCCAAGCCTATAATCTTTTCTTAGATACAAAGAAAGTCATCATTGAAAGGGGGACATAAAAAATGAATGAAACATGATGGGAGGAATGTAGGGGGCCATTTTTCTGCTCAGTTTTTGCCCAAAAGGACTGACAGACCCTTGCAAATGTCAAATCAGAAATGCAAGAAGAATTTCTCCGAGGGCTTCGTGGCATTATTAAATAGTCAAGCTCTGGCTTTAGATGGCTTAGGCAAAATCCCTGTCAAATATGATGGTGGAGACTGAATGGGAACTAAATTATAAACAAGAATAAAAGACCATGCCATACATTTTATATGTACCAAGCTTCTCAATTTGCACAAAACCATGATGAAGGTATTATGATTTTTTAAGATTTAAATGAGATTTCTAATATTCACAGAGCTTAAACAAAATGTGCAGAACTGAACCATAGTTCCAGAGGTTCCAGCTGTTTTGTACAACCGGAGAAGCAGAGCCTTCCCTTCACTGTGTCCCAGAGTAAGCCTGGGATCCAGGGTGGGTCAGAGGCTTGGCAGTTTGTGTTGAGACATGACTTCAGTGTCTGAGGACTTCAGGACCTACTGTTGTGGGGGAGAATATCATGCAGCATGGTAATCTTTTTTTTTTTTTTTGAAGATGCACTGAATACTAGTGAAAATTTAGAAGGATCATTTTTACTATCCTAGAACTTTGAGAAAACAGCCCAGAATGGATGACATGGGGGAACAGCAGAAGCAAGACAAGGATTAACAGGAAAATAAACAAACACAACTAAAACCTATAAAGGAATAAATATGTAAGTATGTGAACTGGAATATAAAATATAAGAGTAGACACGAGATGAAACTGGATATAAGTGGAAGAGCCAGATATTATTGTAAGGATGTTAGACTCAGTTCATTAAGCACAGGGAGCTACAGAGATTTTAATTAGAAAAGTGGGTGATTGTATGTGGATTTCAGATATGTTAGTAAGAAACTGAGTGGGTCTTTAGTAAGAGTGCTCTGCACAGACTTGGTGACCTTGCTCTTATTTCCCATGGTGCTTCAATGCACATGTGCTGAATAGAAATAAAGTATCTGCCTCATCAAAAAGTGGCATGAATTAAATCCATATAGAAAATACATATACAAATACCTCATTCAGCAATAATCCCTTAATGTCTGTGAGATATCAATTCTTTCATCTTGATCAAGGTGGGAAAGTCTAAGCAAGTTTGAATCTTCATTAAAGACTTCAGAGAGAGAACCTTAAATAGGACTACATTGGTGGTAACATATGTTCGGCACCTCCCAATCAAATGTGGGAAAAGTTCTAGAAAGAGGGATATACATAACCTCTCCAAATCTGCAATGGTGCTTCTGGCTCTTAAGGAGCCCGTGCCTTCGCTCACTCAGAACCCCTGCTTATCTGAACTGACCGTGCGTATTGCCTTGTCGTTCCTGCTTCCTCTGTCCACACATTTCCTTGAATACTGAGCAAATACTTATCAGATCGCTTCTCCCTGTCTCTCTGTCTGTGTCTGTGTCTGTGTCTGTGTCTGTCTGTCTGTCTGTCTCTCTCTCTCTCTCTCTCTCTCTCTCTCTCTCTCTCTTCTCTCTCTCTCTCCTTCCCTCTCTCCCTCCCTCCCTTCCTCCCTCCTGCCCTCCCTTCCTCCCCAAGCCTTCCAAATGTGTAGCATACAGAGAATATTTGGTTCCAGTTAATTGAATGTGCTTCATTAATTCTAGAAAAAGGAGAAGTGGAAAGAAGCCCAGATGGGCAGGTGGGTCACATGGAACAAAGAAGATTGCAGAGACCAGAGGAGCACAAATATAAATAATATTGATGTGTCTGGAGAGATGGCCTGAGAGTACTTTTTGCTCTTGCAGAGGAACCAGTTCAGTTCCCAGGACCTCTATGGTGGTTCATACTTGTCTTACCTTCGGTTCCAGGAGATAGATTTAATGCCCTCTCTTGGATATTATGGATACCAGGCATAGATGTAGAGATGTGTAGGCAAGCTCACAAAACACTCATCCACATAAAATAAAATAATAAAACCTTTTTAAAGTAGACTGTTTATTTCTCTCACCGTTGCAGATTTCTGGAGTTAAAAGAAAATCAGAAAGACAGTTTCCACTGACTGTCCACATAGACCTTTCTATGTGGGTGGAGGCTAAGCCCATGGAGATGGCAACCCATTCATTTTCAGCTTTTCAGCTCCACTTAAGAAAGTCCTAGTATTATGTAGCATTTGGTCCTTTAGTCAACCTGCTGATAAGTCACGTCAATCCGAAAATAAACGCTCACATTTTTGTTGCAGAGCAGTCAAGCTCATAAACATTGTACATTCATCTTTACCAATAATTTCAATGAATTATGCATTTCTAGTAGGAAAGATTTCCCTGAAAATCTTGCCGTGTCCTGGAAATGTCTATACCCCTTGCTTATGGATGAGTGGAATGAAGCCAGCCCAGGGTTTCCCAGCAGGAAGCTACTGTAACGGTGGAACCAATCCAGATCCAACTTGCTCTTCATGTTCTTGTGGTTTTGAAGACTTTAGACTCACTTATAACCTTGTGTTTCCTGCTGTGTTCTGTGCTTCCAGATTAAACTACATAAAACAAAGGACTCATTTATATCAATGGAGCTTACATAGGGCAACATTTATCCTCTGTATCTTCAATTGTTCACATTGTCGCTGGGTTCCCTAGCATCCCTGCCATACTCTTCTGGGTTAGAGGAAGTTCTTAGGTGTGATCAGTGTTAGAACTTTTAGTTACACTTATAGAGCTTACCCTGAATTCTTTCTCGTCTTTTACTTTCCAGTCATATTAATATTACTGCCAGGTTGACAAGCAGAAATGCAACTTCATAGACGCAAATTGCAGATGGAGTGAAGATAGGTCCATGCCTTATGTATAAAAGATGACTCACAGACTCACAGTTCAGTTAGGAAATTATTTTAGTCATGTTAAATACAAGCAAGCATTAGTGGGAGTGGGAGTGGGAGGGGGTACAACACTTTAATCCCAGCATTTGGTACAGTAGAGCAGAAAGTTGAAGATTTTAACTCCAGGCAGAGTTATATAGAGAAACCAGCTCTGAAAATAAAAATTAAAAAAAAAATTAAAACTACAATGGAAACTTCACAAGGAAGGAAACTTGTTTGAGAACAACAACAATGGAAAGGCTTCATCAGCAGTGGCTGTTCTCCTAGGTCAGAAACCTGTACCGTGCAACACTTTGAGCAAAAACATTCCAGACACAGCATTTTGAAACAAGTCATACCAGCCCCAGCTCAGGAAACTAAGTGGTGAAAGGCTCAACATCACTCTCAACTGGAAAAACACACTGAGGTGAATTTTAAACCTTGATATTATATCTCTTTTTTTTTTTTCAAAAAAAAAAAAAAAAAAAAAAAAAAGGTCCGGATAGCTCTATACCTCATTTTTCTAATAGGGTTATTTGGCTCTCTGAAGTCTAACTTATTCAGTTCTTTGTATATATTGGATATTAGCCCTCTGTCAAATGTAGGATTGGTAAAGATCTTTTCCCAATTTGTTGGTTGCCATTTTGTCCTACTGACAGTGTCCTTTGCCTTACAGAAACTTTGTAATTTTTATGAGGTCCCATTTGTCAATTTTTGATCTTAGAGCTTAAGCTATTGGTGTTCTGTTCAGGAAATTTCCCCCTGTGCTCATGTGTTCAAGGATCTTCCCCAGTTTCTTTCTATTAGTTTCAGTGTGTCTGGTTTTATGTGGAGGTCCTTGATCCACTTGGACTTGAGCTTTGTACAAGGATATAAGAATGGATTTGCATTCTTCTGCATGCTGACCTCCAGTTGAACCAGCACCATTTGTTGAAAAGGCTATCTTTTCCACTGGATGGCTTTAGTTCCTTTGTCAAAGATCAAGTGACCATAGGTATGTGGGTTTATTTATGGGTATTTAATTCTATTCCATTGATCTACCAGCCTTTCACTGTACCAAAACCATGCAGTTTTTAACAGTATTGCTACGTAGTACTGCTTGAGGTCTAGGATACTGATAAAGAAATGTTCAACATCCTTAGTCATCAGGGAAACGCAAATCAAAACAACCCTGAGATTTCACCTCACACCAGTCAGAATGGCTAAGATCAAAAACTCAGTAGACAGCAGGTGCTATCAAGGATGTGCAGAAAGAAGAACATTTCTCCACTGCTGGTGGGATTGTAACCTGGTACAACCACTCTGGAAATCAGTCTGGCAATCTGGTGATTCCTCAGAAAACTGGGCATGATACGATCAGAGAACCCTGTTATACCACTCCTGTGCATATATCCAGTGGATTCCCCATCATGTAATAAGGACACATGCTCCACTATGTTCATAGTAGCTCTATTTATAATAGCCAGAAGCTGGAAAGGACCCCGATATCTCTCATCAGAGGAATGGATACAGAAAATGTGGTATATTTACACTATGGAATACTACTCAGCTATTCAAAACAATGAATTCATGAAATTCTTAGGGAAATGGGTGGAACTAGAAAATATCATCCTAAGTGAGGTAACCCAATCACAAAAGAACACACATGGAATGCAGTCACTGATAAGTGGATATTAGGCCAGAAGCTCAAAATATCTAAGACACAATTCATATATCAAATGATGACCAAGAAGAAGGAAGGAGAGGCCCCTGGACCTGGAAAGGCTCTATGCAACAGTGTAGAGGAATGCCAGGACAGGGAAATAGTAAGTTTCTCCTAAATAAAAGTCTAATGGAGAGGCTCTAGAAATAATTTAGCCAGGAAAGCAATTGCTTGACAAGCACGAAGACCTAAGTATGAATCTCAGAATTCATGCAAAACCCAGATATGGTAGTATGCATCTGAACTCTCAGTGATGGGGAAATGGAGACAGGCAGATCCCTGGTTTGTTGAGAAATGTCCAGCAAGCCTGCTAAGTGAGTCGCAGAACAGTAAGAGAAATTGCTTCAAAATAACCAACCAAACAAGTAAGCAGTAGTGCCTGAAGAACAAGAGAGACTGACCTTTGATCTTTATTTGCACATATACCCAGGGGTACCCCCCTACACACACACAGTTGTAGGGAGATACCCATATCTGTCTGTTGGTCATGATACAAGTTTCACTTCTGTGGCTTTGTGTGACATCATAGGACAGTCAGCATCCCTGGGCGATCTTGTCATGTCACAGGACACTCAGCATCCTTGTCACTCACTGAATGACAACAGCACCCTCCCTTCTCATAACCATGAAAACTTAAAATACCACCACAAGTTTCCAACATTTCTCCTAGTGGCAGGTTCTCGCAATCATTAGTACCTAAACCCTCTTCTTGGAGCTGCATGAGCTGTTTTATTTTATGTTCAAGTTCATGAAGAAAGGAGTTGCCTTTAGCCATTTCAGACATGGGGGTTCTGGCTTAAAAAAACTAAAAGATTTCTTCTAATGAAAAACATCAATTTTCAGGTTCCATATCACCAGAATTGTGAGTCACAGCTAAGGTCATGCCCCCATTGATTCTCGGGCACTTCCCTTATCCCAAGTCTCTGTCTTATTCTGGAGATGCCCCGTACTTCCTCACCACTGTCAGTTAAATATTTTACTTCCTACAGCCAGGCAAAACCAAAAATTTATGCATGCTACAAGAAATGCAGGAATGGGGGCTGTAGCAGACACCAAGGGACTTGACACCCATCTCGAGACTCATCCCATGGGCAAGCACCAATCCTCAACACTAATAATAATACTTGTTATGTTTGTTGTCCTCTGAGAATCTCCATCCAGCAGCTGATTCATAAAACCAAACGGTGGTCAGAGCTTGGGGAATCTTATTTAAGAATAGGAGGAAGGATTGCAGGCCCCAAAGGGGATAGGAATTTCACAGGTAGACCAACAGAATCAACGAACCTGGACCCTTGGGGATCTCAGAGAACAAAATACCAACCAAAGAATATACATGGGCTGGACCTAGGCCTCCCCACTCATATGTAGCAGACATGCAGTTTTGTCTTATGTGGGTCCTGAGTAACTGAAATGGGGGCTGTACCAAAAGCTGCTGCCTGTATATGTATGCCTCTCTCACTGTAGGTCTCAGTGGGAGAGGATGTGCCTAGTCTCACAGAGACTTGATGTGCCAGGATAAGGGATACCCATAGGGACCTTATGTGCTCAGGGGAGAAGGGAAGGGATAGGGGGGAAAGGAATGTAGAAGGGATGACCTAGAAGGGGCGGAGAGTGATGATATACTGTGTATAAGTAAAAAAAAATCAATTTTGGAATTATTGTTCCTTATTAGGATTCATTCTTTTTTCATTGGGCATATACCTGTCTGTAGTACCCACCTTTAGCTTTCGTCTTTCTCTCTGGGTTATCACATAGCTAATGTCTGAGTCATCCGACTCAGCAAAGAGTTATAGTGACAGATTTCTGGTCCAGCCAGAGTACTAGGAACCTATGCTGCTAGCAGTTTCTCCCTCTGAATGAAGGTCACTGGGCCTGTGTGTGCCCCTATGCATCCCTGATCAAAATCAGCTAGCTGGGTGCCATGTCTAGAGCATTGAATATCACTGGCATTTTGAGTAGCCAGCACCACGCTGTAACACTAAGGCTCTAACTGTAGAGCAAAACATTGCACTGAATGCAAACTCAACCCTGCTTTGGTTAACAGACTCAGGACTAGGAGTCTAGAGACAGTTCTCTGCCAGTAATTAGCTCTATAGCCTTGAGCAACTGACTGGTTCTTCTCTGGGTTTCAATCTCTTAATGTGTAAAAACAAATGAGAGAATGGAGTTTCAAGATTCCAGGGGACTCTCTCTCTCTCTCCTGTCTCTCCTCTCCTCTTCTCCTCTCCTCTCCTGTCTCTCCTCTCCTGTCTCTCCTCTCCTGTCTCTCCTCTCCTGTCTCTCCTCTCCTGTCTCTCCTCTCCTCTCCTCTCCTCTCCTCTCCTCTCCTCTCCTCTCCTCTCCTCTCCTCTCCTCTCCTCTCCTCTCCTCTCCTCTCCTCTCCTCTCCCCTCCCCTCCCCTCCCCTCCCCTCCCCTCCCCTCCCCTCCCCTCCCCTCCCCTCGCCTCCCTCCCTCCCTCCCTCCCTCCCTCCCTCCCTCCCTCCCTCCCTCCCTCCCTCCCTCTCTCTCTCTCTCTCTCTCTCTCTCTCTCTCTCTCTCTCTCTCCTGCCTGCCTAGGAATGTAGCAGTATAGCTTCAAAGAAATATCAGTTACACAGCTGAACATATGAGCATATGCTGTCTGGAGCTATGACTTCTATTTTTTAAGTCTAAGTAAGCTACCAGGGTTATTCTGACCTGATTCCAGCACAGGCCGAGACTGCTGCCTAAGGGAAGGGCCGGGATGGCCTGAACAATAGAAATGACGGCAGTGCTCTGAGGAAAGTGCACTTCAGGAACCTTTGTCTGGATCTCACTGTTCACCTAACTATCCACTAAAGATTCTTCTCTCTCCTTCTCTCTTTAGAAGAGCAACCTGTTCGTGAGGCTGCTAAAAGAAAATATCATAATGAGTAAATGGGGCTCAGAAGAAGAAAACCTTAAGGAAAGTTTAAAAGGTTTTTCTTCATTCTTTGAGGATTTCTTATACTATAATTTGATTATATTTACCCCAACCACTCTCCTTAATAACAACCGCTCCTTACAAATCTACCCCACCCCACTGCCAAGAGTAAGAGTTGTATAACACAAGGATTAACACCTAGGACAAGGGTTTCTTCTCAGAAAGTCAATGTAAATTCCATAACAAACTCTGGACCGTTGCCAAACACTCATCAGAATATGTACAGGAGAGCCTTCAGGCTAACTATAGGTTGAGCTTCAGTAAAACTGTGACATGAAGGTTCAGGCCAGGACTGAGGGAGTGGCTTTCGTTTTGAGTTCTAGATAGTCGTTTAGTAATTACGCGATTTGGGGCAAACCACATAATGGGTTTAGATGTCAGTTTCTTCTCAACAAACATGGCTCCACTACTTCCTCCTCTTCCTCCTCCTCCTCCTTCTCCTCCGCCTCCCCCTCCTTCTTCCTTATCATCATCCATTATTAGCAGTATCATTATTATTATCTGCTGATAGTTTGAATCTATAGAATTCCTTTCCAAACTTAAACTTGAATAAATCCCTAGTAACTGATACTGACAGAGTAGAATGACTATCCTAGGGCCTCTGAACATTATTCCCACAACTTTACATGTTGGCCCCTCAACCCTTCTTCGAAAACTTTTATGTAAGATTCTGAATATGAAATGTTCCCCACAAGCTATGGTGCTCAGTGCTTGGTCCTCAGCTATCAACACTATTTAATATTTTAGTACATTTATTTAGGCTCAGAGTTGTCAACGTGTGTGTGTGTGTGTGTGTGTGTGTGTGTGTGTGTGTGTGATCCATGTGCCACAGTCCATGGATGTCAGAGAATAACTTGCAGGAGCTGGTTCTCTCCTTCTATCCTGTAGGTTCTGGGGATTGAATTCAGATAATTAGTTTTGAATCAAGCTCCTTTATGCACTGAGCCATCTTTCTAGTCAAGAGTGACATTATTTTGAGAGGTTGAGGAGACTATAAGAGTCAAGGCCTCAATGGAAGTGGAATGAAGGCTAGGAACGTGTGTGTACTTTCAGGCTATGCCTGGCCATATCCCCCCCCCCTTTTTTTTTTTTTTTTTTTTTTTTGCTTTTTGTCTGCCATGAGAGAAATTCCACCACAAGTTCCCTCCCCTATGATGTTCTATCAATCAGCTGTGGATTAAACCCTCTGAAATTGTCAGACAAAACAAATCTTCCTTCCTTTATGATGCTCCCTTGGACATTTTGGCCACAAGTATCCTCCATGGCCCTGGGCTGATTGGAAACCCATCAGATCATATTCCACGTAGTCTTGTCCACTGTAGCATTTACTCTCACATATCCCACAAGCACTTCTTGGGAGCCTTTTGTATCTTGGGCTTCCCACTAGGCATTGTATATAAAAGATAAAAATGGTATTACCATTGCTAATACTCACAAGATAGCATTATTTTCACTTTGTCATACAGCATTTTGGGAGGAAAAAAACCTGTGTAGGGCAGTGATTATGAGTATGCCTAGTTACAGCACTCCATGTAAATTATAAACTGAATTGGACGTGGTGGCTCACACCAGTGATGTCAGACCAGGGATGCTGCCAACCTGGGATACACAGTGAGTTAAAAATTCACTTTAGACACATGGAAAAGCCTCATTTCAAAAACTGCAAAGGCCTCCAATGAAGCTCATGGCACAATCATTCCCTAAACTGAACAAGGTCTTGGGCTAGAACGGCAGCTTATAATAACTACAAACTAGACCCATCGCAAGGGCAAGTGCCAATACCTAACACTATTAATAGCATTCTCTTATGCTTGTAGACAGGAGCATATTGTCCTCTGAGCGGCTCCACCTAGCCTCTGGCTCAAACAGATACAGACACCCACAGCCAAACACTCCATGGAGCATGAGGATTCTTATCAAAGAATAGGAGGAAGGATTCCAGGGTCCCAAAGGGGATAGGAACTTCACAGGATGGTTAACAAAGTCAACTAACCCTTAGGGCTCTCAGAATATGAACCACCAAAGAAGATATATGGGCTGGACCTCGGTCCCCCCACACATATGTAGCAGATGTGCAGCTCAGTCTTCATGTGGATCCTCAACAACTGGAATGGGTGCTATCCCAAAAGCTGCTGCCTGTCTGTGGGATAAGTTCTTCTAGCTGTACAGCCTTGTCTGGCCTCAGTAGAAGAGAATGCAACTACTCTTGCAGAGACTTGAAGTGCTGAGGTGAAGGGGGACTCAGAGGGGGCTCCTACCCTCTTACAGGAGAAGAGTGTGGGTCGATGGGGGAAGGATTGTGGGAGGGAATGACTGGGAGGGGGAAGTGAGCAAGATGAAAAGAAAACCAAAAAACAAACAAACAAACAAACAAAAAACACTACAAACTGATGTCTGTATTATGCATTAGTCCTTGGAGCTAGTTCAAGTGATCCCACCACTAATGGCTAATATTAAACTTCAAATTTTGAAGACTATGAAGATATATCTCAGAATGCAATGAATCCATGGAGGTAAACATGCCTTTGCAAAGCTCTACTGCCACCGTCCTCTAAACCTATATCAAAATCCTTTCTAATAACATTGCCTACTGCTCTCCTCCCATATTTTGATATAAACACTCAGAGACAGAACTGCCTGAGTAATTAAAAATAGCTACAGTATGTACCATACATTTCACAATAAATGGCAATCAATGCAAATATTATTTTGTGTCCAGATAGGGGAAAGGCTAACAGGCTTGTGTTCTCCTCAGCCTGCTCAGCCACCCAGACGTTATTGCCAAGAGCTCTCCAATCCATAGAATGTTTCACACAGTGTGTGTCGAGATTAAAAGTGGATGCACTACCTGGAGACATCCTGGGCTATGTTAGAGGAAGACTCATTACTTTGTGATGTGCCCAAAGTAGTAGTTTTTAAATATACTTACACTTCCTTGGCATTTTCCAGAATGATGTGTGAATGTATTTTATCTACTCTTGAGCATGGATGGGCTATGGAGCATGTTTTTACTTGTAGAAGTAAACATATGTGTCTTTCTTGATCAGATAATAATGCTGCCCTCCATTCGCCAAAATGTCCACAGTGAGCATTTATCAGAAGTTCCCTGGGGGCTGGAAACACACTTGTCCACTTAGATTGAGACAGGGACTTGGAAATCTTGTGTTCATCAGACTTAGACACTGGGACACACTGGAGATATCAATTTAAAAGGAGGAATGTTTGTTTTCGCATAAGGTTTCAGTCTGTGGTAGATGTGTGATTTGGGCCTGAGGTCAGGTTGGACATTGTGGATGATGGGTCACATGGTCAAGCATAGACAGAGATGTCAAAGAGGTCAGAGAGCAGAGAGAGGAAGAGCAAGGGAGGAAAAGAATGATAAGAAGCCAGGAGCAAGTTATAGCCCTAGAAGACATGCCCCAAAGACCCACTTCTGCCATCTAGGCCTCATCTCTTAAAAATGTCTTCCATTTCCCAGAATATCACCCCAGCTGGGACCCAAGCCTTCAGCACACAAGCCTGTGGGGTACAGTCTATGTTCAAATTGAACACCTCACACCACTCTAGCTCCTTAAGAGAATGGTAGGTTGTATGAAAAAGAAAATGTGTGGCATGACACACATGGGGAAATTTAGGTTTGATCAAGCCACCATGAATACCTTAATTCACAGCTAACCATGATCTTTATAACAAGCTCCAGAATCTTTGGGGTATAAACTGCCAGCACACAGTGGGTCAGTGAGGGTATCTCTATGCTAATGCATTCCTCATCAACAGACAGCCTAACTTCTGTGGCTTTCAGTGTGTCTCCTAACAATTAGGAGCATTTTGTTCTCTGAGGTCATTAGTGAATCCATATCCTGTATCCAAACTGATGGTTTTCAATTATAACATTATTAACAATGGTCCCCATCTGCCCCTAGCTTAGAGCTAAAGATGTTAATTAAAGCACATGCCCATCCAAGAATTTGTGAAATTTATTACTAAAGATGTTTATCAGTGATTCTAGGGAAAACTGCCTATGGTGTGGCAAGTAGTACAATGATTTAACATTTCATTATGCGCTTGTAATTTTCTTTGGAAAACAATATTTTGCTCTATGTCAGTGTAAGAGAGGGGTGGATGATCCCCCCTGCAGTAATTCATCAAGGCCAACCATTTGCCTCAGAACTGATGTATATGACCAGATATATCTACATATCTCACTGTTATACAAACAGTAGAAAACAAATCACCTAGCCTTTGAAGATTTCTCCAAACAGCAGAGAATAAAACTGGTTACATAATAGCTGGAGGCTCCAATCTTCTTCCCACAACACTGAGAGCTTGGAAATAAAGAAAATAGACAAGTTCATATCCAGCCTCATACAAAGAGTTCTTCTTAAGGGCAGGTTACCCCCACAGTGCTCTATTTTGTGTAATTCGTGTCAAGGGGAAAAGTCAGTTTCCTGGCAACCTCCCACCATTGATTCTACTCCAAGTGGGTAGCTAACTGTATCTAACCACCAAGACAGAATTAGCTTTATGGAGAGTCACGAAATCTTCTGAACTATTTGCTGTTTGACTGAAGGTTTCTAGCATGGATACATTTTTCATTCTATGTAGGTCTCGGTTGGTTCATATCAAGGGCCTCAGAATAACCATTTTGGACCACGTGCCTCTGTGAAGCCATTTTTGGACACGAGTTAGTCATTTCACTTCATAATGCCTCCCTGTGACTCTTATCTGCCATGTGATCTTGTCCATTTCTGGTTTTCTTTTTATAATTTTTAACCTTTGAAAATTTTTACATGCATTGATGTTTTGCCTACATGTATGTCTGTGTGATGGTGTTCAATCCTCTCAAATCAGAGTTACAAATAGTTGTGAGCTGTCATGTGGGTACTGGGAACTGAACCTCGGTCCTTTGGAAGAACAGCTAGTATTCTTAACTAGCTGAGCCATCTTTCTAGCCCTCCGGTTTTCTTTATAAATTCTTTCAACCAAGATTAAAATTTCACTCTTTCACAGAGGTCTCTCCCTCCTGATAAGACTCACTACAGTCTTAATTCTTAAATTTTTTCCACATGTGAATAAGCTGGCTTTGTATAGTATTTCTGATTCATGTAACGTGCTACCCATGGAGACTGCTTCTTCTCTAAGAATACCCCTTTCTTCTCCCTCTACACCAGTGTACTATAAAGGCCCTTTCTCCTTTTGCCCTTCCCTGATTCTTCATTGGTCCTCACATGAAGCCCTTTGGTCATTTGAGCTTCATGCCACTGCACTCAACCACATCTACTTTGTATATCCTTTAATCTCCAAGCAACCTTCTGATAACTCCTTTTATCTAGTAAGCATGCAGAGGTGACATAGCCATCCTCTCATGGCTTCTGACTCTTTCATCACAGGAAGAATGGCCTCACGCACTGTTGTCCAGAGAGATAGACAGTTTAACTACCTATGTCAATGCTGTCCGTGACCTCCAGCTGACTGGGGTTGGACCAGCATCCCACCTCCCTCTTTCCACTATACCCTTGGCTGCGGGAGTCCTGTAGTCCCCATGCACATACTTCTTTTTCACTTTTACTTCACCCAAAATGACAGTTTTTCACATTAAGCTTGTGTCCCATCCAGCTTACTTATGGCCAAAGCTTTCAAAGTGTTCAAATTCTGCCACAATTTTCCCAATATCTGATTTTTATAGCTCATCGTTTCTATTCCCTGATACCAAGATAATCACATAATTTTTATGTAAACTAGGGATCCAATAATAAATGACCTTAAGGAGACCCTGTGCACCATTCGGGGAACCTGGGAGGTTGTTTGCTTCTCTAGTTATCTACCTTGCACATCTCCACAGATCTTCTTAGCTTCTCACTTCTCCTATCATGGAAGACATGGGTATAGATTGTGAATTGAGTTGTAGATGTACAATATCCTCACATGGAACTTTCAACTGATTTCTTCTGTGCCACACCTTAATTTGTTCATCCTTAATAATGGAATCCAGTATATACTGTGAGATCCAGAAGAAGAGTCATTGGTAAAGCATGGGCACTGAGTTCAGATATACAGAACCAAGATAAAAGAAAGGTACAGCAACATGTACCTCAACCCCAGTGCTGAAGCTCTAAAGACAAAAAGGTTCCTAGGGCTGGCTGCGGGTGAACAAATCTGTGAGTTTGAGGTTCAGTGGGAAGAGAGCATATCTCAAAAATAAGTAGGCAATTGACAAACATGTACATGCATACACACATGAATATACACACATACATATAAATGCATACACATATATACACACAAAAACACATGTATACACACATACACATGTACAAATACTGACATATGCATACACATATGTATATGCCGGCAAACACACATATACACATGCATATGCACACACACACATACACAATCATTTACACACACACACACACTAACATGCATATACACACATACACACACATGCATATACACTACACAGAAGCCTTAGGTTTTGATTTGTTTCTAAATATATATTGTTGATATATTGTAGATGTAATAGAGGAAGAAGAAAAGGAGGAGGAGGAAGAGAAGTCGTAAGAAGGAAGGCTTCCTTCTCTTTGGAAAGGAATTCTCTTGACTTCCTTCTCCATATCTAAAAATACACTTCTCCATCTCCCCCGACTTTGTTCTCTACCTCAAACAAAGTTTGTGTGCAGTCCCTTCCCCGTAACTATACACTCAGATATTTTTCTCAGTTTCTACTTGTCAGCATCAAGCATTGTAGTTTTGTTTTTAAGTTTAAGTTTTTAAGTATTTTATTTCAGCCTTTGTATTAATTTATATTCAGTGGTTTTAGTTTTCATTTTCACCCAGTAATACATTAAAGAACATTTCCCCCAATAATTTAAAAGTCTTTGAAAATAAGATTTGGATAGTTATATAAGATTCCATGAATACACTCTAATTTATATAAGTATGGCTTCCTTTGGAGATAAAGATTGTTTCAATTTTCATTACTATAAATGATTAAGTGATTATTATCCATTACTTAAGCCTTTATCTACATCTCTAGCTCTATCCACAGGATTGCTCTCTATAAGAAGGCTCATGGAGTCAAATATTGTATTTTTTAGGCTCTGCACAGACATTATCAAATTGCTCCTTAGAAAGATTATACCAATTTATACACTCGCCAGCTGTGTTTAAAGGAGATGGTCACAACACATCCCTGCTGTCACCAAGAATATTTTCCGTTAAGTTTTCAAGCTTCACCTCCCTATTTGTTCTCAAAACAGAGGCTAAAAATACATATAAGTATTTTACTTCACAAAATAATAATTTTTGCCCTGTTTTTCATCGTGTTTAGACTTATTTCACGTTCAGGTTTCCTGGGGGCTTGGCGGAAGAAGGGCGGTGTCTTCAGCCTCAGGAACTCTCATTTAAACTTCATATTGTTCCTCAATCAAACTTTCACCTCTCTACTTCTTGAAGTTGCCATAAACTTCCAACAACCCAGTCAGAATATGCCCTTATCTTTATGCATACGTTAGAGTGTGTATCATTGTGATGGAATTTTAGAAATTTCTACTTTTTTCCCCCTTCTGTCTTAATTTCATTTCTGATTGCTGTGATAAGATGCCCTGATGGAAACAACTTAGGGGGGAAAAGTTCGTTTTACCTCATAATTCCGGGACATAGTCCATCACTGCGGGAGAGCAAAGGTAGAAACGTGAAGAACAAACTGGCCATGATGAGAACCAAGCGCAGAGAGTGAATACATGCATAGCTACGGCTCAGCGTGCCTCTTCTACTAGTACACAGCCCGGGATACTCTGCCTAGGGAATTGTGCCACCCACATGGGTTAGATAATCAAGGAAATGGCTCACCAAAATGCCCACAGACCAACCTGATCTAGACAGTCCCTCGTTGAGATTCTCTTTTTTTTTTAAATTTTTTAAAATTATCATCGTCATCATCATCATCATCATCATCATCATCATCACCATTTATTCTTTTTTTAAAGTCCAATTGCCATCCCCCTTCTGGTACTCCCTCCAACCACTCCCCATCCCACTCCTACTCCCCCATCCCTACACCACCAGACCTCCCCACTCCCTGAGGCCTCAAGTCTCTCTCAAGGGTTATGTGCATCTTTTCTCACTGAGGCCAGACCAGGAGGTCCTCTGCTGTATATGTGTTCGGGGCCTCATCTCAGCTAGTGTATGCTTCCCAGTGTCTCAGTGCCTGGGAGCTTCCCTCAGAGATCCAAGGGGGTTCAGGTTTGGTGAGAACGCTTGTCCTCCCATGGGGTCAACTTCCTCCTCAGCCTCTTCCCGCCCTTTTCCAACCCAACCACATGGGTCCCTGCTTCTGTCCATTAGGTGGGTATATCTACATGTGACTCTTTCAGCTGCCTGCTGAGCCTTTCAGAAGGCAGCCAGGCCAGCATCCTGTCTGTAAGCACACCACAGCATCAGTAACAGTAACAGTAACAGTAACAGTGTCAGGCCTCAGATCCTCTGCCCAAGCTGGATCCCAATTCGGGCCTGTCACTGAATCTCCCTTCCCTCAGTCCCCTCTCCATCTCTTTCCTCACAGTTCTTTTAGACAGAAACAGCTCTTGACTGTAGGGTGGCAACCCCATCCTTCCCCTTGATGTTCTGTCCTTCCACTGGAGATAGACTCCACAAGTTGCTTCTCTTCACTGTAAGACATTTCAACTAAGGTCCCTCCCTCCCTTTGAGTCCTGAGCATCTCTCACTTCCCAGGTGCCTAGTACATTTTAGAGGGTCCTCCACCTCCTGTCTCCTGAAGTCCTATCCCCGCCCCACTGTACATTCTAGTTGATTCTAATTTGCATCAAGTTGATGATTAAAATTAACCACCCACTGCTTCTAGGCCATAATTTTCTTAGCCTTTCCCATTTCTCCTTAACTGTTATTTCTTGGGACAACTCTAAATATACCACTTTCTTATTGTTGTACCTCCTGGATTATTACTCTGACCAAATGGGATCTTTTACCTTTAGCCTAAGAGCCCTTCAGAGAATATCAAAAACATTCTGTTCAGGATTCCAAAAGGGATATTCTTATGGATTTAAAGCCTACAAAATCTGTATTAAGTTCTTTCTCTTTGTAAAGCCACCTAGTAGAGAGCCTTCTCTTACCTCTCCACTCTCCATGACCTGGTGTAAGAAAAATATCTAGACACAAAGAATCCATTTCACTGAATGTACCAGATAGTCAGTGAGCCCAAATCATGTATTATACATGCACTGTACATGTACATGTTTGTCCTACACAACCAACTCTGACTCACTTTCAGCCTGATCCCTGATGCCACGCCTCTCTATAATGCTCAAAGACCTTCATAGGTCAAATTATTTTGCGTTTATAAAGTATAGCAACCCAATTCATGTCCAAATGAGTCAATAATTTGTTTCTTCTAAATGGGGCATTCATACTACACATACCCAGCAATGCCAACCCTGTCCATTAACTATTAAATTTTCATAATGAAAACCATAGCAGATCTCAATTTCACACATACAAACTTGGTCAGGATAATATGCAGCCTCGATTTACCTTTTTGTATTTGTCCCAGGTACCACTCAACATATTATCCTCCCCACCTAAATCATGCCTTCTTCTTTTACTTAGAGCCCACTGACTCCAGCTAGTGCTGCCTATTGGAATGTGAATTCATCTTGTTGGCTTGATTTTTCCCAGGGTGTTCATGAGTCAAGAACTGCAGTAAGTCCCTGTGGGCAGCTGCCATGCACTGCCCAGACAACAGCACCTCATAGCACTCCTCCCCAGCCTCCAGGTCTTCCATTCTTTTAGCCTCATCTTCTATGGCATTCAGTTTAGAGGTTTTGTTTCAAAATAATTTTTGTTGATTTTTTGAGTGAATTTCGCATCATATACCCCACTACACTTACTTTACCATCCTTCCATGCCTACACCCTGCCCTGTGTTCTCACCCAAATCAATATAAAAATAAAAAACAAGTCCAATTTGTGTTGTCAATATATTCACTAGAGCCTAGTCCAACTCCCAATGGCCAGTCCCCAAAAGAAAACTGAGTCATTCCCTATCTGTACCCCGCCAGAAGCCATCAGCTGTGGCTTCTTATCACAATTTAGAGTTCTCTTTGATGCATTTCTTTTCAGGCTGTTACTTTGGGGGGTTGTCACAGAAGCTGTCCATGTCCTTCTTTCTCAACTGTGCATCTGCCATCGTTGATATGACTACCAAAATAACATCCTTGTTCAATAAAGTCAGCAGGAGCCAGGATCGTGGGCTTCACCATGGATTCTTAAGCATTATCAAATTTATCTTGACCATCTGAAATCACTATTGAGTTTAAACATTGTCTTAAAAAATCACTTTTGAGGAACATTTCTGGCCTGGTTTCATCATACTCAGATGCACGTCTTCCTTTATATCATGTACAAATTTCTGAATCCCTATCATGTTGCTTTTGCCTCTTGACTACAGCCTTTAATTATCTGGGCCACAAAACCTGACTTGTCTCATGGTAGTTTTTGACTTGCAGGGTTGTCTATGCCATGAGGACAGGATTCAGACTTTTAACTTCACAGCCAGATCTTTTTTGTGAACATTAATTATAAATCACTATACATGTTCAATGTGAAAAAATATTGCTTTCAGAGTCTACCAAGAGAATAGTCTCACCCAAATCAAACGAATATTCTTGCCCCATGCAAGCCAGAGAATAAATAATGTAAAAGAAATTTATGTGATAAATTTGCAAAGTAACTATTTCAGGCTCTAAACAACAGATAGTATACAACTGAGATCCATCTACATAAGGGAGAAGTCAGTCAACGTAACTTCTCACAGCATTCTTTTATACCAGAGCCACAGTGCCATGATACACATCATCATAGAGCAGATTAGACTTTCTGGATGATAAATTGGTGAAAGAGTTTATCTATAGTAGAGCAATGAGTATAGCAATAGCCGCAGTTTCATCAATGCATATGAAAACATACAAGTATAGCACACAGAGGATTATATATAAAAAAATCCCAGTATAGCATACAGAGGAGTATATAAGAATATCCCAGGATCTTATAAAGAGGATTTAAAAACTGGAGGAAAACATGGTAAAGGATAGAAATGGAAACAATATATTCAAAGAAGAAATAACACCTAGGTGATGGTGCAAAACCTTTCAACATTAAGGAAAACTACTATGTAACATACCTGAAGAACTCTTACAGATTATCCATCAAACAACATAGAGAAAACCCTGGCAAGGCACAGCTCACCAAAACAAGTAACAGCCACAATGGAATCTCAAAATGGCACCCATTAGAAACTACACAGCAAGTTAAAGGCAGTGAGAAAAATTTTCAGATTTTACTTCAAAAATTATCAAACCAAAAAGATAAAAAGGTACAATCATTTCCTGGTGGTGCTGGTGCATAACTTTAATCTTAGCACTTAGGAGACAGAGGCAGGTAGAGAGAGCTCAGAGTTTGGGGCTAACCTGGTCTGTAGAGCTAGTTCCAGGGCAGCCAGAGCTATACTGAGAAACCATGTCTTGAAAAATAGATAAATAAATAAATACTTTCAAATAAATAAATAAAATACATTTTCTTTTCCCAGTGAAATTACTTCCCCAAAATGAAGTCCAAATACAGACATTTTTAGGCAAAGTCCAGAAAATAAATCACCAACAAACTATTTTAATCCAGCCCTATGTGAGACAAATGTGTTGTCTTATTTTTAATTTTAATAGGAATTCTTACACCTCAAAATGAACAACATATTTAGTTAATAGCACATCTAGAAATAAAATCTATGTCTAAAGCTACCGCAGAGAAAGGAAAACGGGCAGGAGATACTTATAGACTTATGAAGTGTAAACTTATACTAAAGTATTTATATTATGTATGAAACAGCTTAATGTTACCTGAAGGAGGCTGTATAAGTTAAAGGCAGGCATGCCAAACCCTGGGGCAGCATCTAAATATCAATGAAGTTAGACCCAAGAAAGTAATAATTGAAATGAAATGAAATCAAGGATGATGCAAAAATAACAGAAGGGTAAAAACAGCTAACATCAATAAAATTAAAATAGCAGCACAGTGCCTTTAAATCCAACCATATGACTATTGCTGCTAAATGCAAATCATCCAAGCATCCCAGCTAAAAGGCAGAGACTGTGACATTGTATAAGGGTGTCAAGCACAGTACTGTGCCATCCAAGTAAGACACAGACATAGAAAACACACACACTGTCCACAGTAAACAACGGGGAATTAAAGTAGTCTACAATAATGCTGGACAAAGGCAACTTCAGATGAGGTCATCTCCTAACACCGCCATGCCCACTCTCAACCTCACTTTCCTCCTCCCACCCCCATGTGCCCCTCTCATTTCCTCCTGTCTGTTCTGTTTAAGACCATGAGGTCAAAGACCTTCTGGTAATGTTCCAATACAGAAAGACAAGCTTGATTAATGAAAAAAAAAAAAAACTCAAAGGAACTTTCCTTCACAGTAAAGATAATTTCCTCCCAAAGCTTCTGTGATCCCAAATACTTTAGCACCTGCCAGAATGAATTAACACATGCCATTCTCTTTCAGCCAAGTAAATATCACTTAATGTCAATTTCCCATCTTGAGTCTCACATAGCCTTCTCATTTCTTTTAGGGGGCCCAATGTGAACAGAAGAGCCATGTTGGTGGACTAAGGTAGCTTATAATTTTTTGCACTTTTATTTTTTTATTGTATTTTTTTGTGTGTGACTGTTTTGCCTATATGCATGTCTGTGAGCATCATGTATGCCTGGTACCCACAAGGACCAGATAGGGTATTCGATCCAATAAAACTAGCATTACAGATGGTTTTGAGCAGATATGGGTGATAGGAATTGACCCTGGGGCCTCTAAAAGATTGGCCAGTGCTCTAAAATACAGAGCCATGTGGTCCATCTACCTGATGTAGCCTCTAAAGGAAACAGTTTATGATGTGACTCAAGTTATTTTATACTATTAACTATACATATAATATACTAGATAAGTATCTTTATCAAAAATATTAAGCTTTAGATTCACAAATTTCTGAGAGTAATTATAAAATTCAACAGTTTTCTGACTTGTTAAAATCTCTCTCTCTCTCTCTCTCTCTCTCTCTCTCTCTCTCTCTCTCTCCTTGGCTCAACAGTGACCATCTTGATGGCAGCTGCTTGGATTGAGCCGGCAGAACCAGATACCTGAGATATCCCAAGCTTAAGATCTCTGGGGAGAGTCATCTAAGAACAGGAGCTTGGCAGAGCAGCAGTTCCTGTGTTCCAACAGGGTGTGGGTTCTCTGCCCTGCAGGAGACTCTGCAAGCTGCACTCCCCACTCCCCGAGGCCACCGCCAGCATCCTTGCTGCTGTCTGGACTAAGTGAGCTGAACCAGGTACCCATGATATCCAGAATTTGTGATCTCTGGGGACTCAAGACAGACAGGTAGCAGTCTGGGCAGAGCAGTGGTTCCTGGGTCCCAATCAGGTGTGGGCTCTGCACCCTGAGGGGGACCCTGCACTCGGCGCAACCTCTGCCATTTTGGTGGAGGCTGCTTGGATTGAGCAGGCAGAACCAGATACCTGAGATATCCCAAGCTTAAGATCTATGGGGAATCAGGCCGCCAACCAGTCATCTAAGAACGGGAGCTTGGCAGAGCAGCAGTTCCTGTGTTCCAGCAGGGCAGGGGTTCTCTGCCCTGGTAGAGACCCTGCACTCCCCACTCCCTGCAGCTGCCTCCAGCATCCTTACTGCTGACTGGACTAAGCAAGCAGAACCAGAAAAGACAAGCACCATCAAATCCACAGAGATAACCAAATATAACATTGCTTGGAGCAAGATATACCAGGAGTCCAACAGCACCCAAGAGGAAAACAACACTTCAGCAGTCTGTGCCAGGGAAACCCAGTCACCCACTGGTGGGGAAATAGCCTTATGAGCCCACAGTTGGTTCAAGCACCAGCTAGTGACTTCAGAACCAACTAAGGCCAGAGATAACCAGATGGCAAAGGGAAATGTAGAAACTTTACTAACAGAAATCAAGGCAATATGGCAGCATCTGAACCCAGTTCCCCGACAGTAGTAAGTCCCGGATACCCCAAAACACCAGAAAAGCAAGATTTGTATCTAAAATCACTGGTCAGGATGCTGATAGCAGAACACATAGATAAATCTCTTAAAGAAATACAGGAGAAAATGGATCAAAAATTAGAAGCCCTTAAAAGGCAAACACAAAAATCACTTAAAGAAATTCAGGATAATACAGATCAAAAAATAGAAGCCAAAGGAGGAATTACAAAAATCACGTAAAGAAATACAGGAGAATGTGGGTCAACAAGTAGAAGTCAGGAAAGAGGAAACACAAAAATCTCTTTAAAAATACATGAAAATACAAACAAGCAAGTGGAAGATCTGAGCAAAACCATCCAGGATCTAAAAACAGAAGTAGAAACAACTAAGAAATCGCAAAGGGAGACAACTTTGGAGATAGAAAACCTTGGGAAGATATCAGGGGCCATAGATGCAAATATCAACAATAGAATACAAGAGATAGAAGAAAGAATCTCAGATGCCAAAGATACCATAGAAACCATTGATTCAACAGTCCAAGAAATTGCAAAATGCAAAAAGCTTGTAACCCAAAACATCCAGGAAATCCAGGACACAGTGAGAAGATCAAGCCTAAGGGTTATAGGCATAGATGAGAGGGAAGATATACAACTTAAAGGGCCAGGAAATATCTTCTATAAAATTATGGAAGAAAACTTCCCCAATCTAAAAAGAGAGATGTCTATGAAAATATAAGAAGCCTACAGAAATCCAAACAGACTGTACCAGAACAGACATACTGCCCATCACATAATAATCAAAACCCCAAATGTATTAAACAAAGAAAGAATATTAAAGGCAGTAAGAGAAAAAGGCCAAGTAACATATAAAGGAAGACCTATCAGGATTACACCAGATTTTTCATCTGAGACCATGAAAGCTAGAAGATCCTGGGCAGATATCATGAAGACTCTAAGAGAACACAAATTTCAGCCAAAACTACTTTACCCAGCAAAACTCTCAATCGTTATAGATGGAGAAGCCAAGGTTTTCCATGGCAAAACCAAATTTGCACATTATCTTTCCACAAACCCAGCCCTACAAAGTATAATAGGGGAAAAACACCAACACAAGGAGGGAAACCACACCCCAGAAGAAGCAAGATAGAAACCCCTCTCATCAAACCCAAAAGAAGATAATCACTCAAATAAAAAAAATAACATCAAAAATGTCAAGAAGTAATAATTACTATTCCTTAATATCTCTTAACATCAATGGATTCAATTCCCCCAATAAAAAGACATAAACTAACAGACTGGATACAGAAACAGGACTCTACATTTTGCTGCATACAGGAAACACATTTCAGTGTCAAAGACAAACACGAACTTAGAGTAAAAGGCTGGAAGATAATTTTACAAGCAAATGGTTTCAGGAAACAAGCAAGAGTAGCCATTCTAATATCAGATAAAATTGACTTTCAACCTAAAGTCATCAAAAGAGACACAGAAGGTCACTTCTTGCTGGTCAAAGGAAAAACCCACCAAGAAGAACTCTCAATACTGAACATCTATGCTCCAAATGCAAGAGCACCCTCATTCATAAAAGGAACTCTACGGGAGCTTAAAGCATACATTACAACTAAAACAATAATTGTGGGTGAATTCAACACTCCACTATCCTCAATGGACCAATCAAGAAACCAGAAACTAAACAGGGACACAGTGAAACTAATTGAAGCTTTGGACCAATTGGATTTAATAGATATATATATAGAGAGAGAGAATATTTCATCCCAAAGCAAAAGAATATACCTTTTTCTCAGCACTTTCTCTGGTACCTTCTCTAAAATCGATCATATAATTGGTCACAAGACAGATGCCAACAAATACAAGAAGATCGAACTAATCCCATGCCTCCTATCAGATCACTGTGGAGTAAAAGTGGTCTTCAATAGCAAGAAAAACAACAGAAAGCCCACATACACATGGAAACTGAACAATACTCTACTCAATGACACCTTGGTCAAGGAAAAAATAAAAAAAGACTTTTTAGAATTCAATGAAAATGAAGGTACAACCTATTCAAATCTATGGGACACAATGAAAGCAGCAATAAGAGGAAAACTCATTGCACTGAGTGCCTCCAAATAGAAACTGGAGACAGCAAACACTAGCAGTTTAACAGCACACCTGAAAGCCCTGGAACAAAAAGAAGCTAATTCACTCAGGAGGAGTAGAAGACAGGAAATCATCAAACTAAGGGCTGAAATCAATCAAGTAGAAACAAAGAGAACCATACAAAGAATCAACAAAACCAGGAGCTGGTTCTTTGAGAAAATCAACAAGATAGATAAACCCTTAGCCAAACTAACCAATGGGCACAGAGACAGTGCCCAAATTAACAAAATTAGAAATGAAAAGGGGGATATGACAACAGAAACAGAGGAAATTCAAAACATCATCAGATTCTACTACAAAAGCCTATACTCAATGCAACTGGAGAATCTGGAGGAAATGGACAATTTCCTAGACAGATACCAAATACCAAAATTAAATCAGGATCAATTAGATCAGCTAAATAGTCCCATAACCCCTAGAGAAATAGAAGGGTTTATAGAAAGTCTCCCAACCAAAAAAAGTATGGGACCAGATGGTTTTAGTACAGAATTTTATCAGACTTTCAAAGAAGACCTAACACCAATACTCTTCAAACTATACCACAAAATGGAAACAGAAAGAACACTGCCCAACTTGTTCTATGAAGCCACAATTATGCTGATTCCAAAACCACACAAAGATCCAACAAAGAAAGGGAACTATAGGCCAATTTACTTTATGAATATCAATGCAAAAATACTAAATAAAATCCTTGCCAACTGGATGCAAGAGCACATCAAACGATCATTCCCCATGATCAAGGAGGCTTCACCCCAGGGATGCAGGGATGGTTCAATATACGGAAATCCATCAATGTAATCCACTACATAAACAAAAAGAAAAAAACTACATGGTCATCTCATTAGATGCTGAAAAAGCCTTTGACAAAATCCAGCATCCTTTCATGATAAAAGTCCTGGAAAGAACAGGAATTCAAGGCCCATACCTAAACATAATAAAAGCAATCTACAGCAAACCAGTAGCCAACATCAAAATAAATGGAGAGAAACTTGAAGCAATCCCACTAAAATCAGGGACTAGACAAGGCTGCCCTCTCTCTCCATATCTTTTCAATATAGTACTTAACGTTCTAGCTAGAGCAATTAGACAACATAAGGATACAAAGGGATACAAATTGGAAAGGAAAAAAATCAAACTATCATTATTTGCAGATGATATGATCGTATACATAAGGGACCCAAAAAACTCCACCAGAGAACTCCTACAGCAGATAAACAACTTCAGCAAAGTGGCTTCTTTTTTTGTTTTAATTTTTATGTTCTATATTCTATGTTTACATTCCAAAGGCTTTCCCCTTTCCCAGTTCCCCCCCAGCATACGTCGCATAATTCCTCTCCCCCCCAACTATTCTCCAATCATTCCCCCCCACACACACAATTTCTCTGTTCTGGGTCTACAAAACTGGATCCAATCTTTACAGGCCCAGGGTCCTCTCCTTTCTTCTTCTTGGGAATCATTTGACTTGCTTATGGTGCTTTGAGTATTTAGGGCTTCTGGGCTCATTAATATCCACTTATCAGTGATTGCATTTCATGTGTATTCTTTTGTGATTGGGTTAACTCACTTAGGATGATATTTTCCAGATCTAACCCTTTACCTACAAATTGCATGAATTCATTATTTTTAATTGCTGAGTAGTATTCCATTGTATAAATATACCACATTTTCTGTATCCATTCCTCCTTTGAGGGATATTTGGGCACCTTCCAATTTCTGGCTATTATAAACAAGGCTGCTATAAACATAGTGGAGCATGTGTCTTTATTGTATGCAGGGGAATTTTCTGGGTATATGCTTAGGAGTGGTATGCCAGGGTCCTCTGGAAGTGGCTTCTTATAAAATCAACTCAAGCAAATCAGTAGCCTTCCTCTACTCAAAGGACAAGCAGGCTGAGAAAGACGTTAGGGAAATAACACCCTTCACAATAGCCACAAACAATAAAAAGTATCTTGGCGTGACTCTAACCAAACAACTGAAAGATCTGTATGACAAGAACTTCAAGTCTTTGAAGAAAGAAATCGAAAAAGACCTCAGAAGATGAAAAATATTTCTTGCTCTTGGATTGGCAGGATTAATATAGTAAAAATGGCCATCTTGCCAAAAGCAATCTACAGATTCAATGCAATCCCCATCAAAATCCCAAATCAATTCTTCATAGATCTAGAAAGAGCAATTCTTAAATTCATCTGGAGTAACAAAAAACCCAGGATAGATAAAACTATTCTCAACAATAAAAGGACTTCTGGGGGAATCAATATACCTGACATCAAGCAGTACTACAGAGCAACTGTGTTAAAAACTGCATGGTATTGGGACAGCAACAGGCAAGTAGATCAATGGAATAGAATTGAAGACACAGAAATGAACCCACAGAGTTATGGTCACTTGAATCTTTGATAAAGGAGCTACAACCATCCCGTGGAAAAAAGATAGCCTTTTCAATAAATGGTGCTGGTTCAACTGGAGGTCAACATGCAGAATAATGCAAATTGACCCACTCTTATCACCTTGTGCAAAGATCAACTCCAATTGGATCAAAGACCTCCACATAAAGCCAGACACACTGAAACTAATAGAAAAGAAACTGGGGAAGACCCTGGAGGACATGGGCACAGGGGGGAAATTCCTGAACAGGACACCAATAGCTTATGCTCTAAGATCAAGAATTGCCAAAGGGACCTCATAAAATTACAAAGTTTCTGTAAGGCAAAGGACACTGTCAGAAGGACAAAACAGCAACCAACAAATTAGGAAAAGATCTTCACCAACCCCACATCTGACAGAGGGCTAATTTCCAATATATACAAAGAACTCAAGAAGGTAGACCCCAAAGAACCAATAACCCTATTAAAAAATGGGGTACAAGAGCCGGGCGGTGGTGGCGTATGCCTGTAATCCCAGCACTCTGGGAGGCAGAGGCAGGTGGATTTCTGAGTTCGAGGCCAGCCTGGTCTAAAGAGTGAGTTCCAGGATAGCCAGAGTTATATAGAGAAACCCTGTCTCAAAAAAAAAAACCAAATTAAAAAAATGGGGTACAGAGCTAAACAAAGAATTTTCACCAGATGAAATTTGATGGCTGAGAAGCACCTTAAGAGATGTTCAACATCATTAGTCATCAGGGAAATGCAAATCAAAACAACCCTGAGATTCCACCTCACACCAGTCAGAATGGCTAAGATTAAAAACTCAAGAGACAACAGGTGCTTGTGAGGATGTGGAGAAAGAGGAACACTCCTTCACTGTTGGTGGGATTGCAAGATGGTACAACCACTCTGGAAATCAGTCTGGTGGTTCCTCAGAAAATTGGGCATGTCACTTCCAGAGGACCCTGTCATACCACTCCTTGGCATATACCCAGAGGATTCCCCTGCATGCAATAAAGACACATGCTCCACTATGTTCATAGCAGCCTTATACTAGCCAGATGCTGAAAGGAGCCCAGATGTCCCTCAATGGAGGAATGGATACAGAAAATGTGGTATATTTATACAATGGAATACTACTCAGCAATTAAAAATAATGAATTCATGCAATTTGTGGGCAAATGGTTGGATCTGGGAAATATCATCCTAAGTGAGTTAACCCAATCACAGAAGAATACACATGAAATGCAGTCACTGACAAGTAGATATTAATGAGCCCAGAAGCTTTAATACTCAAGGCACAATTAGCAAATCAAAAAATTCCCAAGAAGGAAGGAGAGGACACTGGTCCTGAAAAGACTAGTTCCAGTTTTGCAGGAAAGTACCAGAACAGAGAAAGCATTGGGGGTGATTGGGAATGGGTGGGGTGGGGGGGATAGGAGGTATGGGATATATGATGAGGGGGTAATTGGGAAAGGGGAAAGCCTTTAGAATGTAAACAAATAATATAGAAAATAAAAAAAGAAAAAAGAAAAATCTCTCTTTCTCTGCCTCTCTCCCTCCCTCCCTCTGTCTCTGTCTCTCTCTCCTCCTTTCCCCCTCTTTCTCTCATTTCCAGAGCCTACAAATAACTGATCAGTGTCACTATGTCTCTCTCTCTCTCTCTCTCTCTCTCTCTCTCTCTCTCTCTCTCTCTCCCCTCTCTCTTCTCCCTCCCTCCCTTTCTTTCTCTCATTTCTAGAGCCTACAAATAACTGATCAGCCTCACTATGTGGAACAGGGATTAAATCTGAAGACTCAAATGAAATGCTCAGCGTGGCACCTGGCACAGACTCTCCCCTGTCTTTCTCATCACTTCCCCTAGATAGGGATATAGTTATTGAATGCATTCAGTGAGCAATTCTATTAAAAAATCAAGGAACATAATTCTAACATGAATGCCAAGAAAGAAACTCCAAAGGATTTTACCCACAGCAGATTGAGAACTGACCCACACTGGGTGCCTCTTGGGTAGTACAACAGATGTGAAGTCTTTGCAAGTATACGTGCATGCACAGAGAGTAAGTCTGTGTGTGTGTGTTTGTGTTTGGGGGGGGGACGCTTACCATAAAGACCTTTTCCAAAGTCATCCTCCAGACATTAAATGCACAGCAGGTCATTTAGGAAATCTATGCCTCCAGTGTCATTGTGAGGCAACAGTTCTTGCTAGAATTTAACTGCAAATTCAAAGTTGTTGCAAAGTCTGAGACTTTTAAGACCATCATTTATTATTATTATCTAGAGAATTAACATTCTCGTGTGATGTGTTGATTAAGAGAAGTTACACCTCAATGGCATAAATCACATTCTATCAACAGCATAACTCTCACTGTCAGGGAAATAATGCATGCATCTAGAGAATGTATAACACCGGATCCCGGCCACCAATTCTTCATGAGTTAACAATCTATTTTGTTCTGTTTTTCTCTTCTCTAAGGCTTTGAAGTAAATTCCCTGGAATTCCCCCAGACACATCCCCAGAGTGATAACTATGAAACTATAATGAGAACAGGAAGGGCCCAGATGGAGCAGTTCCTTTGGAGTTGTGCTCTTACATTAAAAAGATTTTTCAGTTTTGGAATGAATATTTTATTTTGTAATAATTAAATGAGCAATAAAATGGTAAAATGAACCCCTATTTCTTTGGACCTTCTAACATAAAGCCACGGCTACAGAAGTGGCCACTTGCATCAGTGGTTGCAGAGATGCCAAGAATGCAAATGGAAATTCTGTTTGGCATCTGCTGAAAAAGTTAAGAAAAATTGAAAGAGACTAAGAAGGAGGAGGGTGAATTCTACCTTTTTTCCAACTTTTATTGTCAAGCTAGAGGTAAAGACTTGCATAGCACTGGATTTAAGATAGGCAAGTAGACAGGCAGGCAAGAGGAATTCACAAGACTCATAAAGGGACAGTGATTAACCAGGACACAACTTCCTTCCCAGCAAGTGTGGGTAGAACCATGACGATGAGTGTGCAAGACAAACAAACAAAATAACATTGATCAAGTCTCTTTGCCTTTTATAAGGTTGGCTCAAAATATATCACACACCTAAATATCAGACCCTGAAGTTTACATTTTTTAGGGAAGGACCTGGGGAAAAAAAATCCTGGGACTTCAGGTTTACCAAACATTTCTTAGATCCAACACCATCCAAAACATAGTCCCTGAGAGAACAAACACATCAAAATTAAAACTTCTTCAAAGAAACTCAAGCAAAAACAAACAAACAAACCAAAACAAACAAACAAAAGAGAAGCCACTATCTGAGAAGACACTTGGAAAGTATATATTGCATAAAGCAAATGTAAACAAATAGTCAGGACTTCACATATCTCAATAAAAGTTTCTTTTCAGTCAATTGTATTCGACAAAATGTTTAAAATTAGGGGAAAGTATTGCAATAGGAGATATGTGATGTCACAATGGTCATGCATAATGTCAGACATAATTACCCATACGGAAAATGCAGTCTACAACCTCTAGTTTGCCAAAAGATATTAATTATAATGGCAGAAACATCAAAGAGGAGCTGTGCCCCAAGCTGGTACAGACAGAGAAGAAGATGGATCCCTAAACTCTGACTGGCAGTGTGAAATGACAGGAGCACTTTGGACAATGGAGTAGTTCTTCTAAAAGTTACATATTCACCTATTATGATCCAACATTCCAATCTCTCAGTATTTTTCCAAGAGAGAGGGTTATTGTATGTACCCATACAGAGATGTGTTCATTAGCAGTCATCGCAGCTTTATTACCAACACAAACCTAGAAACAGTGATGCCCATCAAAGTTGAATGTTTTTGTAAGTTATCAAATATCCTGTCCATGTAAATAATACTTTGCAATAAGAAGTAAAAGAAAATTATTGATATAAACAATAATATAAACAATATATATTGTATATATATAATTCATATTGTTGGAGAAAAATGTTAAATTAAAAGTAAATATATTATATAATTGTCACATACTGTGAAACCAATCTGACATGTAGTGAGATACTGCATCAATGCTTTCTGGTTTCAAGAGAAATGGAGGAGAGAGGGGAAGACGCATTCAAGCATGAACATTGACTATAGCTCTGTATGAAAGGCCCATTTGCTCATTAACTGCAGAAGTGGCTAGATCCTGAGAGCTGTGCATATATCAGTGGATTAAACCAGGGATGGATTCATGATACAGTAGAATTATTGAGAAATGTTGGAAAATGTGAAACTTGGGACTTGTTAGGGTAGGACGAAGGCCATAGTAGCCATGTCCTGAAAATATAGAGTATCTTTAGATCTGCATGTCTATAGATCCTTCACATGTCTTTGCTATTGAGGCCTCTAAAGCCTGGGGGTGTTTCCTCCTTCAGACAGGTTCTCTTAAATATCTGACTATACAGTGAAGAAACTATGCATTATGTGAATGTCTGTGACAATGGGGACAGTGCCATGCCAATATGAAACCTGTCAGACTGTGCCTTGAAATAACTCTAGTGTTTTTTCATTTATACTGTATTATTCAAATTATACACACATTCAAATATATGATATTATATATACATACATGTATGTGTAGATGTAGGTTAATTTGGGCATGCCTTTTAGTCAAATTTATATAGCATGTACAACAATAGCTGTAAGTGAATTCAAATGACAGAGGAGAATTTTTAACTTAATTTAACATTTTTGCTTATTTATTTTCCATCCCACTCACTTCTCTCTCCCAGTCACCTCCCCCCCCAGTCCTTCTCCCATCCCCCTTCCCTTCCTCCTATGAGCTAGTGGAGGACCCCTGTGTATCCCTCGGTTCTGGTACTTGAAGTCTCTGAGAGGATAGGCACTCGAAAGAGAACTTTTAAGTATGGTTTTCAATAAAAATTATCAGGTAATAAAGGGGAATGCTAGGGCAGTGAGGTGGGGGTAGGTAGGTTGATGGTGGAGCAACCTTATAGAAGCAAGAGGGGTGATGAAAGAGGGGGGTCTGCAGAAGGGAAACTGGGAAAGGGGATAACATTTGAAATGTAAATAAATAAAATAGCCAATAAAAAATAAGTATTATAAATGATACAGGATATAAATGAATAAAATGGGATCTGGGTGCTAACACATTCTTATAATTCCACACTCCAGAAATTAAGGCAGAGAGATTTCTATGAGTGAAAAACCAGCTCAAATCTTCAAAGTGAGTTTCTAATCAATCTGGGTCACACTCTGAGTTCTTGTCTTAAAGTAAACAAAACACATACATACATGCACACACATACACACATACTCACACACACATGTACATGCCAAGAAAATAAAATAACAGAAGCATAACATATTTAAGATTAATAACTGGATATTACTTTATGATCATGAAAATCAACTCTAACTTATCTTTATAAATTAGGCAACAATACAGAATGATGATAATATTGAATGTTGGTAAATCTTGAAATGGAAATTCTTTACTCCTGATAGTACATGAGCAGAGAGAGAGAGAGAGAGAGAGAGAGAGAGAGAGAGAGAGAGAGAATTGTGACCAAGTGTGCAAAGATGAAATATTTAAATATTCATAGCTGTTCTCTTTAGTATAGTAAATTAAAAAAGAACTCCTCCACAAGACAAAAATAGGTATGTTGTTTAAATTTATTTTTAATTTTATGTATATAGGTGTTTTATCTGCATGTATGTATTTACACCGTCTGTGGGAAGTGCCTAAAAGAAGCCATGTGATCCCTTGAAACTGAAGTTACAGACATCTGTGAGCATCCATGTGGGCACCGGGACTCAAATATGGATCCTCTGTAAAAACAACTGCTCTTAACCACTGGGCCATCTCTCCAGCCCATAAAATACATGCATTATAATCTGGTAAGTGAAAAAAGTAAGTTTAAGATTCTTCATAATCTCACGAACCCCATTCACACCCCAGGATTATGGAAGATATGGTCATTCCAACTGCCCTGAAGAAGCCTTGAGAATGGGAGCAGTTTTAGACAGGGCTGTTCCAGTGACGAACAGATCAATGAGGAAGTCAACAGGAAGGTTAAGGTGAGACAAAGTTCGGCACAGGAATGGAAAAAGAAGTGTTTTCAGGAGGATAGGACTGCTTGCATGTTGGTGTCAGAAAGGGTCCCGTAGGTGAGACGTGGGAGGTGAGATAAAAAGGCTTTAATAATGAAAGCGTTTCAAACACTGTGCAGCACACAGCAGGATCTGCAAAACTGTGAACTAAGTATAGCTCACGCCTATAATTCCCACTCTTCATAAGTTTTATGGATCTTCAACAATACAGTCAAGCAGATGAGGCTTTCTGAAGTCAAAGTCTTAAGAAAAGCTCTGTCTAGGAGCAGCACCCAAGGCTTGTACATTCCTTTTAGGACAGCTTGTATTCAACACCCACTCAGTTCTGCAAAGTCTTCTGAGAAATGAGGCTAACAGCTTCCCATACCCTGTGGCTTATTTCTCTACCTTATTGTCTTCACTGCATGAAACTGGCTGCTGCCTGGAACTAACTCCTCTTGACACACATGTTCTGTAGCTGCCAAGAGAATTCACCAGGATATTAATGTTTTCACACTTCTTCAGCTCTAAGTTCTAGGTACTAACAATGTTCCCTCTGTACGTCTAGATTTTTGTTTTGTTTCACTTTCTAATAATAGTGTGCTTCCTTAAACAGCTGAACAAGGTGATATAGGATACTGACAAATCTGGGAGCAGCAGTCCATGCTGGGATGGATGATTTACGCCTATACCAGCCCTTAGCAACCTGAGGCAGCAGGATCAAAAACTCAAGGCCAGTTTGGAATATATAGTGAATTTGAGGCCAGTCTGGGCTGCAGAAAAATAGCCTGTTTAAATAAATATAAATAAATAAGTAGACAGAAAGTTAAGATAGATGACATTTGGTTGCATTTTAGAGTAAAATAAGAATGATCTTAGTAAGTTTTTGGAAGAAGAAATGATAATAACATGCTCACTTTCTTCAGTTGTAAGATGGATGACAGCTATCAGGAGGCACATGAAACATCTAAAACCTTGAACTTGAAATCTAGCATGGAGGGAGAATTCTCCTTCTCTTGGATCAATTCTGGAAGCTTTGTAATAGGAAGAGGTGGACTATACAGTAGGAGCTGAGGATTCATCCTGCAACTTACAACATTGCCTGAGTTTAGTTAACACTCATTAGTTAACACTCATGTACTGTAGCCACAGCTGGGGTGACCAATCTGCCTCTGGCTGTCTTGGATGATACCTCTTGATTGCTATCTTATAAAACTGTAGTGATCTGAGTTTAACCCGCTTCTCCATAATCAAGAAATTTTAAAAAATGTATCTTTAAGGTATAAAACTACAGGTGGAAGAGATGTCTCATTGCTTTAGAGTTCTTTTAGTACTCTTGGTGAATCAAGAGGTTAGTTGCCAATGTTGACAAAACTACCTGTAACTCTAGTTCCAGGGCATCTGACATTCTCTACTGGTCTCTGTGGGTATCTGCACACACATCTGCAGCTATCTCCTCCCCTTACAATGCACACACACATAATTAAAACAAAACAAAAAAAAATAAGTGAAGCATAGAACTGATTCATCTAGCTTTAGACAACTCAGATATAGTCCAAATATGTGTGCCCTCTCCTTCACGGGTGCTAAATAAACCCAGGGTTGCTAGCCTGAATTGTGAAGGAAAGAATTAGTATTTGGCTACTGCCATACTTCTTGTCTTGAACGTTCCTGTTTTCCTTGTCTCCGTCATGACATATTACTGACTTTGAGGGATGATCACCACTTGGATTGTCACATGTAGCCAAACAACACTTTCTTCTGTGACTTGCAATGTTCCCCGTATCCTCACCTCAATGATTCCGTAGGACTGTTCCACATTTTAATCTCTCCCTGTGTGGCCAGCCCCTGATAAACCAACCACATAAGCTCATGGTATACATATAAGAACTTCTGTGCACTTTTCTTTGGACATATTCCATATCGTAGATATAATTCCAATGTGAAGTTGGGTGGAGTAAGTAAAGAGGAGCAGACCCAATTCATTATGACCTCAAACAACCTGCCAGAGGCACACAGGGGAGCCTCTGTTGTTTATATTTAGAACAAGGCATCTTTGCTTTCTAAGAGATGTGTTCTTCATTGTGTTTAATTAGGTGAGAAATAGGTAAAGGGGTATAAAAAGGAAATGATGTTTTTAACCAAACAACAATAATTATATGTTGCTGAAGCAGCCACATTTTAATGTCAAGGGTTTAGCGAATCTAGTGACTTGTGACACGAATCGTTAAAAAAAAAATCACACATTTCAAGTTTAAACATAAAGACAGCTTTGATGTATAATAGCAGCCAAAAGACGTTCTTTTTATGTGCAGACAATAGAAAAATTAAACCTTCTCCTTCTTACAAGGCTTTTATTTTTACTTAATTATTTTCCTTACACATCTTTTATTTATAAATGAATATAAAAATAACAAGAACAGAACAAAATTAACTGACTGACTATGAAAACAAATATATAGACTTTGTGTTGGTGACTGTAAAACACACATCTAAGGGCCTCAACTTAAGCAAAGAATATGACTTAGTGTTGCAAAAGCCTATGAAGAGAAGAATGAATTATGCAAATGTGAAGACTGGGATTAAGAAGACCATCTTGCAAGGTGTTTACCACAACCCCTGCTAATGGATTTCAAGTCTCCTGGTCTAAATGGAGGATTATCTGCAACCAGATAGCACCTCTGTAAGGCCTGTGGCAGATAAAGAACCACAGGCACCACAGACTTACAGAGTTGGAAAACAGGATCAGAAGTTTAAGAGCATACTTAGGATGTCAGTTACCAAAATAGCATCAACAATAACAATAAACAGAATCTGACTCAGTGAAATTCATTTTATGTTTTGTCTTTCCACATTCTACTGGGGCATGATAGAAAAAAAAAGTCGAATGAGGAAGGTAGAAGGTGCTTTGTTCTCATGGTGACTATATACCTTAGCATCACAAGTCAATCATAGTAGACTTATCAGACAAAATATCTCTGGACCATTCCTAGGAAACACAGCATCACACCGCACTCTGCATTGTAAGAGATAACAAACGAACTCAGACCCAGTTTCTGTTTGTGAGAAATAAATAGGTGAGGGAAGACGGATTAGAGAGAAAGAGACAGAGAGAGAGACAGAGAAAGAGAACAAGCTAGCTAGCTAGCTAGCTGCCTGGTAAGACACGTACTCCTATGAGGTTTGCTAACAGCTTGGCAGCATCATCTGCTGGAAAAGAAGCTGATAATTAGACTGTGCTGTGCTACATTTTGAAATAGAACCATTCCCAGAGGCTCAGGTTATTAGTCTTATGTGCCCAGATGATGAGTTTTGTTCAGACTGTAGGACCTTCAGGAGGAAGAGCCTAGTATACCAAATGAAGAGGAGACATTGAGGGTGACCACCCCTTGCTCCTCTTCTGTGTCTGCTTTCTGACCTGTGTCATACAAATGGTCATCACTACAAGCTCCCTCACGCACTGGCTTGGCTGATCTAATCATCACACGTTCCCCAATAAGAGCCTTTGAATACACATTTCTCTGTGTAAGTTGTGTTATTGTATCAATGATAAAAGGAACTAAAAACACAAATGGGTACTGAGACTGCAGTGGTTGCTGTAGTCAATTTAGCAAGTGTTTCTTAGACTGTAGACCTTCATTACAGGAGAAGTGTGGAAGCTGGGAGATGAGGAATACAGAAGTCCTAGAATAATGGAACTCTATTTCACTAGACTGTTCTTGAATTGGGGAAACCATGGTGCTGGGAGAAATACAGACTGCAAAGAATGGATGAGGTCTGACGTAGGAAGAAGGGTTCTATTGTAACCATTTGTGTTGCACTGTGGTGCCAAAGATGGCATTTTGCTGAAATCCTGAAAATCTGTGGGCAGATTCATTCTAAAGCAATGAATTTGTTTATTTGGTAGAGTGTTGTAGTATGCCCTCCACCCTGATTTTTAATTATTTAAGATTTTTGCACAATGTGTTTTGATTAGTTTTATTCCCTTCCCTAAATCCCAATTCTCTAGAACCACCTTCCTTCATTTCCCTACTGACCCAAATTTATGTCCTTTTAAAAAAAAAATCTAAGACAGTTTGTGCTACATATGTCATCTTGGGTATATGGCTACTCAGTGGAGAGCATGGTAAAGATACCAGAGGTCATACTCATAAAAAAACAGACTCAATTTGCCCCAAGAGACTGCTTCCCCCCTTAGATAGGGTTGGAACTTCATAATCATTTTCCCCTATATTCTGGGACATTGTTTGCCCAGGTCTTGTGTGTGCTGTCACAACCTTTGTGAGTCCCTATGAGCAGCTACCCTGCTATATGAAGAAATGCTTTTCCTTGTAGTTATCTACCACCTCTTGCTCTTATGAGTTATGTCCCATCTTCCATATTGATCTTTGAGCCTTGGTAAGAAGGGTTGTGATATAGACATCTAATTTGGAGGTGAGAATTCTTTAGTGTCTAATGATTGACACATTGGCCAGTTGAAGGTTGCTGCACTAATCACCAGCCACTGCAAATAGAAGCTTCTCTAATGAAGATTGACGGGTATTCTAACTTGTGGCTATGGTAAGTCCTAAGGAGTCAGTTTAATACTATGTCTATTTAGCAGAATCACAGTGATAGATAGATAGATAGGTTCGCCTCTAGGATCTCTCTAGCCAAGAGTTCTTGGCTCCAATATTGATCCAAGATATGGGTTTAATTTCCTGAAGCAGGCCTTAAATCTAATCAGAAAGTGTAGTATAGCTTTTTTAACTCTCTTGCTAATGTGTTCAGAGCATTATCATTTTGTAATAGAGATTATGTAGATGTGGGAGCTAAGGCAACGAATTGCAGTGATGGCCTGGTCTGCGGTAATGGGAACATAGTTTTTTTCTCTCTTTAGGAGAGAGAGAGGGGGAAGCCACAGTACCTTCACTTGGGACTTCAGCCCTTCTTCTGCCCTGCCTGCCCCCAGTTGATAATGCTCTTGGAAGATGCTCAAGTTGGTTGCAGAATATCACCCAAAGGTTAGACTCCATACAGCTTCTGTGAGATCAGCATCTAACTCTTAGGTTTGGCTAATTAGACTTTTATGGGTATCTTAGATTTGTCTGTTGGGGCCGTGTCTGGGTTGACTAAATGTTTGCTCTCATTGCTTCAGGAAAAGTTAATACAACTCTGGAGATTTCACAAGAGCAGAGCATTCAAGCTGTTACATGGCTGTCACTGGCTCTAATTAGTGATCTCCACAGTGAGCGTCCAGACTAAAATATAGGACAGAAAGAAATGTGGGGAAAATATAGTTTGGGGATTTGTGTTTAAAGCCGGACTCAGAACAAGTTTGGACAAAGTCATTGGTAGCATTAATGAGTTGATTAGCATATGAAAGACAAAATAGGACCTTGGCATTAAGATTATAGGAAAAATGATTTGAGGGTGAGACTCTCCACCTCCAGTTGAAGGTCCCAGGTTCTAAAAACACAAACCTGCTTGAAAACTGTTTTCAAAAGAAAAAGTCCTCCAGAGTTCTTTGTATAAAAAAGGCCTGGGCTGGACATATGGCTCAGCTGTTAAAGGCTAGGCTCACAACCAAAACTATAAAATAGGCCAAACAACCAGGGGTTTGGAAATGGTCAGCAGAATGCTAAGCCACACTGTATCTTGAGTCTTGAGATGGTCAGACGAGATGTGGCAATGTACAGTCCCTTTAGGGAGATGCTGATCAGAATATATGTAAATTCATGAAAATTTTTCTGGAATTGAAATAACAGACAATTGTTAGCTATAACATGGGTTCTGGAATTTGAACCAAAGTCCTCTGCAAAATCAACAAAAAATACTTTTAAATATCCAGTCATCTTCTAACTCCAAGACTATGGGGACTACTTAAGTTAATCAAATTACACTTTGCATTATGACATGGGCATGGGCGAATGGAGAACAGGAGGAAAACACTATGGCTTAAAATTTCCTGAACAGGTTTACCCAAGGCTGATTCTGTAAGAGAAAGGAAAGGGCATTTGGAACAAAGCTACATTGGAGACCCACGTCTGTATGTAAGTTATAGTGTAGTTGGTGCCACAGATGAAAGGATTAGGTTGTGTGTGTTTTAATAAAACATAAAGAAAGGGGGGATGATTGGGGAATATTTGGGGGGGAGAGGAATTATGGGACGTATGGTGGGGGGGGAACTGGGAAAGGGGAAAGCCTTTGGAATGTAAACAAAGAATATAGAAAATAAAAATTAAAAAAAAAGAAAGGCTGAAACCCAACCAAAAAGAAAAAAAGAAAGAAAGAAAGAGCTAGATATAATGGCTCAGAAGATAGAAGTACTTGCTTCTCAATCAGCAGGATAGAAATTGAGGCCCTGGATCACAAATGCCTGCAAATCTAGCTCCAAGGGACCCCATGCCTTCTTATGGCCTCCATAGGCACTCACACATATACACATCAATACTCACAGATAAACCTAAACACAAGAAGAAACACACACATGGGGATGGAAGATGAAATCTATTTAAAAACATGCAAAGAATCAATCCTAGTACTTTTTTACCAAGTTCTATCATTATTATATGCGTTTTCTTTCTAGTTGATTTTGAGAAGATTTATAAAGCATTATAGAGCATTAAAACTACACAGTTGAGCATTACTTATGTCTGTACTAAAGTTGCCCGGCTTGGTACACAAATGTATAGTGTGAGAATTGGTAAAGCAGAAAACATGGCCAAGATGTTTTCCCACTTTAGTGGACACTGGGACAAACATACCCCCAACGTCAGGTGGCGTCTGGGTTGTGCTCTGTGGCAGATCAGGGAGCTTTGACTTTACTATCTCTTGTCATCTGAAGCACAAGTGGTGATTCATGTCACTCAATAAGGCCATTCTACATGCTATCTGTGGCCCTATACTGTGTCTCCAAAGTCCTTGGTTCTATGTAAAAGGATTAAATACATTTTTGTGAGGAGATGTGAACATTTCATTAAAAACAGGAATAAACTTTGGTTCTAGCAAAAGCAGTTTGCTTACAGCTCAAAATCAAGTAAAAACAAACCAACAAATTAAAGATTTGGTAGAGAGATTCTCAGAGGTGACATATGAAGTTTGTCAGCTTTCCAATGTTCATACATGGAGAATTTTAAAATATTCTCATTATTCGTATGTTATATATGATACAAGATCATAAAGAATTGTAGAAAAATATTTAAACTTAAAATGCACCCAAAATATCAAAGTAGAGTAAAATAGCCAAAGGGATGCAAGAGTGATCCAAAGGTTAGAATGTTAAGTAGTTAGAAAGATGGGTTGAATGGAGCCAATGCTTCTGTCTGGCAGAGAAACAAGGCAGATATCCTGCTTGGTTGGAGGCCCAGAAATCCAGTCACTTGTCTTCTAAGTATGCACAAATGAATTCATAGTTGTTTAATAATCACATGGAAGCTGATGCTAGAGAGATGCATAGGATGGTAAGGATGTAACACATGTCTAAGGTCCCAAATACTAAGCACAAGTTTAGTCTAAGGTCTTGCTCCACCCTAATTCTTGCCATCAAACACATCACCAAATCAAGGGATTAAGGCAGATTAAAAAATATATGCTGTAGGCTTCTGCCTCAGAGGATGACTCTCTAAAGCTGTACAGTTGTTGCAAAGATGTTGTTGGCATCCTAATGAGGCCAAGATGATCAGTTTATCTCAGAGGTAAGGAACTTCTCTGTCCAGCACCCTCTTCTCACAGCTAAACATGCAAACATTTGTCATCAGTCTACTCAGGGAGAATCCTGTGAAGGAGGAAGCATCATAATGATTTCCAAATCACCTAGCATTTGAATTTCAAAGGCAATGCAGTTTAAAATGTGTGGGTTTGGGAAAGCAGACTTGTTTGGAATAGTAAGTCTTTTTTTTTTTTAACCTGTACACAGCATTGAAGTTGAGGTGTTTGCATGATATGGCCAACGCCTCTTTGCCTAACATGTGTCCAGGTTTATGGTCAACTATCTCTCAAATCCATGTCCATTGCGTCCACAAAATCAAAATTGCCTTCGAATCAGTTTAAAAGCTAAAGTAGGAAACTTATGGGACTGGAGAAATTACTCAGCTGTGAAGAGCTTGCTGCAGAGGCATGAGGGGGAAAATGTGATCTCCAGTCTCTACGTATAAAACTGGGAGTGGTGGATGTATCTATATAATTTCAGTGTTGGGGAACTGAAGACAAGAGAGTCCCTGAGTTCACTGGCCAGACAATCAAGCCACTTTAATAAGTTCCAGTCGGTAGAGAGTGATCCATGAACACACTCTGCTTTGATTTTTGGCTTCCAAATACATGGACACATAGACACATGAGCACATGGGGATGTGCATGTGCATGTGTGCACAGATACACAAACATACACACACTCCTCACAGAATAACAACAGCAACAATATGTGATGCAAATATGAAATGCATAAGTAAGCTCCTGATTGAATGTCTATTAAGATATTAGAATTGAATTTCATTTCTCCCAACTCAACGTGGAAGCTCATAAACTTTATATAACTGTCTTAAAGATATTTTAAAATATTTTTGACTTTCCAGTTTAATTTTAAATGTCTTAAAATTACTAGTTCCAAATGAGCAAAGAAACCAAATTACTAAATTATTTTTTTTCTGCCTTTAGAATGCACAGATCTAAAAAGCTTGCTGTGAATGTACAGGATCCAGAGCTGACAGTGGAAGGGGCCTTAAGGCTGTCATTACCCACATACCAGCTACTCCAGAGACAACCTGGTCCTACACTCCCAGATCATCACAGTCAGTGAAGGCCTCTATGAAACTGTCCTTCATGTTTTGAAGTTCTGCCTCCCCAGACACTCATGTGTGTGCTTTAGTCATTGTGTGGACATACTTTACCATTCCTGATTTACAAACATTTCTGTTCTTCCTTTCTGCTTTGGCACATTTCCCATTCAAATCACCGAGGGCTCCCACACACCTGCAAGCCATCAATCAAGGACAGCCATTTGGGTTTCTTCAAGAAGTGAAAGAATTCTAAGCCATAAACTCTAAAGAAGAAAAATATATGAATGCCTTGCTCAGCTTTGTTTTGAGAAAAGCAATGTAATGGCTACAAATTAATTTTAAATACTCATCAAAAGAAAGAAAGAAATGAGAAAGTTGGAGAGATGGCAGTGCAAACAAATTCCTATAATGTGTATTAGCCAGGCCTTAAAGCCCAAACTTCTGCCTAAATGAGAATAGCCACAATAACAATATCAGTTTCACCTCAAGTAAAATAATGATTTCATAATTTTAAGTCTTATAATAAAATCACTGCATTTAACTAAATTTCTCAAAAAGTATTGGTATTAATATTAGTTAGATTTTATTCTCTATAAATGATCATACTTTTACTGAGGACTTTGTGAAAATGAAGGTCAAAAAAGAGTAGCCTCCCTTGCACCCCCCAGTGTCATAATCAACAACTCTCTCTCTCAATCTCTCTCTCTCTCTCTCTCTCTCTCTCTCTCTCTCTCTCTCTCTCTATCATTCTTTTTTGTTTTTAAGATTTATTTTATGTAAGTACACTGCAGCTGTCTTTAGACACCAGAAGGCATCACATCTTTACCAATGGTTGTAAGCCACCATGTGGTTGCTGAGATTTGAACTCATGACCTTTGGAAGAGCAGTCAGTGCTCTTACCAGCTGAGCCACCTCTCCAGCCCCTCTTTTCATCTGCAGACTCAACCTCTTGGGCAAGTTCAGCCTGTCAAGTTGGTTTATGGCCTGTATGTGGAAACACTCGGGTGTTCTCTGAACATCCAATCTTAGGTCAATAGCTTCTATCATTGATCCCAGGCCCATATGCACCAGTCCTTCCATCAGTTGCTTGAAAGGACACAAACTCAGAGCACAGGTTCAGGACCTACTGTGAAACAGGACTCACATCCTTTTGGAAACTCGTTTTGGGTGCCTAACATAAATAAGACTCTTTGTCCTGGATATGGAGAGTTCTGAGGCCAGCCTATATTACTTCTTCAGCTGCTTGCTTACAGCTAGGACACACAGTATAGAAAGAAAACTCGTCATAAGTTATCTCTGCACTGTTCTGTGCCGCACGTTGTGTTTTAACTGCTGGCTCTGATGACCCACAACAACCTAAAAAATCACCCCCATGTGTGCCTGGAAGGGACCCACAGAGGCAATAACAGCATAGAAACCATAGCAGTCACTACAAATGTCTTGGGAGTTATTCTTTCACGTTTCCAAGGCTATAACTCAAGAGCCTGCAGCTTCAGATTTTTTCCCCCGAAGTGGATCTTTTTGACCTAGTTCCATGCCAGCAATCACGTGTCTATTGTGTGTCTTGGATCTTCTGAGTCTAGCATACCAAACCTTTACTGACACGGGTCTTCCTTGCTGTTATAAAATCTATTTATTTTTATGGTAATTTAACTTGTATTGCATAAATCTTATAATAGCTCACTTTTCCAACGTGGCCATAACTGCATGTACTTTGTCTTGACTCTGTGTTTTGACAAATGAAAACTCAGAATGAGATAATGATATATATTTCTTGTATATTCTTGCATAAGTTGTTAGGGGTTTTTGTTTGTTTTTGTTTTTCTTGATTTTCTTCCTCCTATCATAAGAACATACTCAACAGCTGAAGGTCCAAGTAGAAGAGCAGAGATTTAAACAGCCAGCTCCAACTAATGCATGAGAATAGGTCCAGACAGTTTCTGCTGTTTCTAGCACAACTCCATAGGCCTAAAGACATGAATAAAGTGGAAAATTGTCTATATTCTATGGTGTTTACAACACAACATTATTTCAGCAAGACCAGGCTATGTGTGCACAGGCTAATTAGCTTCGAGGAAGATAGGGTTTGCATTTAGCTCTTCAAAACAAAATCCAGGATGCCTCTTATTTTGTTATGACACCCAACAATTTAGTAAACCTAACCATTGGGGTTATAGAAGAACCACAAATTAGTAAGCTAGCATATGATTATGCTAATATGCTGGAATAATTTTAATCACCATAGGTGATTGTATGTCATTACCAACAGCCTGTGAAGTATGACAATTAAATACAGATTAGTCACCCTCAGGAAAGTGGTTCATGTTGGTTTTGTGACTTGGGCCCCTAAGTAGCAAGCAAGTATGGTGTGTGTTGCATCTCTGCCTCAGGCCTCTAGATAGCAATGGTATGGTACATGTTGGATCTGTGACTATCCAAGTTAGCTTTAACGGCCAACTTGGCATACCCTATAGTCACCTGAGAAGGGAATCTCAAATGAGAGATTACCTAAATCATAATAGCCTCTTACCATGTTTGAGCTCTTTTCTTCAGAGCTAGATGATGTACAAGGGTCCTGCCCACTCTTGGAACATCCTTCCCTGGTAATATATAAGAAAGGTAGCTGGACAGGTGAGGAATCTGGCAGCTATTTCTCTAGGGTTTTTTTCTTCAACCTCTGATTCTAACTTCTCTCAATGCTGGACTATAACCAGTAAGGATAAATAAAGCCTTTTCTCCCCTAGGGTGTTTTTCCTCAGAGTATTTTATTGCCACAAGAGAGAGAAGAAACTAGGATATAACTGATGCCAAAGGAAGGAGATGCTACTGTAGCAAGGTGATATGGTATTCTTTGCCTTTGGAACTATTCTTATGGAGGACTATAGAACATTGAGCCAGAAAAGTCATTGAATATTCAGGGTTTAATATGCTTTTCAAATGGGAGCTTAGAAGAAAACATGGATAGAAACATAATGTGCTTTTCCAGGGGAAAGTTACACAGTGACAGAAACAGACAAGGGAGTGGAAAACAATACTCTATTGAGACTTGGGATGAGGGCATTCATGTGATGGTATGGTTAGAATCTGGTGTGCTTGTCAACTGGGGAAAAAGAATCAGCCAATATTGAAAATAGACTAGAACCGCTGAGGTGAATCCAGTGCTCTATAGAAACAATAGATGCAGATCTTGATGGGTCTGAACAAAATCAGCTGTGATTAACAAGATGGGCACTCTTCATGTGAAATCATCTGTGTCTCAATGTGACAATAGGAAAGAATTTCCTGTAGATCAGCACACAGAGAGTGTGTGGTCCAAGGCTACATCGCAGAATGGCAGTCAGTTTTTACAGTATTTGAGAGTCACCCACATGATACTGGTTATGAAGATAGAAACACTTCAAGATTGGAGGGGTTCTGGGGAACAGCTGAGGCATGTGGCATGGCCAGAGTCTTTGCTGAGATTATAGGAGAGGTGGAGGTGCCATTGCTAGTTTTATTGTAGATGCCAGAATTCTAGGACACCTGTCAAAATCAGAGGCAGAAGTGGAGCTGGCCTTGGCCTGAGACAGCTGTGAGTGCTGTGATTGGCAGAGAAGTGCAGCTGGCTATCTAAGCCTTTTGAAGCCAAAAGGCTAGTCAATGACTGAGGCCCAGATGTTGGGCACTGAACTACAGAATTTGATTTACACTGCTTGTTCTTGGTTTTGATTTCATCTGATTATCTTTATGCCCTGGTTCTTGCCCTTTGTAATAAGAAAGCACAAATTTCGTTTTTATTTTGCAGGAACTCATAGTTAAGGGACTTTGGGAGTTTTAAATAAATCTGAGACTTTTAAAATGTTTGAATTTTTAAAGACAGGAACGCTCACAAGTTGTACTGTGTATTTTATTACAATATTAACACGAGTTCTTGGAGTAGGAGGGGTAGAAGGTTATAGTGTTAAGGCAATGTGCTTGTGTGGAGGTGACAAGAGGTACTGTGTCCTAGTTAGTTGAGGTCGTCTACAGCTTTCAGTGAAAAGAGTCTCAGTAGAAGGGTTGTACAGAACACACTGACCTATCAGTAGCTCTGTGAGGGATTGCCTTGATAATGAATTCATTATGAGGTTTTCGTGAGCTATATAAGAGCTAGATAAGCATGGGTGATAATTCCTCCATATTTTCTGTCTCAAGCATGTGCTGGATGTATTTTGTTTGTTTGTTTTACTTTGATATACCTATAAACACATCTGGGAAGAAGGATTTCTTAGCTGTTTAAATACTTCCATTGGATTTCCCTGTAGGCCAGGCTGTGATAATTTTTTTTACTATGATTGATGTGGGAGTGCCCACTTTGAGTGATGCCATGTCTGGACATATGGTTCTGAGTAATATAACAAAACAGGCTGAGTAAATCATGGGGGAAAAGCCAGTAAACAGCATTCCCCCATGACTTCTACTCAGTTTCTGCTTCTAGGTTCTTATTTTGAGTTCTTGCCCTGACTTTCTGATAGGGGGGGCTATATACCATAAGATGAAATAAACCCTGGTATTTCCAACTTGTTTGGGGTCATGGGCATTATTACAGTAATAGGAACCCAACTATCACCTATATCTGGTGGCTCACAACCACCTGCTTTAGAGGTATCTGATGACCGGTCCATGTTTATCATCACTCCCTTGCAAACACAACTACATGCATGCATACATACATACACACTTAAAAATGATATTATGGTTTAAAAAAACCCTATTTAATGCAGTAAGGAAAGGACATCACTAGGCAACAAAAACTGAAGCACAATGACAGTACAGCACGTGGGCCAATATAGAGAGCTGCACTTTAACTTAGTCTGGTTCTTCAAGGAAACTTCATAATCCAACTTTCCACAGAAAGCAATGGAGAAAGTACCCTTTCCTAGCCTATAAGGTATAAGACTCATGAAAAAAAATCACAATCGTGATCAAATGTTCATGTTTTAGCCAGAATCTCATTTTTTTCCCAAACACTGTGCATGTCAGATTCTTTGCTGGGTTCTGGAATGAAGTTATGGATGGGATGCAAAACTTGGCCAAGTATGTATATTAATAGTGTGGGTACAATTTGGGAACCCCAGCAGGAAGAACAAATGTAGACCCACCCATCCTCTATAATGTATGCCTTTTATGAAAGCTCAAGGTGTTGAATGTTGAATTCTTTGCCTTTTAGAGTTTGCACCCTCCTGAGGAAGTATGCCCCCTATAGCTCCCTAAGAAAGCAAGCATGGAAGCAGTTTGGGGAATTGCCTCCAACCCTTAGCACTGTTTTGTCTTCATTATTGATTAATCAACTAGGACAGAACTGTGCTCCCTCCTGTCTACAAGGGTAAACCAACACAACACTATCATCTCACAGACTGTATAATTAAGTATGTCAGCACTACTGGTTCCCTTTTAGGGCTTCTGATAGAAGATCCAAGCACAGCCTATGTTCTTCAGTTCATTTGTCACAGCCATGTTGATTCAGGCATTTACTTATCTGTCTTTACATTTGGTACTCTCTGTCTTGATTGTTGATCTTTGTGACTACATTCAAACTTCCCTAATGACTGAAACTCTTTTCTATACCTTGATCAGGTACCTTGATTTGGTCATATTTGGGGGTGGTTTGTGTGTGTGTGTGTGTGTGTGTGTGTGTGTGTGTTTATGTGTGTAGTCTTGTTTTGTTTCATTTAGATGTAAAAGGTAAAATACTCACAGGTTCTGGGAATAAGAACATGGACATTTAGAAGAGGTTATTCTGACTACAGCAATGTTCAAAGTAGATTGCTAATTAGCTGGGTATAAAATAATATACACTACAGCCTTTCATATTTTTGAACACTTACCATTATGTTTCGGTTCCAAAGTCGCATGTAGGATGTCAATGTCATTCATTCTATACATTGACATATACCTGCTTTTTCTTCTATTAAGGAATCACTAAGGATGTCTCTCTCCTTTGCCCCTAGTGTTTAGAAGTTATATAGTGATATGATTTTTTAAGACATTGCATACAGTACTTAATGATCTCACCAACTCTCATATAACCTTCATTTGTGAGAAATTTTATTTGCTAAATATTTAATAATATTACTCTAATGATTTTTACCTTTTGTCCTTCTACAGCTTTCCTTCAGCGATGTTAATATAGTTGCTTTACGGTACTTTAATTGGAGGTCTGTTTTCTCATGTGTGTCAAGAATCATTTCTGCTATTTTTATTCCATTTAATGGCCCATGGATTTTTTTCTCATTGTGGAATTTGGTTTATATTTTTATATTAATTAATATTTTAGCTACTCTGAAGTTCAAATTCTCTCCCTTACCCATTTTAATTTCCTTCTTCACTTTTTTTTTTTTTTTTGCCATCTGCCCACAACTGCAAAGATTACCCTGAACTATGAGTTGAAAGTCATCCTAAATGTAGTCTCAGGTCTTATTAAATTTTCACCTTGGCCTGGGTATAGACAATGTCTTCTAATTTCTCATTCACAATCTTTCTAGTAGATATATCATAGTTGACTTATTAATAAATAAAAATCAACTTGCCATTTCTAGACATCTTCTGTAGAACATAAACACAACTATCTTTCTGGGTTTAAAAACTACTAGACAAAGATTCCAAGAACATTTTTAATTTAATTTTTATGCCACAGGGCTTTTAGCCTTAACTCCATGCTATCCTCTTCTGGGAAATTTGCTTCAGAATAGACCAGCAGAGACTCAGAGTAACACTGCTGGGGTGTTTCTCAGATCTGTCCTCAAAGTCAAGGGTGAAAGACTTCAGCATGACATGCAAGTGTGAGAAGACAGCTGGAGCCACACAGAATTAGCTGTGACAACAGGTTTTGTGAGAGAGCCTGGAGGTGTGTACTGTATCTCATACTAGTTTTTCTCCCTTCTAATGACATTGGTGACAACCCATTTATTCTCAGAGTGTTAAGTGAACACCTAATTATGGTGTTAATGAACTTTGGGCTTCTAGGGGCTACTAAAGTTTCTATCCTTCTTTAAACACTCACTTGATCTATCTAAGCCATGTGGGATTCTGAGGTTTTGAAAATCATAAATGAAATTTCTAATATGAGAATCTACCATATGTATGAAACATCCATTAAACTTTGAATATAAGGAAACATTTCTCAGTCACTTCTGAGAAAAGATTACCAGAAAATATCAAAGTCAGGAGCTCATGAAAGGATGCCAGGACAGGACATACTATTAAAATAAATCCAGGAGTTGTAGCAATGGCTTAGTAGACAACACCTACTTCTCTTACTGAGGACCTAAATTCAGAGCTCAAAACCCATGTCTAGCAGCTACAATTGCCTGTCACTGCAATTCCTGAAGGATTTAATTCCCTCTTCTGGCCACTAAACTTACTTGCACAAACCCTCACACAGACACACACATATGCACATAACAAATATAATATTTTTCATAACATGAAGTATAAAGAATGAGTGAGTAAAGAAAGAGAATTGTAAGAACAAGAGGAAAACAAAACCACATAGCAGGAGCAGAATTTATAAGAAAACACATGCCATTCTAGGTACTGATTAGAGTCCCTGCTCGCATGAATGCTTAAGAAAGCACAATATTTTAATATGTTTAGTTTCATTAACTCAAAGATATGTCACCTGGGTCTGTGTGCTTACTCTGTTACTAAACAACTATGATGGGCAAATTGCATGTTCATTGCTGTCTCAGCCTATTTATCTACAAAAAAGGAAGGGGAGGACAAAGCCACAAAATCTTTGTGTGTGTTATATGGCTGAAACAAACCATCAGAATGGAGTATAAGGTGGGAAATGAATGAAGGCAAGGGAATTTTATACAATCATCGCCCTGACTCCCTGAGTTCCTGAAAGGAAACAGAAGACTTGAAACTTATTCCAAGTATATAAGCAGATGAGATGGTTAAGCTGTCATTGCTTCCAGGGTGTGATGGTTTATATATGCTCATCCTATGGAGTAGCATGATTAGAAGGTGTAGCCCTGTTGGAGTAGGTGTTTTACTGTGGGTGTGGGTTATAAGACTCTTATTCTAGCTGCCTGGAAGTCAGTATTCTGATAGCTGCCTTCAGATGAAGATATAGAACTCTCAGCTCTGCCTGCACCATTCCTGCCTGGAAGCTGCCATGACCCAGCCTTGATGATAATGGACTGAACCTCTAAATCTATAAGCTAGCTTCAAAATGTTGTCGTTTATAGGACTTGCATTGGTCATGGTGTCTGTTCACAGTAGTAAAACCCTAACTAAGACCAAGGGTCATTCCCTGTGAGGACCTGTCATTAACTTCTTTGCACTTGGGAGATCTAACTCCCAATATTTATACCTTGTATCCTAACAGTAGCAGTAAATACCAAATATAAAAATCATAGTGTTGATATAAAAGGAAAGGGAAAGTGAAAGACAAAAAACTATTTCTTTCTCTTTTTATAGTTTTACTGTATATTTATTTTTAAGTAAAAGATAACAAAAGCCAGAAAAATACAAGTTGTCCCAGAAAATAATTTCAAATCTTTGTTATGACTGATATTATAATCTTCTACATAGTTCTGTAATTAAAGTTATTTCTATATGCCTTGTATTGTGTGATTTAAGTGCACAATCACTTTATTATATATATCCTTGGTGTCAAAATCTATACTTCCAGAATATTCTTGACTTACTCTGATTCTGCTAGAGGATACAGTTTTTCTTTCATCTCAACTTTCATCACAGAATTGTGCTTTATTAGCTGAAACATAGAAAAAATGTTTGCAATCAAAGGTCAATTTCATCCCTCCTTTCCTATGACTAATTAATGCAGAAGAACAAATATAGGACATTTTTAATTCGGAAATGAATGTCTATATGGCTGCCGTATCTGAAGCCAGTCTCCTCACAGCTTATCAGAGAGACAGCCTCAGCATCAGGCCAGAGCCTTGCTTAATCTGATCCTGATTATAACTCATTTTTAGTATGTAACTATTTTTTCAGCTCTATATTTCTTAGTCTACTCCTAAATCTGAACATGAAAGAACTGCCTTCAAGAGTTTAACAGGTAAGTAGGTTCCCAACTTTGTCCTTAACTCAGAATAGCACCTTACATAGACTAATATCTTTTTCTCTAAAGAAATATTTACTCTGTGAGACCAAAAGAGGTATGGAGAGAGGCAATATTTCTTTACAGGCAGCAAAGAAGTTGCAGCAGGAGTCGTCCTGGCAAGAGTCCTTCCTCTAGGCCTTCTACTCCTTCTGAAGATGGAGAACATACTGAATTTCAAAATCATGAAAGTGGAGACCCTAGTCAGTGAGACCTAGTGCCTGAACACTAAATCTCATCGCTACAGAGTTTGAGTATGAAATATGTCTATCTTAATTCTTGTTTTCTGTATATGTGCCGGAGACCAGAAAACTTCTAACATTTTTCTTATTGTTTCAGCTTTACTTGGTCAGGTGAATGGAAACGAAAACCACCCTTTGTCATGTACATGATTAAAAGCCCTGTCTTCAGATTCAACTATCATTAAAAAGGAAGCGCATCATGCTGTCATTTTTTCCTGTGTCCTTCCTAGAAAACATGAGGGAAAGAATAAAGAACAATGAAGCCAACAAGCATGATAAATAGATCATGGCCTAGGGAGTCATGCAAGCATAAGGGCTGCAGTTCAGATCTCAAAAAAAAAAAAAAAAGAAAGAAAAGAAGAAAATCATTTCATTGGTGTATGGGCATGGTGACCCACTTGTAGTCTCACACCTACAAAAGCAGAGAGGAGGCAGAAGATTCTCAGAGCAACCTGGGCTAGCATATAGGGAGCTCAGGGTTTGCTTGAGAAACCCTTTCTCAAATAAGGTTGAAAAAGAGAGATCTAGGGAATCCTGGGGAGCAATCTCAGGTGTCAACATGCAGAGGCACCCATGTTTGCATGCAGCTACAGAGCTGTGTTCACGTGAACCGTGTGTCATCATACACAATGAGAATGGAAAAAGCAAAGCAAGGCAATAGATCTATACCCTGTGTCACTGCTGCATTCTCAGTCTGGTGAAAGGCACCCAGAGGAAGCAAGAAGAGAATGTCATTAATCACTGCAGTAAGCCAATGAGGTGCTCTAGCGTTCTCAAGCTCATATTGAAAAACTTAATTCTTTTCAATCCGAGGAAAAGAACGCTTAACCCAACTTGTCTAAATTGCTTATTTCTCTTTAGGGAAACTGGCTTCCAGGCAGCCACAGGCCATGTACCTCCAAATACACTTCTCTCCATCTCTCTTTAACAGCCTTGTCCTTCCTTGCATGACACTACTGAGAGCAAGGATAAGTGAAGGTGGGGGACATGACTCTCATTTGGTTCTTTCAGGGATGACATCTCAGACAAGGTCAATGTCTTCATTCCAAGCTCCAGCTCACTCTAGTTCCAGAAAGCACGGTTCCCCTGAAGCAGCAGGCAGCATTGTTTGGATGCTGAACTGAAGAAGTCCAGAGGTACTTGAGGGTGACCTTGATCCACTAGATGCCTTCATTGCTTGTTGATGTCTTTCTTTGGAGCATCTTGTTATTGTTTAATGTCCCTTGCCAAGGCCAAACAGAGGAAAGGAAGAAACTGAAATTGCCCTAGGAAAGAAAAGTAGCTACCCACAGCCAGGGTGCCTGGTACTGAAAAGAGCAGATCATTTCTCAAAATTATCTGTGATAATATATTAATAGATTTAGTTATCAAATCTTATTTCAAATAGATTTATTAACATTTTAAAGTGCTCTTTCAGGGGACTAAAGACATAGTGCAGTAATCAGGAATGTACTGCTCTTCTGGTGGACCAAATTTTAGTTCCCAGCTCTTGCATTACATGGCTCACACTGCCCATAACTTCAGTTCCAAGGATTCTGGCACCCTCTTCTGGCCTCTACGTACAACGGCACATATGTGGCAGTCAAAATGCCCTTCACATGGTAAAGTGTATATATCAAAAGAAAATATGATGTACAAAGGGTAGAGGGATTTGAGACTAAAACAAAAGTTAAAGAGGAAAGAGAGTTTCCCAGGCATAAACTAAGTCATTACAAAATTACAGGTCAGTGCACATTAGGGTCTGTCTCCAAATTGTACCCATTTTTACCCAGTTTTATCTTATATTAGATCATCGATTCTTAGATAGTGATCTGCAGATGTCCAGAGTTTAATGAGAAAGTCTAAATGTCCCTAAATTCCATTTGTGATTCTTAAAAATATGCTCAGATTACATACACAAATGTGCAAATCTTTCTGGATAGATCATTCATAGGTTCCATTAACATGAGGAAAGAGAGAGGGAAGGGAAGAAGAGTTGATTTAAAAAACTGTGTTTGGAAAATGCCTGGGTGTTGGAAAATATTTCAGCAGATAAGACGGTACCTGATGCTCTTACAGAGGACCTGGATTGGTACTCAGAACACGCACAGTAGCTCCCAACCAACCATCACTCCAGCACCAGGAAATCAGATGCCTTCTTTTGACCTCAGAGGGTAATAGGTGCACATATATACATGTAGTCGAAATAGTCACACATATAAAGTAAAAAAAAAAAAATACATCTACAAAAAAGAAAGAAAGAAAGAAAGAAAGAAAGAAAGAAAGAAAGAAAGGGAATAGGCCAGATGCCTTCACATTCCAATTCACACCCATGCAATTTCATCGAACCACACTTTCCTTCTTTTCTTTACCATAAAACTATTCTAATTAACTTGACTGCCAGAGGCCACTTACCAGACCCAGTAACTCAGAACACCCATGTATCTTCCACCTGTTTCAGGCTTGTTAAATATAAATTCACATGCTCTGGACAAAGAGCCCATTTGCTAATGTTCATGACTTTTTCCCTCCCTAATCTATTCTGAGTGGATTTCTGTCATAAGGCTTCAGATAGCCCAGTGTGTCTTTAACTGGAGGGGTAGAAGGACTTTACTACCGTCATGAGCGACAGAAACTTTGATCATGCCATTATTGCCTCTACAGAAGTAATATAAATAAAATGCTGTTTACATGTCCCCTCTGAGTCCCCCACCTGCTGACAGCTGATGAAATATGCCTTGCGTTTTGCCTCTGGAAGGACTGATCCAAATTGTGACAGATTGCAGAAGGTAATAAATGTTGATATCTCACCATAGCCTCAAAAAATATTTTTTCCACATCAGAGCAATTGTTTCCCTCTTGCACACAGTTGACAAACATCCAGTGTTTGAGAAGGATGCATGGCAAGGTAGCTTAAAGCTGCATAACAGGTGTGCAGACAAGTGTTGGACAGAATAGGAAGAGACCTTGAAGATGGGTATTTTAAAAGCCTGGGCAAGGCAAACCGCTTCCCTGGGACAAAGTGCCAGAAAGATAAGAGAATAATATTTGCTTAACATTTATTTGATTTTAATTTTTCAATGTAGAAAACTGAATCTCAAATCTAACCTTATATAGGAATCAATATCTCGATTATAAACAGAAGGCTCAGTGACTGACAGTGGGATGGGTACTGAGAGGTCACCACACCACGGCACACCTCAGAGCCCCAGAGTGTCACTAGCTTTTCATGTCACTTAAAACTCCTCGCAATGCTGGGTGTTCTGTCCCGCGTGTGCATCGTGAGTTATGGTTATCTTCCATCCCATCACTCAGAATTCTGGCTGACTCAGCAGTCCCAGTCAGCTGTCACACAATGATTCAGATGCTTACGATCATGACAGCATGTCCCTGCAGGGGTCTCATGTGCCCCTTGCTTCTGCTGTGATTTCTTACTGTGCATTTTGAGAACAGAGTGTCAGAGGAACTGTTGCATCCTGAGATATGTGCAGAATCAACACTCTCTACCCCTGAGCTAAGAGGTCCAGAATGAGGAAAGAAGAAGAGTTCAGACAGTAGAGCAAGTGAGACCCTAATGAATAAACAGAACCACAGAAACATCCCTCAAGCATGGGGTTGGGACCTGTCTCTCAGCTTGCACATACCTGCTTATCTCCCTTCCCCAGACATTTCACCTGCTAAGATTCTAGAAGGCGGTTTGTTTTTAATTTTTGGCATCTCTCCCCCTGGAACTTCCAAAGGCCAAAACCTCAAAGGAATAAAGTTTTCCAAGATTAACATCTTTCTCCAAGAGTTAATTTTCCATGAATGATATTTCGTCTCAAATGAAAAGCCAAATGCTCATTCATCCCCAACCCTAGTTTTAACATCCCCAGTACACACAGACACTAGAATCAGAATCACTGCATTCCACCCTGGCTCGGCCATTCACTGTGGGGCTATTCTGAGCAACCCAGTGGATTTTTCTGGCTTTAGTTTTTTTGTTTGTTTGCCTGTTGTTGTTTTTGTTATTGTTGTTTTTAAACTTTTGAATTGCGCACCCTGTAGGACTAACCTGAACTTTGATGTGGATAAGGGCATAATTCAGGTCAAGACAGCAAGTGCGCAGATAGCATAGCTTCCATTATTCCATTAAAAAGTTATTAATTTGAACTCTCTAAATAGACTCTAAGTGAATACATCTAATTTCTGCAATAAGGTGTGAACACAGAAAATTGTTTCTTTATCACATACATTTTAGAATGATCAATTTAGATCCAATAACTAGATCAAAAATATACATTAAATTTCCATCCCAGGTCTTTCTACCTGCACCCCCCCCCATACACAGAAGGGACACATATGACCACATGTGGTCGAGGGCAGCTATAAATATGGCCAAACTCAAAATCAAAAAAAAATTTTTGAACTTAAAATATTATGAGATTTTAAAATTTCATTTTGGCTGCTGTTTTCTGCTATGCAACTCAATTACACAGTTGCCAAGCGTAAAATTTGTAGCTGATGACTTTGCATGGCCATGTCAGCTGGTCAGACAAGAATTATCACCAACCTGGACTACCGCCCTAAGCATGACAAACCTAACTATTTGTCACTTGCTTGCAAAATGACCAACATTGTTCTTTAAAGTCCACCGTGATGAATTTACTTCTGATTGTAGCTCCTAGATAAGGACACTCACTGGAGAATAGCTAGTGGTTGTCACAAAAGCAAAAGGGGGAGAGTTTACTTGTATAAACGTCAAAATCATGTCAAGGTGTTTCTCAGCAGAACCTGAGCAGCCAAGACGGAAATCCCGGAGCTGTCCTGCTGTTGTTGCCACGCTGTACTGGTGGCATATGCATGCAGGGTTCAGCCATCCCTGCCTCTTGTATCCTGCGAATCTCACCTTTTATGGGCCTTGCCTTACTGTGGAAAACATGTTTTACTTTGGCTATTGCTTCTGCTTTAGCTTTAATAGTTAAAAGGTGTTGCATTGTGGGATTGTAGAGCTCTGTGAGTACTGTCTACTTTTGTAGATGGACTCCAGGTTAGTTAGTTCAGTACCCACAATGGGCATCTCAGAACTCCAGCTCCAGTGGATCTGACGCCCTCTTCTGTCCACTGGAAGCACTGCATTCACTTGCATACCCACATTTAGATACATTTGCATATTTCAGAGTTACTCTATATATTTAAATATCACAGTTGTAGCGGGAATTATTAAAAAAGAACCCATCTCTGCTACACACAGTAAAATAAATTATATCTTAATCATAGAGGAATTGGTGCAGTCATTTAAATTTTTACCTAAACTGAGGTCTCTGTCTCCTCAGCCTTGCTTGCATGGAGTTACTAAGGTCCTCAACAGTTTCTATTCCCTTCTCTTTAGCTCGGATTTATTGCTATTCTTTTCTTATTTATTGGTATCACTATTTGGCAGTTGTATGTGCATTCTTTTTTTTTTTTGTAAATTGGATATATTCTATATTTACAATTCATTTCCCTTTTTCTGGTTCCCCACCCCCAAAGGTCCCACATGCCCTTTTCCCTCCCCCTGCTCCCTCATCCACCCCCTCCCACCTCCCTGTTCTTGTACTCCCCCACAATGATGTTTTGGTCCATTCTAGCACCAGTGTCCACTCCTTTCTTCTTGTCAGACATCACTTGGTATGTGATTTATGTCTTTGGTGTTCCAAGCTTCTAGGCTAATATCCACTTATCAGTGACTGCATTCTAAGGAGAGAATGTTTGAGCCCTCACTTGGAAACAAATACAGCTAGTTCTGTTTTCAAAGGAAGAATTTTGAGAACTGCACAACCCAGTGGAACAACATGCTCTCTCTAAGTCCTCTCCCCCGCTCCCCGTGCACTCCCCGCCCCACTCCCCTGTCCTTCTTCCAGAGTCCATATAACTCAAACCAAAATCAGCATGGCTTTTGTTTTGTTTTAAAGCAGATTCTGGCCTCATGATTCTTCATTTTCCTAGATGAGGGTACTGTTTCAGTGTAAAAAGGAAGGGGCCAAACATTGAAAGACTTTGAGTCCCTTGCTACGGTTTCTGAAGTAGCTCTACTTGTGAACATGCGTAATCATTTAACAAATAGTAAGCTAGTATTTTAAAGCAGAGAGATTTCAGAATAACTTATAGATCTATTGTGAGCGTTGATGTCCAGTTGCCGGTTTATGAGGTTACTATGGGAAAATGCTACTCTCCATCCTACTAGCCTGAGTTTATCTTAAGTGAGCAACCACCACTCACCTTAGAGAAGCTCTTTGTCTCTTTTGTCAGAGATTGAATTAGAGGGACAAGCTCTGTACCCCATTTCTATGTGTGATAAAAGACCAAACAGAAGGAGAAAGAAAGCAAGAAATGAGTAAAATAGAGGAGAGGGACAGCACTATTCAAATGAGCTTCCAAAGGGAAAATTTAGGACCAAGAACCATTACAGATGCACATGTCAAGTGTTTGTTACCCCTGTCTGGCATGTCACCACATCCTGTAGAAAGCTGGGGAACCTTTAGTTATTTTAAAGTTCAGTGCCAACTGGGGGCAGGAGGGGCTTCTGACTCAATTTTACCTTTAAAACTGAGCAAGAGAAATGCATGGGGACAGGAGAGGAGGAAAGAGTCTAGAAAGATAAGAGAGGAGACAGGTCGCTTTTTTGTTCTTTTCTATTTTTTTTTAACATTTCTTGGTCTGGGCTCTATTCCAGGACTATAGTCATTGGATTCAATAATTTATAATCTCATATAAATCAAATAGCAGCCACAGTTAAGTATGATTTGTTATATGTGTGGATTTCTGTTTATGGTACCTTTATTGAGACGTTCAGCGGTAAAATGTAATATGTAATCTCTACCTATTTAAAAGCGTCATGCTGTTTGATCACAGAAATGATTTGCCTCTTCTTGATCTCAGCACAGAGAATATTTGATACAGAGTTACATACCATGAAGTCCCTGTGGGGCAGTGTGCCTGTCAGACTCTGAAACTTGCAGCAGCATATAATGTGTGTAGTGTGTGGAGATTACATTCACTGTGGCTAGTGGCGGGTAAACATCAGTTTAGTTGTAGAAGGAATTAACTTAATATAAACCCCAAACTCTTTGCCTTCATCACCATCTTCTCTGGTGGTATCTAATGAAAGAGAAGAGAGCTGCACCCACTGTGTCTCTCAGAATAGCAGAGGCCATAAGGAAAAGCATCAGCCTGGGATTCCCATTGCCCACCCCAAAAAACACAGTCCTGCCTGCTTTAAGTGTCATAACCTCAGGGAGCTGCAAAAGTCTCTACTTTCAGTTTTTATCTGGAAGTGAAGAAAATACTCAGCCTTCCTAAGGTTGAGAAAATTAAATGAGATGCTAGTAAAGTCCTAGACCAGAGATTTTGTTATTTAGATCCCTTTAAGGAAAAGAAAGTGGAAGCTGGAGAAGCAGCCTAATAGAATATTCACCTAGCATGCACAAAGCTTTGGCCTTAACCTGCAGCCTAGTATAAAACCAGTGTAATGGCCAGGGCTGGGATCCAGTGTGGGGAGCTGGAAGCAGAAGGCTAAGATGTTGCAAGTCATCCTTGGCTACATAGAGAGAGCTGTGATCAACTTCGGATACCCACCCTAGGCAGAGCAAGACCTGTTCCTAACATGAGCACTGACAACTTTTTAACACAAGAAATGAAAGTCTCAGCAGAAACATGACCATTTTCTTTAAGAGGAAATAATATTCCACTAGAAAAATCAGGAACTACTTTACAGTGTACAAGAATACTTGACAGAAAATGCACATAGGCTTTAGTGGCAAAGAAGACAACATCCTTTTAAGAGTAGATAATGTTCCACACGTTGTATCTGTATCTCTGCCCATGGGTGTTTTGTTCCCTCTTCTAAGAAGGACAAAAGTATCTATACATTGGTTTTCCTTCTTCGTGAGCTTCGTTTGGTCTGTGAATTGTATCTTGGGTATTCCAAACATTGAAAGAAAGGCCATCCAGAGACTATCCCACCTGGGGATCCATCCCATATACAGTCACCAAACCCAGACACTATTGTGGATGCCAACAAGAAGTTGCTGACAGAAGCCTGATATAACTGTCTCCCAGGAGGCTCTGCCAGTAACTGACAAATACGGAGGTGGATGCTTTCAGCCAGCCATTGGACCGAGCACAAGATCTCTAATGGAGGAGCTAGAGAAAGGACCGAAGGAGCTGAAAGGGTTTGCAACCCCATAGGAGGAACAACAATATGAACCAACCAGTACCCCCAGAGCTCACAGGGACTAAACCACCAACCAAAGAGAAGGGATCCGTGGCTCCACATGCATATGCAGCAGAGGATGGCCTTGTTGGGCATCAAAGAGAGGAGAGTCCCTTGGTCCTGAGAAGGCTTGATGCTCCAGTATAGGGGAATTCCAGGACAGGTATGCAGGAGTGGGTGGGTTGGTGATCAGGGGGAGGGGGAATGGGATAGGGTGGTTTTGGAGGGGAAACCAAGAAAGGGGTAACATTTGAAATGTAAATAAAGAAAATATCTAATAAAAAGGAGTAGATTATGCTATTGAAACAGGTGAGGCAGTGAAGCTGAAGGACCATGAGGACAGGTGTTTAGATGCACTGTTTCATACAAGAGATAAGTAAGTGGAGAAAAGCTGAAGATGGAAAACTAATTGATGTAGATATTGGATAGGATATTAACTGGAAGGAAAGGGATATTATTGGTCATGAGTGGTAACAGACACTCATTGATGAAACTTGATAATACAGAGGCAAGTAACCAGAGTTGGGCTTGAAACAATGAATTTCATATGCAATCTGTAGACTAAATATTAAGGAAAAATTTATAGGCAAGGTGGAGAACTTTGGAACAATACTGTAACCATAGGGACTGAGGAACTAAGCCAATCATAGAATATTTACTGCAAATTTTGAAAAATTTACTGAATGATTATAAAAAATAAATAATTTTAAGTGGAGATTCTTCTTTGCCCTTGAGAGGCAAAAGGTAGTTTTCAGACAAATTGATACTTGAGTGAGATGACTAAATGTTTAATTCTGGATCCACAGATAGTTTTAAATGACCCTTAACAAGGAGATGATTTTTCTTAACCTCATTTTCTCATCTATAAGAAGATATCATCCCTATTGCACAATGGTGATTAGAGACCAAAAAGTTAATTAAGATACAACACATAGGAGTTTCAAAACTTAGGAAGAGTAATCATACAATAATCTACTCTGGAAATTAATATTATTACTAGAAAAATAAGAAAAAATGCATAAATGGGTATGATTTCAATGCAATGAATTAAAATACTATGTAAAATCTGAAGGATGGCCTGATAAATTAAAGGTATTGAAGAGATGACTCATGGGTTAGGGATAAGTGCTGTTGGTACACCAGTCCTGGATTGACAAACTGTACCCCAGTCCATAGCTCTGTCTACCTCACAGGAGGTCTGCTCTAACTGGAGACACGGAGACACATGGGTGAGAACCCCATTGCCCTAATCCCCAGCCTGATTGAAATCTGCCAAGCCCAGTAGCTGTGAGCTCTGCCCCATGCTATCAGAACTCCATCTTCCATCTGGTCTTCACCTAGACCTGCAGCAGTAGTAGTCTGGTGCACGGCACCTATCTACATAGTTCTGCCTGCCTACCAGCAAGCCTGCTCTAACCCAAGACCTACAACTCCACCTGTCTCCTGGAAGGCCTGATCCAACCCAGGACACCCCCCCAACCCCCAAGCCAATACCAGAGACTTGCAAAAGGCAAGTATAAGAGCATAATCAACAGAAGCCAATTCAATATGGCGCCATCAGAAACCAACTCTCTTACTACAGCAAGTACTCTTAACACACCTGAAGAGCAAGACTGTGACCTTAAATCCCATCTTGTCCAGATTATACAAGCCTTCAAAGAGGATATAAATAAATCCTTTAAAGAAATACAGAAAAAATACAATCAAATAGGTAGAGGCACTTAAAAAGGAAAAAAAATAGATACCTTAAAGAAATATAAGAAAATACAATAATCCAACATGCAAAGGAAATGAATAAAACGATCCAAGACCTAAAAATGGGGGAAAAAGCAATAAAGAAAACAAAAATGAAGGCAATCCTAGAAATGGAAAACCTAAAAAAAGAGACCAGGAACTACAGATGTAAGCATCACTACAAAATGGAAAAGATGGAGGAGAGAGTCTCAAGCATAGAAGATACCATAAAAGAAATGAATGCATCCATTGATCAAAAAAAATGCCAAATGTAAAATGTTCATAACTCAAAACATCCAGGAAATCTGGGACACTACACAAAGACCAAACTTGAGAATAATAGGAATAGAAGGTGAAGAGTCCCAGTTCAAAGAACCAGAAAACACATTCAACAGAATCATAGAAGAAAACTCGTCCCTAACCTAAAGAAAGAGATGAGTATAAATGTACAAGAAGCTTACTGAATACAAAATAGATAGAACTCAAAAAGAAAATGCTCCCACCACAATAATAATCAAAACACTCAATGTACAGAACAAAGAAAGAATATTTAAAGCTGCACAAAAAAGGCCAAGTAACACATAAAGGCACACCAGTCAGAATTATACCTGATTTCTCAACAGAGACTCTAAAGGCCAGAAGAACCTGGACAGATGTTTTAAAAACCCTAATAAATGGCAAAAGAGAGCCCAAACTCCTATGTCCAGCAAAACTCTCAATTACCACAGATGGAGAAAACAAGATAGTCCTTGACAAAACCAAATTTAAACAATGTCTTTCTATTAATACAGCCTTACAGAGGATAAAAGAAAAACTCCTATAGAAAGAAGGAAACTACACCTAAGAAAACATGAGAAATATACCATCACACAGCAAAACCAAAGAAGAAAATCACACACACACAGTAATGAATCCAACATCCAAGTTAACTAACAATCATTGATCATTAATCTCTCTCAATAGCAATGAATGCAAGTCACCAAAAAAAGGCACAGGCTAAAAGACTGGATGTGTAAACAGTATCCATCGTTCTGCTGCCCATAAGAAATACACTTCAGCAATAAGCATAGACACTACCTTAGAGAAAAGACCTGGAAAAAGGGTTTCCAAACAAATGGACCAAAGAAACAAGCTGGAGTAGCCATTCCAATATAGAACAAAATAGGCTTTTAATCAAAATTTATCAAAAGAGAGGGTAAAAGACATTTCAAGCTTATTAATGAAAAAAATCTACCAAGATAGCATCTCAATTCTGAACTCTATGCCTGAAATGCAAGGACACACAATTTTTTCAAAGAAACTTTACTAAAGCTCAAATCACACATTAAGCCCCAGAAAATAATATTGGGGGACTTCAACATCCCACTCTCACCAATGGACAGGTCATCAAAACAGAAAAATAAACAAAGAAACAATGAAACTAACAGATGTTATGAACCAAGAGGACTTAACAGATATCAACAAAACCTTTTACCCCCAAAACTATATATATATATATATATATATATATATATATATATATATGTATGTATTCTTCTGAGGACCTCACCAAAACTTCTCTGAAACTGACCATATGATCAAGCACAAAGCAAGTCTCAACAGATACAAGAAGAATAAAATTTAAAATAACAGCTTGCATCTTATCTGATCACTATGGATTAAGAAACAATAGAAAGTCTACATATGCATGGAAACTGAACAACTCTCTATTCAATTATCACTTGGTCAGGGAAGAAATAAAGAAATTAAAGACTTTCTAGAATTCAATGAAAATGAAGGCACAACATAACCAAACTTATGGGACACAATGAAAGCAGTGCTAAGAAGAAAATTCATAGCACTACATACCTTCATAAAGAACTTGGAGAGATATCAAATTAGTAACTTAACAGCATACCTGAAAACTCTAAATGAAAAGAAGCAAACACATCCAAAATCAGTAAATAGGAGGAAATAGTCAAATTTGGGACTGAAATCAATCAATTAGAAAAAATAGAACCATATAAAGAATCAACAAAACAAAGACCTAGTTCTTTGAGAAAAATCAACAAGATAGAAAAACCCTTACCCAAAATAACTAAAAAGCAGTGACACATTATCTAGATTAACAAAAATGGATTTTTATTACAAATTTCCAGAAATGGAAATGAAGACATAAAAACAGACACTGAAAAATTTTAAAATCATTAGTTCTTACTTCAAAAGCCTATACTCCAAAAACTGGAAAAATATAACAGAAATCTAATTTTATAGCCAGATAGCACTTACCAAAGTTAAATCAAGATCAGGTAAACCAAACAATACAACTTCTAAGGAAATAGAAGCAGTCATTAAGTCTTCCATGTAGAACAATTTCTAATTTTCAGAGAAACTGCCAGATTGATTTCCAGAGTGGTTGTACAAGTTCTTAATGGTCAGAATTTGGAAACAACCCAACTGTCCCTCAACCAAATAATGTATACAGAAGTATGGTTTATTTACCTACTGGAACACTGTACATCTATTAAAAACAGACATCATGAATTTTTCAGGCAATTTGGTAGAACTTGAAAATATCCTGAGTAAGGTAACCCAGACACAAAAGGATATGCACTGTATGCACTCCTGATAAGTAGATATTAGCCATAAAGTAAAGATCTCCCATGATACACCCATGGACTCAAGGAGTTAAAGAAGAAGGAAGGCCCAAATGAGGATGCTTGAATCATACTTAGAAAGGTAAATAAAACAGTCATAGGAAGCAGAGGGAAGGAGGGAACTGGAAGGGAGATGGGAGAAGCAGGAGAATGGGGGAGCAGGATCAAATGTGGGAAAAGAAAGGAGAGAGGCCCAGAGGGCAAGCAGAATAAATGGAAATCTGCAGCTCCCTGGGTTGGAGGTGTGGGTGGAATCTCTAGGATGTCCCAGACACCTGGAATGGGGGAGGCTCTTAGGAGTCCATGCAGGTGACATTCACAAAGATGGCTAACAGCGGGGACATGAAACTTGAAAAAGCCACCTCCTAGGTAGGCAGGACCCCAAGTGGAGGGATAAAGACACAAACCACCCATAAATCTTTCAACCTAAATTTTGTCTTGTCTAAAAGAAATGCAGGGACAAAGATGAAACAGAAACTGAAGGAATGAGCAACCAATAATTGGCCCAACTTGAAACCCATGGGTAAACGTCAATCTATTATTAATATGATTAATATTCTGTGGTTTGCAGACAGGAACCTAGCATAACTGTCCTCAGAGAGGCTCTACCCAGCAGTATACTGAAACTGATGCAAGAACCCACAGCCAAACACTGGGCAGAGGTTAGGGACTCTTAAGGAAGAGTTGGGGGAAGGATTGAAGAAGATGGGAACCCCACAGGAAAACCAACAGAATCAACTAACCTGGACCCTTGGGAGCTCTCAAAGACTGAGCCATCAACCAAAGAACATATATGGGCTGGACCAAGGCACAGCAGATGTGTAGCACAGTCTCTATGGCTGTCTTGTCTGGCCTCAGTGGGAAAGGATGTACCTAATCTGGCAGACTTCATGTGCCTGGGTGAAGGGATACCCAGGGGGCATGCTGCCCTCTCAGAGGAGAAGGGGAGAGAGGATGGAGGAAGGGACTCAGTGAGAGGGACTCAAAGGGGGAGTGGAATTTGGTATATAATAGATAGATAGATAGATAGATAGATAGATAGATAGATAGATAGATAGATAGATAGATAGATAGATAGATAGGTTAATGCTTAATGGGCTTGTCCTGTAAGCCAGTGCTATGGAGACATTGTCTCACTTGATGATCTCCTCTCTAAGATGACTTTAGTTTGTGTCATGTGATGTAAGACTTGCCAGTACATTTCACTTAACTCAGTTTTGTTAAATTGCATGTCAGTAGCAATATATCCATTTTTTGCAGTTTATCAAACCCATGGTACAGAAGTTTTCTTAATAAACTCAATTTGTGTCTGTAAAAAAAATTGATTCTGCATACATCTGAGTTATTTTTTTCATTATTTTTTATTTTCTATATTCTTTGTTTATATTCCAAAGGCTTTCCCCTTTCCCAGTTCCCCCCCTCACCATATGTCCCAGAAGTCCTCTCCCCTCTACCAATTCCCCAATCACCCCCCCACACACACACATACACACCATTTCTCTGTTCTGGAACTCTCCTACAATACTGGATCAAGTCTTTTCAGGACCAGGGCCCTCTCCTTCCTTCTTCTTGGGAATCTTTTAATTTGCTAATTGTGCTAATCTCTATTCAGAGATTCTGGGCTAATTAATATCCACTTATCAGTGATTGCATTTCATGTGCATTCTTTTGTGATTGGGTTAGCTCACTTAGGATGATATTTTCCAGATCCAACCATTTGCCTAC